>OW804095.1:1026394-1659051 GCA_942159475.1 Sthenelais limicola | reverse complement strand
TAAGTGGAACATATATATGATATATTGATAAGACAATCTGATGAATTATTGAAAAGTCTAGAGGTGCATCCGAAAATACCACACTATGCAGTTCCTAGTTTAACTAAAATAGACATGGTCATCCCATATAAATCCATGAATAAATATATGGTGTCTATTGTCTAAATCAAAATCATTTCCATCATTTTTCCATATAGTAAAGCATTTTAGGTAGATTTTTGGCCAAACCCGAAATAAAATATTGTAAAGTTGATTTTTTGGTATATGTTGCAGGACACATGGGGGAACATTCCCTGAAAAGTCCCCCCTAGGGACTGTGTGCTTTTTGAGATTGTGATGTTTTTGCGTTGGCATGGCAATGGTCAGATTTTGGTGAAAAAAACATTTTTTCAGATCAGGTCATAATATTTGGGGACCTAATTGTCTACATTGTGCACGTTGTGACACCTTTTTGAAATTTGGCATGGTATTAAATAAGGCCTGAAATTTTCAAAAAGCACAAGCTACAAGTTGGTAGGTACCCCTGGTGACTAGTAGCTGCAAAATTCAAGATGGCCACCCAAAACAGTAAATATGGCATATCTTGGCTTCTATTTGGTAGATCTTCAACTATAATACCACTTTATTGAAGGTCTTAAGTATAAGGAATTCATTCCTCAAGGTCATTTTATGTTCCAAGGTCATTTTCAAGGTCAAAATCCAATATGGCCACCACCGAGTAACAAGAATGTTATCTCAGCACTTGTTGTATATGCATACAATCGGTGTACATATATATAGATGAATAAGAACAATTTTTAGGATCAAGGATATGAGGAATCCATTAGGCCTACACCAAACACAAAAACTGTCCTACAAAGAGGTCTTGTGAATAAAACACAAAATCATCTTGTGATTTATGACTCATTTTTTTGTAAAACATCACAAATTCTCTCATCTTATCTTATAAGAGCAAGGTATATACAGAAGAGTTGTGACTCTCACAGAGATTATTCCTCTTTCCATAGGTTTCTCGCTTTTAATTCTACATTGTATGACAATTGTTGTAAATGTGATATGGAAATAAAAATCTATTATTATTATTATAAGAAAAAGGAAGAGGTACACGGGCAGGTAAAGCACATGCGGCAGAGAAGGGATGAACCAAGGATAACAGATCTGTTTAAAGGTCCACCTGGCTCTACAGATCCCAAACTGATACACAGAAGGCAGAGAAGGGATAAACCTACTGGTGGACCTGGCCCTGTAGGTCCTGCTGGTGGCCCTGTAGGTCCTGGTGGTGGACCTGCAGGCCCTGCTGGTGGCCCTGTACGGCCTGCAGGAGCTGGCCCTAGAGATCCGATTCTTAACGGCCCTAGAGGTGAAGCATCTATATAGCTGCTCCTGGAGCACCTAGGTACGACTGAGGTAAGACAGGTTATTATACATCTCCCTCACTCATTGGTTAACCTTATATGGGTCAGATTTTCAGAAAATGTACAATTCAACTTCGCCAATCTTCTCAAATAACCCAAATTTCAGACGGAAAATAAAGTTCAAAATACAGTTCAACCTAACCAAAGAGATTACTAGAATGAATGCAATGCTGAATATACTCGAATTTACCTAGTATTGACCAAATTGCAGCCTAATGTAGCAGAAGTTACTCAATGTGTACAGCTGCCAATTGTACATTTTCCGAAAATCTGACCCACATGTCCCTCACTCATTGGTTAACCTTATATCCTTACATGTCCTCTGCTGTTACCCGATCCTCTCCATTAGACTTGCATACTACTGCAATTAATTATTTGTATAGGGGGTAATTATCATTATTTTAGATCATAGCTAATTAGCTCATTAATTATAATGTGGTTAATCACTATTACGTCATTGTTACGTAATATGATATAACATTGCATAGCTGTCACTTTGAATCTTGATTCACATGGAATAATGGGATTAATTGAACAGTAAAAAATCTATAGAAAACAAGCCATGTTCAGCATGGACTATTGATCAATGTCCTAATGATCAATATCCATATGTTATACATGTTATTATACTATGAGTGTGACCCATGATTATATTAATATCAGTTTACAGGGAGATAATGAGACTATATTGCATGGCATAGTGACAATAGTTAGACAAACAGGGGGGGGGGGGGGGGGAGCCAGCCTCTTAGTATTGAGGATTAGAGTGGCCCCTTGTGACATTGTGAGTATGATACGGTCAGATTTTCAGAAAATGTACAATTCACCTTCAGCAATCTTCTCAAATAACCCAAATTTCAGACGAAAATAAAGTTCAAAATACAGTTCAACCTAACCAAACAGATTGCTAGAATGAATGCAATACCGAATATACGCTAATTTATCTAGTATTGACCAAATTGCAGCCTAATTTAGCAGAATTAACTAAATGTGTTGAGCTGCCAATCGTACATTTTCGGAAAATCTGACCCATATAATGTTAGTTCTAGTACAATAATGCGTAGCGTTTCCAATGACATGACTAGTATCAGGAAACTAACTTCTAAAATAATTTTGTAGGTTTCAGAACAAGGATGCAGAGCATAGCCGCCATCTCGGAGTGAGATCGTTGGAACGGAATGCAATACTTATTTAGTAGTAAAATAAATCCAATTTTTCAAAATTTAATAAAAAGATCGATCTAGATGTGATAAGACCAAAAATAAGCATCATATATTAGATGTCTTAAAAAATGAAAATTAATACACCAAAACAAGGCGCTTTTGGAAGATCTATGTTCGCACATAAATTGACATGACCTTTTTCCTATGTAACTGTTTATGAAAAGTTGGAAATAAAAATACTTATATATAATTATATACTACAGCAGAGGTAAAAAGAAGCAAGAAGTCTGCACGACAACATGACACCATTAGGACATACACTGACATATTGCCATATTGTCCGCTTTTAAAAGTCAATATTCAATGAATTATTTGAGATATAAACTATCTTGAAGTCAATAAAATTGGAATAAACCTCATGTTCTGATTTATATTCTGTGTTCATTTTGTTCGTACTGCTTGTGTGGAATTGTTCATCGAAATAAAAATATGTTTAAAAAAGATTTTCAGTAGTCTGTTAGACATATTTAACCTGATGTGATATTAAGTTCCCTGTGAGCATTGATATTCTTCTAGATGTCTTCTCATGTGTATCATTCCATTGATAAAGCATGTCATTATGGATCCTGGAATCTCTTGAGTCATTTTCTTTCTTCTTTAATGATAGTTCTCCAACATATATTATTCAGTATACATTGAAATTATAAACCAACATTAAACATTGGTAGAATGACCCGGCTCTGTCCTGGACCTCATAAAATCTATAAAATATCCAACACATCTTAGATATGTTCAGGGAAGACTTCACAATAATTTCAGTAATTTTCTTAGACTAGATAAATATACTAAATAAATAAGCAAACCAGTAAATGGGAGTCTATGGGTTAAATGTAGTATTTGTTCATGTTCCACTGCCAGTTTCCCAAACTGTTCTAGACATCAAATGTCTTTTTGGCAGTGTTCAAAGAGCTAAATTAAAATGAATTATTCTTTACAGAATTACCAACCTGACACGTCTTATGATATGGGTCAGATTTTCAGAAAATGTACAATTCAACTTCGCCAATCCCCTCAAATAACCCAAATTTCAGACCAAAATAAAGTTCAAAACACAGTTCAACCTAACCAAACATATTGCTAGAATCAATGCAATGCAGCATGTACCCGAATTTACCAAGTATTGACCACATTTCAGTCTAATTTAGCAGAATTTACTAAATGTGTACAGCTGCCAATTGTACATTTTCTGAAAATTTGACCCATATAGCTCCCCCACCCCTTTTGGAATCTTGTTTTCACTTGGTAGAAGCTGAGGCGCAAGTGCAAAATGATCCGGTTTACCTTGAGATTGAGAATACGTTTGTGAGCCTGGCTCGTATTTTTTACTTCTTTATTTCAGGTTTACATGAAGCAGTTTTAACATCTCTCTGGTATAACAATAACAATGACAAAACATTATGGGAGATTGCCAGAGAGAATTAGTAACGCAGCACAAGAACCAAACAATATGATCAGCCCAGAACACCAGTGGCACCACCTAGTAGGAGTAAAAATACCAATACATATATGTGATGTGTTTCAGAAAAATTAGTCATAAGTCGCAAAATGGATATTTTTCAAAGTGATTTATTTATAAGATATCTTTGTTGGAATATTCCAATATTTAGGGTGCTTAATGCTGCTAGTGACATTAATACATGTACACAACTTCCAGGCAATGTATTTAATATATCTATGCATTTCTAAGGAAATCTCATGAAGTATATTTAGGTACTTTATTAGTAATTGTCCACCCAAAAATATCAATTATTTAACTTTTAAAAAAAAATAAAGATGTCTGCCTTAAAATATAGAAACACTAATTCGATGTCCTACTGTTAACTACCATTAGAATCGGCTTCATCTCATCTTTTCAAATATGATGATATCTCAAAATCCAATTTTTGCGACTTGTGACTCATTTTCCTGAAACGTAATACATATAGGATTTGTATTTCAACATCTCAAGTACAATACAGTTGTTAGCAAAGGTCAATACAATCTGCACCATGGACCGTGCAGGTCTTCCATGTATAACATAACAGAATTAACCAAAGATAAAATCATTATCGTCATTTGATACACATAGTTCGTGATTGTTCTTGTGCTGTGTATGTGTTGGAATTTGGTTCACGGAATATCATGAATATTTCAGCAAGTATCAAACAGTGTTTATAATATAAATCAGGAATATATAAATAAATACAATGAGCAAATAAGTATAAACTCCTTTTTTTTTTTTTTTTTTATTTTTTTCGGCAGTAAGTACAATCCGGCGTCGCCTTGGCGATATTCTTACCACCTGCCTTAAACATCAAGGCTACTTATTGTTATGTTAGTACAATTGTTATTTTCTTACGTTAGTAATTGTCTCTGTAGTCGAGGGGGGTGTGGAGATACAAGGGTGATCGTGGGATACACTATATTACATCAATAGTGTGTGACTCTCTCCTAGTATATTTAACTGATTCAATCAAATTCTTCCCCGTGTTGTCTTAGCAAGATTTGGGTTTTTAGTTCTCGCTTTAGTGTGATATCGTCCAAGTTTCTCAATCTGACTTGTAAGCCGTTCCAGATTGTTGCCAACTGATAGCTCAGCGATTTCCTATCTGTTTCGGTTTTCGGTCTAAATTGTCTTATAATTCTACCTTCATTCTGCCTTGTTGCCCTCCCGTTCTCATTAATCGCAATCTTCCCACCCATTTTTGCGAGCAGGAAGTATTGTCTGTTCGATACCGACATAATCTTGCATCTATTATGCAGGTCCTTCCTGGGTGTCAGTGGGTCCGCTTTGAGGGCAATACGGATCGCTTTATTTTGCAATCTTTGTGTCTTATTTAGGTTACTTTTTCCTACTGGTGTCAAAAAGGGTAGGCTATAATCAATTATCGATAAAATGAATGATTTTACAATTGTCACTGCTGCGTTTTGGGTAAGCATTGGACGCATCAAAGATAACTGGTGGATTCTGAAATTCAGGTTTTGGTGTAGTCTGTCAAGCTGCCTCAGCATATTCAACTTGGTATCTAATCTAATTCCGAGATAGTCATAATACTCCGTATGTGATAGTTCAAAGGATCTAAACTTTATCTCAGGGGGTCTTCCTCTTTTCTTCCTGCTAAAAAGCATAAATTTCGTTTTCTTCATGTTCATTTTAATTTTGTTACATACTGACCAGTCGTAAAAGGTTTCTAAATCTTTCTGCATTTTCACCACAAGCTCAGGCAGTTGCGTACCTCTGATGAATAATACCGTGTCATCGGCGTATAGCACGAATTTGCAAGATAAGTCCAAGTTCTTTAAATCGTTAGTATATAGCAGATACATGAGCGGCCCTAAAACTGAGCCCTGAGTCCTTCATAAATTAGAGTAATATATAACATAAGAGATGGTCGAAGTCTGGAAGCTCTATTAACCAATAATTAGTTATAACATAATGAACTAATATAAGCAGAGAATAGCAGCAGTCCTGGATATGTACCCCCTAGTGGCGTCCGGAGGTACCACAGAGATTCACGGAGGTTTCCCGGAGATTCCCGAGGTTTACCGGAGGTTACCCAGTAGAGAGCCTCATAAAGTCATCACGTATACTTCACAGGATCATTATACCAATAACCTGAAAAAAGAGCAAGCCTTGTGTTGTTGGTAATACAATCAATAAAACATTAATACAAATATCTGGACCAATCGGGCCCTTTCCGCCTTTTGCAGGCAAAAGCGTAGCTTCTTCTAAAAAATTACACACGCCCCCCCCCCCCCCTTACATCGAACATACTGAACGACGCCGCAGAAAAAACTGCTAAATTCACGACCGACGACCCGTTAAATGTTTTGAACAGACCACCATTACCTTCGCCCGTAACGATGCATAATAATTTCCATAGGGAGTAGTCTCCTCTGCGCGTGTGCGATGCTCTTGTTCTGGGTTCACTTCCGCAAAGGCAAGCAGTCAGCCACGCTCATCAATGGCGTCAAAACAAACGTAAAGAATCTAGGATTATCACATTAAAAAAGGTAACAAAATATATAATCTAATTGTCTGCGTCATTGTATGGCTCTGCCATAGATCGGCGGCAGACATCGCCAGGTAAAACACTTCACAATCCTTCTTTCTGAGCAGCAAAATCACAAAAGTTTAGTACATTACGTCTCCCGGTAGTAGTGGTGGGAAGGCGGGCGCACAATGCTCATTCAACAATTTATAACATAAGGTTAACTATACGTCACAAGCATATCACCGAAATGAACAGGAAAAAAATTTTCTGGCGGCTAAACTTCACTGGATGCAGCGACCCCAGTGCAGCCCCCTAGGGTCGGACAGACCAACCAGACAACTACATCTGGGTCCCTACCATCAGTTACTGCCCATTATAGCATAGTGTCGTCTGGAAAACCTACCAGTAGAGGACGCTTTACCCTATTTTAATACATGATGTATGCATGCAATTTATGTACAAATCGTCATATGTATGGATTGTATTGGAATAAAAATGTTATATGTGGTGCGCGGCTATGGATTAGCTTTGCTGAACCAGAGCCGCGCCCACGCGCGTCTCAAGCGGGTGTCGCTTTGAGATCCTTGGTTATGTAAGTTGTGTACTGGTGCTAGCTGCGCGGGTCGCGGTTGTGGTCTTAGTCACCAACAGAGGTCGTGCTGTGTTGTGTATCTGTATTTTCAAACTTTTTATTGCTGTATGTTGTACTTATCTTATGTATGTCTTGTACTTACATGTTATACACCCTTTTGTATTTGCATGTTATTATCATGTACTGCTTTTTTTATGTATGTCGGTTGTTGTCGTCACAAGCTGTGATATTTGGCAACCCGGGTGTGGATAAGAGTATATAAACGTTGAATGCTGGCGAGGTCCATTAGATCCTGTTGTTGTCGTTGTCTTTGATTAGATAGATTAAGTTCCCATAGTCGCTTAAGGCTGTCGATCGGACATTACATATATATACTTCACATAAATTTAGGTTATAATGCAGACTCCAAACTCCAACTCCAAACTCATCATTTTCTCAACATTTCTCCCGACATTACCAAAAATAGTCTAGATTCACTTCATTGCGTTCTCCCTAAGTAGGCTCACTTTTTGTCGAAAAGTTCTCAGCAGCCATACATTCAGCTATCACGCCTCAATCGAGCATACCGCTCTTCCTTGGCTCTTATATCAGCAGCAAAATTCAGACATACCACCCCAACACCAAGCCACCCCACAATAATGGTGTCTAATTACAAGTATTAAACCATGTGATTCTTGAATAAACAATAGGGACGCACTGTATGTAGGTGCATTGGGACCAATCTATATCTGTAATCCCTTTCCTGGGACCATAATATATAGCATGGATAGGCAGTTAGATCTACATACCTGCATATTTTAAGTTTATCACATACATGATCCGTTTCAGGAATATGAGTCATAAGTCGCAAAATATGGATTTTGAGATATCATTATATTTGAAAAGATGAGATCAAGCCGATTCCAATGATAGTAAACAGTAGGACATCTAAATAAGTATTTCTATATGTTAAGTTTGGTATTTAAGTTTGGTATTCTTACTTGTGAAAAAAAGTTTGAAATATCTCTGGGCGGACATTTAATAGTAAAGAAGCTAAATATACTGTATAAGATGACCTCAGAAATACATGGATATATTTATCAGACTGTCCTGAAATTAATTACATGTATTCAGGCTACAACAACAGGCAACTCGAAAGAACTCCAGTGGAGATCGAGCTCTGTCCTTTTCCTGACTTATATTGCACTATGTATATGAGCCATGTAAAATCCTCAAAGTTTCCACGCAGCTTACTTAGGCTTCAAGTGAGGTTACCACGGCCTTCGCTTTTCCCGATTAATTTTTTCAAAAGAGGTAGAATCTGTTTGAATTACAGTAATCCGCCGCTCTCTCTGAGCACTTCGACTGACTTACGTTGTATTATTTGGCGACGCAACGTTGGTACTTCGGCGACGCAACTTAAATTACCACCGCGTATTTGGCGACGCAACGTCGTCGTCGTAGAAACGCTCCCTGGCAACATGCCTTACATCGTTTTCCACTGTCATGACGGGAGATGGCGTGGTGGGGAACTTCAGAGGGGGAGGCGGAAGGGGAGTATTAGTGAAGTTCTACCCATTTAAACTGCTTTTAATAATATCTACCCAGTATAGAAATGCACAATAGAAACATGCATTATTTCTTTTCTTTTCTTTTTTTATAATTAATTTGTGGGGCGAAACCTTTGATGTGAACAGGGGAGGGTGGGAGGGGGGGGGGGGGAGAGGGAGGGAAGAGGGGATGACTACCCGTGATGAACGGGGGCAGCTAGTTATTATTATTACTATTCATGTACTTACGTCTCAACTGCCTTGAACATTTTCAGTCTAGGTTCAGAGCCTCTCCGATCAGATAATAATGGTACCTCTGGGATTGGACGCCTACTGCGCTAGTCCGGGAGTAGGCGTCCTAATGGGATTGTAAGGGCATTTTACAGTTTGGAACAAGAGGCTTTCCCTGAGTTTGATGGAAGTCTCAGGCCCCAAAAATGTGTGTTTCCATGTTTTCTAGAAACACCGGCCCCCGGACTTCATTCTATTTTTTAAGTTATAATCATAAGTATGTAAAACAACAAACAAAGCATAACTAGTTGCCTTAAGTGAATACGTTTATTGTCACTGACTAAAATAAAGTGTCTGGCGACCTAGGTTAATGTGAAGCTGTGTCCTATATAGATGGAATGCGCCGAGGGCGCCATCTGGCGAAGTATTATGCATCAAGGTTGCGGCGGGATACCGAGGGACGGAGCGCAGCGTAGTCCCGAGGTATCCCGCCGCAACCGAGATGCATAATACTTCGCCAGATGGCGGCCGAGGTGTATTCCATATTTATTACATCCCGTTCATAAATAAGAAAATATAAATAAATGAAAATAAAAGAACTAAATTCAGTTTTCCGCCTTTTTGTACCGCCATTTTGTATGCATTTTGCGAAAGATGAAGAAAATAGTCCCTCTGGCCAGAGTGCTTGCTTCGATGAGAGCCTTGTCAGTCAGAGCCTGTGTTGCCGTCGTGGCTGATTAATGAAATAAATGATTATCGATGATATACTTTAGCAAAATCGCATCTTTACATATGATTCAACGATTGAACTTTTCATTTAAAGTCCCTAGCTTTATTATTTCCAGAGAAAATCGGTAAAAATATTCTAGTGGGCGATAATATGAGTTCCGCAAAATCATAACAAAGCTTCGATCTACTTAGCCTGTCGGGCCGTGGCTATTTAATGAAATAAATTATTATCGTCGATATAATTTGGCAGGATCGCATATTTAGATATGATTTTTCCCCTGAACTTTTTATTTTGAGGCCGTTGCTTTATTTTAAAGTAATATTTTCAACGTGTTGAGATGAAGAAATAGTCCCCCTGCGCAGTGCCGATCTACTTTCGGCGTCATGTTCACTTGCTTTCTTCGATTTTGGATTACTTACTCGTGCTAAGATATGGAACGAATGGAAAGAAATACAAGGTATTTTAACAGTTTGAGGCTTTTATTATAGCTCAAATCCTTCAACAATATAAACAATAACATGTCACCATTGGTCCTATGGAATATGACAATACAACTCGTATGAAATATGAAAATACAAAAAGTCTCGTGGTACCGTCACGATGCTGTCAACTCTATGACATTACTTTGACCTAAATAAAACGTGTTAAATTTATTTTTCTATTGCGATTTGGCTTGGGCTCACATTCAGCTGAGCCTGAGAAGTCTGGATGTTATAATTAATGTTCAGATTGACATTACCCGATATATTTGCGGAAGCGAACATGCCTGTACTAGCTTGCAGGATCTTATCGACCGGAGATTGGGGAATTTGGGCGGGCATGATTTGATTACCGACGGCAGCAACTGTCAGACATCCAGCGGAGGCAGAGGGGGGGAGGGCTGGGCGGTGGAATGTTGTAGAAGGCAAGGCTTTCTTATTGCTCGAAGCTGCTGTGATTATGTCTGACATTGCCCGTTGCTGATCAATGTTTGCAGTAGTATACGATGCCAAACTATTAACATTCTTATGTCCTGTGAGTTGGCAAACGAGAACTGGTGGGACCCCCGAATCGATAAGGTTTTGACATGTATTCTTCCGCAGGGAGTGGTTCGTAATTTTACCTGGAATGTTACATGCTTTAGCCATGTTAGGCACAATTTTACTTATTGAATTTTTGCCCATTGGTTGGCAAGAATACCAGACCTTGTCACCAGATTTCACATTATTCTTAACGCAAAGATAAAAAGGAGAATCGTCCTCCATCATGGTTTCTGGCCTGTGAGAAGCAAATTTAGAATAAAAATACACAGGACATCTTTCATTCTGAGTGGCAAATATCTTCGGCGAGAAGGCTCTGCAGCCTGAGGTACTGTCTCCCGTTCTTGTTTTTGTTAACTTTTCTCGGAATGATAGATATTCTCTTCCATTTTCATCTTTATTTAGGTGAACATCCGACCAATTCATTTGTCGTGACTCATGGCAGCCACGAAACCCAAACCCTTGAGTTAGAAAATAAAACACTGTATTTTGAACCGATTTAGCATCTCTATCTCCCAATTCGCCTTCATTCCATAGTTTCTCGATCATGTCGTCCGACATACCCTCTGCACGATTCGGTTTGTTTCCTAGGCCCAACGATTTCAAGTTTTTCCTTTTCGCGTGCAGGACTTCTCTACTAGAGCGAAACTTCTCACTCGTCATGATACTATGTGGATATTCATGTTCACGTAGGTACCTGAAAAAAAATCTATAATAAATAAATATTGTTCATGCTAAATAATCGGTCTGAAACATTAAATTCCGCTCAGATTTCAAATTGGCAATGTGTGAACTCTCCCACCCCCAACTCGCTATTCATTCATGTTCCATAAGGATATAGTTATGTACGGAGTATGACCTTTTGGTAACAGATCGATTATATGTACGGAGAATGACTTTTTGATAGCAAATTATTTCTGCTTACCGATCGATAGCTCTGTGAAAGCTGGTGACACTGTCAGGCTCCATGTCCGTACCATCCTTTTTCTTCAGACTCATGAGAAATAACCCAATCTTGGCATTTAGTAACTCGGGAACCATTTGTAGTATCTCCCCTGTTTCATTTTGATCGTCTATCAACCATTCTACAAATCTGTTCATCACCTGAAAATTGAACAGAGAATATAATATAAAATATCGCAATACATAGCATGATTATTCAAGTTCTTGTTAAACAAGGTTGAAAGTCCTGGAAATAAGATTCAACTAATCAAATATCAATCTGTTTTAATTCAAATCTATTATAATATTCTAAGCCTATAGACATAGCATAATGACATACCTGTTTCGTTTTTTTGTTGGTGTTTTTGTTCCTCTGGCCTTGGATGTACTGCTGCATTTCTTCGTTTTCTTTTGAGCCTGAGGCAGTATTCTCTCGTTCTTGATCAATGTTTTCTTCTGGAACAACTTCTGGAATAAGCATTTCTTCCCCCAAAATATCGTTAAGTTCCTCCTGGCTAAGGATTAACTCCTGCAGACCCTCCATTGGGTCTGGCGCAAAAAAGTTATCACCCACAAGTTCGAACGTTGCTTCTTCCTCTGTCATGTTGTCGGGAGTGAAGTCTCAGTGTCCCGGTCACTATTTATACCCCCGGTTTGTTGTCGTCTGCTTCGGGCCTGAAAGCCCGCGCTTTGCTTATTTTGTATTATAGATTTACAGCCATTGTACATCGATATGCTTCCACAAAATGATAGATTCACATTTTTTCTCTAGGTAAAACTTTATTTTGAATCTTTAGCTTAAACATTTCCCGAGAAATTAGAGTGAACGGTCGATGATTTTTTGATGTAAGTTTCGCCATCTTAAGACGTCTGCTTGCTTCGCGGGCTAGCTTCGCGGGCTTGGTTAGTTGTCGTTCGTTGAAGGATCTTTCTTTATGGTGATTTTTCATTGATATAATTTAGCAAAATGTCAATTTTAGATATGATTATTCGACTGAACTTTTCATTTTGAAGCCCTAGCTTTATTATTTCGAGAGAAAATCGGGAAAACGATCGATGATTTACCGAGTGGGCGATGATATAAGCTTCGCAAAATCAAAACAACAGCTGGGTACACGAGCACCCTGGCACTGCCTAGGTTAACTTTAGAATCTTGTGTTCATGGTGGGTCTACATGCATATACTTTAGCAAAATCATTTTTTTAAATATCATTATTCGATAGAACTTTTTATTTTGAATCTTTATATTTAGTTTTTCCACAGATATTAGCTGAACGATCGCCGATTCCATCGTCGGAAGTGACGGCTCATGAATATACAATTTTTTACTTCCGGTGATCAGGCTTTGCTGCCGGACCTATTTTTTGTATGCGCCAAGGGCGCTCAAGTGCGACATAATTTTCATGTTATGCACCACTTTGACCAAGTGCGACATACAATGCTGAAGGTATAGGAAGCAACATCACAGGGGTGTAATAAAAGTCTCTCTGCCCTATATAGAGAAGGAAAGATTCAAGGTATGCATTACATGGGGTAAAAAGGCTATGATTTATGTATAGTGAACTCCTCCATTTATTTATGTATAGTGAACTCCTCCATGGGAATTACATGGGTCAGATTGTCAGAAAATGTACAATTGGCAGCTGTACACATTTAGCAAATTATGCTGAATCTGGCTGCAATTTGGTCAATACTAGGTAAATTTGAGTATATTTGGCATTGCATTGATTCTAGCAATTTGTTTGGTTAGGTTGAACTGTATTTTGAAGTTAATTTTTGTCTTAAATTTGGACTATTTGTAAATTTGGACTATTTGAGAGAATTGGTGAAGGTGAATTGTACATTTTCTGAAGATCTGACCCACATACAAACAATGTTTCTGTCAGGTGAGAGGACGTGAAGCAGAAACACTACTGTGTTTGGCCTTAGTAACATATAGCAGCCCCTCTACCCTACTTACATAATATCATAATATTTTGTGCGATAATAACATAATAGGATAATTACAGTAAAACCACAATCTACCTGTCTGTATAAAAAATTCTTAAACATTAGGCGTTTACCTGTAGTATATATTATAATTAAGTGTACCAGGTGTTGGAGGGATGGGAGAGGGGGGAGAGAGAGGGGGAGGAAGAGAGAGGGGGGAAATAGAGGGGGGAGAGAGGAGAGAGAGGAGAGAGAGGAGGGAGAGAGGAGAGAGAGGGAGGAGAGAAAGAGAGGGGAGAGAGAGAGAGAGAGGGAGAGAGAGAAAGAGAGGGGAGAGAGAGGGGGGGAGAGAGGGGGGGAGAGGAGAGAGGGAGAGAGAGAGAGAGGAGAGAGAGAGAGAGGAGAGAGAGGAGAGAGGGAGAGAGAGGGGGGGAGAGAGGGGGAGAAATAGAGGGGAGAGAGAGAGGGGGAGAAATAGAGGGGAGAGAGAGAGAGGAGAGAGAGAAAGAGAGAGGAGAGAGAGGGGAGAGAGGGAGGGAGAGGAGAGAGGGGGAGAGAGAGAGGAGAGAGAGAGAGAGGGAGAGAGAGAGAGGGAGAGAGAGAGAGGGAGAGAGAGAGAGGGAGAGAGAGAGGGGGGAGAGAGGGGGAGAAATAGAGGGAGAGAGGGAGGGGGGGAGAAAGAGAGGGGAGAGAGAGAGGGGAGAGAGAGAGCGGAAAGAGAGAGAGGGGAGAGAGAGAGAGGGGAGAGAGGAGAGAGAGGGGAGAGAGGGGGAGAAACAGAGAGGGTGAAAGAGCGAGGAGAAGGAGAGAGGGGGGGAAAGAGATGGGGAAAGAGAGAGGGGGAAGGAGAGGGGAAAGAGAGAGGGAGAAAGAGAGAGGGAGAAAGAGAGAGGGGAGAAGGAGCGATATGGTATATATTTCATTCTGTTCTTAATGAATTTCACCAAGTAAATAATATCTTGATTAATTCTAAACATACTCTAACGTTTCAGTTTCATTGTATATATATAAAGTGGGGATTGAAATCTATTATTTCTATGGCAAAATGAAATGTACTGCGTCCGTGAAATTCTGTCAATAAATCTTGAGGGATTGGTGGAGGGGGTTTATATGTATGTTGAGGTGGCTCAGGGGCGGATCCAGGATTTCCTGAAGGGGGGGGTTCAGGTCTGAGAAAAGGGCATATGTTGGGGACTGAGTGCTGAAGGCATGAAGCCCCCCAGAGGAGGGTCCGGGAGGGTTCTCATTTGGGGAATTTTTCAAAACATACACCTTAGATGATGAATTCTGCTGCATTTTGAGTGGATGAGCATATTCTTTTTAGTGTATGTATGTTAACAATATTTTAGCTTAGGAATTGCTGCTTATTACATTACAGATGATGTAGAAATTATAATAGATATTGACAATGATGTGTCAAGGCCCGTATAGGGGTCACTGGGGGGGGGGGGACATTTCCAGGCTGGGTGTAGCTGTCTGTGAAACCACTAGGGGGGTCAGGGGGCATGCCCCCCTGGAAAAAAACAAATTTTATTATGCGGAAAATAAGGAAATCAATAGAATTTCCAAAATTCATATAAGTTGAAGTTTATCTTTTCAGGTGAAGTAGTCCTAGACATATTTAGCAGATGCATTTTTAATTAAAATCTTGAAAAATGCCACTATTTTTTCGGTATTTTTGTAAAAACAATTTTATTTTTTCCCAAATATGCAGCATTTCCCAATAGATTTGCCTACTAAATGGGTACAACTGAGAGTACCCACAGCAAGCTCTGTTTCACAAACTTATTTATTTCAGACAGCTACAACTACAGATCAACACAATGTATGTAACCTGCACCAGGGGCGGATCTAGGGTCTAAAATGAGGGGGGGTCAAAATAAAAAGGGCACATCAGTCCATCCCCCAAAAATGAGCCAGAGGGGCACAAAGGCATACAAGGGAGAGATCATCAGAAAATGTTACTTTGATATATCAATAATTCTCTGTTCAGTCTAATTTAGCAGAAGTTAAAGGACAACACATTGCATGATTGCTAATTGTACAAATTTGTAGACCTGCCTAATGTGCATTTTCTGAAGATCTGACTGACTAGGGGGGGTCAGGGGCATGCTCCCCCAGGAAATTTAGAAATTTAAGGTGCCATTTGGAGGCATTTGGCACTTTTTGAAGCACAAAATACAGTATTTAATCACACATGGAAAGTGTTCATTTTATTTTGTTTCTATGGAAACAGCATTTTATAAGTTCTTTTAACAGCCTTTTACAGCTGTTACCACAAGGCACTTTTTGTTGTAAAAGAAATTAAGACACCTTTGGTTCCTAAAAAAGATTTTTGGCTATTCAAATGGGCACTTTTGGTCATAAAAAAAGACACTTTTTGGTTGTAACACTTACAACCGAAAAGGGGCATAGTGGGTTGTAAAAGAGGGCACTTTGGGCTATTCAAAAGGGCACTAAGTCTTATGAAAATTTTGAGGGGGGATCAGGATGTTGCCGACCACCCCCCCTTGCCAGTGCACTATATGTGTAGTAAGCTTTGGGACAGTAGCAGTAGCCATTAGTTGTTGGTTTTATGTTGGTTTAATAATACTATGTGAAAAATGGGCCATTTCCTCATAGAGTGCCATAGACTTTGGAATGGGAAAAAGGGGACTTTGGGGCGGAAAAAATGGCACTTTGGGGCGGAAAAAAGGGGACTTTGGGGTAGGAAAAAAGACATTTTGGGGCGGAAAAACAGGGGACTTTGGGGCAGCTAAAAAGGGCACTTTTGGGCGGATAAAAAGGGCACTTTTGGGCGGATAAAAAGGGCACTTTTGGGCGGGAAAAGGGCACTTTGGGGGAGGGCAAAAAGGGCATCATGGGGCCCAAGGGGGGGGTTCGAACCCCCCGAACCCCCCCCCTGGATCCGCCCCTGCTGGCTTTAGACATAATGTATATGGGTCAGGTTTTCAGAAAAACTGGTCTTCACCAATCCTTTCAAAAAAGAAATAGACGAAAATCAGGTTCAAAATATCAAAATACAGTTCAACATAACCAGACAGGGGGGCGTTTCATAAGTTAATGCGGCGCGCATTATAGGATCTAACGACAGTCGTTACCAAATAAAGAACGACATTATTTTAACATAGCGCACGGTAAGGGCCAAAATTGACGCCAACTAACATTGCTTTACTATAACAAACGCGCACTAAATTTATCGCTATCCAACCCATAGTGACGCTACCATAACGAACGCGCGCTGCGTTACTTATGAAACGCCCCCCCCCCCCCAGCTGATTTATTGAATGAATACCATACAGAATATGTATACTTACATACACTCAGTAATTATCATTTTTCACTCTAATTGAGCAGAATTTAAGGGATGTGTAGAACTGTAGATTGTGCATTTTCTGAAAATCTGATCCATTATATACAGCCTACACACTTCCACCATTCCTCCAGCTACAGTGGAATTCTATGGAATCTGACGTAATATACAAAACAATAGTTCTGAATAACATTTTTAAATAAATACATAAAACAGAATATCCTTCCCAAAATATTTGTATATATATTTCCCCAGTTCTACATTGTAGCCGACGGATGTCAAAGTTTATTTCCGTCTCCTGTATATCCTTCGATTCACTCCAGGTATTTTTATGGATTTATATACCAACCAGATTTATAGATCTATTTTTAAACCATGTCTAACCCCTCACCTCCACCTCCACCTGCCATCATCTCATGAGCTCTATGTAAGCCCAATATCTACATGTGGGTCAGATTGTCAGAAAATGTACAATTAACCTTCGCCAATCTTCTCAAATAACCCAAATTTCAGACGAAAATAAAGTTCAACCTAACCAAACAGATTGCTAGACTTTCAAAGCCGAATATATTCGAATTGGCCATATTGCAGCCTACTCTAATAGAATTTACTAAATGTGTGGAGCTATCAATTGTACATTTTCGGAAAGTCTGACCCATGTATGACAGGTCAGGATGTGGCTGAAGGTTTTACCCTAGCCACACATAACCTCCTGACCTATGCCATCCTATTTCCTGAATAAATATTGGTTAAAAACAGATTTAGATGCACTAGCGTAATCTCCGCCATTTGGACGGTTGAGAACAGGTTATTCTCTACAAAAGGTATGATCAAGAATGGGTAGGAACTGTTGGATAGACATCTCTCTTCCTCTTCCTCTCACTCGTCAGTTCTCTCTCCCCTGCCTCATCTCCCTACCCCACGCATATTCCATTCCCCCTTGCCCTCCCCTCTTCTCCCTTCCTCCCCCTAATATTTCAGTCTCTCTCTCCTCTCTCTCTCTCCCTCTGCCCCCCTCTCTCTCCCTCTCCCTCGACTCTTTCTTCTCGTCCTTCTCTCTTCTTCTCCCTCCCCTCCCCTTCTCCCCTCCCCTCCCCCCCCTCCTCTTTTTCTCTACCCTTTCTGTGCTCACTCCCTCCCCGATTCCCCCACCCTTTCCCTCCGCTCTTCTTCTCTTCGCCTCCCGCTCTCTCTCAACCCCCCCCCGCCCATCTTCAATCTTTTCCTCTTAAACTAGATCAGAAGTCTAGTCCAGGAACACACCTGAAGACCTGGAAGACGTAATCTCCCAGACGCATGTTTCCTTTTGTACATGTTTAGGTGCAAATAAAATACTCTGTTGAATCAATTCTCTGTGAAGCTCTCACTGCGGTAAACTGCTTTATTCCGCTGTCTGTATATTTATTGAATCAGTTACTCTAATAGTTTCCCCATTGTGACATTTAGCCCTCTCAGTATGGACATTAATGTCCCTATAGAGGTTTTACATCCTACATCTCAGGTACATGTTTACATTGGTTGCCATGGCTACCCCACATAACTCACTAGTGGTATACGCACTGTGCATAACTCACTCTAGATACGTTGTTCTCAGAGCAATGCCTATATATATTCAATTCATTATTACAGGTTTCATTATTGCAGGTTTTGAAAGTTTTCAGACATTGCTCCGATAATTTGTCAATAAAAACATCCTATGTCCTAAACATCCTAAGCAAATATGTCGATGTCAAATCGATCGAGACGTCGGGTCAAAGCGCATGACACCCCGAAGGCCCGACGTCAAGATCGATTTGACATCGACAGAGGGCTATTTAATATTTATTTCATACGTAATCAACAAGAGAAGACTATTTTAATGACATTTTACCTTGGTTTCCATCGAGTTTGCGGACATTGGTCTTGAACGAACATGACAGCGGAAGCCATGATGGCGGAAGTAAGTTATATGATTGCGCGCTTAGACTTTTCACTACCATGGTTTCATACGCTCTAGATTTTTCTTTAATATAATGCTTCTGCTTTCGGATTTTTCGGAATCAATATAACTCCAACTGGACATTAAAGGTATATATTTGGTTTTCTACCTTGGATATATCGCTTGAAATTCTTCAGGGGGGTGATTATTTTTTCTCTCACTGGTTACCAAGTCATGATACGTTCACCAAAAATTGTCAACAAACCATAAAGTTCGTCTTTAAATACATATCATATTTCTCAAATTACTTCTCAACATGAAAAATAGAACTTCCGCCACTAATATTGGAAAAAGATGCCATACATTGCTTGCTGTTTGTTGTTGTGTTGAGAGTTGGGATTCTAAGCTAGTGAACGCACGGCTGTGCCGGCATTGCTGCAGCAGACGAACAATTTCTAGGCTTCTCATTGGTCAATCTAGTCACGTGACCCCTGAAAGTAGTTCGGTCCAAATAGCATAGTATGCTATTTGACATTTCGAATAGCACCCCCGAATAGCACCCGTGAAATCGCACATGTATGTAATAACTGACCCTCGAGACGGAGGGTCAGTCAAATCGTACGAGTGGAGTGGGATTTGACCTGACGTCGAGATCGATTTGAAACTGAACAGAGGGCTATTAGATGTAAAAGCATCTTTTATTTATATCTAAGTCTGACCCACACATAGAGAGAATGGGACGAGCCGGCAACAATCGAAAATTTATAGGACGAGATTCGTCCACATAAGCACGATGCCATAGGCAGAGTGCTTATGTGGACGAATCAAGTCCTATAAATTTTCGATTATTGCTGGCGAGTTCCATTCTATATTTATTATATGTGCATTAAATTTGATCATATATCATCAGATATCACTGAAAAAGTATTGAAGAACTCTCAGAGAGCCCCGCTGCTTCGCTGAGATCACCGCTGCCTTAAAATTTGTCAGGCCTGTGTTTACATCAGGTCAGGCCAGTATTTACTTACTGACATTGTTGAACTAAAACGTTCATATCGCAGCCATTTCTTGAGCTACAATAATAAAGCTTATATCATTTGATAGAGAATTTAATTCTCTATTCGATGGTGTGGTTTTTATTATGTACCTTTATAATTATAGTACCACAATCACGGGTGGAATACCGATCGCGGGGATCTCCGCGGAGACAGCGGAAGTGCTGAGGTAACGTCAGAGCTATTTTTAGCACAACTACATTTTTATAGGACGCGTCCTATATGAATATTTTTATAGCACCCCACTTATAGCACCTCTCATATAGCATGCGCGTATAATAAATCTGAATATAAATCAAAGTTTTCCGGTGTAAAATAACAGATTGGTTGCCATGACAACCACGCATAACTCAATAGTGTAATAAATACTATGCGTAACTCACCCTGTATACGGTGTTTTCAGGCCAATGCATGTACGAGTCAGATTTTCAGAAAATGTACAATTCAACTCCGCCAATCATTTCAAATAGTCCAAAGTTAACACAAAAATAAAGTTAAAAATACAGTTCAACCTAACCAAACAGATTTCTAGAATCAATGAAACGCCAAATATACTCGAATTTACCTTGTATTGACCAAATTGCAGCCTAATTTAGCAAACTTTACTTTTACTGTTTAGAGCTGCCAATTGTAAATTTTCTGACAATCTGACCCATTACATATATACAAAGTGAAGTTTTCTAGAGTGGAGAGGTGTGTGTGATTACTGGTGCACAGGCCCCGCCATGACCTGGGTTCACCCGGCCCTGACGTGCAGCCAACCGCCGGGAGGGGGCGCACAGGTGGGTGCAGGCGTCTGGTGGTGTACAACTGGTAGCTCTACACTCTACATTCTACACTCTACACTGGAGGAGGCAGAACCATGCTACACTTTTCCTATTGTCTTATATTTAAATTACTTTACTAGAAACATAACCTATTCCAACCAGGGTAGCGGCTGGAAGAGATGTGTTGCCTCATGTGACACATAAGCATGTCGACCCATTTGTCGTTTCTCCTGTAAATTACCATAAGACAAATAAAAGATATTCTATTCTATTCTATTCTAATTCATAAAGGTTAAACTTATCTTATGTTAAACTCTATTTTAATTGAATCCCACGTTTGTCTTATATTTGGATTCTTGAAATGAATTGGAGAAGGAACATTGTACAATTTCTGGCAAGTTCACCCATTTCATGTTAGTATATGGCTAAGGTGGGGAAGCGTATGTCTCGTCTTAAAGGTGGGGAAGGGTATGTCACATCTCAGTTGTTGTGGATACAAGCTTGTGCCGCTATGTGAGGCTGTATGTTTACCACTGATACATACAGGCTTCCTATCACTACATACCCGCAGTACTTGGACACTATTTAATGTGTGTTTAGACACAAGATGGCTACCTTCCCCCTGGAGAGGTACACTGGAGCACCCCACGGAGCTGATTATATCACACCGCTCAACCAAACCTGTCAGCTGGTGTTTGTGATTGGTGACAAAAGCACTTTACCAGGTGAGACCTAAATAACAGCATCTGGGTCAGATTTTCAAAAAATGTACAATTGGCAGCTCTACATATTTAGGAAATTCTCCTAAATTAGGCTGAAAAATGAAGAATACTGAGTATATCTGAGTATATTTGGTATTGCATTGATTTAAAGTATCAGATCTGGTATGTTAAACTGCATTTTGAAGCTCATTTTTGTCTTAAATGTGGGATATTTGAGAGGATTGGTGAAGGCGAATTGTACATTTTCTGAAAATCTGACCCATCTGTGTAATCTTTAGAAGACATTGTTATATTGAATGTATTGACTAGTCTTACGGTAGTACTTGTGGTCGTACTCATACAATGTATTCCTGCATTAGCTATAATATATTATATGTGATGTGTTTCAAGAAAATGAGTCATAAGTCGCAAATGGATAGTGTTTTTCCACAAGATCTCTTTATTGAAATGTTCTGGTTTTCAGAGGGTTTAGCACGTATAGTCATATGAATCTGTATAACAAATTTCAGGACATTGAATTAAATATATCATTGTGTTTTGTGTCATTGCCTTCGTATGGAGTATATTTAGTTACTTTACTTGTTTACCCTGATATGCCCAGCCAGAAACACTGCAAACTTTATTTTTCAAAAATAAAAAATATCAAACTTAAAATATAGAAATACATGTTAGGTACCCTAATGTTTACTATCATTGGAATCTGCTTGATCTCCTTTTTTCAAATATTGGGATATCTCAAAATCCATATTTTGCGACTTATGACACATTTTCCTGAAACGGATCTGACGTCCAGCTTGGCTAGGTATGCCACACCTTAGTCAGGTCGGGAGGGAGGGATGTCTTATCACTTGTTGACCGCACCGATGATTTTTCCCTGCACTAATTTAATCAGTGGATGGGGGGGGGGGGGGGTAGGGGCAAGTGGGAAGGGGGGACTGCAAGCTTGGGATTTGGGTAAGGGGGGGAGGGGGGAGGCAAGGGCCATCTATCAATGCACAATGCATGGCCTCAGCAGGATGGGGAGCTGGGGTCAGTCTACCTGGAAGAGAAGGATTTTCCCTTAGCCAATTAGAATGGGACAGCGCGGGGGGGGGGGGGGGGGTATTTCTAGGAACCATGTATATGAATAATTAAATACAATTGTAGATAAAGCTAGACGCCAAGCCACTGACAATTCCTTGGCGGGCTTGAGCTGACAACTACAACTGATCTAATTAAATATTAAATATATGTCATTATCTGCTAAATAATAAGAGTTATTAGATATAATGTGTTTGCCCATGTTGTATGAGCCATGAAATGAACGGGTGAAATCACCCTTTATTGAATCTGTACATACAGGTGAATTCTTTTCTTTTGAAATTTTGATAATTTGTGGAGATCAGGAGAAAAACAATTAATTTTGCGTATATATCCTTTAGTAAATGCATAATTATGCATTATTTTTAAAAACACTTATACTGGGTTTGGAACATCCAAGCACCTGAAACCAACAAGTTAGTTAACATATATATTTATCTTCTTAGATTCATATGAGTGACGTTTAAGAGTCCTCTTACTTCGGCTAAATGCTTAATGAGTTTAAATGTAAAAACGCTCGTTCATAAAACCTTCATAGTGGTAAATCTAAGAGCTTGTTAAGAGGCTTTTAAAGCACAATTGTATCGTGTATAGTGGAATGCAGCCCGAATTATAGAGGCAAAATCAAAACAAGAGTTCAGAAAATATATAGAAAGTGTAATATAAAATTTAGGACTGATTAATCCTAAATTAAATCAGGAAAAGAATTTATTATTAATACCAAACGTTACCATCTCAAGCCAAGCCAATCTCCAATATCTTACGATAGAATTGACTTGATTTCAGATGATCTCTGCATCTTACTTTATTCTATTTCAGTTTGTCTGAGTTGGATAAATAAAGTAGTATCTTATCTTATCTTATCTTATCCTATTCCTACACCCTCTTCTTCACTCTCCCACTCCTCTGTATGTAGGTGTCCCCCTGGACGTAGGTTGTGGGAAATGACGTAGTATCTCACAGGGGCTTTCCCAGGCCGAATACTAGTATCTTATAAAAGGTTTTAGGTTGAGATGAGAACAGCACTCTGTGTAATTCATACACTCAATACAATACTTTTCACATCACATGAATTATCATCCCAAATATTAATAAAACATTGTACAATGGCGTCCCTGTAATTATAAAGCTATTATAGCTGTTGCGGGTCGTATCCCAGGGCCCAGATAACATCGCCATTGCAGCCCTCTCCACGCTTGGTCGCCATTTCTTCAAAAGGCCAAAGAATAAAATAGGTGTGTTTCCGATTCACCTGGCTGAACACTAGGTAGGGGGGTTGGTAACCTTCATCAGCAAAAAATGTGGAAATGTGCTTTTTGAGAGTTTTTCTTTAAAAAAAATTCTAAAAAAATCAGGCATGGTCAAAGAAATCTTTAGGTAGGTGAAGGTTTTTCTAGATAAATCGGAAACACATTTATTTTTTGTTTGGCCTAACACCAATTCTGCTCCCACCACAAGTAGGTAGCGTATCGGTGACTGGGGCTCCTGAAGGTGCCCTCTACCCACTGGGTGCTTGGTAGGATTGCAAAAAGACCTAGGGAAGATATTGAATAGGTCGGAGTGTGTTCATTCCAACCACTGTTTGCACTGATTATAACATCCCTGTGCAATTATATGTTCCATGTTCACAAAAGAATAGGACAAATATTCATGACCAGAATTATTCTGGTATTGATGTAAAATTTTCAAATCCTTGTAAATGTTAATATTGAGAACTTGTTGTCATCGGTTCACATGGAAAAAGTGTAAACACTTTCAGTGGAGTCAGTGGACAAAATTCAATATTCAATAAACAAGGTAGCTTAGGGCTTTCCTTTTTGATAATAATACTATCGATAGACATTTTACAGTTTGATATAATATAATACAATGACAGTTTGACATGATACAATACAATATACAGCGATACATATGTGAACAGGTGTTATAGGTAAGAGCAGTATAGTATCAATGTTTCAGAGAAGATACTTATTAATGCAATATTAATGCGATAGAGACATTATGGACAATATCAGAATATTAAAATTATTAAAAATGTGCGAGCAGTTGTTGGGTATATTTTCTAAACACCGCTACGTCATCAATTTTGTGGGTTACAGGGTTCAATAAGTTCCACATGGTTCGACATTTGTATGTTATTGAATCAAAAACCTTTTTTCAATGTAGTAGAAAAAACAATCATATTTCTTTTCCCATTGGTGTGACTGCATGTTGGCAGTTCTCTACTATTATTATTATCTTGATTCTGAGCGAGATAAAAAGCCATATCTAATATGTGCTTGTCCCTTCTTACTTGAAGGGGCCATACACAAGAATTTGATTATTATACGTGCCATACTTTTCAGTAAAATGTACATAATTTCATTGAATAATATTCTTTTCCGTATCAGCTTTTCTTTCATTTTGTGAACATCAAATAGGCCAACTTGTGTTGTCGAACTTAGGTTGTTAAACTTATAGTAGCAAATACCCGTGCTATGCACGGGATTTGCTAGTGGGACAGTGGGGACAGTGGGACAGTGGGGCCCACATCCTCATCTCTCGATGTTCCCTCTCCCACTATCTTTCTCTTTCAAGTTGTCTCTATAACTTAGTATCTTCATACCACAAATGGAATCCTGTTTAGATGCTTTTTACATTCTCCGTTTAAAAAAAAAAAAATCATGAATGTTAATGAATTGCATACCATTCTGTCAATCATCCTGAATAGCAAGTTCATGTTATACATTTTGAGGTGTTGGTGTTGCTGATTAGTGTGAGGAGTGTGGACACTTATCTGGGAGGATATCTCGATGCCCATCTCTGATATCTAATTCACGCCAACACTACTAAGTTTGCACCTATGCAAGGACTGTTTGATTGATAACCTTCTATCTCCCCTGACACCCCTCCCACCACCTCTTCCACCTGTCAATCAAATCTCATTCTCTCCCCTATTGGTCAAACTGAGCCACTATTGCTGAGGACTATGACATGCTGGTGTGGTGGTGGTGGTGTGGTGGTGGTGGTGTGGTGGTGGTAGAGGAGAACCTGAGCCACTATTGCTGAGGAGTCTGGAGTCTGGTTTGGTATTCTCAACTAACTGTATTCTGAGTTAGTAATAAGAACTCATTGTTGAGCATTTTTGTTCATGAATCTGAACTAAGTCATTTAATTGCTCCAAACCACAAAGGTAATAATAACTTTTTTCTTTCGACCCAATTTTTTTTCCGACCAACTATTTTTTTTTCGATCAACTTTTTTCCGACCCAACTATCTTTTCGACCAACTTTTTTTTCAATTTTTTTTTCTTTTTTTTTGACTAACTTTTTTTCTGACAGTTTTTTTCCGACCAACAGTGCGTAATTCTGTCATGTTAATAAATGAACAAATATGGTTGGAATCGTTTTAAATTTGCTGATTTGGATTGGAGGTATGCTTTATTTCATTGGATATGTCCTTGCGATGGTTAATTCTAAGCCTTATACACATTGCCACACTCGGCAGACCTAAATACCATATTATCGCCACTGTTTTTGAAGCAAAAATTAAAGTACTGAAACTATGACTTTACATTGCGCACAAATAGTTGATACGGAGAATTTGTTTCCCTTGGAAACGCAGAATATATATACATTAAGTTAAACTTATTATAAAGTTAAATAAAAAGGAGTTGATTAATTTGCACACAAATAATTGAAACGGAGAATTCGTTTCCTATGGAAACGCAGAATATATACATTAAGTTAAACTGATTATAAAGTTAAACAGAAAAGTAGTTGATTAAATCATTGATTAACTTAATAAACTTATAACTTGTTTTGGTCACTGTTCAGTGTTGTGCTGTTGTTGTGTTGCCTGTCCCTGTCCTGTCCCTGTCCCTGTCCCAATACCTCTCCTGCTCCCTCTTTCATTGTGAGGTAATTAGTGGGTGCCCCCCCCCCCCCTCTTGACTTCAAAAACCATCACAAACAATAGTTTATGAACTGATTCAACTCTGACGATGCTCCTTTCGCTGGAAATATATGAACTCCCGTCCCGTAGTGAAGCAATGATGTGCCAGTCCATGACGTCATGCTTTGGGTGACTCAGAAACCTGGTGTAGGGGCACTGATAGGTTTGTTTTCAGGCAGCGCTGGGGGCCCTAGATGGGGGTGCTTAATGTAAACCCATTTCCAACCCCTTTCCAACCCTAATAAATTTTGTTAATGAAACATAGTGGAATGGTTCGGCACCATTTTTGGCAATGGGCATGTGAAACATAATGGAGAACTGGCCAGCAGTTTCAGAGAAGATAGATATATTTTATTAATATATAGATCTTCATACCAAGATGAAACAGATCTGGCGGTAATGTAACGCTAACAGTCCTCTATTGATTCATCAGTAAAAAACAGGACCTCGGTAGTGCACATGTGTAATAATATTGTAAAATTATCAATCTTTTCAATAGTTTATTTTAGCAAAATAGCTCAACATCAGGTTCACAATATATTTCTATATTTACCAGGCTCGGTGGAACATGGCGGTGCTAGAGATGTCACAATACCAAGGGCTATGGTGCACACAAACCCGCAGCCTGTGGATATGGCAGCCCTGCAACAGCACCTGCAGGAGATCATAGGACTGGCACCTGTTGTACAGGTGGGTAAACTTATAGATATGTTGTGAATCAGCTTCTACACACACTGCCACCTCTCAACTAGTGATCAGTTATCATCTTTGCAGGGATACTTTTTGTATCAATGAGACTTTTATGAGACAATTATTTCAGAGCTTTTCTATTCAAATAAATCTCTCAATCAACAAATATTTAAGAGATTTTCAGATTAAATACAGCTGTTTATCAACATTTCAGGTGGGTGAGTTCCATAACTGGGCCTCCACGCAGGTGAGGCAGGAGGTGCTGATGGTGTGGCCGCGTACTGTAGAGGAGGTGAGGCAAGTGGTGCTTGGTGCCCGGGCGCTAGGGCTGCGGGTGCGGGCAGCAGGTGCAGGCCACTCATACTCACCGCTGTTTGCTGATGAAGGTAATGTGGTCCTCTACACTAAACACCTGGAGAGACCAGGACCCAGGATGGAACTACTCCAGGTGAGTGAATTTTCTATCTGAAATATCTTTACTACTGATCTTGTAGAATAAGGCTTATTATTGGCAGAGTTATGTGATATAGTACTGCCATGGAAATTATTGCACCAACTCATGCAGCAAGGCTAGCAGTGTGACAGTTAATGCAATATTTATTATAGGCGCCTTGCTCTGAAAACAATGTTTCTAGAGTGATTTACGCGTGTATTTCACTAGTGACTTACGTGGGGTTGTCATGGCAACCAATCTGTGATGCAATTTTTTTCTTGCTTTTTCTCACTTGTTAGTTAACCTGTATGTATACATGTGACAGGACCCAGCTGATGGCAGTACATATGTGACAATGGCTAGCAGTGTGACAGTGGAAGAGTTCAAGCAGTTCCAGCTCCGTCATGGAGTGAGCCTGCCGACCAACGTGGTCCCAGGTGTTTTACAGATGGTGGGAGTTGTGGTGCCCGGATGCCATGTGAGTAGCTCATACAAACACAAACCTGAATGTATCAATGCTTCAATGGTTAATGTCTAAAGCAATAGTCTAGTCTAATATGGAAGAACCACATGTATAAGGAGGTGGCATAGATATAGGAGAAGGCAAGATTTGTCAAGCACATATTACGAAACACATTCATATACAATCTCTGAGATGTGGTTCTACATTTACTACACAGCTGCTACGTAGCCTAAAAAAAGGAATAATAATAACACAATAATATTATAACTTTTTCTTGCAAATCAAAAGCAATGTATATGTGCTGTACAGATTACAGCCTACTGTCAGCAGGCAGGTCAGGAACGGCGTGACATTGCTCAAACTTTTGGGCCGTGTTTGACTAGCTAAATTAAAAGGAATTAATCTTAACAGGACTAGAAAATAGGTCATCATATGTATTACATCTAATAACTAAACTGATAATTTCTTTTTCAAACATAGATATATTGAACATAAGATATAGAAACACCTTTGAGATGTTCTTAACCCATTCAGGACACCGCCGCTAACATTGCTTCAGGCTTGATGACCAAGCATAGGAAAATGAACATCAATTGATGATGTCCTGAGTGTAATATGCATCATGACAACGCTTCACCATGTCCACTGTTCTCCGGATGACGTCATGTAGATCAAGGACGGCCGTAATGTCGCCACTGCTAAATAATGTTGTTATTATGATGCTTTTTGGCAATACATGTCCTTTCCCATAGAATGCTTTATCAAGGCAATACATGACCAAACGCGTGGAAATGCTTTAAGGCAACATGCAGCCTGAATGGGTTAATCATTGGAATCAGCTTGATCTCATCTTTACAAATATGATGGTGTCTCAAAATCCTATTTTCTTTTTACTTGTGACTCATTTTCCTAAAGCACATTCTTTAATGACTTTATAAACCCATTATTCTATTGTACAGGGAGTAGGATGGGATGCTCACCCTGTGTCAGACTATGTGCACAAGATGCGGATTGTGAACAGTAGCGGGGAGTTGTGTGAGTACAGCAAAGCACAGGATGAACATATGATGAGGGCCGTGCAGTGTAATCTAGGCTTATGGGGCATCATCATTGACATGACCATCAAGGTAGCAACTGTCGATATTTAGTATTATATACTATAACATCATCATTGACATGACCATCAAGGTATCAACTGTTATATTATATATATATATCAACTGATATTTATTATTATATATATACTCTGGATAGCTCAGTAGTGTCCTGGGTGGTAGGTTGTGACCAGCTGGAATACCGCAGCCTGGATAGCTCAGTGGGATGAGCAATGAAAGTGTTATGACACATTACGTAACATTGCATAACCTCATGATATTTATAAAGTTATTAATTAGCATCTCTTTATCTATTAGCATCTTGCTATAAAATGGCTAATTATCAGTACTGTGCAAGTCTACTTACATCCTATTGTCTGGGATATTATGTTACAGGGATACGCCCCCTTTATTCCCAGTGAGAGTCTGTACCATATACATGAATGAATCAGTTGGATAGATGTTGACCAGTCGTTCACTTGTGTTCTCTGAGTTGCTCATAGGTCATTAATACCTCATAGTCAGTACTTCATACACATTTTTGTATCCAAATGTAAAAATAAAAATTCAGGGTGGAGTGGAATACCGGATCTGATCCGAGCTACATTAAGTTTGGCCAATGTCAGTTTATTCAACCTGAATAAAATTCGTCCAAATAAAATAAAAATATTAAAATATTATAAGACCTTAACACTGGTGGAGAACCTGGTCTGTTATTCACAGGTCCATTACAAATGTACAATAAATATTATGTCTCGCAGGTGGACGGGATGGTGAATGTGGAGACTGAGGAGCAGTTGGTGAAGCTGCGTGATGTGTTCTACACCCCGGGCGTGCTGTGCAACCTCCTCCACAACAACATGTCGGTGGAGATATTCTGGTTCCCCTATAATGGCATCCCCACATCAGAGGCAGTGGAGGCCTTCATGGAGAAACAGGTGGACTGTACAGACTGGGACCCTATGGTACGTACTTCTATAGTCTTTTAGTCGCAGTTCTTTGGATTCTGGAGGTTTGCTGGATGGTTGTAACCGCCCTGGTTTGCATCATGCTGGGCTGTTATAAGAGTGGACATTTCCGACTGGCCTGTTATTAATGTCTATGGAACTGGTGGCACCACCTGGCATGTTTGAAGTGAACTGAGGTTATGCCGCCCAAGCGGTTGGGTTTAGCACTGATTTCTCTCTCTTTATTCTGGCGATTTGGATCATTCATTCCATGTTACTTGAGCAGGTTAGATTACTTATATATCTGACTGAATTCAGAGGTTGAATAGGTTGAATCCAAAGATTGGCGACTAAAGGTATTAATTATAATAGGGGGCTTCCATAGACGCCATTTTTAATCTTGACTCACATGGAATTATGGGACTAATGGTACAGTGTATAATCTATAGAAAACATGTCATGTCCATCCCAGGATGCATTGTAAGAGACATGCGCAGTGAGACATGCAAGTCCCCTATTACATTTATCTGCCCTATACTGTATATGCCATATATTCCCTTGTGGGGGCTTTCAAGTGGCCTAGTTATTGTTTGTTAGAATCACGATCTACAAATAATATACAAGAATATCACATATATAGAGGTTAGCAATATCCTAATTGGTATATTATCATGTCAGTGTGTACACAAGTACAGTATTACATCTCACAATATATACCTAAAACTGCCCCCAATTGAACAATTAAATAAACAGACTAAAGGGCCTTGTCCACTAAGCCAATTCTCATGCGATTTTGCGCCGCAAAGGACTATTTTGCACTAAGTTCTGTTAGAATAGCATGAGAATCGGCTCAGTGGACTAGGCCCTTTAGGCTACATAACATGTTACTTGTTAAATGCCAAAAGAATGAGAACATTCCTACAGATACAATTCACATTAAGTTTGACATTTTGTCCAGGAAGATGAGGTGTGGGTACGAGTGGTGAATAGGACTGAGCGTAAGGACGTGGAGACAGAGTTTACGTATACCATAATGAACCTACTGCAGTGGCTGCGTATGAAGTCCCTTGATGTGTTTGATGGCTTCATTGCCAGGTTCCCACAGGCTGCCCCTGCCTTCCTTAAGGCACAAGTAAGTACAAGGTGCCTTACACATATAATACATTATGTAGATGTAATGAACCTGGTCTGGGACAGTGGAAATTACATGAGTTATCCTGTAGTCAAGAGGGAGTGCTTGTCAAAGGAGACAAGTCGATTTTAAAAAAGAGAATGAGAGCTTTTGGTGAAATTGTACATATAATAGAATATACTCAAATAATTCAGGAATGTGAATTAGTTCAAGTCAGTGAACTAAATGATTATATTTTCAGGTTGCCTTTATAAAGACGCAGTTCACAGGTAACCATGTGCAGGAGCTGCCCCATGCAGTGCACTTCTTGAAGCATCTAGAGCTAGCGCCACTGCACCAGATGGAGTGGGCCTTCAGCCTGGACCCGAACTGCTCCAACCTCATGCAGGCCATACAGGTATGGACCTCATTATTAACCTCATGCAGGCCATACAGGTATGGTGGACCTCATTATTAACCTCATGCAGGCCATACAGGTATGGACCTCATTATTAACCTCATGCAGGTCATACAGGTATGGTGGACCTCATTATTAACCTCATGCAGGCCATACAGGTATGGTGGACCTCATTATTAACCTCATGCACGCCGTACAGGTATGGGCCTCATTATTAACCTCATGCACGCCGTACAGGTATGGGCCTCATTATTAACCTCATGCACGCCGTACAGGTATGGGCCTCATTATTAACCTCATGCACGCCGTACAGGTATGGGCCTCATTATTAACCTCATGCACGCCGTACAGGTATGGGCCTCATTATTAACCTCATGCACGCCGTACAGGTATGGGCCTCATTATTAACCTCATGCACGCCGTACAGGTATGGGCCTCATTATTAACCTCATGCACGCCGTACAGGTATGGGCCTCATTATTAACCTCATGCACGCCGTACAGGTATGGGCCTCATTATTAACCTCATGCACGCCGTACAGGTATGGGCCTCATTATTAACCTCATGCACGCCGTACAGGTATGGGCCTCATTATTAACCTCATGCACGCCGTACAGGTATGGACCTCATTATTAACCTCATGCATACAGGTATGGACCTCATTATTAACCTCATGCACGCCGTACAGGTATGGGCCTCATTATTAACCTCATGCACGCCGTACAGGTATGGGCCTCATTATTAACCTCATGCACGCCGTACAGGTATGGGCCTCATTATTAACCTCATGCACGCCGTACAGGTATGGGCCTCATTATTAACCTCATGCACGCCGTACAGGTATGGGCCTCATTATTAACCTCATGCACGCCGTACAGGTATGGGCCTCATTATTAACCTCATGCACGCCGTACAGGTATGGGCCTCATTATTAACCTCATGCACGCCGTACAGGTATGGGCCTCATTATTAACCTCATGCACGCCGTACAGGTATGGGCCTCATTATTAACCTCATGCACGCCGTACAGGTATGGGCCTCATTATTAACCTCATGCACGCCGTACAGGTATGGGCCTCATTATTAACCTCATGCACGCCGTACAGGTATGGGCCTCATATACATTCATCATAGATAAAGGTATTAGTAGTAATAGGAGTCACTTTTGAACGTACTTTAGTACCATTCTGGCTGCTATGGGAGCTCTCATAGTGAGCTGGTGGTGCTCGTAGTAGCCTTTTTTATGTACATGGAATTTTTTTATGAACATTGGTTTCTTTTTTATCCTTTTACTAAGGGTTTTCTTTAAAAAAATCCATGTTCATAAAAAAAAAGTCGCCACCAGTTCAATATGGGTCCCATAGCGGCCTGTTTGGTACTAAAGTACGTTCAAATGCGACTCCTATTACTACTGGTATTGAAAAGAAACTAATTCCATCAGTCGTTTAACCACATTCTGAAGGCGCTTGTGGTTGTGATAGTGTAGCCAGTGTTCCAGCCTACATATGGTTCTCAAGGACTACAAAAAAATCTGTACGGTGTGCTTGTGTCAACGCAGGAAGAGCGGTAAAATAACATTCAAATAACAAAAATAAACTAAAATACTTTCATGTTATCAAAGCCTATCTTTTACAACAGCATTACTTGTACTATTAAAAGATTTAAAGCTGTGAAAAGGATGAAAATTGATTCAGTCAGTTTTCCCGGTTGTCAGCCAACTGATAAGAAAATGATCGGTGATCAGGAGACCCATGTGCATGTCAACGCAGGAAGAGCAGTAAAATATCGATCAAATGAAATAATGAACTCAAATCCATTCATGTTCATTGTATTGCCACAATAATTTAAATGAAGGAATTTGTTTTAAAAAGATTTAAAAGGTGAGAAAAGGAGACTGAATGTGATTAAAAAATAGTTACGTTATCCACGCTGCAGCTTAGGAAATACATGTACATGAGTGATCACGCAAAAACGTGCCGTAGGTTTGTTAGCAATGGAACTGCGCATTGATGTAGGGCCTATAGATAGGAGGCAAACAAAAGGAGGTGGGAGGGGCCACTGAGTCCCAGTACATTAGGTCTAATTTTGATCGATTATCACCGTTTTTTCATGTAAAATGAAAAATGGTATAATAAACACAAAAGTGCCCAAGGTGGATCTCTCCGGTGAATTTGCTACCCTCTCGGGCAATAAGCACTGGAGAGATCCGCCTTGGGCACTTTTGTCTATATATCCTATGCATGATAGTGAATTTGATATTATTTAATGGTTCTCTGGCTGCAGGAGTTGGTGGTGTTGGTGCGCAATGAATCCCTGCAGGGCCGCTTCCCCATGAACCTACCGCTAGAGATGCGCTATCTTTGTCACTTTGCAGGTGTATGTTGATATTATTTAATGCTTTTCTGTGCTGCAGGAGTTGGTGGTTTTAGTGCGCAATGAATCCCTGCAGGGCCGCTTCCCCATGAACCTACCGCTAGAGATGCGCTTTATAGCAGACAGCCAGGCTTACATGGCGCCAGCTGTATGTGGCAACCAGAACTATGGTGGCTCAGGTAGGTTCATTTACACCAGGTGGCCTCCATGTTCCCTGTGGAATGTGGAAGTGAAGATGACAGTGTATCCAGGAGAGCGGTTGTGTGTTGGCAAACCCTTAATGGCCTCTTTAATGGCAAACAGACTCATTGCCTTATATTCTATATGCAGGCCATCCAGTGCATGTCCTGATATATAGATTATAGAATGTATAAACAAGGATCAGGGTAGCATCAGTCAAAAACTAAGGGATTTGTTCCATTCTTTTCAAACTCATCAACAAATTGGTTAACCAAAACCTTTGAGGATTTACTCTAGTAGTTTATTTTACATTTATATTTTAGAGACAAACTCTTGCCTTGCTGAGTGGCAGTGAATTTTCTCAGCCGATTGGGATTTGGATTTGGATGTTTGTATAAACATATATGATAGCAGCAGAATATTGATAAATTCAGTCCTATAAGTTATAATATGAGTAAATAAGGTAAGATTATCTTTGTGGCAATAGTTGAGAAGGTAATTTAACCCTGGATGACTGATTGATGTTGTATGAATAATGGTGAGGACATGTTGTGCTGCAGGTCACACGTGTTTCATGGAGGTACTGACGGCCATGGGGACGCCGGGCTGGCAGGACTATACAGAGAAGGTGGCTCACATATTGAGTAAACAGAGGGGGGCCCGCCCCCACTGGGCCAAAGAGTGGGGGGAGCTGCCCGGCATTGACAACTTCATTAGACAGGTAGGTCTGAGTATTATATACCAGGATGTGGGAGAGGTGCAAAAACAGGGTATATTACATACATATGTGATTTCACAGTTGCTATTCACGGGTGCTATTTGAAAAGCCAAATAACACCTATGTACTATTTGAGCCGAATATCCACAAGATTGATGGAAAGTAAGGTAAAATACTATAAAAATTGAGTTCTTTTGTTGATTTAGTATGTAATAAATACCCAATAGCACTCGGTTCGGTTTGTTAATCTTATTATGATAATGAGTGCAGGCTTATGTACAACACCCAAGTTCTGCCTTGTAGAGTTATTGTTAATCTTATTGATAATGATTGCAGGCATATGTACAACACCCAAGTTCTACCTTGTAGAGTTATTGTTAATCTTATTATGATAATGATTGCAGGCATATGTACAACACCCAAGTTCTGCCTTGTAGAGTTATTGTTAATCTTATTATGACAATGATTGCAGGCTTATGTACAACACCCAAGTTCTGCCTTGTAGAGTTATTGTTAATCTTATTATGATAATGATTGCAGGCATATGTACAACACCCAAGTTCTGCCTTGTAGAGTTATTGTTAATCTTATTATGACAATGATTGCAGGCATATGTACAACACCCAAGTTCTGCCTTGTAGAGTTATTGTTAATCTTATTATGACAATGATTGCAGGCATATGTACAACACCCAAGTTCTACCTTGTAGAGTTATTGTTAATCTTATTATGACAATGATTGCAGGCATATGCCCAGCAGATGCCCAAGTTCCTGTCTGCCTTGTAGAGTTATTGTTAATCTTATTATGGCAATGATTGCAGGCATATGCCCAGCAGATGCCCAAGTTCCTGTCTGCCTTGGCCTCCTCTGGTGCTGACCCAGAAGGAGTTTTCCTGAACCAGCGACTAGAGAACATCTTCTTCCCTCAAGGTATGTGTATTTATCCTCACACATTCCTATATTATCGCTCTAGGGCAGTGTGTGCTCAGAGATTTGTTGTGCTACTAGTGGCATAAATACAAAATGTATGTACAAAATAGGATTGATCTCATCTTTGCAAATATGATGGTATCTCAAAATCCGTTTTTTGTGACTTTTGACTCATTTTCTCAGTTTATTGTAAAGAATTGCATTTTTTTGGGTTGGTATACTAGCCATTGGCCGGTGAATTCTCACATTATATTGTAAGACATAACAGTGTGAATGCTAATGGGTCAGATTTTCACAAAATGTACAATTAACCTTCGCCAATCTTCTCAAATAACCCAAATTTTAGACGAAAATAAAGTTAAAAAAACAGAATTTACTAAATGTGTACAGCTGCCAATTGTACATTTTCTGAAAATCTGACCCATATATTGCTGTTCTTGTGCACAGGTCATCCCGGGAGGAGGTCAGGAGTGGGCAGAGTGGGGCCAGCTTCTACACACCGCACGCAACACGTCAAAGCGAAACGGACCAACCACTGGTGTCTACTATTGTAAACTGTCATAATCTAATCTCATTTGCATCTCATTTGGAATTATTTTACGCATCCCGCATTATTTTCCTCTGAAGTCATTTGATGTAGATTTCTTAAAAGGTAAAATATGTACGCCATTTCTTTAGTTTCTTTATCTTTTTTTTAGTGAATTTCCAAGTAGGTACACTTTCTGCAATGCCTGATAATATTCAATTCATTGCATCTAGTCCATATATACAGGTCTAACTAACGGGTTGGTTCAAGGAGTGGGAATATACACGAGTTGCATAGCAACGAGTGCAATATTCTAAGTGACTGAAACCAACGAGTTAGTTAACAGATTTATCATACATGCTCTCAATCATGATAATAGAAAAATCAAATTATAAATTTGAATTTAACCGGCAAATTTTACTTAGTAAAAAAAGATTGGTTGCCATGACAACCTCACATAAACCACTAGTAAAATACGCACTATGCGTAAATCACTCTAGACACATTGTTTTCAAAGCAATGCATGTTGATAAAATACAATAATTTTCGTACATCATCATAGTGCTTGTACTCAGCTATAGTGATTTTAATGTACAGTGATGTATGAATAAATGGCATTATATATATAATGTTGTAAATTGATACTGTGTTTCTATGCATGCATGTATGTATGTATGTATGTATGTATGTACTAGCATGTCCCCCTCTCTCGCCACACTTCCCCCTCTCCCTTTTTTCCCTCTGCCTCTTCCCTGTCTCTCATACCTGTTTTTCTCTCCCAACCCCATCTCTGATTTCCACCCCAGATACCTTCACAAACCACATACGGCGTCCCCCAGAGAGGGTGGACATAACTCTACAGATGAGTAAAACAGTTTGTAAAACAACAAATTCCAAGAACATGGGGAATTATAAACATGTCATGCAGTCCTTCGATCAAATATACAGTTGGCAACAGCAATCAAGCAGCTTAACTAGTAAAAAGTCCTAGCGCAGAAGAGTTGTTCACCCATGAGTGTTTACCGCATTAATTGACTAAACCCACAAATATATATTGATAACTAAAATAAGTTTGGCAACTATAGAACTCATTTTCATGCTTTTATATGTGCAATCTCATCGACGACTAGGCATCTCTATGGTCATTACCTCCATTGAAATAGCACCAATGCAAAATCATATCGCCGGGAAATATCAAACATGTTTGATGTTCATCGCTACCCTTACCAATGCAATTTTCACATCGCCCACTCTTCGCCGGTCATCGCTCGTTCTGCCAAAGCAATAGCGATGAGAAGATGATGCAAAGTCGATGTATAAAGACGATGCAATGAATTTGACAATACCAAATAATAAATCTTTAACATTCACATCAATTTCATTGTTTTTCATTTTTACTCTTTTCTAAAAATTAGTTATAAAAATTAGTTCTTCCAAAGATTGCTGCGTTTTGGTTTAGAACTTAAGAGTTGAGTTGTAAGTAAACTAAAACTATCAGGCTAAATAAGGACTAGTTATATAGTACATGTGAATTAAATAATGGTTAATTACAGTGAGATTGTGACAGTAGCTTCTCCATAATTTGTTTGAAAGTTGTTAAATCCTATATATTATGGGCCACCTATTCCAGGTCATTGCATCAGCTGGTTTGAGATTTGACATAGTTGTAAGACCCTGGATGATATAAATTATTAATTACAAAGGAGTATAAAGCGGTCCGGCCACTGTCGACAAAATCGTTGGGCGATGTTGAAGATTTATTATTTGGTATTGATTTCTGCAATATAAATACAAAAATTGTCAACTGGATCCTGTTGCAAACGAAAGCATTCATACAGAGACAGAAGTTATTCTATGATGGCAGACTAGAATTCAAAGCATTTTTGTTCGAACTGAAAAGGAGAATCAAATCTGAGATATATGTCATTGGGATGAATACAAAAATAAGTATAGAGGAAAGGAAGAAGTGGAAGCAGCTACTTGTGGATATAACTGATAGAGGAGAGAACATGTAAAGATACAGTACTAGCGCGTCTAAAATTACTGCAACGCCATCTCGTGGGGACAGCGTATACATGTATATTCACTAGCCAACCTATATTGTCGCCGACTGGCGTGAAATAACAGAAATGATCCTTTTTCCTTATACTGCATGCGATTCCAACTGCAATGCCCATTACGTTCAAATTCGCTATTATCATGTTTTAGTATTGTAGATGCCCAGAAGGCAGGAACCTGAATAAAGGCTACATTTTTTTTAGAAAAGAACGACCAAATTGTAATAACATCTGCAATCAAGAATTTTTTAATTGAATTGAACTATAGAACCCTTATTAATTTATGTACTATCCTCCTCATCCGCCCATTTTAATCACCATTCATTGTATGGTAACTACGTTATTACACATATGTCTATCTAACTTGACTACACTTCCCTCTACGTTTCTATATATATAAACACAGGCAATTGTCATATCCTCACTCCTGGTGAAGACCTCACCTTGGTCGAAACGCGTAGGGTCATTACGAACACGTGGCTGACGTGGCTGTGGAGGATATTGTTTATTAAAATAAGTGAAATTAAAATTATTGTTTATTAGCCAGTAAATGGCTGGGTCGGTGGTATCTATTGTAATCTAATGCCCGCCCAGCAACGTATCAACATACCTATGTTAGTCACTGTCTCCATGCAGATATTAACTTGCGGATCTAAGATTGCCTTTGTCCGTGCCTATGTTATCAGTAATTGATTGACGTTTTGTAGTGCATGGTAAATGTTCATTGCTGACCTCACACAAGACAGTATGGTAGATAACTTAAATATGTAACCGAGGCCTGCTGAATGTTTGATCATTCCTTTACTAGACTTTAATAGCTTTGGTAATCCGCCATTTTGAATCCGTCTTGGTCACCAGTATTCAACCGTTCACCAATGATTACTTCGCTACGGGGTATGAAAGCTCAATGTAAAAAGGTAGGTTTGTTAAATCCTAATTTGGCACATAGCCTAGTTCATAGTTTTAATATTCTTATATTTTTGTATCTTTATATTACGCTCTATAAAACAGCCCAGAAGGGAACCAAAAATGTGTCATTTATGGATAGGTGTCTTTTTAAAAATAAAGCCTTTAGACTCCATTGAATGATAATAATATAATAATAATCAAATCAATACAAAAGATATGATTTTACATATACCGTGACATACTGTGTGATATACTATTTTATCTATAATTATATGAATCTCCTTTAATCAGGACTGGAACACTTCATCCACCATCTTGGACCAGTTGTGGTAGGCGTTGACTACCGAATTCAACTTTTCACCAACAATTACATCGCCCGCAGGTATTCGTGAGGGTAATTATAAATACACATTTGGTAACTTCAATTAACCTGCTGGCCACGGATAATCCTACCAAGGGAACATGTAAACATTGTAGGCCAATAGTTGGCGTACAGCATTAGCAGGATCTTTAGTTGACTTTCTTTGATGTTCTAGAAGGCGGGAAAACAAAGGCGGGAAGACAAACCGAAAACAAACTTGTCCAGTCCTTATCTTGTACGTACTTTGTACCGCCTTCTCGCTCCTACTGCGTCTCTTTTATTTATCGTCGGCCATCCTTGTTTCTAATTCGAATTTATATTATCATAAAATAGATCATCATTATGATATGATGTTTGCCATCATTCTATTCCCGGTCTCAAGCGGCTACGGATACCTTATTGTGAATAAACAACCAAACCATGCAGGTTCCATGCCATTCGTCGCTAGCCCAACTCTTTTATTCCGTGTAAGGCTTATGTAAAACCCATATAGATGCCCACCAGCACAAAATTATGGAATATACAATACGGCGCATAAGACCGACCTCTAGTGAACAGAACGAATCATCAATTAATGGTCGATTTAGACACTTCTTTCATACCTTGAGATATATAAAGAGACGTCCGAAGTAGGCATAATACAATTAACACCAGAAGAGACCTGAAGGTTAGGTTTTAAAACAATCACATTAGTTCTGAGGAAATGATCAGAAATGATCCGAATGAAAAGTAAAGGCAGACGTACTGTAGGAGTAGGAACATCTACATTAACATGTATTTTCTAAATGTTTATTCTTCACAATTGTTCCTGTAATGGGTGTACCTATCTCAACGAGTCATGGCCTCGCGCAAAAATCACTTTCGCCGAAAAAAACCCACACAAGCTTAGTACTGCCACCCAAATTTCTGGTCCAGAGAAACTATATGTACCAGAAGCCCCTTTAACTTTTCTTGGTTAATTCGATCTTAGCTGCCCTAGTTCGTTCACCAAATGAAAGGGAATGATATTTAATGGATAATGTAAGGGTGTGGGAAGGGACCAAGAGTGTATTGGTATTAAGAATATGGAGATGCCATAGGCATTCAATGAGTAACTGTTATAACTAATAGAACCGGGCTCCTGAGCCAACACCCATATATTAACTATTTTAGCACACGCCACAATCAAGAGAAGCGTGCAGTGCAAGAAGCCCTCCATTGGCATATTTTAGAAATAAATTGCAGATGCAAGATATACTTTTATGATAATGTGAATCCTTAAATCGTCTGCGGCCAACACAGGGAGCTTCATAGAGAATTTATTTTCTCCATTCTCCTCATTTACCATGAGAGAAAAGTTTGGAGATATAATTAAATGGTTTTCGCACGGGCCACGATTCGTCAAGGCCACAACCTCAGGCCAGAATCACCGATCTAATACAACCAGAACGGTGTCAGGACAGCTACCCGCCAGACATCTCCCCACTGACTTTTACCCCCTGGACAATTACCATCCTGTACATTAACCCACTAGGACATCTACCATCCAGGACATTCACCATTTGGTACATGGAATATAAGGAATATATTTCTCTTTTATTAAGGGATGTGGTGAGGAATGAGGTAGGGAATGGCCATGGATGACTATTCTTTCCTCTGGCATATTGTTTAATTTTAATCCGTGCCCTAATGAAGCTGGACACTAATCATGGAATGTACTATTATTATTTTCAAAATAGCCAAACATGTAAAAAAATACGTTTTGGCCCCCATTTCACTTGAATTGACCACATGTATCTAAAATGATATTAATATTGCTCCATATCCTAATTTAAAATGAACATGTCAATTTAAAATGATATGCTTATTATAGTAATAGTTAAACAATAAACACAAGAATGGCACAATCGAGTGACCGCCCCTAGTTTATTCAAGAAAGGAAAAAGAAATCCTGGACCATAGTGTTCGGTGCCAGGTAGGAGAGTGCTTGGTTGTTAGGAAAGCGGAACCCTTGGTTACAGTAAACTATATAATCAGGTGTTAGCACGATGACAACATATATGTTATATATTTGGGGGAACATGTAAAGATACATATAGTGATAGTTAAACAATAAACACAAGAAGGGCACTGGAAGTGATGGTCGAGTGACTGCCCAATAATCCAATATTTTAAAAAAAATCAAATTTTAGCCAGACCACATGATACTCTCTTGTCGACATCCATTAGCCTATTCAATGGTGAAGACAGCTAGACTAGGACTGCCAAGCTCTTCCAATGTCCCGTGAATTTTATAACTTGTAATGAAATGCCAATCTCTTGCAAGTACATATCACCGCTTCGTCTAAGTGGATGCAACCCAGTGTACTTTGTACACAGGCCAGCTGATGCTAGAAGCTGCTTGAAAACTTTGAGAAGCTCAGTGTATTTTATAGGCACCAACCCAGAACATGACGGACATAGAAATAGAGGCATGTTAGGTGAGGCAGGCTATTCAAGCACATAGACTTCAATTTGCATCATCAAATAATTTTTATTTCTTCATATCTTTGTGCCAGTCGTTGTTAGTGCAAGGTTGTGTTTAAAAGACTGAAAACAAAATTGACTTCCTTTCGGAAAATAATGTCTGGCCGTCTATGCTCATATCTCAAGAACTATTTATGATATATACCAAATTTAAATTGCTTTAGATACCCACAGATGTGTATGAATCCTGTCTCAAATTTGCATTATCAAATATTTATTCCTTCAATTTTGTCAGTCATTGCAAATGGAATATTGTATTCCAAAAGGTTGGCAAGATAATTATGTGGCTATTGTAGGCAGAAAGTAGTTGGGAAAGTAGGCAGTATATATAAACTTGAAATAATTAAGGATATATGGCCTATTGATTAAAAAGACAATCAACAATTAAAATAGATAAATTCATCGCTTTCCATTCATACACTTATGGCTGCTGTTACTGCAGGAGTTTTGGTCTCTGAATCTGATTCTGAGGAGCTGGAACTTTGGATTTCTGTGTTTCTTGATATAATACACCTCCTAACACTGCTGAAGCTAGCATTAAACTGGTCGCGCCTAGGACAGAGATGACGTCATAGCTCTGATATGCGAATACAAACGCTGAACCAAAACAAAGCTAGCCCAATTTGCTCGTCCATCATAAAGCTGTGAAAATGGACGTTAATGATTTCTTTCCGATTTTTTAACATTAGAGTTTATTACTACCACCACTACCCATGTAAAACAGCTTTCATCTCGATTTTTAAAATTTTAATTTTCTTTGCACTTGACCAATATATACCAGATATACATGCACAGAACCCCAATAGATATGATGGGTCATAGTGGGCATTGCCCTGTTACGTCATATCCCCACATAGCCTGAATAAGTAGTCTTGTACAGTACTTGATAGTTAAGCATAATTAGCACTTTTAGAAATATGATAATAATAATAAATGGGTGATAAATTAAAATTAATATAAATGTCTCAATAAATACAACTCCGGGGGGACATTTGGGGTTTCTTTTTTTGCGGTGAGGTTAAATGTCCTGACATGTTTCGACTAACAGTATAGTCTTCACCAGAGGATATAAATAAATAGTGAGGTTATGCAATATTACATAATGATTCATAATCAATGTATACCTGTCTATGACTATAGGCATTGAAAAAGGGCCAGTCAAGGACAAATTGTAAATAGTAAGCTTCTGTATTCCAAGGCCTTTCCCTCTTTCTCAGCCCCTTCCCTCCCTCCCTCTGCCACAGCTACCTACCCAGACCATTACATAACCTCTCATTTTTCTATCACTCCAGATTGCTGAAGATATATGACATCAACTGCAGGTATAACCTGCATCCTCCACTTGCAACCATGGCAGACGCAAGCTCTGGCTCCCAATTTCGCCCCGATGGTAAGATATTTCATTCCTATCCATGGAGTATCAAAAATATGTATGTTAAATAGATGCTGAGTGTCTTGGCCTAGGACGATGCAACCGTCCAGTAGGCTTAACCCTCGAGAAAACTCAGCCAGGCCAATTACGGGAGAGCTACTCCCTGACCAACGTCCAGCTGGTGTTTCAAATTCTGACCTGCTAAGGCAGAGGCAGCCATCCCAATTCTGGCGAATGTAATTGTTATTGTACGTGATCAGAATAAAAATACAATATACATCTAGAAGCAAAATTAGTAAGGGAAAATCTAGAAAAAATAGTTTCCACCCCCTCCAGACGCCCTTTAGGCCCCTGTTACGGCGACATATAGTTTTATGCATATTCATGCATATATGCATGGGATAGGTATTGTGGCTGAAAACATATGTGAAGCTTATAAGAGTTATCTTTGAACTTGAAACTGTCAAGAAACATGCAAGATTGACTCACATTGTATTTGTATTTGAGTTGGTAATGTATTCATGCTATTGGAAGCACTTAATTACCGGCAAAGAATACAAAACATTCTGAGCAAAGGATTTGTAGATAAAACACTTTGAATGATATAAACTCAATTTGCTACATCACATCACATTTTATTGCTATTGGTCATTCAATGAGGTGATGTGTCTTGATTATGAATTAAACCCCTATTCTTTATTGCCTGAATATGCACTTGGCCCCAATGATAATGATTGTTTATCTCATTTTCTTTCCCGGATCACCTGAATTCATGAATAGTGCGTAAGTACTACCGTTATTTCTAACTCATTTCTAATTCATTATGTTTAATCTTCGATTTTTGCATCTTCAGGGTTATGTTGTCTGATATTTTCAGTTTATACAAGCATGATGACATTATTGTAATCTGAGTCCTAATGATTGTTTATCGCATTTTCTCTCCCTCATCACCTGGATACATGAATAGACGGTAAATAATACTTTCATACTTCATAATGTCTAATAATTAAATTGTCCGTTTCCTTTGTCTTAACTTGTTAATGCTGTCTTATTTAATGTTTAATCAGAACACCCACCACACTATAATTGACGTGCTAATGAGTGTGTATCACATTTTCTTTCTCTCACCACCTGGGTGCATGAATAGTGAGTGAGTAATACTTTTATATCATTCATTCATAATTTCGATGTTTCTATTGTCACTTTCTGATGACTTAATCTTACCTTCCTGATATTGCCAGACTACACGTCTACTTAGTACACACATACCACTGTAACCTAAGTTCTAATGATTGTTTATGACCTTTTCCCCACCTGACCTGGATGCATGATCAGCCGGTAAGTAATATATTTTGTCCTTGAATGTTTTCAATGTTTGATGTTTACTTTCACTTTCCGTCTTTTCGTCACTTTTATCTTTTATCCTGCTATTGCATGGATAAATGGTTAGTTACCAGAACAATCCTACCCATATCCTAATCACTTTTTCTTACATTTTTGTCATCACCTGGTTGCATGAATAGTCTGTAAGTAAGATTAGATAAGCAGTTTCTTACTTTTGTAGCTTTAGCCAAATATAGTAGTGCATAAATACAATTAAGTTAAGATAACCATTAATCCGATTTAAAGACAACTTATGATAATAAACACACTGCAATATCGTGAGTATGCTTTACGCTTAAGTATGTTCCAAAAAAGGCGATTTCGTTTAAACAGATGTAGAAGATAAATATAAGTTAAATATATGTATATATATATATATATATATATACGCACTTGCTGTTTTATAACAGCTAATTACTAACTGTCCCAACTGCAGAGGTGTTGGTTAGCTGAACCATCAACCCTATATACCTGGCTACTGTGTACGAGTGAATAGTCACTTGAATGGGTTGTAAGTACAGCTATGGTGTTGGTCAGCTGCATCGACCCCTCGCCCCTTCTGGGTTCTAAATGTACCCAATTGCTAAGATAATATGTCGATTCTTAGACTGTTTAGTACTTTTCTAGATATTTCTCTGAGTTTACCATTTCTTTCCCTAACGCCTTTTGTTTTGCTGTACTTTGCCAAAAATAGCCATTCTACATACTCAACGTTATTTAATATTTTCATCTGATCATTTGCCTGCATCAGCTAAACTCGATTCCTGAACATCTCACACGAATATCGATTTATATTATATATATATTATATGTAAGGATTTGTATTCACCCATAGAACATTTTGTAACAATTACAATTTTCGTTATTTTCTAAACTGGTTCTTGTAACTGTTAATTTCATGCATCACCTGGATAAATATATAGATGGTAAGTAATTTCTCTCATTAAGGTTGTCTTACCATATTGCTAAACGTAAAAAAGGTACGCCTGTAATCTAACATAATGAGTCACAATAATTTTGTATAATATTCTAATATTATGAGGAGAACTTCATATAAATTGGGGTTTCCCAGCGAACGTTCCTAGGTCCGATGTTTTTCCTATTATATTATATATGTAAGGATCAATGACAAACATTGAGGGGCTCAAGTGCCCTGTTTTGTCTATATATAGTTAGAGTATTAATTACTAGAATTGTGGACATGTGGTACATCTGGACCACAATCTCATCAAAGAACACAATCTCTGACAATGGGCCCATTGTATAAGATTGGGAGAAGCTTGTATGTCCTCGCATCTCTGTAATAAGTGGCTTGTAAGTAGAACGCATGTGTATTTATAAGCTCTGAAATTCGTATCTCCTCATAAATACACCCTCGCATCTCTGTAAAGCTGTGTACATTTTTTTCGGAAATATTTCACAAATGTCTACAAGCATTTTGAAGGATGCACATTTTTTCGCATCCCCTCTGATCTCCTCGTAACCTGGTTTGGATTGCCAAAAGAGAGAGAGAAAGAAAGAGGAGACAAGGAGGAAAGAGGGATTAATAGGCTATAATATTATATGTACATGTATGTGTGTATGTGTGTATATGTGTATGTATGTATGTATGTTTGTTTGTTTGTATATATGATGGATGTATGAATATTGTTTATATAATGTTCAACATGATGCAATTTGAAACGAATTATTGATATATTCAGATATTACATAGCTTAAAGTGACACATATCACTAAGTCCCCGATTTGGGGAAAGTTTGCCTGAATTTCAATCAATTGAAGTGATTAAGTAATGGATAAATGAACTGTCTTGATATTTTTTTGAAAAAGGAATATTAGTCACTGAAGCTCTTAAGTGGCAGAAATATATTCTACTAGTTTTTAGGATACTGATAGTTTTTTATTCATATTTCTACCATATATAGATCCAAAGTTAGAAGATAAGCCCTTACTGTTATTTATATATATTCATTTAGTTCGACCTGAGTTTTGTGGGGAAATACTCTTGGAATTAAGATCCTTCAGAATATATTCGTGATTTATTCTTTGACTCATGTTGGTCTAATATTATGATTTTATATCATCATTGTTTTGTTTATGTGGATAGTTTTCTTCATTTATTTTAATCGGCAGAAAATCCTTAAATATATCCCTGCATTTCTAAAGTTATCTTATAAAGTATATTTAGCTACTATACCCAATGGTGATGGAAGGTATGATTTTAGTCAATTGTACTACATCTCCAGAAAATCAAACCCATCCATATTATAATGTAGTCGATTCCAGGAATTTAATTTCAATTTTGATTTTTTTCGCGTTTTTTTGTAATTTATGTTATATCTTTGTCAATTCCGTATAAACCTACAAATGGTATACATGTATGTATTCATAAGAACATGCTCCTTATTTCTAGATACATTTGGAGATTCTATGAATATTATTTCTATTGATTTTATTAATCGTTGCTAGTTCACTATTGTAATTCATACTTTATGAGACTGTAATAATCACCTTTCGGTGAAATAATATTAAATTAAATAATAAGAAAACCAAAAGACAGATATTTTATGGTAATAGGAAGGAGAAAAAAGATGTTTTTGAATTGTATATGGAGGGAGAAAAAAATCGATGATGTACAAACCTTCAGATATTAAGCTTCTTGCTGGATTGCAATCTAAATATGGCTCAACACATACCAAACGTTAACACAAAATCGGAATCAAATAACGAAAGGTATAGCAAATTTAATTGTTAAGACATATTTTACCAGATTGTGGTGGAATTTTCATTGACTTGTCATCTAAGCAACATGTAGGACGAGTTCAATTAATACAAAATAAATGTCTGCGTCTGATACAAAATGTTAGAAGTAAAGGAGCGGAAAATAGGATAAATAACAATACACTACATGTAAATTGTGATATGATTCTTTGTGTTATAGAAGAACTCTAAGAATTTTAAGCCTGTTTTGGGAAAGTAAAAATACCATCGAAGAAATTGAATATAATTACAATCTAAGAGACCAAGCCAGACTAGAGGTTGATAGATGGAAAAAAGAAAGTATTAGAAGTTCAATGGGCTGGGTGAAGGTTTTGTGGAATTCGTTACCACCAGAAATTAAGGGGTTAAGAGACAAAACAATCCTTTTCTAAAGAGGTAAAGAAACTATGTAATAAGTATGTTCACTGATACAAAAGAAATCTGGAGTCTGAAGGAAAATGTTTTTTTAATAATTTGTATATGAAGTAGAAAAAGACCCTTCTCGTGGAGAAAGAGCTACACTATGAATGTCTAATATATACATAATAAGGGATCCACCCATTTGGACTGTTTGTATATGACACAACGCTGGCGTTAGATTTTAGAGATTCTTTACTATTTCTTTTTTTTTAAAGTTTTTTCCTTTGCTAAAAATGCCTAATGTGCGAGGCTCTAACAATTTGTATTTATAATAACTTATATCAGATATTTATACCTCGGCGACTATTTGAGATTTTACACAATTTCAAAAACATTGAATACCTGACCTTTGTATAGGCCTTATTTCCTAACTTTGGATCTATATATGGTAGAAATATGAATCAAAAACGAGTATTTTCCTACAAACTGGTAGAATATATTTCAGGTCAATAATTCATTGGCATTCAAGCCAGAGACACACTAATGCACTCGCATGCATGTCCAATTAGTATAATCCACACTTCAATTAGTATAATCCACACTTCAATTAGTATAATCCACTCTTCAATTAGTATAGTCCACGGAAAAGGTCTCATCGTTGACTATTATCCTACTAGAATCTTATAAATCATTCATATAGCCAAAGAGTATAATTAGTAGCATTTTCTCAGTGAATTTGTTCAGAATAATTAATGGTAATATTGCATTAAAACCCCCTAAAAGTGTGTTGATTTACGAAATTGCTGCGAGAGTTGTTATGCAAACCACCCCTCGTAAGTCAAAAAGATGCGATAGGAAACAAGGAGATGCCAACCACCTATGAGCCCTTTCTTATACAACAGACCAAATATATCGACATGGACCCCATCGAGCTAATTAGTCTGACTAGTAATTACTGTATCTTTGGTAAGAAATGATCGAAATCAGCCAAAATGACAATAATGAAAATGTGCAATAGAATTTGCTTCCCCATTTTCGACCATCTCTTAAGAGTAGTCTCAAACTGAAACGTACACTCATGGAAGCCATGGCTTCTAATTAAAGGCTTTATCGTCTCATCCTGTTTTTCTGCCGAAGTCTAAGAAAAGTTTTCCCTGATGCTTCTCAAGCAACATGCTTCTTAGATTTACATTGCTGAGGCATGTGGAAGTCATGAATCATAAAGCTTTATATCATGACGATATACGTTAACAAGAACATGTATACCCCCCCCCCCCCTACACACACACACACATACCCACGCACACTCAACAAAGGCAGCTCGTGACTCGCCATAATATGTGTTCAAGCCTAAACAGGGTCTGATGTTTTGTCCCCAAACTGTCAGCATAAAAATGTATCATAGTAAATATCCAACAAATCCGACACCTTTCTTTTTTGAATATCATTTTCCTTTTCTAACACATGACTTATGGACATCCTGTGTTTTGCCATTGGTAAGGACGGTCAAGCTGCTACTTGGAAATAGGTTAACCACATCTTTAAGTTGTGGCAGGCACTGACCTTGGTGTGGCTATGGCAGAGGAAGGGGAAGTAGACTAACACCAAGTCCCTTTACCCATTCTCACAGAGAAGAAATCACAAACGAAGATGTTGGTTCCTATATGCTGCATTTAATTTATTGTCAGAAACATTAATTTTAGGAATTGTTTTATTCCCCTTTTAAGTATTGCCCCTAGGTTAACGGCTATGAGATTGTGTATTCATTTTGAATGCTAATATATTTTGTGCAGTGAGACCTAGATTGTTTGGCAGTTGCCTTGTGACTAGGAACGACCAAGTCACTCTCACACTACTATTTGGACGGACCAGAGGCCCGTTTCATAACTAGTAACGGAAATCCGCTACCCGCTATTAACGGATTTTTTTTAGTGGAGCAATAGCGGATATCCGTTAATGCGTTTCATAATCCAATCCGCTCAATGTCCCGTAAAAAAGCTCCGCTATTGCCCGTTCCGTTCCGCTCCTTTCCGCTCCGTTCCGTTATCTTCCGCTCATAGGATCCGCTATTTCCGTTGTTAACGGACACTAGAAGTATTGCAATTATCTATTCCATTCCGTTATGTTCCGTTATCCCCCGCTATCCCCCGCTGTTGTTAACGGACACTAGAAGTATTGCAATTACCTATTCCATTCCGTTATGTTCCGTTATCCCCCGCTATCCCCCGCTATAGGATCCGCTATTCCCGTTGTTAACGGATCTCTTAACCAAGCTGAAAACTAAAACGTATGTAACTTTTGTCTTATTCATGTTATAATATTGTATTATATATCAAACGAAAGGTAATTATATCACCTACAAATAATTTAAATGCACGAAGGTGTAGGATTAGTATTCTGGCCGGTACTCTGTGAAATATGAAATTGAAATAAGTGCCCCCTAGCTGCCATTTCAGGGGTTCAGGCTAACCAAAAATTCTTACTAGTCCGGCAGACTAGTGACCTTTATTTCCCACTAGTCGTCCTACGTTTTCACTAGTCCTCAAGACATGTGGCGCAAAAAAGTCGCATGAAATGCAGTTGTACATAACTCCAACTATCAAAGGATACACTTGATTCCAATAATATAATAATAATTCCGGCCCATCCTAAGAATTAAGCGTCACACTCTGTACAGTAATTGTTTTTTATATATTTATTAATATGATTCTCCCCGATTTTTCCAAGGGAAAGTCTTCTATAAACTGCCAGTTCTAAAAAAATAAACTCATAATATCAGATATAAGTTTACCTTACAATGCCTTGAAAAATCATATTAAAATCCCACGACTTTCAGTATCAGTATTTAAAAAAACATCCCAAATTGTCAAATCTCCTCCAAATTCCGCAATTTATATTACCAAATTTTGTCAAATCAAAAACAAATGAAATCTCAAAATGGAATATTTTCAAAACTTTCAATCCGATTATTTTTGTTCATCTAAATTGTCATTAAATGAGTCCAGAACGTCAACGATGTACTGGTAGTAGAAAAATTAAAAATAGCAATTGATTCGTTTTTATTTTTCGCAAATAGTCAGTATTTTCAGATAGCCTGGCGGACTAGTGACTTGGTAAGATTCACTAGTCTGCAGTAAAATCTGGTCGCCTGGGGCGAGCGGGCAAGCGTTAGTCTGAACCCAAATGAGTTGTGATGATATTTTGGGGACAAAATTTAATTTTGAAAAGGGGTTTGGGACTCCCCAGGCCCCCCAGCATCCGCCCCAGACTTCATGGCTCTTCTATGTACAGAAGAAACATTAAGCATTGGATGGATATTATTATATCATATGACAAGAATAGCCTACCCTCAATATGACAAGAATACCCTGGTCGAAAGTTGTTTTTTAAATGAATGCTCACATAAAAACATATAATAACTAGCAATGAACAACTATAGAAAGGATAAAATGTGTTTATTTGGTATTTATTTCATGTAAAATTAGTAAAAAAAAAGTTGCGGAGGCCCTTTTGAATTCCGCAAAAAATGCGGAGACCTAGCGGAAAAATAGAGGAAATCCGTTCCGCTATTACTTATGAAACGTAATAGCGGAAATCCGCTAAATCCGCTATTTTTCTACTCCTCTCCGCTCCGTTATTAGTTATGAAATGGCTCCCAGATGTGGAATTTGGTTGCACACAAAATCTCAAGGGGATTTGTGCAATGTGCCATAGCAACAGATGACACAGGTCATGGGTAATAGGGGAGTCGTCATAGTAAAAAGACTCCTTGTAATGGGCGAAAAGATCTCTGTAATGAAGAAATAGTCGGTGCCATGAATCTATTTGTTTTGTAATAGGAAAAGGTGTCTTAGTAATATATTTTGGCTATGTGTAATATGTGAAAAAAAAGAGGAAAAGTCTGTAATATTGCATATGATATCGTACAGATGACGACTCTGGGATGGAACATCTCACCCAGGATCATACACATTGCTATCTGAGAAATATATTTGTGTACACTCGTTGTTACGTCCCAAAGTAGACATACGTACCAATGATGACTTCCATACCTAGACTTTTCCTCTGTGGTACAAGTTATTTCTCATATTACAAATTCTTGTCCAACAGCTAACTTCCTATTTTCGGGCAGATTTGACTATTTCCAGAACAAAAAGTTCCATGTCAGTGGCGATTTTTTCATGTCAGCCTCCTTTTGCACTATTTCCCTTAGATATTCACCAGAGAAAAGTATGTCACCACACCTTTTTCCTATTTCTCCTATGAAAAGAACAGAGAAAAGCATAGGACAGTGGATATTCCAAAAAGGAAAAGGACTTTTCCAAAAAGAAAAAGGATATTCTAAAAATGAAAAGGACTTTCAAAAAGGAAAAGGATATTCCAAAAAGGAAAAGCTTATTCCAAAAAGGAAAATGATATTCCAAAAAGGAAAATGATATTCCAAAAAGGAAAATGATATTCCAAAAAGGAAAATGATATTCCAAAAAGAAAACTCTTGGACTTTTCCTATTTCACATAAATATCCTTTCTGATTGGGGACAAAACACTCGTTGCATAATAATTCGGACCACCAACAATGATGAGAAATGAGGGTGTGATGTATGGTTTGTGTTATCGACCCTGAGAAGAAAGAGTTCTTTGTTGAGAGAATGTATAAAAGTTTAAAAAAAAAGGAAAAAAAAGAACATGTATTTTCTAAATATAAATATAGTCCTGGAAGAAGTGCCACTTGACAGTTGATTTTCACCCGTTTCCACGACCAATGTCTCTAAGAATTGAAATCATGGTAATATAGTCAAGATGTGAAAAAACCCAAGACAATGAGGACAAAATAGGAAGATTCGGTAAAGGGCAGCTTTATTTGGGCTCATACGTTTTGGGCTACATGTGCCCTTTATCAAGGATATTAGTAATAATGATATCTATGTATTTTCTTTTCCTTATCACTTGGATACATGGATAGATGGTAAGTACTACTTTCCTTATCAAACATTCATATTTCCTCACGTTATATTATCGCTTTTCTTAAGTTTTATCATCCTGATATTATTTTATAATAGTTTTATTGGAGCTCGTATGTTTCGGGCTACATATACACTTTTCTCAAGTTGGTTGATTATAATAATACCCATGTATTTTCTTTTCCTTATCACTTGGATACATGAATAGCTGGTAAGTACTATATATCTCCTTTATCAAACATTCATATCATCTAATGTTATATTGTCGCTTTTCTTAAGTCCTGATATTGTTTTGTAATATCGATATATGTTTTATTCTAATAATACTGTGTCCCAATAATTTGTATCTATTTTTCATTCGCCTTTTTACATGGATACATCAATTATTGATAGAGCGTAAGTATTACTTTCATACATCCATAACGCCTAACTTCAAGTTGTCACTTTCTGATACTTTATTATCTTGATATTAACTGATTAAGTGTGTACGCATCCATCATATTGTAACCTGAAGCCTATTGATTGTTCATCACATTTTCTCTTTCTCATAACATGGATACATCAATAGGAGGTGAGCATTACTTTCAATTCTCATCCATTCCTTTTCAATGTTTTATGTTGAAATTGTGATTATTTCTTGTCATTTATTGCTTGACTAAAATGTCAATTATTACACACATTCTACCGTAACCTGAATCGTAATGATCGTTTATGATATATTCTTTTCATTAATAACCTGGATACATGAATAGATGGTAAGTAAAACCTTTATGTTTATACACACATTTCTAAATCTGAAATTGGTAATTTTGTTAAACCTGTTAATCATTATTGCCTGAGTATATGCATATTACACTGCAACCTGAGTCCTAATGATTGTCTATCCTATTTTCTTCCATCTCTCTCCTGGATTTCATGAATAGTCGGTAAGTAATTACATCATTTATCACCCATCCATGAAGTTTCAAACAGCATTCTGATACTGCTTGACTTCTGTGATTGTTATTCCTTTTTCAAAAAATACCTAGACAGTTCAGAGCCGCATGCACATGCATGGTTACAATTATATCCACCACTGTTGGTAATTGGTAATTTTGTTATACCCCTATCATTATTGCCTGAGTATGTGCATATTATACTGCAAACTGAGTCCTAATGATTGTCTATCACATTTTCTTCCATCCCTCTCCTGGATTCCATGAATAGTCTGTAAGTAATTACATCATTTATCATACATCCATGAAGTTTCAAACAGCATTCTGATACTGCTTGATTAAAAGTTGATTAGTACAACAATTATACTAAAACCGAATCCTAATAATTATTATCATATGTTCTTTCATGGACTCATCACATAAACACATGAACAGTGCGTAAGTAACATCTTTATTTGTCATAGATTGACATTCTCTGATGTTCGAATTTTGACTTTCCGATGTCTTATCATCCTGCAAAGTTGCTAGACCGGGATCTAATTGATTATGCTTTATATTCTTTTCACTTCAACTGGATGCATGAATAGATGGTAAGCAAAACCTTTTATTCCTCACGTATCCATAATTGTTTTAATTGTAATTATTGATGTCGCATTCGCTTCTTCTTATTTATCTTATTGAAGGCCTATGCACTATTTAAATATAGGTCAAATAACAAAATAAACGCGTTATCCACCATTTCGTCCAATAGCAGCAATATGTACCAATGTAAAAATATTAGACTTTTTCTCTGTGGTACAAGCTTTTACACATACTACAAATTATTTTCCAACTCCTCAGTTCCTATTTGTGGGCAGATTTGACTATTTCTGCTACAAATAATCATTGCAATGGCGATTTATTCATTGCAGTCTCCTTGTCCATTATTCCCCTGATTTATCCACCACAGAAACGTATATATCCTTGCGCCTGTTGACTATTAAATTTTTCCTAATTTGCCACATGAAAAGTAATGGTAGTCATCTGACGTGTGACCTGTCTCAGGGCCCAAGTCGCCAGCATGAGTGTTACTCTTGTGGGACCTGTCTTGGTACTTCATGAGAACCTCCCTATATCTTGTACAAGCAACCTAGTGGCATGAGCAGTATGGCACCTAGTTGCAGCTAGTTTGCTGCTGGTTTGGGGAAGAAACCCAAAAGACAGAAATAATCACAGGTGTACAAGTGACATCATTCAAACACACACAGTGTTGTGCTCATATAGCGCAACTAATTTTAGGTGCCGCTAGATACTCAAGCAGTGCCAGGGTCCGGATATATATTGACCGGTCTCTCGATAACAACTGTATTGATCTATGGACAGACATTTTACTATGCATTACAAACTTTTACACTTTATTTTTATTTGTTGGGGCGGTCTGGAAGACCTGATTGCAGATGATTATTAATGCCCGATTCCAGATTTATTGTATTAAATATGTATTATATGTATGAACAAAAAGTCGGAATAAAAATCTTTATTATATATATCTGTCTTCTGATGAATAAGAAACGGGGTATTGCAGGTCTCGAGACCGAAGCCTTCTTATATTAAAGAAGAAACAAGAAAAAAAAGAAATAGCCGTCAGTTCAAAGTTGAGGAAGGTATTGATGAGCATATACTGGAGATATAACGCATTATGAATTGTTTTTTATCGGTCCCACATGTTTTTATTTCGAAGCAAATGCCCTTATCAGGGCTAGGCGATACTTTCTGATAAAACATTATAATACAGCCTGGTTGTGAACACGGATATTGGTAAAGAATTGTATAATTATGTGATGCCAGAATATGTATGTGATAGCAAAGAACAAGGTTAGCTACGATTGATATGATAATTATAGAATTGTTATGTTTTCTAGGGTTTATGAAATAAGCGGTTTTGATAAATATGTAGTTAGCAACGCAACAAAACATCGACAGAGTCGACACGCGTATTTGATATGATTGTAAATGTATTGGCTTAATTTTGTAATAAAAAAAAAAAAAAAAAAAGAAAAAAAATTGGTGTGAGGAATGAGAAGAGTAGTCAGGTGACAGGTACTGGCAGGAAGGAATCAGGTTCCGCCACATATACTCCCATATATCCATATAGTACATAAATAAGAAACAGGGTATTGCAGGTCTCGCGACCGAAGCCTCCAAGGACCCAAAAAGAAGAACCCTCATTTCAATCAAGCTAAGGATGTAGCCACTAGGGAGTCGACATCACGTTTTCTATCAACAGGTGCTACTAAATATGAAAGCATGGCCATGCTGGACCAACACACAGTGGGTTGTATATCCAGTAGGGGTACTCCAATCTTGTAAAGCCACTGGGCTCCACTTCGTTGAAGGCTATGAAAGGCTATGGAGCCAGCACTCACACCAATTTTAGAAGATAGCATACGCAGGTAGTCCAACACCTCCCTGTAACAGATGGGTGCACCATCCACCACAAATAAAGGAGCATCAGCAGGGGCTGAACTATGTGCAAGGTGATCTTTCAACATTGCCGCTGCACACAAGGGGGAATTGGCCACATAACAAATAGGGATTTTGACTTCCTCCTCCCTGTAGTTAAGCGTTTTTGAAGACTTGATTTGCAGAATCAGACCCCAGTCATGGAAGGTCACATCAGACCTTCTAACTAGGTGAAGCGAAGAAGACACTTCTCCAAGCAAATCAGGTAGCAGATTCAACTTCATCAAAAGCGTGTGAAATGAGAGAACGATAGCCCCCCACATCGCGGATTCCTTAGGCACAAACATTTCCACGTAACTAAACATTTGTAGAAGCTGAGTAGGAGACAGAAGTACCCAAACTGCGTTTCAGGCCTTCAAATACCATTTTCACAAGATAAGAGTCTCTAAAGGAAGACTCATAACCATAATATCGATGAAGGCTGATGATGGCACTCAGATAATTATTCACAGTCACATATTTAACTGATCTAGCTTTGTAGACCAAAAATCTCACTACGGTGTGAGAAGTAGCAGGTAGAGGACAAAACTCGAACTGATGACAGAAGCTGAAGAAACAAGCCCACTGAGAACTCCGTTGTGACTTAGTATTTTTTGCAGTAGCAGCAGAAATAGCAACAGCAACCTCACTATCCAGCTGGTCCAGGGCTGCAACATAAGCAGAAGTAGCTGGAGAAAACACACAACCATGATGCCTAACACGAGACAAATGATCAGCAAGATAATTTGCTTCCCCTGGTGTGTCTAGCTGTTATCTGGAAGTTGTAGGCAACACTCAGCCAGAAAAGCCTACAAAGAATATCCATACAGTACTCATTACTGCTGGTTCCAGAATTGATGAAGCTAACCATTTGAGTATTGTCACTGTAGAGAACAACATGTTGATTAGACCACATATGGCAAGTTCTCTGAGCCGCTAACAAAACTGGTATGGCCTCTAGCACATTAATATTGTTGGCATGTTTTTCTGGTACACAAATATTAAGCCAATGTCCATGAGAGGGATTGAAGGCCGCAAAATCATCTGGAGTCTCAGCAGAATTGTAAAAGCCAGCAAGCCAGTCATTATCCCAGCTATGATACATACCATAACCTTGCAGACTAGCATCTAAGGTGATCCAGGGCGTGGTTTCACTCACTTCTGTGACCATATATACAGTGCCGTTGAACAATAAAGAGAAATCGTGCAACCAGGCCATATCTTTTATGAAGGCAGAGTTAAGTTTTATTCTGACGTTCTTGTCAGGAAGGCCTTTCAAGAGATCCAAAATCCTTCTGCTGAAGGTCCTGCCTCCTCTGACTACTCTAGCAGCGTGACCTAGAATACCACAAAGCTTCATCAGCTGCTTTTTGGTAGCTTTCTTTCTGTTCTTGAAAAATAGCAACTCATCCTGTAACTTCTGGAACTTGTCCTCAGGCAAGGGTAGGGTGCCTTTACAACAGTCAATAACAATACCAAGATACCTGCATCTGGTGGAAGGAGAGGTGCACTGGGACCATTTAATGAAGAATCCTAGGTCCGCTAACAAGCGAATCAGGGCAAGCTGACCGTCTCAACACTCTTGGTATGATCCTCCAAGCATCACAAAGTCATCAAGGTAATTAAAGACCCTCAAATAACCTCTTCTAATCATGCATCTCACGACAAAATCTGTGATGGTATTAAATATATATGGAGCTGAGCAAAGACCGAAGCAGAGCCTGGTATCGCTTAAAAAATGAGGAACTCCATCAATGCTCCACTGAATCCCCTGATACGTCCACTGGGAAGGATTCACAGAGATCGAATGATAAGCTGCAGCTATGTCTAGTGTAGCCATGTAGTCTCCTTCCTCCAACACTCTACAAACATCATCCACAGAGTTGAAGGAAAAAGGAAGTGCAGTATCGCTCATATGGGAATTAATAGAGATCCCCACTGGCCTTTTACAGTCTGTGATGGGGCGAAAGCCCCCATCATGCTTGGGCACTGCCCCCAAGGCATGAACACAAATGGGCTTGGAGGTAGAATAAACATATTTACACTTGTCGAGCTCTGACCTAATCAGGGCACTCACAAAAGCAGCTGCTTCTCCGGAAGTTACAGAAGTATAATTTTCACAATGGTAAGGAACCACCTGTGAATCAGTGTTAATAACATTGAAGCCATTTATGATGCCAGCAGACAGAAATGAGTGCAAGTAGGGGTCATTCTCATATCGTAGCTCCCTCAACCAACAAGCAGGTTTCATTTGAGTAGGAAAACCTCCAAGTGACTGACGATCATTGATGCGTGAGGAGATATCCCAGTTGTATAGGCATATATATGGCGTGTATAGGCGTGTATGGGCGAGCACAGGCGTGTATGGGTCGGCCGCGTTTGGATCAACATCGTGAAAACAGTCGAGTTCCGGGCGACGAGAGTTGTATTCTGGGCGATGAGAAACGCCGGGCAGGGCGAAAACGTCAGCAACCTGCCCCAATGGATTAGTAGGAACAATATAATCAACAGAATCAAGCGTATTGTCATTAAATACCTGAATATTAGCAGAAACAAGTGTTCTTGGAAGCTTTGTGTCAAGATTTCGGCTACCATGTCCGCCATTTTGTATGGAAGTCTTGCGCGAACTCTCGCTTGATGAGAACATGCGAGCCAATCGTTTTTTTCTGTATTTTTCTTTGAAACTCGACAACGATGATGATAACGACAGTCTCTGCAGACATGCAATCTCGTACATTTCCCAAAGTATGTTCTCATGTTATAATTAAAACAGATATCGTTAGGCCAGTCATCGGAACAGGCCGGACAGTTGCCAAATCATCCCGAAGTCTGCTGTCACTTCCGCCGACCTACAACCGAAGCTTCTATGGCCGCCACGCCTGTTTTGATTTACGTTTGATGGTTTTCCTTTGGTGATATCATCAATTCGGACATTACCACCGTGGAAGAACATTCCTATATCAATGCTGCTAGGCTGGGAGAAAGACCTGATACCATGGATTACCCCATCCATGATGTGTCGATCATATGAAATACATGCATTGACTGAAAATATATTCTCACTCAGCTGGCGTGAACAAACTTCAAATGGGAGAAATATCCAATGGCGTCCCCACCAGAAGCAAGAAGGCTTTCATACACACAAATCATCCCATGAACAAGGTTCTCAGCAGTTAATTTACGGTGATCCATATCTTTAAGCAATACATTTTTTGCAATTACCTGAGCAAAATATTCTGGCCTGAGTTCCCTACCTTTCTTCGGTGGAAGTGACTGACCCACCATGAGTGACAGCTGAGATATGGAATCAGTCAGCACCGTAAGATCGGCACACAAAGGTTGGATTACTTGCTGCTGTTGCTGCTGCTGTCATTCAGCAATACCAAAAAGGTGATTTGTATCCTTGAACTATCCATTGATTTTTGGCACCAACTGTAGTGAACCCGGTTTGCAGTGGATCTAAGAAGAATCGCACCGCACATAAGGCGGAAAGAACAAGATAAAGAGCAAGGCTTTCCTTATCAGAGTTTATTACTTACAACAGGGATCGACAGCTATCTTTACCTGTTTTAGTCCCATATTTACTTAGAGTACTAACTGTCAAAACTACTACACATGTACATTTTGCTTCATCATATGCACTTATAAGCAAGATATACATACTCTTCTCAGAGGTAATTATGTTATGTTACATTATGTGACATTACATAATTAGATTTATATTAATCATTAGTTATCACCATTTTTCATTACATAACATTTCCAAAAAGGCTTATTATACTAATACTAGCTTTCTTTTACTCTTCCTGGGAAAACATGAACAGATGGTAAGTCATATTTCAATTCATCATACATTCATAGTATTGTTATTTCATCACACTTTGACGGTATAGAATCGCAATTATCACTTTCCAATGTATTTTTGAAATGCTGTCTTCAACACTCATAATTCTGTAACATCAGAGCTGATAAGTATATTTACATTTGTCAGCAAAATATACATACTCTTCTCAGAGGTAATTATGAATGTTACATTATGTGACATTACATAATTAGATTTATATTAATCATTAGTATTCACCATTTTTTATTACATAACATTTCCAAAAAGGCTTATTATACTAATACTAGCTTTCTTTTACTCTTCCTGGGAAAACATGAACAGATGGTAAGTCATATTTCAATTCATCATACATTCATAGTATTGTTATTTCATCACACTTTGACGGTATAGAATCGCAATTGTCACTTTCCAATGTATTTTTGATATGCTGTCTTCAATACTCATAATTCTGTAACATCTGACCTGATAAGTATATTTACATTTGTTTCACTCATCACCTGAACCCCTGGATAGGGCGTAAGTACCACCTGAGTTCCTCATATGTCTGATTGTCTGATTTGTGTCAAATGTCTGATTAAAGCTCTCCGTAGCATTTTCATTAAAATTGGATGTCTGCTTAATTCATAAACACATCATACTGTAATCCAATGTTGAGGGCTAATGTCTGTTTATTGTTTTATTTTCCTTCCTTGATTCCATACCTGGATACATGAATAGGGAGTAAGTAATTACCATTTGAATTGTCACTTTCTTAAGGCTTATCATACTGAAATTGCATGAATAATGTATCTGTATGGTGCATCAATCTGAGATAAGTTTTAAAATATACCTTCATTCGGAGGAGAAATAAATCCCCAAATCAAGACATCACTACTGCTTAATTAATTATAGCTAGTATCGAATGGAATTATGTACATGCTTGGCCCGTCCTCTCTGTGAATATTAATTAATCAATAATTGAACAAAAATTGCTCTCGCTTTGATCTTATTTCATCTCTAAATACATGCACGCAACAATAGCTTACTTAACTCTTACTTGTCAATGCTAGTGTATTATTTTCAGATGATTTTCGATTGGATAGCTGATAATTGAAATATTGCCTAAGGAAATTGAACCGTTCCATGGGTCTGATTTGGATTGCTCTATATCGCAAATGGCAACTTGCTTTAGTGCCTAACCCTATATCTCAATTATTATTGAGTATGAATTATTGAGCATGGATTTATCTAATGTGCTGTTCTCTTGCTGTGAACTGTTGTAAATACTGCATTTTGAATGGCCATAGATATTAAGAAAAGGTCTTTAACCATGCCAACCTTCTTGAATGCTGCTTTTAATGTAGCTTTAGTGCATGCTATAATCTTTGCTATAATCTTTACATTTTTTAGTCTCTCTTTGGTCTCACTCTAGCCATGAAACACTGTCACCTACTGAAACTACTACTAAAACTAAAACTGAGCTTGAACTGTACATGTACTTGTACTTGTATCTGAACATGTACTTAAATTGTACTTGAATTGTAATTAATCTGAATTTGAAGTTTAAAGTCAACTTTAAATTTAAACTTGCGCGCATCTCCGCCAAAACACTGTTAACCGTTTATCTGGTATTATATTCATTCATTCGTTATTTATATTCATTCGTTTTTTATGTAATATTGACTGGTCTTAGCCCTTGCACCCTGCTAACTTCTAGAAAAAGAAAACTGTACTCTCCTTCACGCCTTCAGTGATTTACAGAAAGTGAAGGGTATTAAGTTTGTCTCTTGGAATATTAGGAGTTTATTTCGTCATTATAATCAAATTTAGTTGTTGACATCTGGTTCCAGCATTGATGTGCTAGGTTTCTGTGACGTTTTCGTCTGCAGATCTTTTGCTTTGAGTTGTCTGCTCAGGTCATATGGGTTCAGCCAACCCAATGACGAGCAGACATTAAGATTTTAGCAGAAGAATCTATATTTTGTTACCTTTTTAATGGAATAAATGATAATCCCGGATTTTCTACCTGCAAAAGGCTATGAGCTTTGTTTTTCTGATCGGAGGGCTTCCCCAGTCTGCCGCTATATATGACGTCATTGTGTCCATGGTCCATGGTCACGTGACCGCATGTCTTGATCTGATTGGCTTAGAGTTGCAGTACTTTTTGTTATGGCGGCCATTTTAAACAGGCCTCGATTCGAATACGCGGTTAGCGATAACTTTTTAATTATTCATTAAATAACACATGTTCCCATTTGAACTTTACTCCCCTTGGCTCACTCTAGCTTCTGGGATTGGTTAGAAAGTTCCAGAACAAAAAAGCACACTAAAACAGGTCTTCGAAAGGCAGTCTCGGTATATATACGTTTCCCCTTAGTGGGAGGTCCACCGACCACGTGACTTGAGAATCATAGCAAAGCTATTCCTAGCGGAATAGCAGTAGGTGGTGCTCGTCTAGTGGTTGATGCCGACAAGTATAAGCACCTCAATGTCTCTGATAAGGATCTTGAGGTCCAAATCGCAGTGATTAAGAAAGGTATGAATAAATGTTGTACTATTGTCTTAACCTGTATAGACCCCCAAGTGGATGTACCAAAACTTTTCTTACCAATCTTCAGGAGATACTTTCTAAATACTTTCTAAATTAAATAATTCGCAAGAAATATTTATGATGGGAGATTTTAATCGTGATTTCCAAACAATTGCTCATTTGAAAACTCACTTGTCTTCTGAAATAAGGAATCTCATGAATAGCTTCTCTCTCGCCCAGTTCATTACAAAGTCCACTCGTTCTACTCTGAAGTCAGAAACCATAATTGATTATTTTTACTCTAACTCTTCTCATGTCAGCCAGTCAGGATTAATTAATTTGAATATATCAGATCTTTTTCCTATTCTTCTTGTCAGGAAGAGAAAGCGCAATAGATATAATGTCAAGTCATTTTGGGTGAGAAATACAAAGTCTTTTGACCAAAGAATATTGAATGAAATCTTGAAGAATTTAGACTGGGCGCCCTTTTTTTCGAACTCAAATCCTGAATGTTCAATTCAATTCAATTCAAATATCCTTTATTGCAAGATCTTGATTTACAAATGGATGGACTAGTCTGACACTAGAGTGTGTCAGTTCTTCCGGAGTTTGCCAAATTTCGTATCTCAAGATTTGTTACAGTTAGGATGAACATAGTAATCCCTTGCTAGGGTTGAACAACAAGTCGCTACTGTCGTAGACGTTAAAGGCCCCTTATAGGGGTGAATACAGAAATTAATAACTCAATCGGAGTGAGACAACAATTCACTAATATCAAAGACATGAGATCTCTTATAGGGTTTTTGAGAGAAAGTAATCTAAACAACAACATTTTATGATATGATTAATAACAGATGAGAGGTAGGCGATGTTACTAGCTTGAAAGACAGGACTGAGAGATTACGGTTTATCCCTTGTAACTAACGACAAATTTGTGGTTAATAGCAATATACATTTTGTTGGCCGTTAGCCTGGATGTAGTTTGAGTTGATAAAGTACAAAGATAGATACTATGCTAAATATGCGATTAGTGTCAGCGTGACATAGAAGGTAGATTGGGTGTTTAATAGGTGAACACACAGCATTTTGGGCAGAGTTTATGAATTGGTAAGGCAAGGCAGTAAGGCTCTAAACCAGTGAGACTCTGACATAGAAGATATAATATAACACAATATTTTAGCCAATATTCTTGAAGATGTAAAAGCAGAGTGGTTCTAAAATGGGGTTAGGAGTTGCTGTGTATATTTCCTAAATGTAATGCTATCTTCAATTTTATGCGCTACCGGCTTCAACTCGTTCCACCGTAGCCAAGATTTATATGTTATTGAATCCGTGATTTTACTGAGTTTGGATGATAAGATGGTCATATTTCTTTTTCCTCTAGTATGGCTCCTAGTAGGTAAATCTCTACTATCAATGTTATTCATGTTTTGGGCCAAGTAGAAGGCTATATCTAAAATGTGTTTGTCTCTTCTTATTTGAAGAGGCCACACATTTAGAGCCTTATCATATTTAGACTTGTTAAAAATAATTCTTAATGCTAGATTTTGTTGGGATTGTAATTTCTGTAATAAGGCTTTTGGAGCCGAATCATAAATAAAGTCACAGTAATCTATATTTGGGAGGATGGCTAGCTTGTATATGTCATGTTGCTGGGAGCTACTTCTCAAAAACATTGAACTATACCTTAACAGAATGTGTCCTATTAAACAATTCAGATCTGTTTGAGAAAAGCCTAAATGGATGACTGATGATCTGATAAATACCATGAATGAAAGAGATAAGTTATTTCGGAAAGCCAAATTATTAAGTAACCCAGATATTCTACATCGAGCTAAGATTCTAAAGAACCTAGCCAATAGACAATGTAAGACCGCAAAGGAAAACTTTATTGAATCAAATTTGGAATTTCACGATGAGAACCCCAGGAGATTCTGGGAATTTCTCAGACCTATAATCAGTCCTAGCAAAACAAAAACAAATAACATAATACATCTACATGTGTATACTGTATAATGATTCTGAATGACATTTTCTTTCACTCATCACCTGGATACATGAATAGCTGGTAAGTATTCCCTTTTATTATAATTGGTACATAATGTCTAATGTTGCAATTATGATCTTGATATTTCATGATTAGTGGTTGTCTATGGTCTAATAAGTATTTATACGATTGTCTTTACTCCTTACCTGGGTACATAAATAGCTGGTAAGTAATATTTGTAATGTCACCACATTCTCATAACTGATGTCTATAGGTCAGCCCCAAGTGTATTATAATTCAAGTTTCAAATATAACTAATGTAAAGCATGGGTTCCACTGCCCCGCTAGTTCCCCTGCTTCTCCTCCCACTTCTTGATCAATGAAGCAGGAGCAATAACAGGGATGGGTGCTATTGGCTCCCACTACATACCCATGTTACTTCCCACTTTTTTTGGCGGATTTTAGAAGTGTGGAGTGCGCCCTCTACTATCAAATATGTTTGACATTTAACTACCACTACTTTGTAGCTGAAGTAACAGGAGCTGAAGCAGGGCACTGGCACCACTCTACGTTACTCCTCATGTTACTTGATGAGTTCATTTCCATGTGAAAATAAATGTTGTCTGCTGAAATTTCTGACTAGCGGCAAAAGTAGCGGTGGAAGAAGCATGGCAATAGCACCACTTATAGTTACTTTCAGATGCTTGCCCCTACTTCTTTAGAAGTGGGAGCAATAGACAGTAAAAGTAGCAAGAGGAGTATCAGGAGTAGTAGCCAGCCAGCAGAACCCAGCTTTCAGTAAAGGCCCTAGTCCATGAACCAGTTGAGAGGTTTGATAAAAAGAGTGCAATAAAAATTCAAGTAGTCTAAAGTAACAGGGCAGAATCACATTTGATACATTTTGAATTATTGGTGGCTTGTTCCATTCTCTCTCTATAACTGTAATTAAGGGTTCCAAATGATGTAATCTTTAATCAATAGACCTTAGAATAACATTGATTAATGTTAAGCCTATAGGATGTGATATTGATCATTTGCTACACGGTGAGTCTTGCAATTATAAAATCTCAGTCATGCCACTAAATTAAAATAAATTAAGTATGACTTGGTTTGGTATGTTTGCTAAGTGTTAAGATGCTTGCCTTTTGAACTTGATTTGGGTCAAATTGGCCAACCCCCTGTGTACATTGTATCTACAGATATACATGGCTTTGCTTAGTATTTAGTGAATGCGAAGACTCAAACATAATTCTTTTGATGCATACCTTGCCAGTTTTATGACTGTGCATTGTCTCAATTAGCTAGCTACAGGTTATTCCTCTAACTCCCTAACTTAATGCTGCATTTTTAGCTCCTATAATGAAGAAAAGATCCTACCGGAGTTACCCCTATGATAGGTTCATGATTTTTAATTTCTGGCAATGGGAAAGACAGTCCCAAAATAATATAAAAAATCTGAATAATTAAATCTGCATTTTTAATCCTCAATGTAAGTCAGTGTAAAATTTTGTCATTACACAATCACTCACTCCAAGCTATTGGCCTTCAGGTGAATACTTGACAAACTGCTTCTCGATCTATTAGTATGTATGAATACAGATGATGGTGCATGCTTGGTTAAGATGGTTTAGCTACAAATGTAGAGACAAATGTATTGTCTTGATTGCTGATACAGTGAAGTATTTTCCAAACCTACCAGTCAGTATAGACAGTCACATTTAAAAGAAACATTTGTGGAAGAGAATATTTTATTTTCACACTGAAATGTTTGATTTGTATGACTAAACCATTACCTTTATTACCATTTTACTTCCTATCTCTGTCAAGCAAATTAGGCTAACATAACCACTGTGCTGTCAGGAAAATGTGTGTGCTTGATTCCCTTTTTTTGCTAGGTAACCATTCTGTATGTTATCTTGTGATTTTAGCTGCAATTCACAAAGGCATAGCGTGAAAGAATAGACATTTGTAGACATGTTGCATTCACTTTTTATAACAAAATTTTCTCAACTTCTTTTCACCCTCAGTTGGTACTTCATACCTAATTGAGGGTAGGGGGGCAGTGCTATGTAACATGACTTAACCTTGCTCAACTTAACAAGATTTGTAGTGAACTGCAGATTCATGGGCACAAGTTTACGAAATTCGAGAATGAATCATGATTACGAAGAAACCATTTTATTACCCAAAGGTAACAAAGGTATTGGCTCGGATTAAAGATGCATAATTTGAACAACAGAAGTATCTCGGTCCGCAATGTGGCTTGAGTCTGTAGTGTTAAGCAAAGCCTGGATCCCCATGCGGAGGTAGTAGTGTCCCCTGCCTACTGCCCGTCGGAGAGTCTCTGCAGTGCTATCAGCACGATATCGAATGTCGCCCTCTGACGGAAGGGGTCAGAACTGGTGGTCGTCTCCGGCTCCAGTAGAAGTGCCCCTGCTGTTGTAGCCTGATGTAATTGGCCTGGTTGGCAGCCTTGATGTTGATGTATTCCGGGTGGTGGACCCACTACACTGCCCCCTCACTAGTTGGAGTTGAGGTGGTCCATGATAACTAGTTATGTAGGGTCCGCCGTGGCACCAAGGAGATCACCTCAGCTCTAGACCCTCTTGTGCAGTGCGCATATATTACGCCACTCCACCATACGGGTCCTAGAGCCAGGCTGTCGCTCACCCCCAGGGTCCGCAGCCTTCATAGGCCTAAAGAGGCCAGCGGACATGTCCATTCCAACCTCACAGAGCGGTCCAATCAGAAGCATTCACCAAAGCATAAACAAATTCCAGTGCATGAGCTTTATTATTAAAAGCAAGACCGATGAACGAAACCGATCTTGCGGGTAAAAACCTCCACCCGCATGAAGAAAAGATCCAAAGACCCCTCCTCGCTGTGGGATGAGGCCGCAGCCATGGGATGTTGCAGCATCACACCCTGGCCATTATGGCGAGCCTCCGAGAAACTCCCCTTCCTTGTCAGCCACGTCAGCCTCCGTTTTAGAGATGCTGTTCAGTGACAAGTTACTAATAATGGCCTCATCAAATGCGTCAAAGCGTGCCGGGACAGTGATAACATTGTCCTCCTGTCTAAGAGAATCGTACATCACAGTGGTATCCAAGTCAGAATCCTGTAGGAGTTTGTGCTCAGCCACCTCCGATATAATGTCAGATTTGTCCGAGCCGGCCTCCCTGGCACTCAGATCCTCTGCGGGACGATCACCCTCCTTACGGAGGGGGGGAGCCACTGGGTTATCCTGTGCTTGCCCTTCAGCACTATCGTGACCCAAATCTGCGATCAACTGGAGCCTGGCCAGTAGGGCAGGAACCTGTTGGCTCGAGCCTGACTCAGGCTGACTCAGCCTGGCTCGAGCCTAAAGTCATCGGTTTCCCCTCAGCCATGGAAGGGGCCAAACGACGGGACTTCTGGAGGACCGGGAGGCCCCCGGAAGATCCAGGTAAAGTGGGAAATTCCTTCGCCGCGCTAGAGACAGGCAGGATTACGCACCCCTCTGACCAAGGGTTTTTCAAGGGAGGCGGAGACGGGAATGAATTCCGTCTGTGCCTTTTTCTCAGACGGTTTCTCCGAGTCGGATTTCTCCAAGCCCTTCTTCTTGTGCTTCTTGTCTTCTTGACATCTTGTGTAGCTCCTTGGACCTGTGGGCCACTAAGTCGGAGCGACAGTTCGCAGCTATGGGACATAGCTTGATTGGGTACATCCATGTGGGCGTGACCGGCATGTGGACCTCACACAAGTGCTTGGTGAAGAGCAACCGCGACCCCTCCTTGTACAGAAACATGACTATCTGTAGTTTGTGATCGGCTTCATACGAAAACTGGAGGTCCACATTCTGTAAGGTTTTCCTGGGGTCCATGCAGTGAACAACTGGCAGTATTCCTCAACCGAGACTGCCTGTGGTAGTTAGGGCAGTCGTAGAAACGTTCGACCTCTGATTGGTCGTTTAACGTTGAGCACTCTACGCCGGCGGTACTTGCCGGCCGTCGCGTTGGAGTCTTTTAGACTCTCCGACTTGGAACCGCCATCTGAGTCAGACTGACTGGATGGGCCTTTAACTTCATGGCGGAGTTGATCGACGCGCTGATGACGGTGACATTGCTTGCAGTTGGCAGCGGTCTCCTCAAAGTCTGAGGTGTCTGCAAGACCGATGAACGAAACCGATCTTGCGGGTAAAAACCTCCACCCGCATGAAGAAAAGATCCAAAGACCCCTCCTCGCTGTGGGATGAGGCCGCAGCCATGGGATGTTGCAGCATCACACCCTGGCCATTATGGCGAGCCTCCGAGAAACTCCCCTTCCTTGTCAGCCACGTCAGCCTCCGTTTTAGAGATGCTGTTCAGTGACAAGTTACTAATAATGGCCTCATCAAATGCGTCAAAGCGTGCCGGGACAGTGATAACATTGTCCTCCTGTCTAAGAGAATCGTACATCACAGTGGTATCCAAGTCAGAATCCTGTAGGAGTTTGTGCTCAGCCACCTCCGATATAATGTCAGATTTGTCCGAGCCGGCCTCCCTGGCACTCAGATCCTCTGCGGGACGATCACCCTCCTTACGGAGGGGGGGAGCCACTGGGTTATCCTGTGCTTGCCCTTCAGCACTATCGTGACCCAAATCTGCGATCAACTGGAGCCTGGCCAGTAGGGCAGGAACCTGTTGGCTCGAGCCTGACTCAGGCTGACTCAGCCTGGCTCGAGCCTAAAGTCATCGGTTTCCCCTCAGCCATGGAAGGGGCCAAACGACGGGACTTCTGGAGGACCGGGAGGCCCCCGGAAGATCCAGGTAAAGTGGGAAATTCCTTCGCCGCGCTAGAGACAGGCAGGATTACGCACCCCTCTGACCAAGGGTTTTTCAAGGGAGGCGGAGACGGGAATGAATTCCGTCTGTGCCTTTTTCTCAGACGGTTTCTCCGAGTCGGATTTCTCCAAGCCCTTCTTCTTGTGCTTCTTGTCTTCTTGACATCTTGTGTAGCTCCTTGGACCTGTGGGCCACTAAGTCGGAGCGACAGTTCGCAGCTATGGGACATAGCTTGATTGGGTACATCCATGTGGGCGTGACCGGCATGTGGACCTCACACAAGTGCTTGGTGAAGAGCAACCGCGACCCCTCCTTGTACAGAAACATGACTATCTGTAGTTTGTGATCGGCTTCATACGAAAACTGGAGGTCCACATTCTGTAAGGTTTTCCTGGGGTCCATGCAGTGAACAACTGGCAGTATTCCTCAACCGAGACTGCCTGTGGTAGTTAGGGCAGTCGTAGAAACGTTCGACCTCTGATTGGTCGTTTAACGTTGAGCACTCTACGCCGGCGGTACTTGCCGGCCGTCGCGTTGGAGTCTTTTAGACTCTCCGACTTGGAACCGCCATCTGAGTCAGACTGACTGGATGGGCCTTTAACTTCATGGCGGAGTTGATCGACGCGCTGATGACGGTGACATTGCTTGCAGTTGGCAGCGGTCTCCTCAAAGTCTGAGGTGTCTGCAAGACCGATGAACGAAACCGATCTTGCGGGTAAAAACCTCCACCCGCATGAAGAAAAGATCCAAAGACCCCTCCTCGCTGTGGGATGAGGCCGCAGCCATGGGATGTTGCAGCATCACACCCTGGCCATTATGGCGAGCCTCCGAGAAACTCCCCTTCCTTGTCAGCCACGTCAGCCTCCGTTTTAGAGATGCTGTTCAGTGACAAGTTACTAATAATGGCCTCATCAAATGCGTCAAAGCGTGCCGGGACAGTGATAACATTGTCCTCCTGTCTAAGAGAATCGTACATCACAGTGGTATCCAAGTCAGAATCCTGTAGGAGTTTGTGCTCAGCCACCTCCGATATAATGTCAGATTTGTCCGAGCCGGCCTCCCTGGCACTCAGATCCTCTGCGGGACGATCACCCTCCTTACGGAGGGGGGGAGCCACTGGGTTATCCTGTGCTTGCCCTTCAGCACTATCGTGACCCAAATCTGCGATCAACTGGAGCCTGGCCAGTAGGGCAGGAACCTGTTGGCTCGAGCCTGACTCAGGCTGACTCAGCCTGGCTCGAGCCTAAAGTCATCGGTTCCCCTCAGCCATGGAAGGGGCCAAACAACGGGACTTCTGGAGGACCGGGAGGCCCCCGGAAGATCCAGGTAAAGTGGGAAATTCCTTCGCCGCGCTAGAGACAGGCAGGATTACGCACCCCTGTGACCAAGGGTTTTTCAAGGGAGGCGGAGACGGGAATGAATTCCGTCTGTGCCTTTTTCTCAGACGGTTTCTCCGAGTCGGATTTCTCCAAGCCCTTCTTCTTGTGCTTCTTGTCTTCTTGACATCTTGTGTAGCTCCTTGGACCTGTGGGCCACTAAGTCGGAGCGACAGTTCGCAGCTATGGGACATAGCTTGATTGGGTACATCCATGTGGGCGTGACCGGCATGTGGACCTCACACAAGTGCTTGGTGAAGAGCAACCGCGACCCCTCCTTGTACAGAAACATGACTATCTGTAGTTTGTGATCGGCTTCATACAAAAACTGGAGGTCCACATTCTGTAAGGTTTTCCTGGGGTCCATGCAGTGAACAACTGGCAGTATTCCTCAACCGAGACTGCCTGTGGTAGTTAGGGCAGTCGTAGAAACGTTCGACCTCTGATTGGTCGTTTAACGTTGAGCACTCTACGCCGGCGGTACTTGCCGGCCGTCGCGTTGGAGTCTTTTAGACTCTCCGACTTGGAACCGCCATCTGAGTCAGACTGACTGGATGGGCCTTTAACTTCATGGCGGAGTTGATCGACGCGCTGATGACGGTGACATTGCTTGCAGTTGGCAAGCAATGTCTCCTCAAAGTCTGAGGTGTCTGCCGCATGTTTCCCCTCATCTTCGCTCATGAGAGCGAGACACCGGGACTACCTGCCAGTAATGGGACTGATACAAACACAGTCCCTACGGTCCTCCCGTAACACTTTCCCCGCGGCATGGCTCAACTCTCACGATTCCAACCTGTAGCACAAGAGAGAACAGTCATACTTCAATTCTAGCACTATCTCGCACACAAACAGCCTAACCAGTAGTCTGCCATAAGAGAGAGAGTCCGCAAAGCAACCAACCACAAGTGTTGGCTGAGTTAATTGTCTGGACCGTCTCCCATGGGCTGTTATATAGTCCTAGCCAGGCCAAGACTACTCAATCACGCCCAAAGTGTTGACACTACTTGCGAACATTCACCACTGCCACCGGTGCTTTAAGGTCACCCACGCACACATGGCGGCAGTTTCAAAGCTGAGTATCGAAACCGCAACTTTATAAGTAGAGCGATTCTAACCAATTTACTTCATTGCTTTCTTACCCCCGAGTGCATCCTTTGAGAGTTGAGATTTATCATCAAGGGCCAATTCCATATTGAAAGAGGCTCCTAGACGGAGTTAATCAACCCAAACATTCTCGCTTTCCCTCGATGCACATGGCGGTATGTCTTAGCACGCTATAAGGATGCCAATTGTTATTCATCAATGGCAACATAATGGCATGTTTTCATATTGAACATCACAATGATCGAACAATGTTTGTTGCTACTTACAGTGAACCGGATTTCTCCTTGCTCTTGTAAAAAGCCAAAGATTAAGCTGGTTCGAGCCACTTATGTGTGGCCACCAACTCACTTCTTGCTTGACTGACTGTCTTAGAGGCAGATGCTCCGAGATCAGGTGATGTGATCATTTGATCGCCTGCAGGTGGCGCCTCCATCAGATTGGTTCATGTAAGAGACTTGTGTTTCGTATCACCGTATACCGCTACGAAAAGCAGTATGTGGTCGCAAACCATGATTAGTAACACCTTTGTGTTAAATAGGTTTATGTACAGCACTAGCCAGGCTGCTCCAAGGTACTATTGCCACAGGGGATTAAGGAACATACTTAGCTTTTACTGCCAACGAATATGGAACTCGACGGAACGGTAACTTTATAGGCTTAGTGTCACCTGTGTCAATGGTGTGTAGAACCCTGTTTGTAAACCCCAATTGTTCACCCTGCAGCCTGAACATGTGCCTCTTTGCATATACCAACTCACACACCCTACCCAGGGTTTCAGTATCTGCAACGTCAGCACTCACAATTCAGGGATGCTAGTATTCGCACAGCCATGAGCATGGGAAACCCCCACTGCCTCCGGATCTGTATTGTCCACTGGGACACACTCCACCTTAGCCAAGTGCGCCAATCCTCTGTGAAAGATTCCTCAACTTCATATGCGGATGCCACCGGCGTCCCGCATGGCATGACTATTGGAAGTCCCATAGGGTTCATGATAGGGAGTTTGTGACAGTGAGCATCCATAACCCTTCATCCGGCTCCATGATATAGCTGACGCTGCTTTCGGGTAGTGAAACCTCCACTGATGCAACCTTCACCTTGAACGTCCTCCCATAGGTATGCGATTGATATCACACCCCTTCGGCGACAGAACATGTGATTCTTGCCGCCCTCCAGGAGCATCTTCCCAGGCCCCATCATGCTAATATCTGCACCATATGAAGTCTTGGCCCAAGACAGCCTCCTCCCCACCATCTAAGCCTCTAACTACAAGACAGGAGTTTGGGTACAAACGCCCTGCAATCTCAAAGTCAAAGACTTACATACCATCTATCCACTATTGCTACCACATCAATAGGAATAGAGAGATCTGCCGCAGAACGAGTCAAATCTCTAACACGATGTACCCTACCCACAGTAGAGATAACTGCGAGTAGCGCCGTGCCAGTGTCAGCCTCACAAGCGTACACACTCAATCGAAACTCAGCTCGAAATGGCCCAAACCTTGCTTACTGTTCTCCTTGAGCAAGGCTTTGTATCCTCTGTCAGCATCTCTGAGCCCCCACTCTCCACATCAACAGTATCCACCCTGTTTTGTACCACCTGCCTATCTGACCTCCTCTGCCTTTTCTGGAGCATCATTTCCACCCAAGCAGGCTACAGGAAGGCTTCCCCCCTATATAAACTTCTGGGCCTCGTCACCGCTTCCTTGCGAGACCCACCTCAATTTCCCTTTCAGATTTACTCTGGTCCGGGGACTTGCCCTCACTAGCCTTTTTCTTTACAAGGAAATCGCGGAGTTCTTTGAGGTAGTTACAATCGACTTGCAAGTGAGATCTTCCCACACAGCCAACAGGCAGGCTCTGGGCGAGTTGCCTTGTCATCCTTCTTCCGATAGTCTATTTTTCGCTGCACGAGGAGCGGCTGTTGTAACAGTCTTCTTGGAAGATTTGGACAAAGTCTTGGTTTTATCGCATGACTTTTTCATACTCTGGGATGATTTTTTTATCACCCTTGTGTACATCCTTCCACATAGTCTGGAACGCTGCAAAATCGGCGATCAACTCTGATTCTGATTAAGAATCAGAATCCTCGGGAACCATAGTCAATTCCAAAGCTTTGTCATCCGATGATTCCACATCAGAAGATGCCTCAACTTCAGTTGTGGCATAAGCAGCTTTCCGCCCCTTATCTTTCTTCTGTCCATAGAACTTATATCCGTGAGTCTTAAACTTCGCAGAAGGTCCTGGAGTGGTACCCAGTACACATTGATATGCAGCTGGGCCCCCTGCTCACACAAAATCCGTAGCAAGGTCTACACATTCTTGCTTAGACTTTGGACGATTGACTACTTCTTCATATGCTCGAGGTATTGGCCCTTGTATGCCTGTTTGCATAAGGTAAGCAACATCTCACCATAACGCTGGAGTGATTCGCCCAGTTGTTGTGTCCTACCACAATATTCCGTCTTCGTATCAAGAATGATCCGAAGTCGTCTGACTACATCACACAAGGTTAGGGTACGCGAGTTTCCCCAAGTCGACTGATTAACATGTCATGATGTGGCCATTATGAGCTCTCGTATAAGCGTGTCTTCGCTCCATCCACATAGTTCTGCATAATTTACAGCTGATGCCAGGAACTCTTCCCAATCTTCCCCCTTACGGTAAGGTTTGAGATTTTTAGGCTTCGGGCTTTCGCCTTTACCTGATGTAGTGCACAAACAAATCTCCGCCGGGTGATCCATGTCATACACAACACTCTGGCATCATTGAGCGACGGCCCAAAGTCCGTACCGAGCTGGTTTACGGCTTCCATCCTCACAATCCGTTCTACGTTAGTCACCACTTCCTCCAAATGGACGATCGTGGCTTCCACAAATGTTTACGTATCGCCTTGACGTTTTGCCAACATTGCAGCGATGACATTATATATATACTAGCAAAGTACCCGTCCTCTGGACGGTCCCCCTCTCTCCCCACACTTCCCCCTCTCCCTCTTTTCCCTCCGCCTCTTCTCTGTCTCTCATACCTGCTTTTCTCTTTCTTCTATAACTCAAGTATATTATGTAGAAAAAATGGAAAAATCATTAATTGATCATTTTAGTTAATATACACATGCCACAATGATATTAAGAGCAATACAGAAACCGACAGCCTAACCAGAACATATTATGCTCACAAATAAATATAAGCAATGTAATATAATATATCAGAGTGCGGTTTTGTATGAAACTACACCGATATACACTGATTTATAACTGGCATATACAGAAATAATCAACTGTACCATAAGGAAACTACAGGAACTTAGGGAACCAATAATATAGGGATGTCCCAACTACTAACACATGTATAGTCTAAGATTATGAACTGGAACATAATTATGTAAGCACACCAATAGTCAACAGACTATATAATAATAATGTATGCTATAAAAGATGTAAAATGAGAATATGTTATACTCGTAGTCAAACACAATTCTAAAGTCTATGTGATAAAACACAACTGCCCAGTACCAGTGTATTTATAATGTATATAACTGTTGATTATCAGAACGTAGAATTTATGCCTATTTCATTGGGTAATGACGTAGTATCTCACAGGGGCTTTCCCAGGCTGTAAATAGAGTGTGGGAATCCCGATTTGAAAAAGGCTTCAAAATCACATTTCCACCCCAAATACCTTCACAAACCACATACGACGACATCCAGAGAGGGGGGACAGACCTCTACAGATGAGTAAGGTGGTTTGTAAAACAACAAATTCTGAGAACATTCTGGACAAAGAAAACCTTCTTTCTACCATTTCTTGTCTACCTCCTTTCCTAGAAATCGCTCTAGCCGTATATTATATGGATATTGAAAATTTATTTTTCCAAATTCTTTTTTTTTTACATATGGACTACTCGGAAAAATGGGTCACATATCTCTGCCTTGACAGTTCTTCCGATAGAACCATCTAATTCACTACAAGAACATAAGTGTTTCTATAATACATACAAGAGAAATACATATGAAATAAATCTAAATTAACATATCATCTTACCACATCTATTGTGGGGGCTATGTAGCCTTGCAGTAGGTTTTAAACAATTTTAAAGAGGGTGTAAGTCTTACAAGCTTACAAAATGTTGTGTCGGCAATTTACATGCCACCTCATGATTGGAATAACAAATCATGATTATACAATTTACACATTGAATGCTTCCTGCAAGGCATCCACCTTGGCGTTCACCATGGCTTCTTTGCCCTTGGTAAGCAGCATAGCCTGACCATACCCTAGGCGGGATCCTTTCGGGAACTTCCCTACTCATCCCTAGACTCATGGCACCAATTTAGTGAACCGCAGATTTGTGGGCACGAGTTTACGAAATTCGAGAAAGAATCATGGATATGAGGATATTTGTTTGGACCATTTTATTACCCAAAGGTATACAGTTACAAAGGTATTGGCTCAGATTAAATGTGCTTAATTTGAACAACAGAAGTATTGGTCCACAGTGCGGCTCGAGTCTGTAGTGTTATGCGAAGCGTGGATCCCCTTGCAGAGGTAGTAGTGCCGACGCCGCCGCCTGCCCGTCGGAGGGTGTCTGCAGTGCTGTTGGCACGATGAAAAATGTCGCCCTCTGACAGAAGCGGCCGGAACTGGTGGTCATCTCTGGCTCCAGTAGAAGTCGTAGCCTGATGTAGTTGGCCTGGTCGGCAGCGTTGATGTTAATGTATTCCGGATGGCGGACCCGCTACAGATTTTATATCAATTAATATTCATCATCCTTTTATTATCATATCTAATTTCAAAAACTGCTAGTTATGCTAATACTAGCATGATACTGTGCAAGTCTTTTTACTCAGAATATGCTGGGAAATTATGTAATACCTCCAGCATCATGGGCTATACCAACATTCTCAAAATGTAAACAATTCTATATAATAAAATCTATTGAGTGATTGATCTAGGATAGATCAGAAGTGTCATGTACTACATGTACTACACAAGATTTTTTTCTCATCGTATCTTTCTCTTGATATACTTTCTTACATAAAATGTGCACTTGATATCATATAATAGCCTGAAACTTGATATAAGTTTATACAACTTTCTTTTACTCGTCCTGGGAAAAAATGAACAGATGGTAAGTCATTTTTCAATTCATCATACATTCATAGTATTGTTATTTCATCACACTTTGATGGTATAGAATCGCAATTGTCGCTTTCCAATGTATTTTTAAAATGCTGTCTTCAACACTCATAATTCTGTAACATCTGACTTGATAAGTATATTTACATTTGTTTCACTCATTACCTGAACCACTGGAAAGCTCATAAGTACCACCTCAGTTCCTCATATGTCTGATTAACATTGTCTGATTAAAGCTCTTCATAGCATTTTCATTAAAATTGGATGTCTGCTTAATTCATAAACACATCATACTGTAATCCAATGTTGAGGGCTAATGTCTATTTATTGTTTTATTTTCCTTCCTTGATTCCATACCTGGATACATGAATAGGGAGTAAGTAATTACCATTTGAATTGTCACTTTCTTAAGGCTTATCATACTGAAATTGCATGAATAATGTATCTGTATGGTGCATCAATCTGAGATAAGTTTTAAAATATACCTTCATTCGGAGGAGAAATAAATCCCTGAATCAAGACATTTCCAAGGGTTGTGTCTCCTCCCGAGTCATGTGTATACTCTATAATGATTCTGAATGACATTTTCTTTCACTCATCACCTGGATACATGAATAGCTGGTAAGTATTCCCTTTTATTCTAATTGGTACATAATGTCTAATGTCGCAATTTTTTTGATCTTGATATTTCATGATTAGTGGTTGTCTATGGTCTAATAAGTATTTATACGATTGTCTTTACTCCTTACCTGGGTACATGAATAGTTGGTAAGTAATATTTTCAATGTCACCACATTCTCATAACCGATGTCTATAGGTCAGCCCCAAGTGTATTATTAGTTAAGTTTCAAAAACTAATGTAAAGCCTGGGTTCCACTGCCCCGCCTGCTGCTGCTGTTCGCACTTCTTGATCAAAGAAGCAGGAGCAATAACAGGGATGGGTGCTATTGGCTCCTGCTACATAGTGTAATAAAGTATTGTTTAATTAAGTGAAAACCCATATTAAGTCAATAACTGGTCAATGGACTATTTCTAATAGTGTGGACTCAGAACTATTTCTAACAGTGGATTGGACCGCCTGATCCGAGACGCGTGTGACCGAGGAAAACCCTTCTCTCCAGAGACAATTAATTAATGACTAGAGACTCTTTATCCTTATATATATTAATTCAAGACACTCTGGCATCTGATCTATAATTAGTAATGTACAAGGGAAATTTAAATATCTATATAAGACAGTGCTTACAAGCCACTAGGATATTTAAATGTATTATTGTAATATATTTAATCAAAGTACATTCTCTGTTTAGGCTAAATGATTTCCTGTTTTCGGGTTGTAAGTGGTCAATGCAATAACATTGATATCCATTTTCATGACTCTGTACCTCTCTGAACCGGGTTCAAGAGGGGTTGAAGTACCATATGGTCACAGAGGAATACACCAGTTTACAAGCTCGTTGACTTGAGGGACCAGACCGTTTCAACCAAGCATTTGGTCCATTTCTCTCTAGTTTCAATGCTTGTGACATCACCTCCTGAGTCTCAGCGCATGCGTATAACAAAACCATGCATGCGCAATGAAGGAATTCTTGTAATTCTGTGACGTAGGCCCCCCTGTCTAATCCAGGTGATATATCCAGTTGAATTGGACAGTGGGGCAGTCTATACTTGGCCGTAGTAGATTCAAGAGAGAGTAGGAAAGTTTGGCTGGAATCTATCTGTGTAAGTTGCAGATAGATTTAGAGAAGGCCATGCACTGTTTCAGGCATTGCCCACTCACAAAGCCTGGAAGGGGCATTTGTCAGATATGATCAATTTCTATTACTATTCTACTTGTATCTACATTGGACTGTATCCTGAAACCTACACCAATTAAAACTTCTATCCAACTCTCAACTGCTGGTTACTTCTATCACAAGTTAACAAGGGTGACTTGGCGACCATAATTAAAACCTTTGTTACAATAGCCATGTTACTTCCCGCTTCTTTTGGCAGATTTTAGAAGTGTGGAGTGCTCCCTCTACTATCAATGTTTGATATTTAACTACCGCTACTTTGTAGCTGAAGTAATGGGAAGTAGCAGGAGCTGAAGCAGGGCACTGGCACCACTCTACGTTACTCCTCATGTTACTTGATGAGTTCATTTCCTTGTGAAAATAAATGTCATATGCTGAAATTTCTGACTAGCGTTAAAAGTAGCGGTGGAAGAAACATGGCAATAGCACCAATTCTAGTTACTTTCAGTTGCTTGCTCCTACTTCTTTAGAAGTGGGAGCAATAGACAGTAAAAGTAGCAAGAGGAGTATCAGGAATAGTAGCCGGCCAGCAGAACCCAGCCTCAGTAAAGGCCCTAGTCCATGAACCAGTTGAGAGGTTTGATAAAAAGAGTGCAATAAAAATTCAAGTAGTCTAAAGTAACAGGGCAGAATCACATTTGATACATTTTGAATTATTGGTGGCTTGTTCCATTCTCTCTCTATAACTGTAATTAAGGGTTCCAAATGATGTAATCTTTAATCAATAGACCTTAGAATAACATTGATTAATGTTAAGCCTATAGGATGTGATATTGATCATTTGCTACATGGTGAGTCTTGCAATTATAAAATCTCAGTCATGCCACTAAATTAAAATAAATTAAGTATGACTTGGTTTGGTATGTTTGCTAAGTGTTAAGATGCTTGCCTTTTGAACTTGATTTGGGTCTAATTGGCAAACCCCCTGTGTACATTGTATCTACAGATATACATGGCTTTGCTTAGTATTTAATGAATGCGAAGACTCAAACATAATTCTTTTGATGCATACCTTGCCAGTTTTATGACTGTGCATTGCCTCAATTAGCTAGCTACAGGTTATTCCTCTAACTCCCTAACTTAATGCTGCATTTTTAGCTCCTATAATGAAGAAAAGATCCTACCAGAGTTACCCTTATGATAGGTTCATGATTTTTAATTTCTGGCAATGGGAAAGACAGTCCCAAAATAATATAAAAAATCTGAATAATTAAATCTGCATTTTTAATCCTCAATGTAAGTCAGTGTAAAATTTTGTCATTACACAATCACTCACTCCAAGCTATTGGCCTTCAGGTGAATACTTGACAAACTGCTTCTCGATCTATTAGTATGTATGAATACAGATGATGGTGCATGCTTGGTTAAGATGGTTTAGCTACAAATGTAGAGACAAATGTATTGTCTTGATTGCTGATACAGTGAAGTATTTTCCAAACCTACCAGTCAGTATAGACAGTCACATTTAAAAGAAACATTTGTGGAAGAGAATATTTTATTTTCACACTGAAATGTTTGAATTGTATTACTAAACCATTACCTTTATTACCATTTTACTTCCTATCTCTGTCAAGCAAATTAGGCTTATATAACCACTGTGCTGTCAGGAAAATGTGTGTGCTTGATTCCCTTTTTTTGCTAGGTAACCATTCTGTATGTTATCTTGTGATTTTAGCTGCAATTCACAAAGGCATAGACTCTTTATAACAAAATTTTCTCAACTTGAAAATCTTTGTTCTTGTTTTCACCCTCAGTTGGTACTTCTACCTAATTGAGGGCAGGGGGGCAGTGCTATGTAACATGACTTAACCTTGCTCAACCTAATAAGATTTTATATCAATTATTATTCATCATCCTTTTATTATCATATCTAATTTCCAAAACTGCTAGTTATGCTAATACTAGCATGATACTGTGCAAGTCTTTTTACTCAGAATATGCTGGGGTATTATGTAATACCTCCAGCATCATGGGCTATGCCAACATCCTATTCTCAAAATGTAAACAATTCTACATAATAAAGTCTATTGAGTGATTGATCTAGGATAGATGAGAAGTGTTTATGTGTTTCTCTCCCCCTACAACGTAATCATTCCTTAACAATTACATGTACTACACAAGATTTTTTTCTCATCGTATCTTTCTCTTGATATACTTTCTTACATGTGCACTTGATATCATATAATAGCCTGAAACTTGATATAAGTTCATATAACTTTCTTTTACCCTTCCTGGGAAAACATGAACAGATGGTACATCATTTTTCAATTCATAGAATCACAATTGTCACTTTCCAATGTATTTTTAAAATGTTGTCTTCATTACTCATAATTCTGTAACATCTGACCTGATAAGTATATTTACATTTGTTTCACTCATCACCTGAACCCCTGGATAGGGCGTAAGTACTACTTTCATTTCTGATATGAGTAATTCCACCAAAATGCGTCATTTTTAGATTGCTTCCATCGCTTCATTCTTTCTCATACATAAACTGGATATATTGTTGCTAAAAGAGACGAAATCGGGTACATTAATAATGAATATAAAGATATATGGTACCAATGCGATGGAATTCTAAGACCTGGTTAACTTCAGGATATACCTGAAAAATGATTATGCATAAGGGATAGTAAGATATTATTATGTATGCTGTACATCATGGATGGTTTAATTCTTATAATTATTTCTGATAAAACTTTATCTAAATCGGGCATGTATGACTTGTATGTGGTATCTGTAGTAAGTGTTATGCAACATTACATAACATATCTTGACATAAAGTAGTATATGTATTATTGACATAAAGCTTTAAAAAGAGTCTGTCCATATAATATACGGGTAGAGCAATTTCTACAAAAAGAGGTAGAAAAGAGGGGTTTCTTTGTGTCACATGTTCTTGGAATCTGGGGTCTCCCCATCTACTTTGTTGGTCTCTACAGGTCCGTCGACCCTGTCTGGAGTTCATTATGTGCCTTTTTTAAATTGGGATCTCTACACTCTATTTATAGCCTGGGAAAGCCCCTGTGAGACACTACATCATTTCCCACAACTTTTCAGGGGGACCTAACTACATGCAGAGGAGTGGGAGAGTGAAGAAGAGGGGAGGGAGAGGAGGGAGGGGATGGAGAGGGTGTAGCAGGGGGAGAGTTAAGAAAAGGGAGGGTGGGGGAATAGGAGAGGGGGATCAAGAGGCAGGGAAAGAGCAGGGCGAAAGAGGAGAGCTGTGAGGGGGATGTGGACGGGTACTTTGCTAGTTGTTATATAAAAGTATCTATTAAGTTGCTAAAAACAAAACTGACGAGTAGGAAAGAGGGAACAAAGTTTTAACATTAGATAAGCTTCTAATAATAGATGTCTTAAGAGTATTGAAAAAACAAAAGATCAAATCTAGGCACATTTTGGAGAACTATGTTCGCAAAGAAAGAGAGAGGATCTGAATTCTGATGGTAACGGCACAGGGGCAAGGTGCATATTTCTACATGAATGACCATTTAAATTAGAAATAAATAATAAAAATGTTTTAAATTAGTTTGTACTTGATAGGCCTTGATATAAGGGTCATAACACTCTTTTGTTATGCCAACTAGAAGAAAAGTTACAAGAAAATAACCATTTAGTAATGGTAATGATAATGGCAGCAGCACAGATCACAGGTAATTGACCCTCCGCTCATATATACGTATATGACCCATTATATTATTTAGAATATAATATATACAAACATATTGATAGCATTGTTTCCTCCTCATTATCCTGTGAAGTTGACTTGAATACTTGTTTTGATTGTTTATGGGGGCAAATATAAGTTTATATATGTTTATTAGTATTTGGAGGCAAAATCTGTAGGGAAAAAGTTACGAGAAAAGTAGCTTTCATCCCCCTCCAGCCCCTCACCTCCTCTAGACCTCCATTACAGTGACATACGGTTTTATGCTTGTGGCTCCTATCCCAAGTAGTTCAATTAAAACAAAACCACAACCCACTTACTAGTCCCTGTCCTCCTTGTTTAGGGTAATATCACCTCCCTAGGTTCAATTAAAATGTTTATATTTATTTATGTGTTTTGGTGTGTCTTAAAAATCTTAACACTTACAGAACATGATTCGTGCTAATATTAATACATTTATCAATGAAAACTAGACCCCCCTTAGGGCGACATTTCTATTCCGGCCCATTTTCTTTTATCCTTAACATCACTGTAGAGCTGGGAAAAATCAGCTGGAAATTTAAGTATGGTTAAATTTCAAGTTCTTTTTATAATAGGCCCACATATTCCAAAATTAATTTAGACCCCCATTACGGTGACAGGGGGCATTCAACTAAATCAACCTCCCATCATTTCATCAAGAAATTAAATGGAAAGATAATTTTAGTGATTTATTTAATCAAAACAACATAACATTTCAGAATAATGGAATTTTCCTCTGAAATTACTGGCTACATTTTTTAAAAACAGGTTTGGATATGAAAACCTCTGTTTTTTCAAAATATCGAAAAAATGTTCTAGAATACTTGCCCCTAGACAATTTTTCTCCACCAGATCCACAAATACCAAAGAAATTAATCACAGATAATTATTTTAGCGTCTGGATGAGCTGTTGTTTTTCAACCCAAATGAAGCATTTTTGGTGGAATTGCTCATATGTTCATATGTCACTTTCTGATGTCTCATCATTTTAACTTTGTCTGATTAAAGCTCTCCGTAGCATTTCATTAAAATTGGATGTCTGCTTAATTCATAAACACATCATACTGTAATCCAATGTTGAGGGCTAATGTCTATTTATTGTTTTATTTTCCTTCCTTGATTCCATACCTGGATACATGAATAGGGAGTAAGTAATTACCATTTGAATTGTCACTTTCTTAAGGCTTATCATACTGAAATTGCATGAATAATGTATCTGTATGGTGCATCAATCTGAGATAAGTTTTAAAATATACCTTCATTCGGAGGAGAAATAAATCCCTGAATCAAGACATTTCCAAGGGTTGTGTCTCCTCCCGAGTCATGTGTATACTCTATAATGATTCTGAATGACATTTTCTTTCACTCATCACCTGGATACATGAATAGTGGGTAAGTATTCCCTTTTATTCTAATTGGTACATAATGTCTAATGTTGCAATTATGATCTTGATATTTCATGATTAGTGGTTGTCTATGGTCTAATAAGTATTTATACAATTGTCTTTACTCCTTACCTGGGTACATGAATAGTTGGTAAGTAATATTTTCAATGTCACCACATTCTCATAACCGATGTCTATAGGTCAGCCCCAAGTGTATTATTAGTTAAGTTTCAAATATAACTAATGTAAAGCCTGGGTTCCACTGCCCCGCTAGTTCCCCTGCTTCTCCTCCCACTTCTTGATCAATGAAGCAGGAGCAATAACAGGGATTGGTGCTATTGGCTCCCGCTACATACCCATGTTACTTCCCGCTTCTTTTGGCAGATTTTAGAAGCGTAGAGGGCTCACTCTACTATCAAACATGTTTCAAACAGAACTAATGTAAGTAAAAGCCCTAGTCCATGTGCCACTTGAGAGGTTTGATAAAAGGAGTGCACTAAAAATTCAAGGTGTCTAAGGTCACATGGAGAAATCACATTTGATACATTTTTTATTGGTGGCTTGTTCCAACAGACCTTAGATTTACATTGATTAATGTTAAGCCTATAGAATGTGATATTGATCATTTGCTTGCATTTATAAAATCTCAGTCATGCCACTAAATTAAAATGAATTAAATATGACTGGGTTTGGTATGTTTGCTAAGTGTTAAGATGCTTGCCTTTTGAACTTGATTTGGGTCAAATTGGCAAACCCCCTGTGTAGACGGTCTTTACAGATATTTCTGGGGCATAGCTTAGCATAAATTTAATAAATGGGAAGGCTGACTGTTCAATGCATACATTTCCAGTTTTATGACTGTACATTGCCTCAATAAGCTAGCTACAGATTATTCCTCTTTGACACTCCCTACATTAAAGCTGCATTTTCAGCCTCCACTCTTCACTCATAAACATGTATAATTAAGATGGGTTCGGTAATTGAAAAGGCAAAGCGAAATCAAATATTTCGTGAGATTGTAAATGAATACAAAGATAAAAATAGATTATAAACTTTAGCCTAAGTTAAGAATTAAAAATAATGGTATCGCGAATGCCCATGTATCTCTGACATTGTGATCTGTGTAGTTGTATCCGAGTTTGTGTTTTTGTATGTGTCATATCTAAATAATCAACCAACATTACATGTCGTTCCATCCAATACCTACTGAAATTGTAGATCTAAATTGCAGTTTCTCTCAGCAAATAAAAGGTTAAATCATTCTTGACTAATGTCTAGTTTATTCACCCATCGTACTGTAACCAGAGTCCTAATGATTATTAAATTTACCTTCATCGATCACCTGGATATGGAAATAGGATGTAAGTACTACTTTTAGTTCCAATACATTCATATACATATACATACAAATGCCTAAATTGTGACTTACTGGTGTCTTATCTTGTCGATATTACAAGACTAGAATGTTTACATCGTACATCCATTGTGTAATGTAATATATTTATTTCCAAATCTGCGATACATTAACATTTCAAGAAATAGGATATTTAAAACATTCATACATGCTTAACCTTCTGTGAATTAATGCAAGTCTTCCAGGCTACCCTTTATGTTATTTGCGCGGAACATTCCTATTTGATTTAAAGTTAAGTTGGAGGTGGAATACATCTGATTTAATACAACACCACGTAATAATTGTATTGATCATATTATGCTGTTAATTCATTGCTAATGGTTCTCTCTAACACTTTCTATCTTCCTCATCACCTGGCTATATGAATAGTTGGTAAGTTATACCTTTATCACCTATACATTCATTACGGCTAACTTTTCAATTTCTGAGATCTTCAATTCTTGATATTGCTTGATAATGTTTACTTAATACACCATACCGTCACCTAATGAGTCCTAATGAATGTCTTTCTTTTTACATTTCCCTTCATTCAACTACTGGCTATTTGAATAGACCGTAAGTATTAACTAATACCTTCATTTATCATACATTCAAAATGTCTAGTCCTTCATGTGTCACTTTCTGAAGTCTTATCACCCTGATAGCTCTTGAAATAAATGTCTATTTAATATACCCATCATGCAGTTACCTAAAGTGCTAATGCCTGTTTATCACATTTTCTCTCACCTATGATCTGGATACATGAATAGGTTGTAAGTAATACTTTATTATTCATACATTATATCCAATGCTTGTTGTGCCACTTTCCTTTTTCCATGTATACATAGTATCATGGGTACACTTTACATATATAGTATACATATTGCCTTAAGGCTATATATTGTAACACGAGGTGTTTTTCACATTTTCTCCCCCATCATCGCCTGGACACATAAACAGTGGGTAGGTAATATCTTTATTTCTAATACACATATATAAGGATGTTGTTTTATCTTCATATTAATGTTCTTATGTCTAATCTACCTGATGTTACCTGACTCCCTATACATCATACTATAACCCAAATCCTAATAGTTGTTTATCACGTTTCCCTTTACTCTTCATTCATCACTGGGATACATGAATAGACAGTAAGTACTCCTGCTAATGTTAAAACATTCTCAATGTCTAATAGAAATTATCACTTTGTGATGGCTTGTAATGGCTTATGGATATCACATTGATATTTCCTGCTTAAATGTCTAAATTACCTATTTATCGACCTAAATACTCTCACCTAATGAGTCCTAATGTTTGCCTATCACATTTTCTATCACTCACCATTTGGAAACATGGAATAGAAAGTGAGTAATACCCTTACATTTCTTATAGTATTAGCCATCAAACCAGGTCATCAAACCATTTCGAAGGTTAAAGCATAAAGTTGATGATCATCTTAGTTTTAATCAGTTGATTTAACATATTAGAGCTGTATACTTCGTCTCTTTTCCATCAACTAGACAAGATTATTAATGAACACAAAATTGTGCACCAGAGCCCAAACAATCCAAGAGACTACACACATGTGCTTAATAATAGTATGTTACCGCGAAAAAAGTTCATATGTGATTTGTCACAAAATTGCTTCCTTAGGAAGTATACGTAGAATAACCCAGGTTCTTACTATGTAGTACAAGGTAAAACTCAAAAGTTTAATAAGCGACATGATGTAATATTCTTAAAATCTGATTAATGTGTCTAATATCAATGACAAATTGTAGTTTAACCTTTTTTTCCCAATTAGTTTGGGCTTGCTGGAAGATCTATTCGTAGAAGTATTCGTCCAAATCTGTAAAATTTATTTACTGAATACAAATTCTATATATGGAAACAGCCTCTTGCATGTCGATCCATCTAATCACTATATTACTAATACTGACTGAAATACTATGTGTTCGAAGGATAATAAATCGAAATAATGTCCTAAATACCAGGAATAACGATCGAGGTGTTCAATGTTTTCAAGTTCTATAGGAGTAGTAAAGTATCCCTGAACGTCCCAAGTTTTGTGTGATACATTTATAATCTGTAATATTGAACATGTCGACGCCTTATCGTCTTGACAGTGCCTGATTAAATGTTTTACCTATTATATTCTTAGCGGCGATCCTAATGATTATTTATCTTATTTTTATTACCGCATCACCTGGACACATGAATAGTATGTAAGTAATACTGTTATTTTATCATAAATTCGTTAAATATAATGTTTAAATGGTCTTGATTTTCCTTAACGAAAATGTTTACTTATTACACCTTTCACAGGGCACACTGTATAATAATCATTGTTCATTACATTTTCCTCCACTCGGAAACACGAACAGACCGTAAGTAATACCTCTATTTCCCACACATTCACAATATGCCTAATATTCTCATCCTCATTTTCCTATGCCTGATTATATAAATATGGCTTGACTAAACTATCATCTTATTACACACGTAATACCATTCTATTCCTAATGATATTTTATCATATTTTCCTTCTCGCATGACCTGAATACATGAACAGTGAGTAAGTAACAATTGCATTTATCATACATTCATAACGTCTTAATATTTAAAAAGTGACTTTCTGATATGAGCTCATTTCATTATTGTCTGATAATTTGAAATAATTGATAAGTACATCCATCATTCTGTGACCTGAGTGCTTACCATCTTTCTTTCATTCATCACCTGGATACATGAATAGAGAGTAAGTAAAAGCTTTAAATTAAGTAAATGCTTCGATTCTCAGTTTCTGATACTTTAACATCTGGATATTATCTTATATATTATTATACCTTAGTCCTAATGCTTGTCAACATTTCTTTTTACCCATTGCCTGGCTACACAAAAGTTCGTAAGTAATATCTTTTAGTTGCCATACACTAAAATTGTTATCTTTTAAATTTGATAATTGAATACCATAATTTGAATTATCTGATTATCTTCAAAATGTCTAGTTTTTTATATATTTGTTTCTATTGGCAAAAGTACTACTTCCTGCTGTCGCCACTAGGGCGGTTGTCCCACCATCTTCCCAGTCTTCCCCTGTCCCTTCCTCCTCTGTCCTTCTCCACCTGCATGTTTAAAAAAAACCTAGCATTTGGACAAATAGGGTTGGAAAATTAGTTATAGTTTCTTACAGAGGGAAACTACTTGGATGCTCTTAAAATGAATCGAAACCGTTACATTTGACAAATAATATCTAGTAAACTATTCACACAGAACAAAATTTCCTGTGGGTGATTTTAAGATTATCATGGCCAATTACATGTTTGAAATAAGTGAGTGGCATCTCTGAATATTTAAAGCAATTAGTTATATATGATTATAACATATGAATATGTTCTTTAAAATACAAATTGAAAGAGCGCCACCTCCATTTGAAAATCCTAGATCTACCCCTGTAATCTATTAATCATCTAAATCAAATCTACCACTAGTGCAACAGTGTTCTACAATATACGCCTCTAGAGATTGCTATTTCATTGGAGCAACTCTTTTGCAGCAAGTTTGTGCATCCATCACACTTAACCAAAGTCATAATGATTGTTTATTACATTTTCATACATTTATCACCTGGATACATCAATAGTTGGTAAGTAATATTTTTATGTTTCATAAAGTCTTGCTGTCTAATTTTAAAATTCTGATTTCTTATCTTCATATTGCCTGACTAAAAGTCTGCTCAGTAAACCCGACCTTATTATTTGTTATCACATTATCCTATTGAATTACATATAAACAAAAGTACCGTAGAAGGCTTCATCTGCTTCAGGCGGGCCACCGTAGTGCTCAAAATCCAGCAAATTTAGATCTAAGGCAGATAAACACTAGAAACTTTGAAGATGGTAGAAAATTACTTAAACAAATTATCCCTAAAACTGAACAAACCAGAAAATCAGTCTTGGAATAGATTACCTACGGTGGCCCACCAAATCTTTGAACCTAAACTATTCAAATCTCAAGCCATGTCAACCTATATCTGACAAGATGAATATTTCATATAGATTGGTAAGTCCATCAGAAATTATACCCTGTATCCTTGTAACTTATTACTGAAATGAAGATTAGTTGTACTATCTTTGTTAAAACCCTACAGCACTGACATTATCATCGAGCAAACCCTATTGTTAAATTTAAGGCACCTTGTTACCATAAACTGAAATCGAAAACTTTATAACTGAATTCTGTAGAGAACCATCGACAGTCTATGACTGAGATGGCTTTGTTACTCTACTAAGCAAATGTAAGAGCATATATGGGGCCGGAACACCTCCCAAATGCCGGAGAATACCCCCCCCCTTCCATATGGCTACTTAGTAGCAATAAAAAGTTTTCAATATCAATATCAATATTGATTTGGACATACTATATATGTGAGGCGCTCCATCAAAAAGAGTCCCATGTCGGCAACTTTCATTTTGAGATATAGGGCTCCAAAGGTGGTATAGGACTTTTTCGGTCGAAAACTTTTTTTCCCGTAATATTAATCTTTATTATGTTTTTTTTGAGATTGGAAAATATTTTGTACCAAAAACAATTATTTACGCTTCATAACGGCCGGTAAACATTTTCCTAACATGGTTGGATGGGTTTAAACAAAGGAGCCGAAGGCTATTTTTCACTAAATTCACTCGTACGCCATGGACATTTGATCGTAGGGTACCCCAGCACATTTGGTATCCTCGGAAAGCCGCGAATCTCCTCTAGCCAATGGGATTCTTCCCTTTTGAATCGCCGCGTAAGTAAACCAATCACAGAGCTCTCTCCAAGTGCATTCGGCGTAAACAATGGTTGCTAGGGTCGTCAAGGGAGCCCACGAGGGGTTGATACAGCCCTGTGATTGGTCCAGCCGCTTTAAAAGATCAACTTCCGGCTGACGCCATCTTCTAGCGTGGTCTTGGATTTGAATCGAAGCGACCAGTTATTCCTCGATTCCAGACGATACAAGACGTGTTTTACTCTCCAACAAAGTTTTAAATGGACCAAGGTTTATTATTTAAACATGGAAGCTGAGGCCACCGTCGCAGACGCTCTTAATGGCATCGCTCGAGCCAATTTGGGAGGTGTTGTCGACAACGCCGAATGGCGTAACCTCATCGAAGAGTATTTTGTGTTCAACGAGGAAACAGAGACGGTGGAATCTGACTCAGATGGAGAACCAGACGTCCCTGATCAGCCTGAAACTCCGGAGACGAACGAAGAAGAAGTTGAGGAAGCATCAGAACCTATTCTTATTATTGATCACATGCAGGCAGTTGTGGACAAGGAACGGGAAAAGTGCTCCACGTTTCGGTAAGTGTTGGTGCTCTGCAGCCATCTTTTCTATCGTGTGTGTTGACATGCTGGGGGACGCGATCTGAAAACTATGCTATGTACATCCCTGGAAATCATTCCAAATCTATAATCCAATGCTGTTATATGTGCTAGATACCTTGTGGGTATATTTAGAGGTTCTAAAATTTAATTGGTGTATGTTTTAAGTCGCATGGTGTTGTTCGTGCGTGGGGAGTTTAAGGCCCTCGAGATCTGGGGAGTAGCTATTTACTTGGGACGTCTGAGATTCCTTACTCGTCTCGTATGGAATGTAGGGTTAAAAATACATTGTTTGTTTGTGTCATTATGGGCAAATTAAAATCTAGGATTTTGTCCATTTCAGATGTAACTGCCGATTGTTTAACGGCGGGCCATGCATAGACCAGTTCACTGTGGAACAGCGCATCTCTCATCGGTCGGAACATGACCAAATCCATCGAGGTAATTTCAAAATAATGTTTTTCTCTATTGCCTCATTGCCTATACATGCCTGTATAATACTCATTCAGTATTTTAATCAGTATTTTAAGCTGTAGCTTGTTAAATAATGAGGACACGTGCTACCCAATTACATAGGATAACTAATTACGTAGGATAACTGTAGGGACTCAGACTAAGATTGGTGTCGGTGATATTAGTCAGTCACAAATTCATTTTTACATTATTGTTATACTGTCGTTTCAGATGAGCTCGACATGGCACTCTTTGGCGTTTTCAATACTGTTACTGACAACAGTGATCGATGCAGTCCAACCAAGAAGGGGCGCCAGTGGAAGGGAGAGAGAAAACACCCAAAGAGCCACTACAGGATGCATAACAAGCCTATTTGCAAAGCTACCTTTAAATTCCTTTACAAGTGAGTGTTATCATGAATCTTGTGGTGCCCATTAATACTGAACATTAGATAGCTATTCATAATAACATGATTATTTGCTAAGAATCAATATTTTGGTATTGTCATTTTAAGATCCTGCATTATGTTCAATTTCTTCCTTTGTCAACGATTAAATTATTATTAATTATTTTTTCTATTTCTTTTCTCTCCCTTCACTTCTAGGATTAGCCAAAACTTGCTGACAGTTTTGCTAAAATCCTTCGCTGAGGATGGTCTGGTCACTCGTTCACGACAGGGTGGTGGTCACCGTGCTGTGAGGTCTTTGCCAATAGATGACCTGAAGAACACTATCAACTTCATCACATCTTATGCCGAAACACATGCTCTTGTCTTGCCAGGCAGAGTATCTTCTCACCACAGAGACGACATCTTAATTCTCCCCTGCCGTTCTACAAAAGCTGAAGTTCATCGTCTTTACACACAAGCCATGCAAGAGACTGGCAATAGGGCTGTTGCCTACTCCACTTTTGGTCATTTATGGCGCAAGTATCTTCCTAAAATAGTCACAAGTCGTCCCATGACAGACCTCTGCTGGGAGTGCCAGCGTAATAACAGAGACATTTCCTGTAGTAGTAATTTACCTGATGTTGTGAAAGCTGCCAAGTTAAAGAAACAGCAGAAACATTTAGACAGTGTAACCGCCGAAAGAACTCTTTATCAGAAATTTTGTGCTGATGCAAAAGAAGCGTACAGAGACAATGGTGAACCCCCCCTTGGCAAACATGCCCCTTGCTCATGTGACATTCGAGTACATCTCAGTTTTGACTTTGCACAACAAGTGCATTTACCTTCTTACCCGATGCAACCAGGTCCCCTTTATTTTCTCACCCCGAGGAAGGTAGGCCTGTTCGGTATTTGCATGGAAGGAATGCCTAGACAAGTTAACTACCTTATAGATGAGAGCCATTGCACCAGTAAGGGGTCAAATGCAGTTATTTCTTATCTGAATCATTACTTTGAAAACTATGGTCTGGGGGAGAAAGATTTAGATCTTAACTGTGACAATTGTAGTGGCCAGAACAAGAACCGGTATGTTTTGGCCTATTTGATGTGGCGTGTCCTTACTGGAAGGCACAGGTCTATTACACTTAACTTTTTGATTACTGGGCACACTAAGTTTGCCCCCGACTGGTGCTTTGGTCTCTTGAAAAAACAATTTCGTCGGGACAACGTTTCTTCTCTTCAGCAATTAAAAGCCAGTGTGCAGCGCAGTACGCCAGGGGGGGTCAACCAGGCCCAACTTGTAGGTGATGAAAGGGGTACTGTTTTTGTTCCATTGTACGACTGGCAGGCATTCCTGTCACCTTTCTCCAAATCTTTTCCAGGTATCAAAGGGTATCATCATTTTGAATTTTCTAGTGACAAACCTGGTGTTATTTCTTTCAGGCCATTTGTAGGCCCTGAAGATAGTGGTACTTTTAAAATGCTTACTGTTGATGTGGGTGATGTCCCTCAGGACAACCCACCCATTGTACCTTCTCCTGGACTGTCTGCATACAGACAGTGGTATCTTTTTAATTCTATTCGTGATTTTTGTACCGAAGAAACCAAAGACATTATGTGCCCCAAACCAACTGTACCTGAAGAAGGGCCAGGGAGGGGGGGGGATGGCTACATTGTACAGGCTCCTGCAGTCGCCCCAGTAAGAGGTAGAGGGAGGGGAAGTGGAAGGGCTAGAGGAAGAGGGAGGGGTAGAGGAAGGGGAAGGGGAAGGGGAAGGGACAGGGAATCTTCTTCTGATGAATCATTAGAATTAGGTGGTGATGAATCTTCTGAGGAGGAGGAGGAGGAGGAACCTCAAGAGGAACCTCAAGCTAGGGGTAGGGGTAGGGGTAGGGGTAGGGGTAGGGGTAGAGGAACAGTAAGGGGAAGGGGCAGGGTAAGGGAATCTTCAGAATCTTCTTCGGATGGGGAGGTTGCACCTCCTCCAGCAAAGAGAGGTAGGGGGAGGGGGAGGGGAAATGTTCAGCAACGCCGGCCAGGGAGGGGTAGGGGTAGGGGTAGGGGTAGGGGTAGGGGCTGACTGCTATTTTATTGATTTTATTACTGATTTTATTACTGATTTTATTACTGGTGAATACTGTTGTACATTTTGTTTTGTTAGAATGAATAGGTGTGTTATCATGTATATATTGCAAGCACTGCACCGAAGAATTTTGTACAGAATTATTATACTCGTGTTAACAGGGTAATAAAATAAAAAATATTAAATGAAATGCACTGATTTTTTTATATATTGTGGCCCTACTAGTCTATAATACCTGCCCCAAATCTGAGAAAAATCCAATCATATGAACTGGTCATTTTGCATGACGACGCGTCCAACATAAATCCCACAAAAGTCTCCTAGAAATGTATTTTGCCCAAATTTCACCCAATTTTCATCGCGCGATAAAATGATAAGTTACTAAGTAAATGAACTGAATTCGGTATATGTTATGGCTATGGCAGTTAGTAAAGTGTGTCCCAAATTTCATAGAAATCGCTTGATAACAAATGCCCGTAACCAAGGATGGCGCGCCGAAGGTCACTCGCCGAACTTAAACAGGCTGTATCTCAGTTTCCGGCTCCTCCAGTAACCGCGTCCCTTAAATACTCACCGCAACCATAGAATTATACCCAATAGGCCTAAAATTAAGCTCTATACATCATTGGAAAGCTCTTTCCTGCTGCTTACCCATCCAATAGCTAACTCCAAAATCGATTTGGCCGACATGGGACTCATTTTGATGGAGCACGTCTCATATATAGAGAGAGAGAATGGGACGAGCCGGCAATAATTGAAAATTTATTGGACGAGATTCGTCCACATAAGCACGATGCCGTAGGCAGAGTGCTTATGTGGACGAATCAAGTCCAATAATTTTTTCGATTATTGCAGGCGAGTTCCATTCTATATTTATTATATGGGCATAAAACTTGGTGCAAAAAACTATTAAAAGTGCATAAAAGTGGCCGAATTGGTGACGAAGTAGTTCATATAGGACGCGTCCTATATGAATATTTTTATAGCACCCCACTTATTGCACCTCTCATATAGAATGCGCATATAATAAATATATATATATATATATATATATATATTAGACCCGAAATTGATACTTTAACTTCAGAGCTTGAAGTCACAGTTCTCCCACTATACCTAGAGTAATCACGATCATTGTACTCCGTCATGAATAAATAGCGTTCTGAACACATTATTGATTATTGATAAAAAGGGGTATTTATACGCCGTCACAGAATCACATACTACATCTCACTGTCTATCATTTACAGTAAGTAACATCACAAAAACACTAGGCGACAATATACAAAACATTGCAACCGGCAGACCTAGGTTGTATTAAACACATGTTTGTTAATTCATTATTCATTTTACTTAATAATTATTGTCACATTCATTACTGTCAGAAAAAGAGAAGTTTCAAGGGGCCCTGCAGTTGGGAAGTATTGCAACATGTCGGCTGAGAATTGTCGTTTTGGGACATGCGGGTGTAGGCAAGACGTCACTGGTGAACTCATTACTTGGAAAAAGTATTTCTGCAGAACACAAAATTACCGATCTGGCTGATCTTACAGTGGTAAATGCGTCAATTGCTGAAGATGGAAAATGGTCCTTCAATGAAAGTGAGTGCTGAATATTGTCTTTTTGAAGATTTTCTTTTAACGAAGTCGCCTTTTAGTATTTTATCAATTGATAGTGGTTTGTATAGTGAAATGCTCCATATCCATTTTAGTTAAGCTTAGATAGAAAATGGTTTATTTTAATTTTCAAAAAGTCTCATAAAAGAATATGGTTAAATACATGCACTTTTCACCTGTCCGCCCCTTCCCCGAAAACCCGAGTCCTGAACCCTTGGTTGATTCTGCAGTTGACATTTCATTATTCACTAGAGAAAATAAAAAAGACCGTGCATTGTTCTCATGGACAGATCTGCTCTGACAGGTTGCTTTATTTCTTTATGTTGTTTGCAGAAAATGCACATAAAAAAGAAACGTTTGAAATGGTTGCTAAATGTTTGGACAGTAATCCTACTCCTATGCAGGTAGATCACATTTTTATCTACAATTTGACCATCCTAATTATCGGACGTTTTGCCTCTTGGTAAACAGCGATGAAATAATTAAGAATTTGTACTTTTTGTTCCGTTCTTTGGAGGATTTCTTGCAGTTGTTATTGCTATACAGGGCTTCATAAAGTCCACATCTATAGTTCAGAGACGCGCCGAAATCGTGTACCGGCGGCTGTTTTCTTTCTAACTACTTGTAAAATTGGCCCTACTCTATTTCTAAGATTTAAATCTCGATCAACATGGTCAAACTTTTCCTCGTCTTTTATTTATCAGAGTTGAGGAACAATAAAAGATGAATTCAACGGCAGCAATATTGCAGTCCTGGTTTGTTAAAGTCACAGTAGCTTGTCTGCTTTTACTCATGATAACTGATTTCAAAACATACATTGCCATTTCAGTATCGGTATCTTGGAAAGGTAAATGCATCAGACGAAGAACTGGACAATGTTTCAATATATATGGGCAACAAGACATCTGATGCCTTCATTAGTATTTGGGACTTCGGGGGACAGGTAATTACAAATACAATTAGGTTGATTATATTTGAATCATCAAGGGCAGTATCCGCCTGAGATATGTTCATCGCCCAGTCCCTCTCAAGCAGGTTTGCAGAAGTACTTCTGCCTCAGGATCTATAATTTCAAAGTCCCAGATTTCAAATGTGAAGGCACAAAATCGCGGCGGATCTAAAATGGGCCAGGATTTGTCAAAATATACTTGAATCGGGAGATAAAAGCGTAATCGGGAAACAAGATGCGGCCGAAATAAATTCAGCCGCATTTTTGTCTCCAGATTGCATGTTCGCCCCCCGATTCAAGTATATCATTGTTTATAGAAAAAATAATTTAGCTGTCCCAATGTATACTATCATTAGAAACTGCTTGATCTCATCTTTGATCTCATCATGATATCTCAAAATCCATCTTTTATGACTTATGACTCATCTTCCTGTGACACATTCGGTTATCCCGATGAACCATTCATCTGCGGTTCTGTTCTACAATTTCATGTAAAAATAAAGAGAAAGAGATAGAATGGCGAGTGACAGAGTTGATTTCATTTTAAAAAGTTACTAGTCATGATACAACATCACATCAGATGTTGATGCTATTCTCAGGCATTCCTGCTGGTTTGTTTCAGATTTATTTTCTACATTATACTTCAAAAAATAATCAGACACAAAAAAAATAATCAGACACAATTAAATTATTTTACTAAGCTTGGAGAGCTATATTGGAGTGGAGAAATATTATCAAAACGAGAGAGGCAAAGGAGAGAGGGAGAGAGAGTGGGAGGGAAGCTGTTGTAGAGAGAAGAGAGAGAATTAGGAGCACGAGAGGGAGAGAAGAGAGGGAGATCTTAAAAAAATACTGAAAATGTCAATCGTTCATATTAAAATAAAATACTAAATTAAATAAATACTGACAATAGTGTTGCTAAATTATGTACAGAAGGAGACGTGAGCATTATAAAAGTGACAACAATAGTTTTGATACTCAAAGAATTAATGAAGCTATAGTCTTTCAAAGTTGCCTGCCTGTTTAAATTGATAATATTTTAAAATCGTACGACGAATCGGCGGTGTTGCCACGACATTCCATTATTTGGATTGTTGTGAGGGCACCCATGATTAGTCGCAGACCATGTTATTATGCTATTACCAGATCTACGACTACACACAACCCACACATCCATGATTAGTTGTAAAAGTGATATGATTTCAAATGTCCAACAGCGAAATCGTACAAATACTCTTACGCCTGAAATCGGCCCTGAGATTGAGGATGAAATTGGTTGGAATTGACCACATATATTTCTCTATGTGCTGTGCAGACACTACAGGTACACCCGGCGCCCTCCGCACACTCTAAGTGCCGATTGCGTATTTTGAAGAGGAAATCCTGGAAATATCCCTCCAAAATATCGTATCCCGTAGTACTCAATCGCGTAATTGGAATCCCTGACAAAGCTAACGAAATTCCCTAATCCCCTGCCTGTGCGACAGAGCATGAAGTGGTGGCGCGACTATCCGTGGGCGGCAGTGCGTGAAGGCGTGTGCACTCACCCATGATGGTGTGAGAAAGCAGAGAAAAAAAACCTGAACATGCTTGGGTTCGATCTAACAACCTTGTGATTAACAAGCAAGCATCCTAACCACTACACCACAGAACCAGCTATGAACAAGGCCTCAACTAATCAATCTGAATGCTAATAGTGTGTGTGTGAGAGAGAGATGGAGGAATAGAGAGAGAAGGAGGGGGAGAGGCAGACAGGGAGATTGCAATTGAAAGAAAGTATGAAAGAGATGGACGGGAAAGGAGAGGAAGAGCAGGGAATATTTTTTTTCAGGAATATATATTGAATATATCCAGGTATATGTGTGATGTGTTACAGGAAAATAGAATAATTATATATTGATATTTTCAAAGTAATTTATTCACAAGATCTCTTTGTTGGAATGTTCCAATTTTTGGAGAGTTTATTCTTCGTAGTAATATAAATATGCGTACCAAATCTCAAGACATTGCATTGAATATATCCTTGCGTTTTGAAGGCTGTCGCATAGAGTAAATTTAGTTAATTTATTAGTAATTGTCCACCGAGAGATTTTGCAAACATAAATATGGTCGATTCTGTATTCTAATAGAACAATAGAATGATAAAAAAAAGCATGATCCATAAGAAGAAGAAAAGCCCTTTCGAATGGTATATGGCAGATAGACCTACTCTCATGGGATCGTTATGAAATTTTCCCATTTGGAACCATTTCATGAGAATCGACCATACTTATATCAATTATGGAATTTAGAATTCGATTTAATTTCTGGTAGAATATACTTCCTCACCATACACCTCTATTTCATGTAACAATGCTACAAGGGAATATGGATTCATATTCGCACCTAGTTATATACAGAGAAAGCCTGTCTGCCAGGTGTTACTTAAGACAATGGGTAGGCAGGCCTTCCCTTTTGGGCGCGCTTGACTGGTTTCCTAATCCCCGCATTGCGTTATCCCAATGCCTGCTACCGCGTAGAATTATATTATATTTAACTACGCGATACACATGACTCTCTATACGCTATTAATTACTAGATTTAGGGATTTTTCTTAGCGTGCAGCATTATTGCTATATTCACTGATCTTCAAATATAATTTATTTACAGGAGGTGTACTACACGGTGCATCAACTTTTTCTCACTCCCAACACACTGTTTATACTGGTGACGGACTTGTCACATGATTTAGATGATAAAGTAGAACAAGTGAATGTAGACGTAGACAGCATGCCTCAAAACATGAAGCCCAAAACAGGGAGAGGTAATGTTTCAACTGGTCCTAATAATATCAATACTTATGTATTAATCAGTCTCATCACTTACTTTTGTTTATTAATTCAGGTGTCTCGATCATTGTGCTACTCCGAATAAATCTTAATTATAATGTTATATATATATAGAAAGAGAGAGCAGGGAAGATATTGATTTAAAATCTGCAAATTGGTTATTTTAAAATAGGCCGGCTAAAAATGATAACATAATGATAATTTATATTTTATAGAATTCCTCCAGTTCTTCCTCAACTCCATTCTGGTTAGGTCAGGCAACCAGTACGAAGATGTGCCCCAACTGCTGCTCGTGGGAAGTAAGGCTGATCTCGTTGAGCGAAAGGTATGTTTTAGTACTTTTGTTATATCGTGAATATAACTTATGATTGAATATGAATGGATGCTCGAAATAGTAAGAACTATTGTATTAAAAAGGAATAAATTTTATTTTATTGTCACTTACACACAACACTGAGTATATGGTCGTGACCTATTATGATTGGCTATGCCTACTCTGATGTTACCTGATCCTCATACTAGTGTTGCACAATACTGCAGTTAAGTGGAGTGGGAAGAGATCGTGGTATATCGGGTTGTAGTGGGTGGGTTAAGTGACTTTATACTTCAAGTAATGCTACAAATGTCCCCTTTGTACCCTTTGTATTGACAATATATGCGTTTCCATGGCAACAGGGTATAATTATTTTCAAAATAAGGTTTTTAGAGTATAACTTGTGTCCTTTTGTCAGGAATGTTACCAAACTTGACAATATGAATGGTAGATGTAAGAGCTGTTTGCACTATTGGCTGGTGTGGTAAATGATGTGGGTCGTTAAGGATTAGGAAATACCCTGAGTTTTTTAGTCATTATTTATTATTCACAAGCTTTCGGGAAGCACTGGGACTACTACTCCCTTCATCAGGTGTTAGTTAGTAGGTTAAGTACAAAAATATGTAGTGGTGAGTACATAGCTGGCCGCACAGAATGGTGGGGTTTGTAGCTAGCCGCAGTGAATTAAACAATTCTTTTTACTTAAGATATCCCCAGCCAAATGGGAAAGCTTAAGTTTGTTTTTTTGTCCTGTGAGCTGCCATAGTACATCGAAAGCGCCCAAAAAGTCATGCCACCTGAATTTCTGTCGCAGTTCCGTACACAAAGCAGGAAATAAGTGATTACTCACTATTGTCACCAAGTATCTCATATAACGTACGATGGATTACAAAGTTTCAATATCACCAGGGATTGATTAGGAAGGATAAGAAGTACCAGATACCAGAAAATTGAGTAGAAATTCTGTTACTCGTGAATAAAGGTCAAAACAGTGATAAGTGTTACTGTGAGACAGAAAGACCATTCGTTTTCAAAATCAAATAAAAATCTATCTATTCCTAATAAAAATCAATCTTTTTCATTCACACATTTTTTCACACTGGAGGTTGGTTCACTGTCCTATTTCCATTTCACAGGGGAAAAGAATATATCACTAGCTGATTACTAGCTGGTTACTCTGAAGTTCATGCTCATTTGGACTACTAAAACAAAACAAAACAAACACAACTATCTTTCTTTAATCGGCCATAACACAATGGAGTTTTTCGTTTTCTTAATTTTAAAAAAGACATCCAGAGAAGCGTGCATATCTAGACACTCCTGCATTTGTATGTTAAAGAAATAGATGGCAAATGCAAGATATACTTGTATGATAACTCGAATCATTAAATCACATGCGGCTAACACAGGGAACTTCATCAATAATTTATTTTCACCATTCTCCCCAATCACCATGAGGAGAATGGTGGACTAAAGTAAGTCATCAATGGGTATGCCTAGTAAATATTGCATGGTGTCTATAGTCCCCTATGGTCAAGTGGTTAGCGTATTAGGGGCGGACTTTCAGGAAAATGTACAATTCACCTTCACCAATCTTCTCAAATAACGGAAATATACTCGAATTTACCTTGTATTGACCAAATTGCAGCCAAATTTTGCTGAATTTACTAAATGTGTGCTACTGCCAATTGTACATTTTCTGAAAATCCGACCCATTAGACTTCCACACTGGACATTCTGATGTTGAGACACAGAGCAGAGAGCCTTTTGACATTTGTCTCATTTTCAAGTCACTATATTTTTAAAATTTGACCTGGGGCTTAGGTTTCTTTTAAACTCACACATTTAGAGGAGCTAAGATTGAATTAAGCGAGAAAAGTGAGTAAAATGGTGTCCTGGGATATATGGTTACCTGGAACAGAGGTATGGGTGGCAGTACTAAGCTTGGGTTTATTTTCGGCGACGGGGCCACGATTCGTTAAGGCTTTCTTCTCATTCCAAATAGGGAATAGGCAATTTCCAATTGCATATCCATTCGTTCAATAACGTTATTTCATCAGGGTTTTTTGTCTTTCCTGTATGCTACAAAATAGGTGGCTGATCAGAGAATGGAGAACATCAAAGAAGTTGTCACACAATTTGAGGGAGACCACAATTCAAAACTCAACTGTTCGTATGCAATGTATTCAAGCAAACGTCCTAAAAAGTTTGATGATTTGAAGGAGCACTTTCAAACAGTTCTGAAGTTATTTCGAGTGTCACTCCGGGTGAGATGGTTGTGGTTGCGTAACCTCCTCATGCAGCAACCTGTCCATACCTTGTCTAGTGCGATGGAGAAGATTAGAGAAGAAGGATTCAATGAGGAAACTGAAGAGGATGTGAAGATGCTCCTTCGTTATTTTCATACACATCGAGAATTGATTTTCTTTGATAAAGATATGGATTTGATAATTACTGACGCAAATTGGTTCATTAAGCAGATCCGAAAAGTCATTACCGCCAATGCTAATTCAGAAGACAAAACAGAAGAATATCAAAAAGACAGGCACTTTCCAAAGTTGAAGGAAGAGGGATTCCTTTACTACAGTCTCGCTGAGAAAATATGGGGTGTCCACGCAAACAGCATGATGAAAGTAATGAGTAAATATTTTCTCATTGTTCCATGGAAATCTGAAGAAAGGACTGATCCTGCCGAAAAACGTTTTCTGATTCCATCCTTAAGGCGAAAGAAAAGAAAGGAAGACCAATGGACTGATGTGCCAGTTTGTCCGGTATACTTCATCCCCTATGTAAAGGATCCCGCAAAGGCTGAATACAAGCCAAAGAAATGCTTTGTGCCAGTTGGTCTAATAGGCAAACTGATATCATACCTAGTGGTAGAGAAGAATTGGCTCATTATCGGAGATGTGAAATATGACGCTGCAAATTATGAAGTGAACCATGGAAACCACAAGGTGCAGGTACAAGTTCAAGAAGTCACTTGTGAAGAGATGCCAGCCATTTCTGTGGGTGTCAGATGGGATGAAGAAGAAGACTTCCAAGAATGTCGCAAATTCATTCTGGGTGCGATAAAAGATGGCATTGAAATAATTCTGAACTTGCTTAATGTCAAACAGACCTACCAGACATTCTTAAGGTTGGACTGCAAGTGCATACCACAGAAATCATTCTTGATGACTGTTCCTGAGGCTCAGGACAATCCAAGACGGGTGAGATGCAAAGTCTGCTACAAGAAACCGACTCATGAAGATCATCTTCTATGGATGGAGGTAATTCTTACAAATAAGTAACATAGACCTATTAACAAATAAACCCCAGTAAATCACCTAGTCATGTATACGAAGAATGAGGTGTCTCTATTAAAATATTAAACCCGTTCATTGAGACTCCTCACCTCACCTTCTTCCTATAGGCTACAGGACTCGGCGTCGGTTAGATCGAATCAATGCCCTGAGGCGTCGGAAGCTAATTTTGCAGTGTGTGGCTGAGGGGGGGGGGGGGGGGGGGGACAAGTTATAAATGTGTCCTTTGGTACCCTAATACAGTCAACAAATTACACAATTCATAACATAAGTAGTCCAATTAAAGAACTACTTGTCATATCTCGATATAGATGGTTCAAGGAATCCTCTATATCTATATTCATCAGATTATGACTGAAATAAGCTCATCTGATATTCAATTGTTTCAATTTTGTTCAAAAAGATTATCAGACTTTTGAAATGTTCTGGGTTTGTCTCTTCATTTGATACCAAGAACGAAACATGATTGAATTAAAAACGTCCAAATTATAATAATTAAAATATATAGACGGAGAACAGGGAAGACGAGATTTTGCTTGTTATTTCATGACCTTGAAAAAGTTTTCATCTATATTTTGCAGGAGAAACACGACCCTCATGGTACGTATATAAACTACAGCACTGAGTTTTCCTGACTAAACCCCTAAAACAAACAAAACAAGGAGTGGAGGATCCAAAATAGTTAACAAGCTTGTAGGTGGAGGGGTAGACACCCCTGGTTCTGAAAGACGTTGCTATTATATAAAACATCGAGAGAAACTTCTTTATTTTCCTAATAAGTGATTTAAGTGGTTGGACATGGTGATTGCACAGCCAGTATGAATTTCAATGCGTTTTGCATTTTGCGTTTTTCACGCACCATCAGTATTATTTGTCAATGTATTGTTTGTAGAAATACCGTTTCTTTCTTACTTTGTGACTGCGTTTTTTGGCTTTGAAGCATTCAGATAGCTAGACCAATTTAACAATCTAAATCTTTCAACATATGTATAAAGCCATGTTCATGTTAACAAAAGTCCCACTATATTGAATCAAATGTTTCCAAATCTCTAAATATATTGAGCTCGGGGTATCGATAAGATATTCAGCTGAATACAAACATGGCAGTTTTAAGGGTGTCCTTAGATGGATATTCCCGAGATTTACTTCCACCTCACCTTTCATGTATGAAGAATCGATACATCATCGTTAGATCCATGTTATTGAGTAATTCTTGTTAAATAAAGCACCCCTGTGGCATTCATTAAATGGAAGATCTGAGAAACCAGAAATAGACAACCAATTCCAAAACGAATTCATAAATTCACATTCCACTTCAATTCAATTCAGGAGATTGACACGCTTTTGTATAGTTATTATTGAACTGTATCTTTTGCTCAAATTATTTCCTTTTTCTAGAGTTGGCACCTGTCCCGATATCAAAACCCAAGAACAAAGGGTAAGTAAATGGATCATTACTAAACGGATGATTGTTGATCATTGTTTCCATTTAACCTGTCCTTGATAGCAAAACCCATTCATGTGTAGGCCTATGTTTATAAACATTATTCCTTATGGTAAATTCCAACTTTATAACTGGACATCGAATGGCAACGCGTGAGGAGTAATCCAACGTGATCTATTACGTGATTTAAGTTCAGAACCTCTCTTCCAAAGTTTAGTGTCAATCCTCAAACTGTGGGACAGAATGATGAATTATATTCCTAACGTTATATCAAAGAGCTTTATATATACTATATGTTACTGTTTAATAGTTTCGGCAATAATAACCCCATATTTATTCTCTCAGTGTATTCGCTTTTTACTAATGTTTGACATTGACAGTCGGCCTGTCAGACAAAGTACAGCATCACAGGTAGAGGACATCCTTGAAGACGAGTCCATTCCAAACAACACACTGTTAAGCCGTGAAAAGATTGTTGAAAACTTCCTGACCTCTCAAAAGCCTATGATTATCAGAAATTTGAAATACCGAACGTCATTGGCCGCGGACCTAGAGTCAATGGACGTGATTGATCCATCAACAAGATCACAGATTCAGGCAAAGGCAAGTACATTCAAATGAAGATCCTAAAGTAGCAGAGATACTTCAGGGTACTAAATAGCGCTATGCCTAATTATGTGTCATGTGTACATCTTAAATAACACAAATTCAAGTTTAATCAGCACAAAGAATGTAGATAACACATAGCAAAACTTTGTCTATATAACAAATCTGTACCAGTTGTCATCACGACGTACATTTATTATTGTTGATTATTTAAGATACACATGGAAGTGCTTTATATATAAAGCAAGAGAAAAACAATGTACAATGTTCATGCTAATCCTGTACACATTTACTTACAGTCTGTTATCAGTATTGAAGAGCAAGTCGGCCATTTATTGGACCACATCAGAACGATCGGGCACCTTCGTGGCTTACTGCAATCAATCAAAGTTGACCACCAGGCATTCATTATAAGCGATATGGGATTAGACGCAAATATCTCCTGGTGGCCCATTTAGTCAGGTAGGTAACATTGATATGGATTAAATCTGCTTGTTAAGTCGCTACTATTGGAATTACTCCATTCATGCACTCAAAATAACTACTACTATCACATTCTTATTGTAACTACATGTACTTAAAACCTGAACAATTAACCAGCCTAAATAACTTGTTTAAAGTGTTTACTTGAGTTTATCGAACGTGAATCGAAAATGCATGGCATATGATGAATAACAGATTAAAGCTAATGTTGTATTACAGGATACATTTTCTAGGGTGTGGAAAACCCAACAGGACTCCAGAAACATATTGATCACCCGCAACAATGCAAAGGATTTGTACTGAGAAAAGTTTGATATTTGGCTTTACCACTATTGTTTAGTCAGGTATATCTTGGGAACGGCATTGGCCTTTTCAGTTCTTTCAAAATATGTCATTATTATGACATATGAAATAAAAATAATCAAATAAGTACTCGACTGTGATTGATGAAAAGGGATACGGTATTTAATAATCTTGATTTGGTGTATTCTATATGGCATGGCGAAAACGATTTGCAATATTTCTGATAATAACATACCAACAACATTGGTAACAAATTGATGATACATGCTGATCCCTTTTAAAGGAATTCCTAAAGGGATATTACCGGCCATATTTTTGGTATATCATCCAGGAGCCAGATTCCTTTACTCTTCCCATGAAAGATATATAGTATCAAATCGCTTCATTTATTTGTGCTTTACTCTGTATATGCAAAATACGTTAATGATAAGGAATGATATAAATTCTAATAGACCTATTGATGATGAAAGCAGCACTGAATGTTTTAATAATAACTACTTTATGTGGTGACGAGGACGAACATAAATTGGTCGGTTTCTAAGTCAAAATATGATGCTTCAATGAAAATAATCTATATTATGAACATATTCTGATTCTATATTCTGATAGTTGTCACTGACTACGGGAATTAATTCAAGTGATAAAATGCCAGCAAAGTTATAAATATGTTGAGGGCCTCGGGAGGGCAGTTTGCGAGTGAAGTTTCTCCCATGTAGTCTCCAATGCTTTCCACATGATTTAGAATTGTTTCATTCAGTTTATTTGCTGCTTGGTATGTGTATATATATTCTCTGCACTGAACATAGAATATAGGTAAAATGATGAATTTGAGAATATATATCTCTGATAGCGTCAGATTGATTCATTGCTGAGGAAGCAAACATATCTAATGGTTTACAGCTTCACTGTGTTGTTATAGAGTTAAGGATTGTGATGTATCGAGAGCTTAGGTGAAAAAAGAAATACAGGAATTTGTACGATTCAAAGTTGAATATGAGTTCGTTTGCTTGACCTCCTCATGTAATTATGCATGGTATCTATAACGGAGACCCTGGTGGGGAAAACGTCAAAATTGTGATAAGCCACCTGTCATGTGTATTGAGGAATATAGAGAATAGCATTTTAAGGCCAATGTTTACAAACTTCCTTTAGGAAGCAGCCTCATAAAGAATAACCTCGAATTATGTTATATTAATTTAAAATGAATAAACACCAGAGAACAAATCAATAATATCTTTAATTAATGTTACTTCAGTCTTCAATATTTTGAATAATTTGGTGCAAGGCCTGGTGGAGGTTTTCTAGCATGCTTTATGAGGAGATATCAATAGTTATCTCAAATAATATAACAATTAACAGATTGCAAAAAGATAATGCTAGAAGATAATGAGAGGTGATGTATTAATTAATGTTTCTGATCGGTGAACTAGCATGCTTAATAATAATGACTAATTCAATTACGGAATGACAGTACATGGATCAATTGTACGAACCACTATGTATGTTTACTTTGTGATATAGTAAATGCTGCATGGTCATTAAACGGAAAATGAATTTGAAAATAAAGATACAATAATTATGTGTTATGAATGTACAATTTAAGAGGATATTTAATTCTTATCTCCTTTCAATCAGTGCCGATTTGTGAAAACATACCAGGAAATAACATGTTGATGTTTCCTTAATAAATTTTGTAATCAAAGAAAGAAATTAGTTTAGGTTTTCTAGTTTATTGCATTGAATACTTTATTTTCATGCCAGGATACAACTTTTTTTTTTATATATATGAGGTTTACTACACTCACAGGTTTTCATGGATCTTGTGTATAACCTCTGACGACCGGCAATTGTGCAAAAATGAAGAATTGGGAACTCAGGTATTCTCTCGGTCTTCAGGAGTACCTCCCCAATATTCTGCACAATACGGTGACCAAGTCCTGATATGATCCTTCTGAGAGTCAAAATCATTAACAGTCAAAAGCATTAACAACGGTTGCAGCCTCTCCTTTACATTTAGAGAAAAGCACTTTCATCCTTGTTTCCTGAGACCAATTGTTAGCAAAGCTAATATTTTCGAATTGAACAAGGTATTGGTACCAATCCTCTCCATCGAAGGCTGGAGGCATAGAGCATTTAGGCTTCTCTGACCATTGTGATGTAGACATATTTGTAGAAGAATCCTTGATCTTAATCGGGCAAATATCTTCTTCCTCCTCAAATTCTTCAGCATCAAATAGAGAAAGAGATCCCCTAGATTTTCTCTGGAATGACCCCCCCCCCCCCCGAGAAGTACGAATGCCCACGAAGCTCGTATACAAGGGGTTGGAATCCAAAGATTTCCATAATGCAGAATCCCTCAGTTCAGTACCATCTTTCATTTTAAATAGACTCTCGGTCTCCTTCAACTCAGACTCAGCAGTTTGAGCTAAACTCTTCCAATAATCCATTATATTATTTCTTGCTGCATCATCGACATTGTCTTTAGCCAATCACAGGTCTGTATTAATGCTTTTAAAAGCCTTTTCCGTCGAGGAAATATCATCGTGCAGCAGATCCGTATCCTTCAAAGCTTTGTCCAAAGATTCGTTTGAGATCGTCATAAAGTAGATACGAATCAGAGAAGGCAGCATCACGGTCCCTGACTACATCATTATATTCATTTGTCGTCACAGCCAATTTTGCCTAAAGATCAAAAAGCAGTCCAATCTTGCTTGGTCCCTCCAAGTGGAAACAACTTTTATTAAAGGTGCCTGCCTCCGGTTTTTTTTACATTTCTAACGCTCTCTACTCGTGCACGCCTAACCTAAAGGCAGATTCAAATTCCGCATTTACCAGGTTGGTTTGCAACAACCTATTAAACTTTTTTGGATTTTCTTTAACAGAAGGTCGCTTAACTAAGGATGGAAAGAAGACCAATTTTCTGTTTACATGCTCCTAAGAATGCCTATGGTATGGTAATCTCGGGACCCCTGTACGGCTGGAGATGGTGAAGACCACATTACAGCCCTATACCTCACACAGACTTGCTTAGCGCTTATATAATTGTTGTGGAATTACCTCTGGCGATTAATGTAGATTGATAAATGTTAATTCGATCAAAGTCTACACCTGTCTACAGCCACGTACCATTTATAATCTCTCGTCATGAAAAGTATCACTATATTGAATATCTCGAGAATAAAAAAATAAATAAAAAATCTCCTATTAACTACGCCTCGTATAATATTATGGGTCAGATTTCCAGAAAATGTACACTTGGCAGCTATACATATTTAGTAATTTCTCCCAAAAAATGATAAATTTGGGGTATATATCTGAGTATATTTGGTATCGCATTGATTGAAAGTATCAGTTCTGTTTTGTTAAACTACATTTTGATGCTCATTTTCGTCTTAAATGTGTGTTATTTAAGAGGGTTCGTGAAGGTGAATTGAACATTTTCTGGAAATATGACCCATATATGTAAGGATTTCTGATTACTCCAGATCTACAGATGAGAGAGAGAGACAGAGAGAGAGGAGGGAGAGGGAGAGAGAGAGAGAGCACAGAACTTTCTTCTATATTTTAGAGGCAGAATGTCCGCATCGCAGCGTGAATATAAACATTACTCAGATGTCCTCTTGTTTTCAATAATATTCTCAGAGATCGATTTTGGATTTTCTACAATTTACCTTGGACACTATGGGGGCTCAGGTCCGAGCATACGATACAGAAGTGGCAAGACACTTATATAAATACAGTCGAATGGTGATTTCACTGCCTATATATGGGAGTGTTTTTTTCATTATTATAGTCCGCAAAGGCTCGTTTAGAAATATAATTTATCATGCTGTCCATTCTGAATGTCGAGTCTAGGATGGTGCCTAAATATCTAAAGACATGAACCTGCTCTATAGGGTAGTTCATCAGTTGATAACATGGAATGTTAGATCTGTACATTTTTACTCCCATAATTATGGGTCAATCGTCAGAAAATGTACGATTGCCAACTCTACACACTTGAGAAATCTCGCTAAATCCGGCAGAGAAAATGATGAATACTGGGTATATCTGAGTATATTTGGTGTCGCTTTGATTTATATTATATATTTTGCAATATTAAATTGCATTTTGAAGCTCATTTCTGTCTTAAATGTGGGTTATTTGAGAGAATTAGTGAAGGCGAATTGTACAATTTCTGAAGAGCTGACCCATATATCCGCTACTTTGTCGTCTTATCTTTGTTCAATGTTAAGCCATAATGGGCATACCACTTCTTAAACTTCATGATATCGTGTCTCAGCTCAAAATAAATGAGAAACTGTAAGTTAGTTCTCTCTGATTGCAAACATGGTGAATGTTGGCCAAGATACTCCGACTCTCTCCACTCCAGGTTGGTTTTTAGTTGGTTGTGCCTAACTTAGTTGCTGTTACTTTGGGGAAGAACATGTCAGCGCATTATTTGGATTTGAAAAAAATTATATTTATTTAGCATATTTATAGAGCAATAACGTGGTACCGGGGTGTTTGTTCAAAAGTCAACCGTTCGAATGACTGAGGCTATTTCAACTTCTATTCCTCCCTAATTCAACATTCTACTTGTTACTATAGTTATTCCATAATGGGCTCCGAGACTCCCTCATGGTTCATGTCTAAATGTCTAATGGATAAAGCTACTGAATTATCAATATATCAGATATAAAGCTGATAGGACGATATGTCAGTACGTACCAGGATAACAGCAGATCAAACCCTAGACAGTGCTGCAGTGGAGAGGGTAGAGATCCATATTGGTATATGATGGACATGATATTATATCATTGTTCAATGAAGTATTCTTCTGTCACATACAGGGAAAGCCTCTCGCCTCGAACCACCAAGTGCCATTATAATTCCATTAAGACCGCAAAAATATCATTATATTCCCATTAAAACGCCGAGTTCTAGGCAGGGATAACGATTAGCGAAGTAGGCTGATATAATATTCTTATCTGATGTGAGGGTTTGGACCTAGTGTGCATAAGACATGTACATAATAACAGTTACACTTGTGGCCCTGGGATCATTGTTTGTTGTTTTAAAGAGTATATATGGGTCAGATTTTCAGAAACTATAAATTCAGGAAAATTACTACAAATCTACTTGGGGGCTTGGTGGAGAAAGAGATGGATGTATGAGGTTCAATAGTGTCCAGTATTAGGCCAAGAAAAATAATAGGTGTGTTTCCGATTTACCCCCCCCCCCCCCCCACACACACACCTAAATTTGTTTTACCATACCTTACTTTTTTGGATTTTTTGACAAAAAAAAGCTAATAAAAGCAGAAAAAATAGGTTTTCTTAACCCAGAACTGTCAAAAAGCACATTTCTCATGTTGAAAACTACTTTTGTTATAAAATAGAATTTTTTTCAGTTCCAGGGAGCTGGTTTTACTAAAAAAAAAAAAAAAAATAAAAAAATAAAATTACCATCCCCCCAACCTAGTTTTCAGCCAGATAAATCGGAAACACACCTATTATTTTTTTTGGGCCTTATCAGGGCTAGATGGATGATGACTTATGTTGGACATTGTACTTGCTTCTGTGTAGGTGAAGTGGGTGGGGGAGGGGGGGGGGGGTCGGCGGGGGAGGCATAGGAGAATATGAGAGACAACAGAGAGAGAGAGAGGGTTCTCAATGGAGGGAAAGGTAGGAAGAGGACAGAATCATGAGAGACTATGGTGAGGGAGAGATGAAACGGAAAGAGAAGAGAGAGAGAGAGAGAGGATAGGAAGAGGAGGGAGAGGAGAGGGAGTGAGATGAGAGTGAAAGTGTATAAAGGAGAATAGCGAGAGAGGTGTTTTGTCCCCAATCTGAAAGGATATTTATGTGACATGGGAAAAATCCCAAATATCCAAGGCTTTTCTTTGTTCAGGATATCCTTTTGCTTTTTGGAATATCCTTTTCATTGTTTGAATATCCTTTTTCTTTTTGAAATACCCTTTTCCTTTTTGGAATGTCCTTTTCCTTTTTGGAATTTATTATATGCGCATTCCATATGAGAGATGCTATAAGTAGGGTGCTATAAAAATATTCATACAGTATGCGTACTCTCTATCCCTCTCATCCTTCTCCCCCCTCTCCCTCTCTTTTCTCTCTCTTCCCCTCTGTATCCTTCTCTCTCTCCTCTCTCTCCCCTCTCCCCTCTCTCTCCCCCTCTCTCTTCCCCTCTCTCTCCCCCTCTCTTCTCTCTCCTCTCTCTCTCCCCTCTCTCCTCTCTCTCTTTCTCTCTCCTCTCTCTCTCCCCTCTCTCCTCTCTCTCTCCCCCTCTCTCTCTCCTCTCTCTCTCTCCTCTCTCCCCTCTCTCTCCCTCTCTCTCCTCTCTCTCTCCCCTCTCTCTCCTCTCTCCCTCTCTCTCCTCTCTCTCCCCTCTCTCTCCTCTCTCTCTCTCCTCTCTCCCCTCTCTCTCTCCCTCTCTCTCCTCTCTCTCTCCCCTCTCTCTCCTCTCTCCCTCTCTCTCTCCTCTCTCTCTCCTCTCTCTCTCCCCTCTCTCCTCTCTCTCTTCCCCTCTGTCTCCCCCTCTCTCTCCTCCCCCTCTCTTCCCCCTCTCTTCCCTCTCTCTCCTCTCTCTCTCTCTCTCCTCTCTCTCTCTCCTCTCTCTCTCTCTCCTCTCTCTCTCCCCTCTCTCTCTCCTCTCTCTCCCTCCCCTCTCTCTCTCCTCTCTCTCTCCTCTCTCTCTCCCCTCTCTCCTCTCTCTCTTCCCCTCTGTCTCCCCCTCTGTCTCCTCTCTCTCTCCTCCCCCTCTCTTCCCTCTCTCTCCTCTCTCTCTCTCCTCTCTCTCTCTCTCCTCTCTCTCTCCCCTCTCTCTCTCCTCTCTCTCCCTCCCCTCTCTCTCTCCTCTCTCTCTCCTCTCTCTCCTCTCTCCCCTCTCTCTCTCTCCTCCCTCTCTCCCCTCTCTCCTCTCTCTCTCCTCTCTCTCTCCTCTCTCTCCTCTCTCCCTCTCTCCTCTCTCTCTCTCTCCTCCCTCTCTCCCCTCTCTCCTCTCTCTCCTCTCTCTCTCCTCTCTCTCTCCTCTCTCTCCTCTCTCCCTCTCTCCTCTCCCTCTCTCCTCCCTCTCTCCCCTCTCTCCTCTCTCTCCTCTCTCTCTCCTCTCTCTCCTCTCTCTCCTCTCTCCCTCTCTCCTCTCTCTCTCTCTCCTCCCTCTCTCCCCTCTCTCCTCTCTCTCCTCTCTCTCTCCTCTCTCTCTCCTCAGAACAATAAGTTCAATTATACATACTGGGTACATCTAGATACATGTATTATTGTATTGATTCACAAGATCCGATTGGTTGCACTCAACAGTGCTGAACCCCATTTCTGCCTTGAATGTCGGTTCTTTCCGAGGATGTTTGCAGGTCGATTGAACATTTCTGGACGATCTAACCGTATATAGTTAATGTGAGTGATTGAGATTGGTTGCTATATGCCCTTATCAACACATTGAAGGTTATATCAAGGGCGGGGGAGCTGAGAGGGAGTGAGTGAGTGAGTGAGATTGGTTGCTTTACGCCCTTATCAACACATTTAATATGGTTATATCAAGGGCGTGAGAGCTGAGAGGGAGGCAGTTTATGGTCTTACCCAGGAAATAGGGATAGAGAAGAAGGGAGATAAACGGAGAAAAAGGGAGAGGGACAGAGAAAAAGAGACAGAAAGGCACTTTAAGGTCTTATCCAGGACCAGGTATATAGTTAATGCGCGGTATTAATTAGACACATAAAGTGCTGATAAGGTATAATTAATGAGTGCGTGTAGATAAGCCATCGCTATCTCACGACTCCACCCACCATTGCACCACCTCATGCACGATAACCGGCCCACAATGCAATTCAACTCTCCCAGAATGCATCAATCCCAGCTGTAAATTCTGCGGAAACAAACGTTTGACGTGACATGAAGGAGGGAAATCACACACTTCAGGAAAAATAATGATCGAGAAAATAAAAAAAGTTTTATTAACTGCACAATGATGTATAGAGTATGTGAATACAAGGGCGAACTTTAGACTTGTTATTGCGAGGATGGGCGATATTAGATTCTCTCCTGAGTCATTGTTTCAGATTGACTAGAAAATCACGCGTCTTCTTATACGACAACGTAAAACCGACAGGAAATCATTATTTTACCAAATCGCCTCTAACTGGAATAAGTTGGAAGCAAACCTTTGAAATATGGATAATGTGGCCCTAAAGACACAATTAAAAAGACATATCCTGACAGTACAGAATAATGGTGATTTTTGAATTAAATTAAAGTTATGACAATTATGCTACACTTATTGGACAACCAATAGTAACGTAAACTTGTGTGGTAATATTGACGATATGTGATATGTTTCGGGAAAATGAGTCACAAGTCGCAAAACTGTTATTTTTCTAAGTGGTTTATTCACAAAATGTAATCGTGGGAGTTTTTTTTTCATTTTTGGGGGGTTTTAACGCTCAGTCAAATGTCATCTTATAGAGTAACTTTAGCTACTTAAGTAGTAAATGTCCACCCAAAAATATTGGTAACTTTTATTTTCAAAACTATAAAAGTATCAAACTAAAAATATAGAAATTGGTTTTAGATGTCCTGCTGTTGACTATCATTTGTTTTATAGTTGCATAAAAACAAAATCTTAAAAATCATTTTTAGTAAATGTCTACAGCTTCTGATCGTTTATGATGACACTAAACTAATTAAAATAAAATGACCAAAAATGTACATTCTTATGTGGTTTCATTTGGACAGCTCCATTTTTTTAAATCAATTTTATTGGGTCCAGTTTCATACAAGTTTCGTGGAGTCCCTGAAAATCTGATCGAAAGAGCTAAGTTAGTTGACAAAATTTCATTTCTAGATTATTTTAACATCAATTTCTGTGAATAATAATTTTATGATTGGGTACATGATAACATGAGAGCGAAATATACATAGTAAACACATCGATTTTTTTTGGAGTTTTTCTCCTCAACAAAGAACAGGCACACCATTCGTCCAGTAAAATACACATCGTAGACAGTTCATTATTTACATTTGATTTGACATTTGACATACTATTGTGTGCACCCAATTACAGAAAATCCGGGTATTCTCATGTAGTACAAGGAAAATATCATCAAAGTGTCGTACAGTATATATTAGCTGATATACCTTTATCTTCTTTGTAACATTTAACCTTTAACATTTTTAAGGTTAAAGGGTATTGTCCCACATATTACAATAGGCGGCCATGTTTTATCAAATTACTGTTATTGATTATTATTTATAATAACAATCATTTATACAGGTATATGTACATGTTTACTTACTTATTAGGTTAGTACACATTGCATATATATATCATACATACATATATATGCATGTGTACATACATGTACGTACAAACATTCATACAACACACTTCCAGCCCGACTGTTCTAACAATTGTTATGCACTAACCCACTGTTTCCCTACATGGGTCAGATTTTCAGAAAACGTACAATTGGCAGCTCTACACATTTAGGAAATTCTGCTAACTTAGGCTGAAAAATTATGAATACAGGGTATACACATCTGAGTATATTTGGTATTGAGTTGATTAAAGTATATATATATATATAGAATTTTTATTCAGTAAATAAAACTTTTACAGAATTGGACAAATACATCTACGGATAGATCTTCCAGAGAAGCCCAAACTCAATGGGAAATGAAAATGAAATCGTATACAACAAATTGTCATTATTTTGATACATTGGTTATTACATCGCATTACTTAGGTCGTTTTTAGAATTATAACGTATCACTTAGGGTGATTTCTGAATTTCGTTCTCTTATGTTAAACTGCATTTTCAAGGTCATTTCTGTCTTAAATGTGGGTTATTTGAGAAGATTGGTGAATGTGAATTGTACATTTTCTGCCAATCTGCCCCACATGTTAGACAAGGGCGGTGTGCAGGCTGTGCTATCTAAGGTAGCCTCATGCTGCTATCAGTGGGCGATAATCCATCACAACTAGAGATAAACAATGGCTTAACCCTTAATCACCTCCAACACTTTCTCCCTCATCTCTATACCTTTAAACAGGCAATGAATGTTTATTCCAAGCTATTTCACACAGCCCCAGTACTTAGTGAAATGTCTGTTGTTATGACTCTAGAGTTTATATGTATTCAGTGATTTATTGTGTTTTGTTGCTTGTAATTGTAGGAATATTTAAGGGAGGAGTAACATATGGGTATTGAGACTGCGATAGAGGCGAGCGATAATGAGTGAATCATCCCATATCTCTACCATTGTTCTCATCCTACCTCCGGCTTACATTATCTTGCGCTCGTTATGTCTCTCCCTCCTCCTCTCTATTTTTTTTTCTTTTCTTTTCCAATTTTCTTCCTATCTTCTCTCTTTCTACTTTCGTTCTGTTCAGCTTCTCTATCTACTCTAAGGTTATGTAGGGAAAAGATGGCAGTTAGATATATTGTTATGATCAATACAATAATTATTATTTTTTGTTATAGGTCTTTCATCAAAGATATTTCGGTGTACCTTGTCCAACTGCATTGGACATTATAGCGGAACTCCACTATAGGTAAACAACGGCGCCAACAGGCAAAATTCGTCGCCAACATTTCTAAAAATTCGGAAAATTCGACATAACTAAAGATTCTAGTGGATGAGGGGGTAAAATAGGTTGTCGGCAACACATCTATTTGTTGCCAACAATTGCAAAATATCTAACTTGATTAGATATTTCGTCGCAAAACATTTGTCGCAGCCATTTTTGGCCGTTTGTCCCATAGTGGAGTCCCTGCATTACTGGTTAGTTATATTTGTATCGGTGTTGGCATCCATTGGGAGACATGAGCAGTCGGAAATGGAGAATCAATTTTGAAAATAAATTAAACAAAAATCCATTCTAGGTTGCTCATTACTGGCATGGCCCTTCTTGTCTCTCCACTCACTCTACATCGATTTTTTTAATGAATTTCTTTCTCAAACTTCCAAACAATGTGGTATTTCTCATTTCAAGAAGGGAAAAAAAAGACAATTATATCGCAAAAAAAAAAAAAGTAGAGGTCACTGTCATTGTCATTGTTCTCTGTCTCCTATTTGTCTCTTTTCTGTTTGACCCTGTCCTCTTTTTATTCTTTTGATTCTCTCCTGCACCTTCCCTCTCTCTCCCTCTATCTCGATCTCCCCTGTCTTTCTCTCCTTTTCTCTTGTTCTCTCTCTCCCCTGTCGCACTCTGTCCTGTCTCTCCCTCTCCTGTCTCTCACTCCACTGTCTCACTGTCTGCCCTACTTCTCTCTACCTCTCTATTGTCTCAATCTCTCCTGTCTCTCCTCCGCTGTCTCACTCTCTTAGCCCTGTCTCTCTCTGCCTCTCTCATTTCTCTCTCCTGTCCCTCCCTCCACTATTTCTCTCTCTCCCGTCCCACTTTCTGCCCTGTCTCTCCCTGTGCCTCTCTCCTATCTCTCTCTCCTGTCTCTCTCTCCTGTCTCACTCTCCTGTCTCACTCTCCCTCCACTGCCTCTCTCCTGTCTCTCGCTCTCTCTGCCTCACGCTATCTCTGTTCTCGCTATCTCATTATCTTAAACCTTGATGTGTGCATACCTTCTTATCTCTTGCACCTTTAACTGATAAACAAACCGTGAATGGACATGGACTGTGTGGCGAAGGGGGGGGGGGCACGAGGGGGGGGGGGAGAGGGGTAGAGGAGAGAGGAGAGAGAGGGAGGGACAGGGGAGAGAGAAGATAGTGAGTGGAGAGAGAGAGAGGGGAGAGGGGAGAGAGGAGAGAGGAGATAGGGGAGAGGGGAGAGAGAAGGGAGAGGGAGGGACAGGGGAGAGAGAGGAGAGAGAGGGAGGGACAGGGGAGAGAGAAGATAGTGAGTGGAGAGAGAGAGGGGGGAGAGGGGAGAGAGGAGAGAGGAGATAGGGGAGAGGGGAGAGAGAAGGGAGAGGGAGGGACAGGGGAGAGAGAAGATAGTGAGTGGAGAGAGAGAGGGGAGAGGGGAGAGAGGAGAGAGGAGATAGGGGAGAGGGGAGAGAGAAGGGAGAGGGAGGGACAGGGGAGAGAGAAGATAGTGAGTGGAGAGGAGAGAGGGGAGAGAGGAGAGAGGAGAGGGGAGAGGGGAGAGAGGAGAGAGGAGATAGTGAGAGGAGAGGAGAGAGGAGAGGAGCGGGGGAAAAAAGAAGGGAGTGGGATAGACGGGAGTAGAGAGAGGGGAGAAGGGAGAGGGGAGAGAGGAGAGAGAGAGAGGAGAGAGAGAGAAAGGAAAGAGAATAGGGACAGCATAAGGAGACATAGAGGATAGGGAGGGAGAGAAAGGAGCATGAAAGACAAGAGAAAGAGAAAGAGAAAGAGGAGGGAAGTAGAGTAATAGCAATGAAGAATGAAGAATATAACTAGTTGACAATTAATACAAATACTAATAAATGTATCTTTAATTAAACCAGAAATTCTTTGCTTACCTTTTTTCAATTACCTTCTTGGTCGTTTCACCAGCCACCCCCAACCTCCCCCCCCTCCCCGCCCTCCCCCTCTCTGCCGCTCCACCCAGGTATAGCATGAGGATGATCCGTCCTATCACTATCACACATAATCTTGTCCTCTCAAATACACCATAAAACATTCACTTTTATACACACAACAATTAGTGGTAGCTGTGAGAGGGAGAGTCCACCTCCTCTACAGGCTGGTACTCTATACACATCTATATATATCCATATATACAGCCATACATGGACTTCCTCTATAGGCATGTGTAGATATATATACATATATATATCTATGAGGACGGATGCTACAATTCACACGGTGGGATATAAGGGATAAATACACCCGTGGATTTATATATACATACCTCAGTGTGCTGGCAGTATAGGAGGCTGTAGATATTTATCTAATATATATCCAGTGAGTGGTCTGATATCTTGGAGGGATATATATGGCTACATACGGATACAATAACAAAGATATCTACTCATTAACCGCACGGATATATGTTAATAATACCCCAGGAGATGTACATATAAACACAATGATATGTACACATGCACAAACAACAGGTGATCTTTAACCTAAAATAAACAAACGGAATAACATATTAATATATAAAGGATTTACACCTAACAATATATACAATATATATATAAAGTATATATTATATCCAAGGATATATAAGAGGAACAAGGTATATACCATATATACCAAACGCATCTGTATTAACTGATTGTAAATCATCACCATCATTACCATCATCAATTACCATTGTTACCAATATCAGGCAGTGGGAAGAACCTAGCCAAGACAACGCTGTGACATTTGTGTGAGCACTGCTTTAAACACAAACAAAAAATAAACAAAAATAAACATACACAAGGAGATAGATAGGTATACATTATATATTATATACAAGTATATATCAGAGTATAGAGGGATTTAACCTAGACAAGGAGTCTATGGGTCAGATTTTCAGAAAATGTACAATTCACCTTCACTAATCTTCTCAAATAACCCAAATTTTAGACGAAAATAAAGTTCAAAATACAGTTCAACCTAACCAAACAGATTGCTAGAATCAATGCAATGCTGAATATACTCGAATTTACCTAGTATTGACCAAATTGCAGCCTAATTTAGCAGAATTTACTAAATATATACAGCTGCCAATTGTACATTTTCTGAAAATCTGACCCATTATATAGGTAGCAGTATATAGCAATGGGGAAGAAGAGTTACTACCGGTCAGTGGCCTTCACTGGTCTAGTGGTCAGTGTGTCCAGTGTACTGACCATCTACAGCCTTCTCACTGGTCATCCAACCCTGGAGGAACCACACCACCACCACCTGGAGGTGGGTGGTAACCATGGAGACACGTGGAGGAGGAGTACGTACAGGTGGGATGGAGGGGGAGAGCACGGTGTAGGCAGACACATACTGGCAGCTGAGGATGAGGTGAGGAGCCCAGTCTATATAGAAATTGAGTCAAAAGTCGCAAAATTATGTTTTTCAAAGTAATTTATTCACAAAATCTCTTTGTTGGAATGTTCTCATTTTTGGAGAGCTTAGCGCTTTAAGTCAGATCATTTGATGTACCAAATTTGAAAACAGTTTATTCAATATATCCTTGCGTTTCGAAGATCATCCTATGGAGTGGCCTAGATCTAGTTACTTTATTGGTAATCCTGTTAGTCTCTGTCTAATGTGTTTATAGCCCCAGACTGCTCTAGGTAGAGACTAATAGAGAAATAACATGGTTCCACGTGTGATAACATCTTGTATGGAGGTTATTAATCCTGTTAGTCTCTGTGTAATGTGTTTATAGCCCCGGACTGCTCCAGGTAGAGACTAATAGAGTAATAACATGGTTCCACTTGTGATAACGTTATGTTGATTATTTGCAGCGAGGCATTGGTTCAGGCGTAAGCACACACTATTTATTCTATCAATTAACTACATTATGCTTCTTGTGGGCAAGTTGTGCAGCTTTGTGCTTAATGTTTTAACCTAAACTAGACATCGGAAAAGAGAGAAATAATATTCTCCCTGATCCTAAGTCATAGCAATGGAGGAGAATTAAAAACAATATATTATGCTTCTTGTGGTCAAGTTTGTGTAGCTTTGTGCAGCTTTGCTTCTCGTCAGGTTTGTTTCATTAAGGGCTAAAAGACTGGTTATATTCCAAATAATGAAAACGCTATATTTGTTGCCATGCGTTGCCTTGGTGAGACCGTGGAGGAAGCCCTCCATAACGTCAAGGTCACCATGCTTGAGATATGGGATTACATGTTCTTACATTTAACAACATTTAGAATTAAGGAATATTTGATGTCAAATCGTTTCATTTATGGGAAATCCCTTTCTTAACTGTTGTCTCACTATTATTATAAATACTCAGTTTTTTAGGCATTTACGTTGTAATGCTTTCTGGTCTAAATTACCCGTTCATCATTATGAATGTACATTTACATGTGTGTTCTTTAAAGAGATAAACCACTGTTATACACACTGCTGCAGGCGGGAGTTAAAGGAACTAATGCATGAAATATAAGGATTGACAGTAATTTTTTCAAACTTTGTCTTGAGAAAGTACATGGTTGAAGGATAACAAAAAGCTAAAAAAAATGGATCTCAGCATATTTTTTTTTCTTTCTAGAGACCAGCAAAGTTTAGTATTGAAGTATGTGGGAAAAATGGATATTTTCTCAGTTTTTCCAAGATTTCAGACAGACAAATAACATTTTTCAATTGAAATGTCTTCTAAACATAACCACTATAGATGTTTACCCTCATGTATGAAAGAACAGGGTATCAACATATTTTGAAATATATTATTTAGCATTGAAAATCTTCAATATTCCTGTTTTTAACTCATCGGGATGCAGATTCAGTTGAATAACTTTTTTAAAAGGTCGGTGACCCCCATTTTTTATTGCTTGAAAGGGTAAAGCAATATGTTAGCTATGTTTATAGAGATTTTTAGGAGAAAGTTATTTTCAATTTTTTTTTTATACTGAAAAAACGAAAAAATTGTCCTTTTCTCATAGACTTCTATAGTGAACAACCATAAATTTTGAGGCTCCCTAAAATGAAAACTAACCCGGTGACATATTGTTTTTATTGGCTTTTTGAATTCACATAACCTTGTTCTTTCATGAGGCAAAGTTTAAACAAAATGTTATTTTCAGTTTTTTTCCCAGTTGAACTGTGGTTTATCTCTTTAACTATGCTATACTGCTTTGCTTCTATCAAAGTTCACATTTGCGTCGCTAAATTAAAACTTGACTAACATTTAGAGATAGAGATTTGTATATTTGAACTGTATTTAACAGGTTTTACTGTTTCATGGACGATTGATTGACCTTTGTGTCAGGAGATTGGTGAATTAGGGTTCAGTTGAGTAGGGATCAGCGCAAGTTCAATAAGGCATTTAACTTTCAGAATATCAAAATCAAGAAGAAGTTCAGAGAAACGACAGTTTCCACTAGCTTTGTAATTGTAATATTTGTTTGTTTGAATATTTTATTCTATCTCAATATTATGCCCGGAAGGTCGAAAAACAATCCTTATTCAATAGCCCAGTTGTGCGGCCGCCATTTTGCATAAGGGATCATGGGATCTGAGGTCCCATTGCAGGAGCACATAATCGTCATGCATGATATGGCAGACTGTCAGGCCTTCAATTCAATTCAATTCAAGGATTCTTTTATTTGTAGCTCTTTTACATAGGTAGTTTGATATCTGGATGAACAGTAAATAGTATCACTGATCAGCCAGGTCTTCCTGTGCCTAGAATCTTGATTTACTTTAAGTTTGTTTTCAACAATAACACCAAGATAGTAGAAAATAAATTATAGTTGTACAAGAGTGGGTAATTAAGATGTTATGTGATGAGTATATGAATTTAACAGATCATGAGAAGTGAAGCATGATGAGAAGTGATAACTACTCAATACAATTTTTGGTGTCAAGCGAAATAGTATGAAGTAATATTTATTATATGCGCATTCTATATAAGACGTGCTATAAGTGGGGTGCTATAAAAATATTCATATAGGACGTGACCTATTTGAAATGTAGTTGTCTAAAAATAGCTCTGTTATTATGCTTTGCAGAGCTTTGGCTCTCCGCGGAGCATGTAAACAAATCCCCGCGATCGGTAATGAACCCGTGATTCTGGTACTATAATAATAGAAATACATAATGAAACCTACATCATTAAATAGAGCATTAAATTCTCTTTTGAATGATATAAATAGAGAGAATGGGACGAGCCGGCAATAATCGAAAAAAAATTATAGGACGAGATTCGTCCACATAAGCACGATGCCGTAGGCAGCGTGCTTATGTGGATGAATCAAGTCCTATAAATTTTCTATTATTGCCGGCGAGTTCCATTCTATATTTATTATATGTGCATGAAATTTGATCATATATCATCAGATATCACTGAAAAAGTATTAAAGAACTCTCAGAGAGCCCTGCTGCTCCGCTGAAATCACCGCTGCCTTTATTGCCAGGCCTGTGTTTACATCAGGTCAGGTCAGTATTTACTTACTGACATTGTTGAACTAAAACGTTCATATCGCGGCCATTTCTTGAGCTACAATAATAAAGCTTATATCATTTGATAGAGAATTTAATTCTCTATTTAATGGTGTGGTTTTTATTATGTATCTTTATAATTATAGTACCAGAATCAGGGGTGGAATACCGATCGCGGGGATCTCCGCAGGGATCTCTGCGGAGACAGCGGAAGTGCTGAGGTAACGTCAGAGCTATTTTTAGACAACTACATTTTTATAGGATGCGTCCTATATGAATATTTTTATAGCACCCCACTTATAGCACCTGTCATATAGCATGCGCGTATAATAGATTGTATTAATGTAGCTCAAGGAATGGCCATGATATGAACGTTTTAATTCATCAATATACTAACGGGGCTGTCAGTGGGGCTGTCAGCGGGGCAGCGGGGCTCTCTGAGACTTCTTTAGTATTTTTTCAGTGATATCTGATGACATATGATCAAATTTTATGCACATATAATAAATATAGAATATTATATATAGTGCTTATGTGGATGAATCTCGTCCTATAAATTTTCGATTATTGCCGGCTTGTCCCATTCTCTCTCTATATAGATTAACTAGTGGGATACTATGACCTATACATCATATTCACAGAATCTTTATATATATATAAGCAAAGATACTAAATCACAGATATCTTAGTGTGTTTACATGAATATATATATTACATGATGAGCGTAAAACCTCCACATCATAAGCTTTGCAAGTTATTAGATAAGAGTTTTATATGTTGATTAACGAGCAGGGCTGGCGTTCATAAAAAAATGTAATACTCTCGTGCTAAATTCGTGCTCATAAAGTCCTAAAACTCAACTTAGGTGAGTTTTAGCTATCCCGATTTTAGCGCTAAAACTCTCGTGCCAGAGAATTCTTGTGCCAAATTCTCGTGCCCAATTCCGCGTTCTAACTTCCCCGTTCCAAAATTTCCCGTGCCCCAATTCTCGTGCCAGCCAATTTTCCGTTCTCCGTTCCCCGTTCACATAGTTTATGCCATTAGGAGGAGAGGGAGAGGGAGGGAGAGAGGGAGCGGTAGAGAGAGGGTGAGTTCTCTCTACACTCCCACTCTCTCTCTCTCTCTCTCTCTCGCTTCTCTCGATCTCTACCCCAACCTCTCCCTTCTTTACCAGTGGAATAAAAGAGTGATTGGACGCCTACTGCTGGAGTGTCAGAAAATCAAAGGCATCGGGTCACAAGTCTTGGGGTCATTATCAGATCACCCGTGGACCTTGTGGTTCTACCGAGAGGCTGTAAAACTGTCAGGAGAGAAAGGGGAACTCCCATTTCACTCACGTTGACTGAATCTTTTTGTAAAACAAGTCCCACCTCTACACACTAAACAGACATCGATAACAACACTTAGCTAACCTTAGATACCTTATACATGTACTGCTTACGATTGGCAAAATTTCGCTTAAAATAAAATAAAAAAAACGCTGGTAAATATTATTTTGGCTATGGCAAACCATAATGTGTGTGTCAAACCCACCATATAAAGCGATCCCCCAGGATATTGTTTTTAGAAAAATTCTGGGGGGCAGCGTCTAGAGTCATGTCAAGGGTAAAAGAAACACAGCACTGATTATCCTAATAAAGTCTGGTCCGATGCCCCCTACACACTCTCTCTCTCTCTCAAAACTCTTTCCTGCCATCCCTGGCATAGCAATTGACCTCTCGCCGAGCACGACTTAACTCCTCCCCTCTGTCCCGCTGACCTCATTTTGCCGTACTCCGACAAACACTGACCGGTGGGCATGCATGTATGTATGCCCGTAATTTATCAAGTGACATAATGTAAGATAGAGGTAAGTTACTCAGTATTTCGGCCAGCAAAATTAATGGAAGAAGTCAAAGCTAGAGAATCGTTTTAGCCGGCAAAAGATGGCTTGGTTCTAGACTACCTTTTTGAAAAAAATAATCGTTTTATTACTATGAAATTACTGTCCTAATATAGGAAGATATATATTTATTTCTAATAATTATGGCGTAATGACGACATTGTAATGAATGTTCCCTGCAATTTAACAATATTTGTATTCATTCATATTTATATTTTGTAACAAATCAAGGCAGATACTTGCATGGCATAGTGCGACATAAAATATTCCCACACAAGTTCAAGGAATTTTATGTGAGGTGTTAGGTTACAGGTATGTCATGGGCTAATAACTTTTCTTTTTATCTAAGTACATCTAAATATCTGCTCCCCGCTCCCCGCTCCCCCCCCCCCCCCACATCCTCCTTCTTTCTCTCAGTCTCATGATCTATGCATGAGGTCAAGCCTTACTACCGGGGCCTTACTTCGTACATTATGTACATTATTTCTTTTAGATTACAAAAAAAACACAATAGGGATCTCTTACATCTTCCTGTATTGGTCATCTACCCAAGTGTACCTTTTAAACCGTTTTTAAAGCCAGAAATCTATGTACATATCACCTTCCATTAACCCTACTCCCATGTACATCCTATGTACACTCCCATGTACATCCCATACACAGAGAGGGTGTCAACACGTTTGTTTGTCAGAGGTCCGGCCAGCGGGCCTTGGGGTGACCATGTGGTCAGTATGTGTTATGCGTTTCCTCGCCTCTAATTGGTTACTGCTGCTTGGCCCAGGTCGGCGAGAGGTTAATTAGTATCTCCCATTACACACCAACACCAAACATGCAGCAAAACCACAACGTTCAACCATATGTGCACCTCTTTTACAACCTCATATCTCGACCACAATATACAGATAGTGTACTGATGGGTGGAGATGAGAACGTCTCCTCCACATCTCTCTCTCTCTTTCTTGCTCTTCATCGTCCTCCCTCCCCCTCGCCCCCTCCTTCTATGCCACATGCATCCCTTTCTCTTTCCGCCTACCTCTCCTTCTTCTCCATCTTCCACCCCACCTCTCGCCTCCCCTCCTTCTCTCATCTCTCATATGTACTAAATATGGTACAAGTAAAGGACAAATCAAATAGATTTTCAGTCCTACTATTGAGGAGAATTGATTATATTTGATGAATATGTGTTATATTTGTCTCCCATCCACTCCCTCCCATTCAGCCTCTTCCCCTCTCCCTCTCTCTCTCCCCTGTCTCTCCCTCTCTCCCCCTGTCTCTCCCCCTGTCTCTCTCCCTCTCCCCCTCTCTCTCTCCCTCACCCTCTCCACTCTCTCCCCCTGTCTCTCCACCTCTCCCTGTCCCCCTCTCCCTCTCTCTCCCCCTCCCTCTCCCCGTCTCCCTCTACCCTCTCTCACCCTCTCTCTCCTGCCTCTCTCCCGCTCTCATCCTCTCTCTCCTGCCTCTCTCCCTCTCTCTCTCCCTCTCTTCCCCTCTCTCTCCCCTGTCTCTCCCTCTCCCGCCCCCTGTCTCTCCACTCTCCCTCCCCTCTCCCTCTCCACTCTCTCCCCCTGTCTCTCCACCTCTCCCAGTCCCCCTCTCCCTCTCCCTCTCTCTCCCCCTCTTCCCGTCTCCCTCTCCACTCTTTCTCCCCCCTGTCTCTCTCCCTGTCTCTCCACCTCTCCCTGTTCCCCTCTCCCTTTCTCCCTCTCTCTCTCCCTCTCCCCCTCTCTCTCCCTGTCTCCCTCTCCCTCTCCCCCTGTCTCCCCCCCTCTCCCTCTCCCCCCTCTCCCCCTCTCTCTCCCCCTGTCTCTCCCTCTCCCCCTCTGCCTCTCCCCCTCTCTCTCCGCTCCTCTCCCTCCTCACTCTCTCATCATCTCTGTTCGCTCTCTCCCTGTCTCTCTCTTCCCTCACTCTCCTCTCTCTTTTCTCTTCTTACACCTGTCTTGCTCCTACTCTCTCTCCCTCTCACTCCATCTCTCTCTTCTCCCATCTGGTCTCTCCCCTGCTCTCTCTTTTCTCTCATGTCTCTCTCCTTCTCCCCTCTCACTTCCCCTCTCTCTTCCTCTCTTCTCTTCTCCGACTTCTTTCTCTCTCCAACTCTATCTCTCTTCTCTCATCTGTTTCTGTCCCTCTCTCCTCCCCCTCTATTACCTCCCCCTCTCTCTTCTCTCACCTGTACCTCTCCCCCTCTCTCTCTTCTCTCACCTGTACCTCTCCCCCTCTCCCTCTCTGTCTTCTCTCACTCTCACCTGGATCTCTCCCTCTCTCTCTATCCCAGGGCTGGATCCAGAGTGGGGGTGGGGGTTCGGGCATCTGAATCCCCCCTTTGTAGGGCTCTATGGTGCCTTTTGCCCTCCCCCAAAATAAATAGTTTGTATAACCTCATGTATCTAGTCCCATTCAATTCCTCTCATCCCACCCGTTCATTCCATATATATTTTTCCATACTTGATTTACAATATCTATCCCTTCAAAACGTTAGAAATCGATGTTTTTTCTGTCTTTCTCTCTGCCTCTAGCTCTCTGTATCTTTCTGCCCTTTCTCTCATATCTGTCCCTCAGTCCCCCTCTTTCTCTCTCTCTTCTCTCATGCACCTGAGGAAGGGAGAGTGCGTGCTCCGGGAGAGAGGGAGCAGAGGAAAGGGCCCTTTCTCGGGCGAGGGAGAGGGATGGACAAAGGGGGAGGAGGAGAGGGTGCAGGGAGAGAAGAGAGAGAGGGAGTGGGAAAGAGGGAGAGGAGGAGAGACAGACAGATGAGAGAAGCGAGAAAGGCGGAGAGAACAGGAAAAGGGAGGGGGAGGAAGGGGGAGGGAGGGGGGGGAGGGAGGGGGAGGGAGGGGGAGGGGAGGGGGGGAGGGAGGGGGGAGGGAGGGGGAGGGAGAGAGAGGTAGAGAGATGAATAAGAGAGAACAGGAAGAGAAAAGAGACAGGGAGTGGGAGAGAGTGGGGAGAGACAGGTCGAGAGAATGGGGGAGAGAGGGGGCGATGGAGGGATAGAATGCATGGAGAGTGGGATGAGAAAGGAACAGGGAGTGGGAAGAAAGAGCTAGAGACAGAGAGAGGGAGACATGTTAAGGAACGCGTCCCGGCGTGAAAAAAATGGCCGAATTTGCTGGTCGCTTGGAGCGTAGTAGCTAGTAGCGCTAGCGCTTTTTAGTCCTGGTCTCCCACTCCAAAGCTAGCATGTCTAAATGCCCCAACGTCTGGGAGCTGCAGACGGATTATTATAGCTCCCAGTGCAAGCTTGATTTAGCTGTTTCCTACCTTAAGGTGTACTGTAACCATGCAAGTTACATGACCCAGGCTGACGGGTAGATAAGGAGGGCGCCAAAATCGAAAACCAGTAGTATACATCCAATAAATAAATACAGTTCTTTTAGAAATGAGCATAGATAATCAGACATTATTTTAGACTCATTTCGAATAAAATTTTAGTACGGTCAGGTCAAGTAGACATATTCGGGTATTTAACAGAATAGTATTACGGTATGCATCCTTCTCTCGCTCAATTGCTCTCTACTCTCTCTCCCCTCTCTCTCCTCTCACACCCTGTCTCACCCCATCTTCCCTATACATTTTAATCACCATAATTACACTAACCACCCACCTGCCCACACACAAGCAGCAATTCATATGCTTAATGATATTAGAATGAGCCATTATGGTTGACCACCAGTATGTTCTATTTTTTTCTTCATAAATTCACATAAATTACATTTTCTAGAATACCTTAAAACAACCAAGTGGATGGTGTAGGAGACATTAAAAGCTAACTTTCTAAACACAACGATTTCTGAGTTAGGCCCTGATTAATTTATGAAAAAACATCAAATAAATAATCATATATTTAAGCAATTGTGAACGATGTATTGGTCTAAAATGTATCACCCATGTGTTGCTCCTGATTACCACCCTTAGGGTGGGGCGATGTGCCATCATACATAGACATGGCAAGGAGGTTCTGCTCTTTGATTAAAATCTAGATTCATTGAGATCGGAAGATTTTAAGTGAGGATTTAAAGCTTTCTTTCCATTTTAAATGTCCCTTTTCGGTATTACCAGGTATATAAAGAGCTATTGTTCCTCGGATTGTTTTCATATATTTAAGCTATTGTGAATGATGTATTGTGTAACAAAAAATTCACCCATGTGTTGTGTAACAAAAAATTCACCCATGTGTTGCCCCTAATAACCCCCTCGTCAAAGATGGGGCAATGTGCCAGCATACATAGACATGGCAAGGAGGTTCTGCTCTTTGATAAAAATTAAGATTTATTCAGATCGGACCATTTTAAGGGAGGAACCTCCTCCAGTACCCCTTACAGTACCTCCTGCAGTACCTCCTCCTGTACTTCCTCCATTATAAATAATATATAAACCATTGCATTAGTACACATTCGGCACTTGAATTTAGGCAGGTTAGGCCTCTCATGAATTTATACATTTTATATCAAATGAATCCCAAAAATGTCATCATCATAGAGAATTTTAAATCATCAAAATGCCTTGAGAAATGGCGACACAGTGCCCCGATATGTAAAACGAAGCCTGTGCTCCCAGAGCAGCGTTTACAGTTTACAACTGATGGCTTGTTCAAAGGGCTGAAGTATGACTACCCTCTCTGTATGCAGTATCGCAGTAGTAAGGAGCGATATCGCAGGTTGTAGGAAGGTGGGAATGAGAGTATGACATCGTGGGAGTGGATGAAGCGACATCGCAAGTGACAGTGTGATGTCAGTTTGTAAATTATGATGTAAAAAAATGAATGTATTGCACAGCAAAATTCCGGTGCGGTATCGTAGTTGATATCGCAATAAAATGTATAGAAATGTATAGAAATACATGCGATACCATATGCGACGTCGCAATAAATCATTATAGTCACATTTGATCCTCCATAATAAGCTGTATGCAGGCATGCGGATTTGAATTAATACAATAAATTTCCAAAATACCAACATTGTACAATAAATACATAATAGATAATTCAACAAACAATTTGGTACTTGTATTGATGCAACCATATATTACTAAGAACGGTAAATTCCACAACAAACAAAAACATTCCTACAAAGAGTAGACTAATATTTCTGTGATATAATAGGGTGTGTCCCTATGTGGGTCAGATTATCAGAAAATGTACAATTGGCAGCTCTACACATTTAGGAAATTCTCCCAAATAAGGCTGAAAAGGGAAAAATACTGGTACGAAACTCAGAGAAGATTGAATTAGTGAGGGAGAATAATCACAGCAGGGTGCCACTGGAGCTGCATCCAGGCAAACCACAGTAGTTTGTGGCGTCATGTGTGGTAGTTGTGGTCCTACATGGTCCAGTGCTATACATACTGAAAGCCCACTAGGAGTAGGAAAACCCTTTATTTCCAAAGGAAAGCTTCCTTGTTTTTATTGCCAATTCCTACAGTATGGTAAGCACAAGAGTAGCTTACTCTCATATGAATGGATTATTCATAAACGAATTGTAGACATGATTTCTAAGGTAAAGAAAAAGTTATTTACATATTCACTGACCACTCTCTAGCCAGTTCTCAACATGGAATTCTCCCTATGTGACACCTCTGCATGGTGCCCCATGTCCAAATCCCCCTTATCTCCAGTGGTTCAAAGCATACATATATGAGTAGCAGCAGTTGGTCTCACCCTGGAGCTGGGCTCAGTGGGGGTTGAAACCACAACATTCCTCTGTAAAGGGTCTTGACCCCTATATGTTATTAATTAGTTATCCCCCACATGACGTCACATATATTGACCCAGAATGATTCTCCAGAGTGTGGGGGCGTTGCCTTTTAGCTCATATAAATTGGGATTTTCTAGCATTGTATTCTCATCAAACTTAAATTGAGACAGAGAGATATATATGGAAATATGAGTAGATGAAGAAATAAAATAAAAATAACCTCTAATAATCGTGAATGATACCCTTTAACGTGGGGCGGGCGGGCTGGCGGGGCCATTTTCTTATATTGATAGATAAGATAAGATGATCAACCTAACGGGGAGCACAATCTGGATACATGTGGTCAAGTCTCTTTTCCCACCACAACCGGAAGGGGTTATGGCATGGTGGGGTTATGGCTATAGGGGGATTTTGACAGCGGCATTTTGGCTAGGGGGGTTATGGCTGGGGTTATGGCTCGGGGGGTTGTTGCTGGCCCGCCAGTAACAATCCCGCCAGTCAGAACCCATCCATGCCAAAACCCCGCCAGCCAAATCCCGCCAAAACCCAACCAATTGTGTGTGCTTAGGGGTGGGGTTAGGGTAGGGGGTGGTGTGGTGAAAAGCATTTTGTTGATCTCATGATTAAACAATATATAAAAACGTCGTAACATACTTCCCCTTAAACGATTTTTCTCCCCTGGATTAAACATACCAAAGAAAATTCTCTCTGCATTCCTCTCATTCTCTCTCATTCCCTACGCCACCAAGCAATACAAATATAATTCCGACTCTGTAATCCTATCTTTTCAACAATGAATATGTGTTATATTTGTCTCCCATCCCCTCCCTCTCACCCAGCCTCTTCCCCTCTCCCTCTCTCTCCCCTGTCTGTCCCTCTCTCTCCCCTGTCTCTCTCCCTCTCCCTCTCCCCCTCTCTCTCCCCCTCTCCCTGTCTCCCTCTCCACTCTCTCCCCCTGTCTCTCCACCTCTCCCTGTCCCCCTCTCCTTCTCCCTGTCCCAAAACACCTGCTCCTAACCCCCTCCCCCCTCATCCCAGACATTTACCCCAAGCGCCGACTCTCTTGCACCCCTTTGACACCAATAAGGTCATAACATCCTAGCAGCGATTGCCCGATACCAGTCTACTAGGGTACCATATGTGCACATTACATTAGGTACTGTCTCTGGTATGTGGCACTGGGCAGAAGTTCTGAATTAATTAACTAACACTGGGGAAAAAACGCGTTTATAATAATTATTAATAAGAATTCATTGTTAAAATTAAAAGGACATTTTCGTACGATCAAATTCCGTTGACCGTTTCCATAATATATTATTATCTCATATCTCACATGGCTACATTGCTATATTTCCAGAATTCCCCATGATGAGGCTTACAATACCATATTACAGTCGGTGATATTAGCCTCATGACAGACGCAACATTGTATTATTATTGATCTAAGACTAAGCTATAATAAAGAGTCGTAAATATTTGAATTCTTATTAATTATAAAGACTCAACAATGAATATTTAAAGACCAAAATATATCATCTCCTCATTCGTATCCAATATGAACTTTTTTTTTAATTAAAAATATTTTTAAAAAATTATTTTTTTAAAAAAAACTTCCGTGCCAAAATCTCCCTAAAATTCCGTGCCAAAATCTCCGTCCCAACAATTTTCGTGCCATAGAACTCTCGTGCCAGTTTGGCACGAGAGTTCTATGGCACGAGAGTGCTAACTTTATGGACACCCCTGCTAAAACAGTTTTAGTCAACGGCACTGGTTCCCTGGCACCAGTTCCCTGGCACCGACTTTTTATGAACGCCAGCCCTGGAGTAGTCTTAAAATTCTACTTCAAATTCCAACCTTCATATGGGTAGGTAATACAGATGTAATGAGATTTAATTTGTCAGAAATTAGGGTTGAGATTTCCATAACAGGTAAATTTTTTGTATTACTATTACGGCCAACAATTTACAGATATAACAAAAAACGGACATCAACATCATTATCTCCCAACACACATCACAAAATCTTTCTGAATGCCATTGCGTACACTAACCGCCGAGCCCTTAGAAGGACTATTTGTTGCATAGGAAAAATTGATAAAAACAATAAAAACAATTCTTTTTTCAAATGAATATCATATTCGTTAGGGGCAAAAATCTCAAATTCATTTCAACATATTCATACCCGAGCATGGTCGTCCAATTCTTGGAACTTCTCTTGATATATAGTCTTTATACCTCGTACAAATTCATTTTTATCATTGCTATCTCTGATATCTCTACCCAAATCATTCCAAGCTATCCGCTCTTAATTAAACCCAAACGTTACCTTCTGTAACCATAGCTAAATACCCTGTTTCAAGAGTGAAAAATGAGATAATTATGAGAAATGAGATAGTATTATACAATTGACATGATCAGAAAGGGTGTAACAATTTGTAATATTGTCCGTATATTTTTTAAAAGTCAGTTTGTCCGGTATTTTATGTGCATCAGAGCTCAGTTCATTCCACCTCATTTGACATTAAATATATCAGTGAGTTGGTGATTTTGGTTAAATTTGAAGTTAAGACTATCAAGTTCTCCCCTTAGCATGGCTTTTTGTAGGTAAATTTCTGTTGGAAATCACTACACAGTTGTATATCAGTCAGTTGGTGATTTTAGATAATTTTGAATTTAATTAGGTTCTTTCTTCCTTTAGCATGGCTTCTGGTAGGCAAATTTCTGTTGTCAATATTATCAGAATTTTGAGATAGATAGAAGGCTATATCTAATATATGTTAGTTTCTGCGCTGTTGTATTAATGGCCAAATATTTAAAAGCGTGTGTTCTTGATCAACATTATCAAACCTTGATTTGTTAATAGTTATCCTGAGGGCACGATTCTGTTGGGACTGTAATTTCTGTAATATGGATTTTGGGGCTGAGTCATGAATGAAATCACAAAAATAAAAATTTGGAAAATAATGAATTTAAATAGAATCCGTTCATGAGCTCTTTGAAATGCAAGTTGGCTATTGATCAGTTTTTAAAAGATTTAATTCGTTATAATATAAAATACGGTAAGAGAATTTTGTTTGACATGTTTTGACAAAAACATGTTTGACATGTAGTTTTGACAAAAAAGGTCGTGGTCATCTCAAAAAGTGTTTCCCAAGTGAGTCTAAGGGAACGACGTAATCTGGGTGTAATTTTTTTTTTTTTTTTTTATTTTTTATTTAGAATTTTTATACAGCCAATCTTCCGTGAGATGACAAATGAACATAAATGGGCATGCAGAGTGTACAAATAATATTATGAACAATGGATGTCATGAACACATGAGGATAATGGGCTCGCGGGTGATAGTTCAACAGAAAAACCATGGTCTTCCTCCCACTGCTGTGTCTAGCTAGACTACGCCTTATGTAAAAATACTACTCGAGATCAAGTTGGGTTAAACACATATGAATCAAAATAATGGTAACAAAGTGAGGTACTCTTAAGGATAAGAATAAAAAAGTTATGATCAGTTAGGTGGATTGGTTTCCAAGGACAGCTTGAAGATACAGCATGCCCTCGGTTTAAAACCTGTCGACCTGTTGGTCACATATCAGTAAAACCCTTGATGAATAAAAGATTGTTCTATTCTATTCTATTCTATTCTATAACCCAGGTTTAGATGATATCATGATATCAAGCTATCATTACAGCTAATATACCTTATTATCGCCCAGTACAATGACTCAGCAGATTATCTCAGTAGCACGTTCCTGCATGGCCCTGTTGTTGTCATGGTAACGTGGATTATGAGATAAATATTAGATATACAGTGCGGGGCTGTGTATCGGGGGTTAGGTAACCAGTGATTAGAGAGGGAGAGAGGGAGAGAGAGGGGATTAACCAGTAAAACATTTACCTGGCTGAAAACTAGGTAGGGAGGGAACGTTTTTTTTTATTATTATTTTTAAAAGTTATAATAGAATAGAATAGAATAGAATAATTTGTTATTTGTCTAAGCGGTACATGAGTTATCGACAGGCCTCTGGGAGAGTCCCAGCTCTTCCGGCCGTTACCTTTGCTTTACAGGACAGTTATCTATGTAGACGTCTAGTACATTAATCAAGTAAAATAATAATAATACAAAATAGAAAATAGAACAGAGCAGTTAACCACCTTTCAGGAACTGAAAAGATGTCTATTTTATTACAATAGTTATTTTAAACAAGGAAAATGTGCTTTTTGAATATTTCGGGTTAGGTTAAGAAACCTTTCCGGCTTTTTCTAGCTTTTTTTGTTAAAAAGACAAGACAAAAAAAATGGCATGGTAAAACAAAATTATGTAGGGCAAGGTTTTTCAGGTAGGGGGTAAATCGGAAACACACCTATGATTTTTCCTTATGGAAGACCAGGGAATGAATATGTTTATTCAATATTTATTTATTCATCGATTTTATGGCGTTGTTGTGATGAAGTTAACATGGTTAGAAGTTACTATTTCTATGAGTTGGCTGGTTGTGAAGTGATAGGTAACAAATGTAGCACTATTACTTTTGTTAAAGAATGCGTCATAATGTAAGGATATTGATCATTTTAAAAATTCCATTTCAAGCCAATATAAGATTCAAAGAGGTAGAAAAAAGCATTAATCATCAGGATTGTTTTCAAGCGTTGCCTCTGACTAAAAACAAATACAAAAACCTGCAAATTATTTTAAAAAGATGAGCTAAGTTAACAAAATGATTCATTAGCAAAACTACCATATTTTATTACTTCAACCGCTATAAACCGTAAAACATAAGTAAAAAATCGTTAATGACAAGAAAAGGAATACAACTCTCATCCACTTATATCTCCAGCGTAATGGAAATGGTATGATTGAATATCAAGGGATTAACGGGTAATCAGTAGCGCATTCTACTCAGACTGATGGGTTTATATGGGTCAGATTTTCAGAAAATGTACAATTGGCAGATCTACACATTTAGTAAATTCTGCTAAATTAGGCTGCAATTTGGTCAATACTAGGTGAATTTGAGTATGCTCGGCATTGCATTGATTCTAGCAATCTGTCTGTTTAGGTTGAACTGTATTTTGAACCTTATTTTCGTCTGAAATTTGGGTTATTCCAGAGAATTTGTGAAAGTAAATTGTACATTGTCTGAAAATCTGACCCATAAGAGTGGTGGGCCTGGGATGGAGTATTCTATCTATGTATACATTGTGTACAGCTGGGATTAGAGTCCCTCTCACAATGTGTGTAATGTATCAATATATGGGTCAGATTTTCAGAAAATGTACAATTTACTTTCACAAATTTTCTGAAATAACGTAAAATAAAGTTCAAAACACAGTTTAACCTAACCAAACAGATTGCTGGAATCAGTGCAATGCCGAATATACTCGAATTTACCTAGTATTAACCAAATTGCAGCCTAATTTAGCAGAATTTACTAAATGTGTACAGCTGCCAATTGTACATTTTCTGAAAATCTGACCCATATAACATGTGGTATAGAGATCATGTGGATCAGGCAGTGCCATTCACAGTCACATTCATGATCCAACCATTAGTACCAGTCAGAGTGCAGCAGTGCGAGAATAAAGAATGGCCGTATGAACAGGGTAGGGTGGGGCAAAGCGTCCAGGGAAGGCAAAACGCCAACCCTTAAAATAGAAGAATCTGTTTGATTTATTCATGTAACCTTTGTATCAATAATGTGCTTCCCCCTAGTGGGATCTATGTCTTATGTTGGGAAAGAAGAACTAATGTTATTCCAGCAACACTGGAACCTCCGACCTTTCAACTTTTAAAAACCAGTAAACTTTTAAAAGGAAAACAATTCTTTTGACAGAACTTTCGCAGTTGTGATATCTCTCATCAATCAAATCAAAGTTAATACAAAATCAAGTAGAATTTTAATTTTTAATTAACATCCAGATCTTATTTCTCAAAAACCTTACATGTCAGCCAATTTATCATTTATTAATTCAGTACAAAACGGAGCCTTTGAAGCTCTAACACATGTGAAATCCCTATAATTACATACTACCACTAGACACACGTATATTGTTCATGTTCAAAAAAACATGTCTATAATTATTTTGAGCGCTCCCCCCTGACCTCCTCCCCTTCCACCCTCTCCCCCTCTCCCTCTCTACACCTCGCCCCCTCCCCCTCAGACCATTGCACCCTCCCCCTCATCTCTCCCTTAGTATCCCTTCTTTGCCCCCTCCCCTTCCCCTCCCCTTTACCCTCCTCTTCACTCTCTCTTTTCACTCTCAACCACTGCCCTTTCAACACTCTCCCCTCCCTCCCACCTCCCACTCTCTTTTTATTTTATTTAGAATTTGTATATTCCGTAGTATGACAGTTGGACATAAACAGGCATGCACAGTGTAATGTAATGAAAGTCATGCATGCATGAGGATAATGGGCTCACGGGTAATAATTCAAATCAGAATAACCATGGTCTCTCACTGCTCTTCCTTCTGCCCTTTCCTCTTGCTCTTCTCCCCTTCTCCCCACTCCACCCCCTTTTTTTATTCACTTACAGGCCAAAGACATCTAATAACAAGAATTCATATGACCTCCCCCCAATCTCTCCTCTGTTCCCTCTACTCCCTTAGGTTTTAATCTACTTCCACCCACGTTTACATAATTGATAATCATATATGTGGGTTATTTTGATTTTGATTATTAATTATAATAGTTATAATTAATAGTCAAAATCAGGGGCTGTTCGTGATCTGTTGGACCAGTATTCTACCCATGGGTGAGATTTTCAGAAAATGTACAATTGGCAGCTGTACACATTTAGTATATTCTGCAAAATTAGGCTGCAATTTGGTCGATACTAGATAAATTCGAGTATATTCAGCATTGCATTGATTCTAGCAATCTGTTTGGTTAGGTTGAACTGTATTTTGAACTTTATTGTCGTTTGAAATTTGGGTTATTTGAGGAGATTGGCGAAGTTGAACTGTACATTTTATGAAAATCTCACCCCCATGTAGAACAGAGAGAAACTTCTGGCAGATTAGTACAATTTGCCTCGTGTACTAGAAAATAGTCCTATATAGATCGCTATTCATTGGACCAACGGTTTTGAGCTTTATAGAAACAACTTCAGATGCTCACTTTCTGGGTAGAGGACTAATTGTTTTCCATTTTGTAAGCAATCTTACTGATATTCTCCTTGAATCTCGATATAGTGTTGAGTTCCTCCTTCTTGATAATAGGGTCATTTCAGGTTCTTTATGAATAGGTTCTGGAATGAATAGATCCATTTACCTCACGATTTCACTTTCTATTGATTCACTTTTATTACGATTAGATTGTATGATCTAGAAGTGTGACTCCTATCCTTGTAGACTTATTTAACTTGTTGTCAAATAAATGTCTTATAGCCAACAATGAATGAGCATACAGCGACCATAGCCGTATATTCTGTTTTTTATACACGCATTCACTACCGAGGCCCCAACAGCCGTCCATTACTTGTAAGGCGGTAATGGACTAATACATTACCAGTGTGTTGTCATGGCAATGCAAGTTTGGTGGCGCAAGTTTGCCAATGCAAGTTTGTTGGAGCGATTGGTTTCTTCCTCGATTGTTTCACCTGTTTCTAGATATAATCCCCTCGTACGAAAACCAGATAATATGGTAAATTATATTATTATCTTTTTAATTAACGACATTTTACATGCAAAATTAGGCATGTATAATAATCAAGTTATGGGTCAGATTTTCAGAAAATGTGCAATTATCAGCTGTACACATTTAGTAAATTCTGCTAAATTAGGCTGGAAGTTGGCCAATACTAGGTAAATTCGAGAATATTCAGCATTGCATTGATTCTAGCAATTGGTTTGGTTAGGTTGTACTGGGCTTTAAACTTTATTTTCGTCTGAAATTTGAATCAATTGAGAAGATTGGCGAAGTTGAATTGTACATTTTCTGAAAATCTGACCCTTATAGGACTCGTTTTCCCCACGCCATGCATCAACTCATCCAATAAGTGCTAAGTAATGATTATCATAATAAGAAAAGGAAACAAACAACAAAATACCATGTATAAAACAATAACAATCTTCTCATAAGGGTCAGATTTTCAGAAAATGTACAATTGCCAGCTCTACACATTTAGTAAATTCTACTAAATTAGACCGAAAAATCGTCAATACTACGTATATCTGGGTATATTTAGTATTACCTTGATTCAAACAATCTGTTTGGTTATGTTGAACTGTATTTTGAACCTGATTTTTATCTTTAATTTGGGATATTTGAGAGGATTGATGAAGGTGAATTGTACATTTTCTGAAAATCTGACCCATAAAGAGTAATTGAACATTGAGACTAGAAAACCCGAAATTACATCGTAATCTCTTTGTACCAAATGATAAATAATCTTACAATAATATCAGCGTCGATGCGTAAGATTATTGTGATAAAACAAGATCTGATAACACGTGTGAAAGTGTGATTAATGTTTTTATGACCCAAGGCTGCTATCTCTAGTGTAATTCACACTTTGGGAAAATGTACAATTCGCCCTTCACCAATCCTCTCAAATAACCCACATTTAAGACAAAAATGAGCTTCAAAATATAGTTTAACATAACAAAACAGATACTTTAAATCAATACGATACCAAATATATTCAGATATACCCGGTGTTCTTTATATTTCAGCTTAATTTAGCAGAATTTCCTAAATGTGTAGAGCTGGCAATTGTACATTGTCTGAGAATCTGTCCCATATGCTTGCGTGTGTGTCACTGATGGTGGTGATGTTATCTTGGGTGTACAGCTCCTGCTCCCTTATCTCTACATCAGTGTACCTCCTCCTGTACATGCTTGTCTTACAGGGGGCAGCACTGGTTTATTGCTACTTCTGGCTGACCTCTCTATGACCTCTGGCTGACCTCTCTGTGACCTCTAGTCAAGGTTCCTCACGTTTCTTACTCATCTTTGTAATGGTTTATGGGTCAAGTTTTCCCACAATGTACAATTGACCTTCTCCAATCTTCTCAAATAACCCAAATTTAAAACAGAAATCAGGTTCAAAATACAGTTCAACATAACCAGACAGATTTATTGAATGAATACAATATAGAATACATTCAGATATACTCAATATTAATCATTTTTCACTCTAATTTAGCAGAATTTAAGAGATGTGTAGAACTATAGATTGTGCATTTTCTGGAAATCTAACCCTAATGCGACCAGTAAATACATGGATACGTCCTGTCCCTTAACTGAAATCTCTCCTAATTCCCCCGTGTTCTTCTGACCTCCCTACGTCCCTCCCACTTCATGTTTCATATCCCTACTTCTAGTGAAGGATGGGTTACTACTATTATTATTATTATTATTATTATTATTATCATTAATAGTTGTATTTCTCCATAAGGATTTAAACAATAAGCACAAATGTCTGAAGCGAAAAGATGGTCACATCTTCTGCGAGATTCATTGGTCTGCCTGATATGCCGGAACAGAATGAATGGTATCTAAACCTCATGATACATAATATGAAATACAGAAATTAGACATTTGATACAGATTATATCATCTCAGTGTGAAGCCTAATCCAGCTTGAGATCTCAATAACATTTTTTCACTTCACAATTAATCTTATACTAATCTAAACTGGATTTAGAAGAAATTCATCATTTATGAAATTACTAAAATGACTAATTTCACATTATATTCTTCTCAGAAAATAATATTTTTTTTAGACTTTTTGCGAGATGACTTATGTTTTCTAGTGATATTTTGTGTGTAGTACTAAAGGAAAATGAGTTACCAGTCACAAAAATGATATTTTCCAAAGTGATTTTTTTTACAAGATGTCTTTGTTGGAACGTTCTCATAAGGGCTTAGCACTTAAAGTGATATTAATCCATGTACCAAATTACAATGTATTGCATACAATGTATTGCATATATCCTTGCGTCTCAAAGATCATCCCATGGAGTACACCCAGAAATATTGCAGACTTGTTTTCAAACATAAATAAACCAAACATGAAATATAGAAATACTTCTGGGATATCCTTCATGTTTACTATCATTGGAATCAATATGATCTCATCTATTATTTCCCTTGCCCGTGTAGAACGAATACCATAAGTTTATTAGTATATTGTGCTCTCTTCCTCCTTTAGAAATTGCATTGATTGATTGATATTGTTTATTTCCAGAACAAACAGTTACATAAATAAAAAAGCAATACAATAAAGTCTGGAGATAGGTGCTCGCATCTATGCTAATCATAGCTCTTCCAGAGAGTCCTGTGTGTGTACCTGCCAGTAGAACATGTAGATAGTATTATCCAGGTTATAGGATCATGTACTGGAGGAGCGTGCATTGTGTGTATAACATGTATGCCTTCTGTTTGTACCTCTTATATTAGTGCAAATAATTCGCAACAATATGTTGACTTGTTAGTGATTTTTCTCTTTCTCTCATATGTTTGTTTCATATAATATCGGTGTCTTAAAATGATTGGGGAAGCTTAGTAAAATTCTCCTATTGTCAACATGTTTTCCAGTTGCTCCCCCCCCCCCAGGGATTTACGCATTACCTCGTTGGTGCTTTTTTAAAACAGATTTTGGCTTACACAACGTATGGCTTACATCTCATCTTAGTCATATGTAGTGTTGTAATATTTTAGACGTGATTTGATCAGGTTTTTCTTGCCTATAGACCAGGTGTGTATTGACGGAAGTACCTGAGGTAAGCTTCCAGTTCAAAGTAGGAGCACTCAATAACTGTTTTGCAAGGCATAATTTATTTGATTGAAATAAATAATTGTACAGGTTGGTAAACCCTCTATTTTGGTATTAATAAGTTGATCTGATCAAATCGCGTCTAAAAGCACTATTACCGAGGTTTGGTGGTTTGTTGTGTTCTGTATGGTCATGGACACCATACACAACAAACCACCAAACCTCGGGGTAATAATGCTATAGTAATGTAGCAATGTAGTAATTTACACTGGGTTTGCATTATCCCAGTTGCCCAGGCTCTTCAAATGCGCCCAGTTTACAAGGAATAATCATGAGGGGTATATATTATAATGAAATCAAGTTTTGAAGTTACAATTAGCTTTAACAGTAGTTAATTAACATGTATAAATTCCATCAATTCTCCCTCCTGGGACAGTGACACTAACACTCAATGTCAGTAGCAAAGTGCATCACCTGTGTCCGACTATAATCATTTGAATGTTATGTTATGTTTAATTTTAGATGATATCTCATGATAAGTGTCATCAACTTTGTTACAAATATCTCTAAGTAGGTTACAGTCTGGGGCGAGTAAAAAACCCTCTTATTGGACTCGGTGACCCAGTTTATATGAAATCATCAAAGAAAAACAAAACACACTCGATATATGCATGGTTGATCATGTAGTCTAGTGGCCCAGGAAAATGTACGTAGTGCTCAGTAATATAAGGGCTATTCAATTCAATTCAATTCAAACTATTCTTTATTTGTACCTAAATATCTTGTACAAATAGGAGCCATGTTTCAGAAACGTATTCCTGGTCTTCCTGCATGGTCCTTGACTACAGGGGTGTATAATTTTTAGTAATATGTGTAAAGACCAGAAAGTTATTTGTTGCTACACTAAAATATCTACAGTAAATATCTTTGTTATTACACAAACTGTCTACACAACTAATTAAACTATTTGGACATAGTAAATCAGCATTAATGAATAGAGTAAATAAAGCATTAATGAATAGAGTAAATAAAGCATTAATGAATAGAGTAAATAAAGCATTAATGAATAGAGTAAATAAAGCAGTAATGAATAGAGTAAATAAAGCATTAATGAATAGAGTAAATAAAGCATTAATGAATAGAGTAAATAAAGTAAAATGAAATAAAATAAACTGAAAAAACGGCTATAATATACAAACAGGTTTAACAGATGTACTGATGAATAGAATAACAATGCAAGCCTCTGGACTAACGTTAGAGTGAGCATAATCGCTGGGATAGTCACTGACTCAGAGTGTGGTTGGTTCTTGGTTATGGGTCAGATTTTCAGAAAATGTACAATTGGCAGCTGTACATTTAGCAAATTCTGCTAAATTTGAGTCGAATGTGGTCAATGCTAGGTAAATTCGAGTATATTCGGCATTGTATTGATTCTAGCAATCTGTTTGGTTAGGTTGAACTTTATTTCCGTCTAAAATTTGGGTTATTTGGAAGATTAGTGAAGGTGAATTGTACATTTTCTGAAAATCTGACCCTTATTGAATACAGCAGTTACACAAACTAAGCTCTATTTTAATAGTGATGTTTCTACATAGTTAGTATCTGGGTCAGATTTTAAAAGATGTAGAATCGTCAGCTCTACAAATGTGGTAACTTTTGGCAAATTAGGGTGGAATAATTCAACTGCAATGCATATCCATGTATCTTCAGTATTGTGTTGATTAAAGTCTCTTTTTTGGTTTTAAACTGCATTTTGAACGTAATTTTTCTCTTAAATGTGGATTATTTCAGAGGATCGGGGAAGGTGAATTGTAGATTTTCAGACAATTTGACCCATCTGATGTGCAGTATAAACACTAATGCGATATGGTATGATTTTCTGAATCGAATTTTATTTTGACAACATCTCACATTGATGTGATATGTTTCTTTCGATTAATGTGATACTTTTCAGATAGAGTTAGATAAATAAATACATATTTTATACATGCCAGGAAGGTCTGAGAAAGGCGATGTAATGTTGATTATTGAATGCAGCATTTAGACTCTGCCTCCACCCATGAGTGTAGTTCGCACTCGCTGCATAACAATACCTCATGAATCATATATATGGGTCAGATCTTTAGAAAATGCACAATCTACAGTTCTGCATATCACTCAAATTCTGCTAAATTACAGTGAGAAATAATAAATACTGCGTATATCTGAGTGTATTCTGTATTGTATTCATTTAATGAATCTGTCTGCTTATGTTGAACTGTATTTTTGTCTTAAATTTGGATTATTTGAGGGGATTGGTGAAGACAAATTGTACATTTCTGCAAACCTGCCCCATATACACTGTAACAATGTGGCCAGGTGAGTGTGTAAGTACTACACTGTAACACCATCAGTGCACATCACTGTCTCCCTGCCCCATGCCACATGCCACCCAGCATGTATGGGTCATATTTTCAGAAAATGTACAATTGGCAGCTGTACACATTCAGTAAATTCTGCTAAATTAGGCTGAAAAATGATAAATACCGGGTATATCTGAGTAAATTTGGTATCACATTGATTTAAAGTATCAGTTCTGTTATGTTAAACTGCACTTTGAAACTCATTTTTGTCCTCAATTTGGGTTATTTGAGAGGATTGGTGAAGGCGAATTGTACATTTTCTGAAAATCTGACCTGTATACATGCATGACCAGTATAATCAGAAGAAATATTCATTTACATATTCATTTACTTTTAAATTTGCAAGTCATTGTGAAGTCACTAGGTAAATACCTGTTCTCAGTTGCACTCGCAGCTAACGTCTGTCAAAAACTAAAACTTTTACTTTTTGTTCCATACTTTTCCAACTCTTCTAACAATAATTTGACCAAGGTTTGGGAGGATTTTCTCTGGTTAGTTTGCTACATGGCTTCTAAAACGTCCTGATCTGTATTTGGAGGACTCGCCGGGATTCTTTCCAGTTATGATTATCTGTGTATTATCGCTCATCGGTGGCAGTTTTCTCTCGGCGAATTAACTTAGAATTTTTGTATTAACATATATAACAGCAGTTAATTTGGTCAGGTTTTACAAGTAAAATCTGACCAAATTAACTCATATTATGACTTGTAGGCCTTTAGTTATCAATAGTTTGCTGCTTTTATATATGTTAATACAAGAATTCTAATTCGAATCAATTTGATCTCATCTTTTCAAATATGATGGAATTTCAAAATTCTTTGCGACTTGTAACTCATTTCCCTTCAACACATCTTCCTAACCAGAAACCCCCTAAACTGTTTACAGTTCTCTTGGTTAAACTATTTCACGAATGTTTTTATTGTTTCAGTCCCTGGGTGGTGGTTTCCTAAACTGACTATTACTAATACTATAAAACCGAAACACACAAGTCTAGACGAATAATTATGAGGTTCAAAATACAGTTCAACCTAACCAGACAGATTTATTACATGAATACAATACATAGGCCCAAGGCAGATATCGGAGGTGCATATTGCCCGAGGGCGTAGCGATTTCACCAAGTGCACGTAGTGCACGAGGTGAAATCGTGTAGCCCAAGGGCAATATGCACTGGAGATATCTGCCGAGGGCACTTTTGTGTTTATTATACCTTTTTTTCGACATTTTATGTGAAAAAACGGTGAAAATCGATGAAAAATAGCCTAAATGTCGATCCCCTCTGCAACTCATTGGCCCCTCCCACCTCCCTCAGTTTACATTCACATACAACTCATTGCGCAGTCACGTTGCCAACGTCGGCTACGGCGTGCGAGTGTGTCAGCAAGAGTAGCAGTAAAATATCAATCAAATAAAGGAAATAAACTAAAATACTTTCATGTTTATCGAAGCTGCCCTTTACCAAAGCATGACTTGTGTTTTTAAAAGATTTAAAGCTGCGAAAATGCAACAAATTGATTCGAAACCGTGAGCGATTTTAGCACTTGTTTTGATTTTGCCGAGGGTATAGGCCTACTCGGTAAACCCTCGATCGTTTTCCCGATTTTCTTTCGAAATAATAAAGCTAGGCACTCCAAATGAAAAGTTCAATGGAGGAATCATAGGGCCTATGTAAAAATGTGATTTTGTTAAAGTATATCGACGATAATAATTTATTTCATTAACTAGCCACGACAGCCAAGCAGGCTCTGACTGACAAGTAGATCGAAGCAAGCTCGCTGCACCTCTACTGTGCAATTCTAGGAAGTAGGCCATGGAAAAGTACTTGACTGTTTCATGTCACATCCCAAATAATTTTTTAAATTGGTGAACGTAATTATGTGACTGTAGAAACCATTAGTTGAAACGTCATTATGGTGTTTTAAAAAAGATAAGAATAGGTTTGGTGGAAAATAAAATGTACATCACACATGTTCCATGAAAAATTGGCAACAACAATGAAACAAACATATCTTTCTTGGCCTAATAGTTTCACGCAAGATCACTCGCATACATTTTCTAAGCGGCGGCGATTTTACCGTAGGCTAACGATGTGATGAATAAAATGTAAGTTAACTGGAGGGAATATTCCTTCCTTTATATTATTGTGACAACAGGTATAGGCTTCGATTAACATGAAAAGATTTTAGTTCTTTGGGCCTATTTCATTTGAAATTTTGATCGATATTTTACTGCTCTTTCCTGCGTTGACACGCTCACTATGCTGCACCGATGATTTTCTTGTCAGTTGGCTGCTGCGGTGCAGGAAAACCGCTCACGTTTTCGAATCAATTTCAGTCATTTTCACAGCTTTAAATCTTTTAAGAACCCAACTAATGCTTTGGTAAAGGATAGGCTTCGATAAAAATGAAAGTATTTTAGTTTATTTCCTTTATTTGATTGATATTTTACTGCTCTTTCTGCTATAGCTTTGATCTACTTGTCAGTCAGAGCCTGTCACGCCGTCGTGGCTAGTTGTCAGTTGGCTGCTGCTCCCGTTTTTAAAAATCAATTTGCATCCTTTTCACTGCTTTAAATCTTATAAAGATACAAATAATGCTTGTGAGATATTTTTTTCGGCGGAAATATTAGTTTAAATTAAAAAAAAGTACAAACAAACTATGGGACTTTTTTTTTTATAAATGCGGGCAATATGACAAAAATGCGGGCAATACGGCGGCCGTATTGCCCGCATTTTTCAATACGAGGCTCAGTGCTTAAGCCTATGGGAGTATCATACCAACTCCACCAAAGGTATAATAAAGAATACATTCAGATATACTCAGTATTGATCAATTTTCACTCTAATTTAGCAGAATTTGAGTAAGGTGTAGAACAGTAGATTGTGCATTTTCTGAAAATCTGACCCCCCCATCCGTGGGCCTTATGAATCATGCAAACAATACACGGTTTACAGTTCTCTTGGTTCAACTATTTTACGAAATGCTTTTATTGTTTCAGTCCCTGGGAGGTGGTTTCCTAAACAAGACAACTGTACATTATTAATACTATAAACCCCAAACTACACAAGTCCATATCCTTGGGCCTTATAAATCATGCAAACACTGCATGATGTCCCGTTCGTTAGATTAAAGATCAATATTTAGATTAAACTTCTCCATCCTCGGGTACAGGAGACCACAGTAAACAAACAAACATGGCCGACATCCATGACGTCATTAACCGACATACACTGGGATGACACATTACAATGGGGTCAGGGGTTAGAGGTCAGAGGTCAGGGGTCAGGGTCAGCACAACTAGGCCTGTCATGCGCACTCAGTGATTCACACTGATTTACAATATGAAAGTGGTGACGTCATTAAAGATTATTATCAAAAGATAAGATAAGATATTTGTGCCAATGGACCCATGAGTAAGATACCTCAGCCTATCTGCTATCTACCGTAGATAATCTGGTTTACTGATATATACATGATATATTGTACATTTATAGGCATGTAATTAGACGAATAGTAAGTTGATATCTGAGAGATTTGTTGAGAGAAAATGGCTGTGAATCACCATGTGCATTAACAGAATGCTCATTGTGTTTCATATTTGAATGTGTAGGTATCATCGCACATATCGCACTCTGACTCGATAACAACCAAAACTTGTATATAAATTATGAATTCTAATTTCAAGAATGTGTGTGTGGTCGCCGTTTTTTTAACACTAATATAAAGGCTTGTGTACTAATAAGGGGAAGGAGGCAGACTGGATCTACAAGTCTGCAAGTATTGGCTGCTGTAAAGGCTTTTTTCATATACTACTAGCGCCGACCTCCGCCAGCTTGCATAACCAGCCACCCCTTTTTTCACTTACAGGTATTTGAATTTAAATGTTTGTATTCCGCCAATGAGTATGCGATTATTATGTGTATGTGAAATATTATATTGGCTTCTAATGGATGATAATACAAATCGTGTAATGTAATAAAAAGTCGTTAGTTGACGAGTGTTGGAAGGTCTGGGAATGTAAGATCTAGGCAGTTGCTCTCGCAGTTAATTAACATCGGTTAGAACGATTTTCCATGTTTTGTTCCATTGTATTTTTGTAAGCCATTTAATTTGACCAATATCTTGGAGTTTCTCGCTTGTGTCTGCTATGGGGCTTCATAATGTCCTTCTTTATCCTTTCCCGAGGTGGCTTCATAAATAAATATAGCAGCAGCATAATATTGCTTGATCCAATACGATATAAGTCATACAATGAGTCAATTTGGTAAGATATGTTTTGTCACAATAGTTGCTTTAATCAGGCTTTTAATAGACCGAAGAGAACCATTCAGGATTTGTGAAAATCTGATTGGTTTGTTACTAAAGTCTCATTATTCTGTGAGGTATCTAGGTATTCTAAGTATGGCTGATATTGCGTCAATTTAAAATATCTTTTCAAATATGCTGAACTGTATTTTGAGACACATGTGTGAGAGAATTGGTGAAGGTGTTCATTTACTAGAGATCTTACATTGTCAGATTTTTAGAAAATGTACAATTGCAGCTGTAGACATTTAGTAAATTCTGCTAAATTAGGCTGCAATTTGGTCAATACTAGGTAAATTCGAGTATATTCGGCACTGCATAGATTCTAGCAATCTGTTTGGTTAGGTTGAACTGTATTTTGAACTTTCCTTTCGTCTGAAGTTTGGGTATTTGAGAGGATTTGAGAAGGTGAATTGTACATTTTCTGACAATCTGACCCACATGTTGTTATTCCACTAGTGTCGGGGCGTGCACAGTGTCCAGGGTCGGGAGGCCAAGTGTGAGTTAACCTGACCCATGTATGTTGTTATTCCGCTAGTGTCGGGGCGTGCACAGTGTCCAGGGTCGGGAGGCCAAGTGTGAGTTTGTCAAGTCCACGTCTGACTGTGCCAATGATGATGGCTTCTTCCAGTACACCTACTTCACCTACTGCCTCGTTAAAATAGTCCCACTCGCCATGTTTGTATTCGTGAGTATTCATGCGCCGCACAAAGTAGTTCCTTTATTTGCATCATTTAAATTGATATTGATATTGAAAACTTTTATTGCTACTAAGTAGCCATATGGAAGGGGGGTATTCTCCGGCATTTGGGAGGTGTTCCGGCCCCTTATATGATTTTACATTTGTTTTAGTAGAGTAACAATACCGTCTCAGTCATACCGTATTCATTTCACAAAGGAGGCCATGAATGTATGGACACTAGTATGTCTTATAGGTAACATGTGTGTAAAATAATATTCAATGTATTCATAGAAAACCCGTCACTGTGCTTTAACACATGGGAGTCTCCGTACTAAGGAAGTCACAGTGTTCACTTACATTGTAAAACAAATAATTGGGAGGGGAATGTGCACAATCCTCTGTGTTCTAGTCTACATAGATCTGCCATTGAGCGGCCAGTGGCAGCATATATTGAGAATCTCTCTCTTTATAAGTGTTTTTATTTCCAAATTGCAACACAATTACATAGAAAAAGGTCATGTCACTTTCTTTGCGAACATAGTTGTTCCAAGAGCACCTTGAATTGGTGTTAGGTTTTTCATATTCTTACGACATCTAGTAGTAGATGCTTAATTTGTGATCTTTTCACATCTAGTTTGATGTTTTGTTTCATCAGAAAATTGCACTTATTTACTAATAAGTCAATAAACTAAATCATGGTGTACTCCATGCTCTTATTAAATAATTTAACTGCCATTCAAATTGTGTTTAGTGGGTCGGAGTTCTATGTACATATTTCTCCTTCCCCTGGTGCATGGATAAAACAATTATAATTTCACGCGGATATTTTCCCCATTTTCAGGCGCTGTGGATCATCTTCACCTTCATCGGGCTGGCGGTGTGTGCTGACGACTTGTAAGTCTATCATACCATACTAGCAACCCTTCTCTCCCTCTTATCAAGGTATGAATTTTTAAAAATGTACATCCCGATATCATGTTGAAGACCTCCAAATAGAGAGGCTGGCGTCCTTTTCTGGAAATATGATGTAACTGCTCGACTCAGAATAAAAATACAATATATCTATATATATATTTATTATACACGCATTCAATACCGAGGCCCCGACAGCCGCTCATTACTTGTAACGTGGTATTGGACTAGTACATTACCGGCGCGTTGTCATGGCGACGCAAGTTTGGTGGCACAAGATTGCCGGTGTGCGAGGGCTTTCTTCCTCCATCATTTCAACTGTTTCTAGTTATATTCCTCTTGTATGAGAACCAGATATGGTAAATTATGTTAATATCTTTTTAATTAAGCATGTTTTACATGCAAATCTAGGCATGTATAATAATCAACTTATAGGACTCGTTGCCGCACGGACGCGTAAATAAAGGACTCGATCTCCAATCTCGTCCTTTATTTACGCGCCGTGCGGCAACTCGTCCTGTAAGTGCTAATTATTACCTCCCTCATCTCTCCATCTCATCATGGAGGTACCTACCTCATCTCTCCAACCACTGTCCCCCATTCACTCCTCCTCCAACCACTGTCCCCCATTCACTCCTCCTCCAACCACTGTCCCCCATTCACTCCTCCTCCAACCACTGTCCCCCATTCACTCCTCCTTTCTACCTGTCTATCATTAGCGCTGCACTAACAACAGCTCCTGCATTGCCAACCTACATGCGCCTTGTAAATCTACAAGTGGCTGTCTGAATAGTGAATAGTATAACAAAATATTTCATTAATACTATCAACAAAACACGTTTACGTCAAAGCACTTTATACTAGACAATGACTCAGGCCTATAGGTGGGTCTACCATAGCCTGAGGGTATAGCCTGAGCCAGGGCAACATGTCTATACTACTATGAGTACAATAGAGAGTATACATACTATCAACGCTAACTGGATCAGACTGAACATTGGAGAAAGGTTCTCTTTTGATTTGTCTCTAAATTATTACATACATTGAGGGGCTGTTGCTCTCCTTGGTGTATAATCTCGAGGTGAAGCCGAGAGATTATACACTAACATTAGGCCCGATGTAGTGACAGTCTTTACGTCAGGTTCTAATATAATACCATGTAGGGAGAACCTCGCCACCCCTCTACACCTTCAGAACCAGCTCAAGAACAAGAGTTACTATATTATATAATTATATGTTCTGCTGTATAAGTCTCACTGAATAACTTGTTGTTTCTGCAGCTTCTGCCCTGCCCTGGTCGTCATCTCCAAGACGTTACGTCTCACCCCTAACGTGGCCGTATCCTTGTACACACGTATGTGATTTAGTGGTCTTGTATCGTGCAGTATGTTTATAGCCAGGTCACAAAGGAACTTACAATATGTATATAGATATCTCCCTATAAATATTTTTCTATTTTTGTTTTCTCTTTAAACACTGGTTTTATTTCTGAGAATACATCGCGCATGGCATGCAATTTCAACGTGCAGTATCATATAAGTCTACTCATATATACCCTTGTGTCTCGTATGAACAAATGAACTCATTTTTATTGACACCTTGTGCTTCTTGTTAAATTCGCTCAAGGGATGGGTACTTCCTGATCGTGAGAATTTCATTGTTATTCAGTTTAATACTTTAGATTGGTGTAACTCCTGTTCTATACTTTGTTTGCTTGTTTATTGCCGGGGTTGATAGAGGCTTGATGAAGAACTATACCAAGTATCTTGCTTTTATATGTTATAACTATGGTTTAGTCCCTGCCTTGGACGGTACTGTGGCCATAACCGCCATAGCCACAGACATACAGAGTTAATAATCCCCGGGGCCTTCCACTGCACTACCTAACATAATCATGCATCATTTTAAACTTCGCCTTTCAATGGTAATTAATCCTTCAATATTTGCTCTGGTGAGAATACTCAGAATTAGGGAATGATTTCTCAGAATTATTTGCTGGTATTTCTGGTATTATTCACAAATACCGCCATTGGGCATGTTGACCTTGACCTAGTTCAGGGAGTGACGTTCCTGGCGTTTGGTAACGGAGCTCCAGACTTCTTCTCTGCGCTGTCGGCTCTGGGCAAGGGTGACGGCAACACAGGCATGGGTGTTGGCGGCCTCTTTGGTGAGTAGTGTGCTTTAGTATGGCTTTGTATTTGTATTTAAATACTTTTATTCAGTCAAAAGCATTGTGTAACGGGTACATTATACTGGGAATTTGCTGATTCTAATATTTATACAAATGTTTAGTGAAGATGTTGGTCACAAAAAGAATTATTTATAGGTAAAATTATAACAAAATATAATAAAATGCATCGATGTATAAAAGCAAACACCAGCAGGTTGTTCAACATCATGACAGTCATATGAGTATTTTCATCTTATACTTTCTCTATATATCAAAATAGTCCAATATATTATCTCATTTTATACTGTTGTTTCGATATTATTATACCAAATATCTCATTTATTGTAATATAAGTAAGATATGCACTAGAAGACCTGCACACCGTTATATGAGACTTGATATAATCAACAGTAATTGATTATATAATGACAAAAGCAATGGTCTTAGCCCTTATAAGGGCTTTCCCGCCATTCTTGTTTAACCACGTACCCAGATGTCTACAACTCTAATTTAGAATTGTTTTCACGTTCCATAAATGTGATCTGTTTTAGGAAAATGGGTCATAAGTCGCAAAAATGATATTTTTCAAATGTTTATTTCATAAAAGATCACTTCATTGGAAACTTTTGATATTTGGGGAGTTTATCACCTATAGTTTCGTCAGGCGATGCATCAAATTTCAGGACAATGTATTATATATCCTCTCGTTTTAAAGGTCTTCATATGCACAACATTTCTTTACTTTAGTGTTTATTGACCCCCAGAAATATTGGAAACTTTTTTTTCAAAAACGAAAATATCAAACTTAAAATCTAGAAATACTTATTAGATTATTAGACTATTTACTACCATTGGAATCAGCTTGATCTCATCTGTTAAAAAATAATGGTATCTTAAGATTATTGTAGCTTATTGTAGCATGAATGCATGTACCAACTTTCTTTATGAAAAATGAAAATATCAAACTTATATTACAGGGGCAGGCATGTTTGTCACCACTATTGTTGTGGGCTCTATATGTGTCCTCGCCCCCTTCAAGGCCATGGAACGCCCCTTCCTGCGTGACGTCATCTTCTACATGGGCGCCGTCTACTGGACGTTCTACGTACTGTGGATGCAGAAGATGCGTCTTTTTGAGGCTATAGGTCAGTCTATGACGTCATTTTTTATTCTTTTAATACTGTAATGACTGAATTTCCATAACTTAGGAAAATTTCTGATTGTCCCCACTACTTAAGATGGTCATGGGTAAGACCATAAAGTGCCTTTCTGTCTCTTTTCTCGGTCTCTCTCTCCCTTCTTCTCTATTCATATATCCTGGGAATGTAAAAATGTCTCAGCTATGTCTCAGGTCTCCCGCCCTTGATATAACCATATTCAATGTGTTGATAAGGGCGTAAAGCAACCAATCTCACTCACTCACTCAATTCCGTAAGAAAAATGAAAACATTGGAAAACCCCTCCCAGACCTACAATAAAGTAATTCGATTTGAGGCTTCAGCGGTTTCCTAAGCGAGTATACATATTATTCTATTTCATAACTTGTAGTAAGTGATGTAGTTGTAGAAGGTCTGTTTGGAAGAACTGTCCTAGACAGAGAACAAGCACCTATTTCCAGATAGAAACTAGTTATCCTTATTTGAATACTAAATGGAAATAAAGTTTTTTATATATCCTTGAAGCCTGAGTGACCTCTACAGATATTTGACATTCATACATATAATTATGTGTACTAAACAAACAGTACACCCAGTACTTTATACAAATAAGCGTATAGGACTTACACCTATTTTAAACAATTAAGGCCGCCTGATGGGTGGTCCTGTGTTGATTTGTCGCGCTAAGGATGAGCATTCGTCCCTTGTCCCCATAAACCCCATGTTGATTTGTCCATCTAAGAAAGGGTCTATGTCGTTTGTTGATCACAAGAAATAGTTATGTCAGTGTTAACTTTAGGCTTCAGGACCCCTAACATAGTTTACCAGTATTTGCTGTTAAGTTTTAATGTTGATTGATTATTATTAAGCACAGAGAGGGTCTTGCTGTCTGGGTCTCTACAGCGTCTTGACTAATGTTTACCTAATGGCGGTCACTGGTCACCTTGCAGGTCTGATGGTCATCTACCCTGTGTATGTACTAATGTTTACCTAATGGCGGTCACTGGTCACCTTGCAGGTCTGATGGTCATCTACCCTGTGTATGTAGTGGTGGTGATCGTGTCCAGCGCTGTCTACCAACGCCAGCAGGACGCCAAGGCCAACAAGAACAACAACGGTATGTGACGTCATCACTCTCTGCCTTCAAGCAGTTCTCAGTAATGATGACGTCATCAGTCTCTGCCTTCATGCAGAGCTCAATAATGATGACGTCATCAGTCTATGCCATCATGCAGTCCTCAATAATGAAGACGTCATCACTCTTTGCCTTCATGCAGTCCTCAATAAAGATGACGTCATCAGTCTCTGCCTTCATGCAGTCCTAAGTAATGATGACGTCATCAGTCTCTGCCTTCAAGCAGTCCTCAATAATGATAGTAAACCCTAAGACATCTAACAAGTACTTCTATTTATTTTATGCATGAAAACAACTATGATCAATCACTTGTAAAGTAGTTAATTATACTATTTAGCATAACCTCAGATATCCAATACACAGTCTAGACGTGTGGAACATGTACTTCATGGTAGTTGAGCATGGGTTCTGGTGGACAAATAATTGAGAAATGTCTTTTCTAGCGAATTATGACTAATTTTTCTTTGACACTTTGCTTAATTATGAGGATATGTCAGAATGCATCTGCCTGTAAGACATCACATATGTAGATCTTGATGTACATCGTCTTCTTAAGTTCATAATTATATGAAGTATTCTAGATATCAGATAATCTGAGATATTAAAATATATCAGATAATTTATATATTTTATATCTTGTATTTATAAGTCATTTTTCGTATGAAATGTATCACGTATGTGAAATATGTCACAAAATTAGATTCGTTTTAATAACCAGTATGTCCACTAATGCTAGTTCCTTCTGCCCTCACCAGGTGCCGTGCTGAAGGACAGTTCCGTCATACACAGCGTCTCCCTGGATAACTCAGCAGGAGCGCTCTCTGGTGTCCAGAACATGGCCTACGACCCTGCAGACGTCAAAGGTCAGTGCCCCTGTCTAGCACAGTCCAGTAGAAACTATTTCTCTTATACCCGGTGGCACTCAGTCACTTGTAAAATGAAATATTGTGATATAGATTAATGTAGTTACCGGGAAGACTAACCTAGATATGACAGTGCTTACCTTCCCCACCTTGTAATGTATACTCAATGGGAATTAACCATTATTATAATTAACGATAATTATAATGAAATGTAATCAGAAAAGGTTATTTATCAAATATTTCCTACTTGCCATGAAGCTATTTACACGCTTAATATGGTTTAATATATTTTTATTTTCGAAAACTTCAAAACTATCGAAACTATTTTGGATGTAGTTGCATTTTATGTGTTGGCCGTTGTTGTGTTTTCTTGTGTGTTGTGCTTTTTTTGTGTGTCGTTCATGTATATGAACCACCCTTGCTCCCTCCCTCCCGCCCCCCCCCCCCTGCCCCGTTGACATATCGCGGGAAGAAGTGTTGTGACCTACTGGTGGCCTGCCCACCGACGTTATTGACAAAAAGTAAACTCATGAGGTGTGCTCCATTATTTTCATATCATGAAGTACAATTCATGAGCTCTTCCAGAAGTGCCTTTAAATTTCTGAATACAATTTCTTTTGGCAGCCAGCCAACATTGATGAACTTATAGTATTAGCAGGAGAACATTCTTCTGTTGTCGACTGTTCTTCATGAATTGTTGCTTTATTTATAGGTCATATTCGGGAGTAGAACTTTCTAAATTGATGATATTGAACAATATGACAATATCTTCAACCAGCACTACAATACAGCCTTCAATCAGACTCCTTTTTATGTTTAATCATTATTTTATTATTACTTAAATTGGTCCTGAGTAATACCATGAAGTGACTTTCTGTCTCTTTTCTCTGTCTCTCTCTCCCTTCTTCTCTATCTCTATTTCCTCGGTAAGACCATAAAGTGCCTTTCTGTCCCTTTTCTCTGTCTCTCTCTCCCTTCTTCTCTATCTCTATTTCCTGGGTAAGACCATGAAGTGACTTTCTGTCTCTTTTCTCTGTCTCTCTTTCTCCCTTCTTCTCTATCTCTATTTCCTGGGTATGACCATAACGTGCCTTTCTGTCTCTTTTCTCTGTCTCTCTCTCCCTTCTTCTCTATCTCTATTTCCTGGGTATGACCATAACGTGCCTTTCTGTCTCTTTTCTCTGTCTCTCTCTCCCTTCTTCTCTATCTCTATTTCCTGGGTAAGACCATAAAGTGACTCTCTGTCTCTTTTCTCTGTCTCTCTCATCCTTTTTCTCTATCTCTATTTCCTGGGTATGTCCATAAACTACCTCCCTCTCAGCTCTCCCGCCCTTGATATAACCATCTTAAATGTGTTAATAAGGGCGTAAAGCAATCAATCCCACTCACCCTTGTTACTTAAACTCTGAGAATAGACGTCATGTAGTCCTGAAGGTTTTTTTATATAACCTTTTCTCACATCTCCCCTTTAATGGGTAACAACAAGTTTCTATGAGGACACATACTAATAATAACGCAATTATAACCAATACTGAACATGGATAAGGGTAAGGGGTAGATGTTAAGCTAGAACAATTCTGTGATTGAAATGTTCGAGAGAGTAGAGTTATAGGAAGGCACAAAATATAACAAGTGTAATGTAAGTTGTTAAGATGTTTTATTTCAGAAAGAATGCAGAAAACTACACGGATGAGTGGTGGGCCACAACAGCGTATTGTAACATTTAGATGAAATCGCTGGGTCAGGGTGCTTTGTTGATATATTGAATAAAGATTAGTTTTTGTAAAAACTGAACTGAACATGGACAGCCAATGACAAGTCTTGTTATAAATACTGAACATGGACAGCCAATGACAAGTCTTGTTACTTTCACAGATGAGAAGCCAACAGCCAATGGGGAAGTCGTGTCCAACGGTCTCAAAATCCCTCCACCAATGAAACGAGAGAACAGCATGGGTAAGTATGTTTTACAAATTACATGTTGATTTGATAATAATTCATTATTAGATGCACAATTCAACCGAGGGATATTTCGTAGGCTAAGGGAGGCATACAAACCCACACAATAACAGGATTTGTATATTACAATTGAGTTTGTTGATAATCGTTTAGTTTTACAATTGACGAAATAGTGGTTGCATCAACGTAGGCAGGCGTGGATAGCTAAGACAATACTAATATTCTACAGAAGACTTTACAATTTGTGATGTGTTTCAGGAAAATGAGTCATAAGTCGCAAAATTGATATTTTTTAATGTCATTTATTTACAAGATCTCTTTTTTGGAATGTTCTCATTCTTGGAGTATATAGTGCCGGAGAATGTATGAATTCATGTACCAAATTTCAAGACTGTCTCAAATATATTCTTGCAATTTTAAGGTCACCTTATAGACTATATTCAGCTACTTTACTAGTCATTGTCCACCCACAAATATTAAAAGAGCTTTTTTTCAAAAATAAAAATATCAAACTTAAAATATAAAAATAAGTATTATTATGTCCTACTGTTTACTATCATTAGAATCGGCTTGATCTCATCTTTTCATATATGATAATATCTCAAAATCCATTTTTAGCGACTTATGACTCATTTTCCTGAAACGCATCTCATTTTATCATTATTCAACGTCAACGTGGGTAGCTACCTCTAAGATGATTCTAATCTTCTACACAAGAATTGCAAATTGATGTTTATTATTCGTGAACATAAATGGATCTGGCTTCACTGCTACGGTAGAAATATTATTATACTATTCTATTGTGTCTGTTTCAGCTAACATAGGGCTTGACGGTCCACTAGACCTGGGTATACTGGGTGAGTACAAATATGCCTAATGCCGTATGTATAGCTCTAGGTCATGAACACTACATGTGTATATATTATTACTATAACCAATATGTCCCATAGACCTGGGTATACTGGGTGAGTACATATGCCTAATGCTGTATTTATTATATGTGCGTTCCATATGAGACGTGCCATAAGTGGGGTGCTATGAAAATATTCGTATAGTACTCATCCCACAATCGGTAATCCACCCGTGATTGTGGTATTATGATTATAAAAATACATAATGAGAAGTATACCATTAAATAGAGCATTACATTTTGTATCAAATGATATAACTTTTAGTAATGTAGCAAGAAGTAATAAGAAATGGCCGCGATATGAACGTTTTAATTCAACAATATCAGTAGGCCTAATTACTGCATGATCACACAGGGCACCATTGTAGGCCAACTATTGGGGCTCTCAGCGGGGCTCTCGGCAGGGCAGCCCGGCTCTCTAAGACTTCTTCAATATTTTTCTGTGATATCTGATTACATATGATCAAATTTTATGCGCGTATGATAAATATAGAATGGAACTCGCCATTGTAATTGAAAATTTATTGGACTTGATTTGTCTGTGTAAGCACTCTGCCTATGGCATCAGCTTACACAGACTAATCTCGTCCAATAGATTTTCGTTTACTGCCAGCTTGTTCCATTCTCTCTATTTATTATATACGCATTCTATATGAGACGTGCTATAAGTGGGGTGCTATAAAAATATTCATATAGGGCGCGTCCTATAAAAATGTAGTTGTCAAAAATAGTTCTGTTGATATGCTTTGCGGAGCTTTGGCTCTCCACGAAGCATGTAAACAGATCCCTGCGATCGATAATCCACCGTGATTCTGGTACTATGATTATAGAAATACATAATAAAAACCAGATCATTAAATAGAGCATTAAATTCTCTATCCAATGATATAAGTTTTATTAATGTAGCTCAATAAATGGCCGCAATATGAACGTTTTAATTCAACAATATAAGTAGGCCTACTAACGAGGCTGTCAGTGGGGCAGCGGGGCTCTCTGAGATTTCTTTAATATTTTTTCAGTGATATCTGATAACATATGATCAAATTTTATGCACATAATAATAATGAATATAGAATGGAACTCACCGGCAATAATCACAAATTTATTGCTTCTGTGGCGAATCAAGTCCAATAAATTTTCGATTATTGCCAGCTTGTCCCATTTTCTCTATGTATAGCACTTGGTTATGAACACTACATGTGCTTTTATTATTACTATAACTTATGATGATTATAAGCTTTTAATTGATTATTTCTAGACAGTTGCAGGTTTTAATAGCATTATATGAGTATAATATGAATATACTGTGCCTGATACTGTTGCAGACAAGGAGGCGGAGTTACAGGTGGAGGAGGAGCCTGAGCCCCCACTGGCCTGGTGGCAGATGATACTGTACGGTATTAACCCCATCAACCTTGACGAGTGGCCTGACATGAGATGGTTCCAGCGGGCTTATGAAGTCTTCAAGGTAATGATAACACTGATATAAGGGTAATCATAACACCTGTATTCAGCCAGACCAAGGGAAGCTAGAAACGTAGATCTACCCATGTCAATGATAGCAAAGTTCTGAAACAGTTACTATGGTATAAGAAAGCGGGGCCTACTCACCACTTTCCTCCACAATGTTTATACCCATCCACTAGGCAGCGATGGCAGACATATATGTGATACCTGACATCAATACACACTTTACCTATACTACTCACAATCTAGTATTCCTATGAGCTTTACAAGTTAAACCCTTCTAAGATCTTCAAAAATCACTTTTGGACTACATTTCTCAACGCGGGAAAAAGCGTTGGGAAGGCTACGTTGCTAACTTAGCATAAATTAGATTCTTGTAATTAAACTTCTACCTACTTGATTTACAAAATATGAACAGATTCCAAGAGGGAAGTGTTTAATCTATAGATCGTATCATTTTTATAGTTCTACAAAGAACAGTTCATTTTGATTCCGCTTTTTCGAACACGGCCGAAAAGCTATGGTGAGGTAGTCCATGCACACAGATATGCGACCTGAAGTGTATTTGGTCATAGATGTTTGCCAATCGTTTTCACTTGTAAATCAGCTTCTACCTAATAGATTAAGAAAATAGAAACAGATTCTAAAGGAGAAATGTTAGGTCTATATGTCTTATCATTTTGGTAATTTTCTGATTATGAACTCATTTTGATTTAGCTGTTCGAACACGGCCAAAAAAACACGGTCAATTTTTTGTCAATTTTAGTCGTATTTTCATCGATATTTCATCATCAAAATCAATTTTGATCAGCAAATAGTTAACAGAATTGTTGGTTTGGGTTTAAAACGGATTTAGTACTTGAAATAACTTCTTTAGTTATCACGTTTTTAACAACTTTATTATTATTAAGATCTTAGTAAATTATTAGGAAGGTTCTACAATCTCAATTATGTAACTGTATCCATATCTATTTTGCGAATTACGTCGCATTCTTATGTATGACAAATAAATTGTGAGATGAAGCATTTTGCTTGATATGTTTTGTTACGTTTATCCCACTATGTTTTGCTAAACATCTTTTTTCCTTTTAAAGTATGTTTGTAGGCCAACTTGAGATATGGATATGTTTAGGTTTACATATGTTAACGTTACTTAATTTGTGTATGCTCACTGCATACTTTATTCATGTTTGGAACAACTTGCAATGATTCTAGGGGGTTTATTAATGGGTAAGAAGTGGTTGGAAACATACTGCGCTAATGTCTTTCCCAACCTGAGATGGTGGATGGGGAGGAAGAGAGTGATGCCAGTGATTGGACATCTACTGCGCTATATGGCTTTCCAGGCGCTGGAGTAGCATTAATTGTGAAAAGCAAATATTATACCAACATCAGATTTATACTGCATACAAAAAGTTCACATAGGTTTGGATGTAACTCTTATTGAATGCTATGTTAATTCTCACATCACAATTTTTAGTTGCATGGGATTGAATTGAGGCTGGATAGAAACCTGAATAAGTTGCCCACTGAAGCTAACCAACTGACTGATGGATAAAAAACATTTTAAAACATTGACAAAAACAAATTATACTTGGAATGATGCCTCCTTTACCTATGTTATTTAATAATAAGATTTGATCAGCCATTTGTCATTCGCCATTGTCAGAGAAAAAAACTCAAACTTACAAGCATAACTTTAATCCAACGACCATGTTGTACTATTTCAATGCAAGAATTGTTTTTTTTATAAAACATTATACCACATAAATTGTATGAACCTGACTACATATACTGAATGTTAAGATAATTAAGGAAGGGTCAGAATATCTCCCATATGGATGGAGAGATTCCCCAAAACTAAAACCTAAACTAGAAAGCCTGTTAATTATTAACTGATCAAAATTTATTTTGATGACGAAATATCAATAAAAAATATGGAACTCTTTTGCCAAAACTTGACAGGTCAGGCGCCATGCAGCGTATTGATACAGGAACTACTTCCACCACTTAACAAAACAATCATCGTTACGTGTAATTACGATAATCTTTACCTGGTCAAAGCTTATTCACATAAATATTTCATTTATACCACGGGCAAGCTGACAAAAAGAGCTTTAAAACCATATATCATATGTTAATGTTCAATGATATAACTATTTATTTGTAGACTGAGAATTCTATTACAAACCCATGAGAAAGCACAGAATTGTCAGCGAGATTGTCTGTATGGACTACCGATTGCCATAGCTTTTCTGGCCGTGTTCGAAAGGCTGAAACATAATAAACTAATCTTTGTGGAATTATAAAAACAATCCGGCCTATAGATTGAACTCTTCCCTCTTCGAATCTGTTTTCATTTTGTAAATCTAGCAATTAGTTGATTACAAATGAAAACAACTTTTTTGAAAATTTGTTGTCAATGCCAATGACGGCGAGGTCGCAATATGGCCGTAAAGTAAGAGACAAGATCTGCTAATTTATGCTACGTTGGCAACGTGTCCTTCACAACGCTTCTTCCTGTGTTGAGAAATGTAGTAAGGGAAGATGGTGTAACTTGTAATAATAATGATAATAAAATTCTTTTATTTCATGACTAACAATCAACTATTATAACTATATTTACATACAGCTGTAAAAAATATAACTATTTGTTGTGAGCAATGATGCATATGTGGGGAATAGTGCATAAGCCTTGGGCCATTATATGATTTCTACACACCTTGATACAACTTATATGAAATATGACTTATAGCTTATAACTCTGTATATTTGCAGTCACCGATCATGTTCTGCATCCAGCTCACTTGTCCTGTTATAGACTACGATGATGAGGAGCTGCACAACTGGAACAAGTATCTACAGATGGTGCAGTGTTTTACTGCACCCGTCATTGCCTCCCTCCTCACTAAAAGTGAGTATACAAGTACTGCAGTGTTTTACTGCACCAGTCATTGCCTCACTCCTCACTAAAAGTGAGTATACAAGTACTGCAGTGTTTTACTGCACCTGCCTCCCTCCTCACTAAAAGTGAGTATACAAGTACTGCAGTGTTTTACTGCACCCGTCATTGCCTCCCTCCTCACTAAAAGTGAGTATACAAGTACTGCAGTGTTTTACTGCACCAGTCATTGCCTCACTCCTCACTAAAAGTGAGTATACAAGTACTGCAGTGTTTTACTGCACCTGCCTCCCTCCTCACTAAAAGTGAGTATACAAGTACTGCAGTGTTTTACTGCACCAGTCATTGCCTCACTCCTCACTAAAAGTAAGTATACAAGTACTGCAGTGTTTTACTGCACCAGTCATTGCCACCCTCCTCACTAAAAGTAAGTATACAAGTACTGCAGTGTTTTACTGCACCTGCCTCCCTCCTCACTAAAAGTGAGTATACAAGTACTGCAGTGTTTTACTGCACCAGTCATTGCCTCACTCCTCACTAAAAGTAAGTATACAAGTACTGCAGTGTTTTACTGCACCAGTCATTGCCACCCTCCTCACTAAAAGTAAGTATACAAGTACTGCAGTGTTTTACTGCACCTGCCTCCCTCCTCACTAAAAGTGAGTATACAAGTACTGCAGTGTTTTACTGCACCTGCCTCCCTCCTCACTAAAAGTAAGTATACAAGTACTGCAGTGTTTTACTGCACCAGTCATTGCCTCCCTCCTCACTAAAGGTGAGTATACAAGTACTGCAGTGTTTTACTGCACCAGTCATTGCTACACTCCTCACTAAAAGTGAGTATACAAGTACTGCAGTGTTTTACTGCACCAGTTATTGCCTCCCTCCTCACTAAAAGTGAGTATACAAGTACTGCAGTGTTTTACTGCACCTGCCTCCCTCCTCACTAAAAGTGAGTATACAAGTACTGCAGTGTTTTACTGCACCCGTCATTGCCTCCCTCCTCACTAAAAGTGAGTATACACATACTGCAGTGTTTTACTGCACCAGTCATTGCCTCCCTCCTCACTAAAAGTAAGTATACAAGTACTGCAGTGTTTTACTGCACCTGCCTCCCTCCTCACTAAAAGTGAGTATACAAGTACTGCAGTGTTTTACTGCACCAGTTATTGCCTCCCTCCTCACTAAAAGTAAGTATACAAGTACTGCAGTGTTTTACTGCACCCGTCATTGCCTCCCTCCTCACTAAAAGTGAGTATACAAGTACTGCAGTGTTTTACTGCACCAGTTATTGCCTCCCTCCTCACTAAAAGTAAGTATACAAGTACTGCAGTGTTTTACTGCACCTGCCCCCCTCCTCACTAAAAGTGAGTATACAAGTACTGCAGTGTTTTACTGCACCAGTTATTGCCTCCCTCCTCACTAAAAGTAAGTATACAAGTACTGCAGTATTTTACTGCACCTGCCTCCCTCCTCACTAAAAGTGAGTATACAAGTACTGCAGTGTTTTACTGCACCTGCCTCCCTCCTCACTAAAAGTGAGTATACAAGTACTGCAGTGTTTTACTGCACCAGTCATTGCCTCCCTCCTCACTAAAAGTAAGTATACAAGTACTGCAGTGTTTTACTGCACCCGTCATTGCCTCCCTCCTCACTAAAAGTGAGTATACAAGTACTGCAGTGTTTTACTGCACCAGTTATTGCCTCCCTCCTCACTAAAAGTGAGTATACAAGTACTGCAGTGATTTACTGCACCAGTCATTGCCTCCCACCTCACTAAAAGTAAGTATACAAGTACTGCAGTGTTTTACTGCACCAGTCATTGCCACACTCCTCACTAAAAGTGAGTATACAAGTACTGCAGTGTTTTACTGCACCAGTTATTGCCTCACTCCTCACTAAAAGTGAGTATACAAGTACTGCAGTGTTTTACTGCACCTGCCTCCCTCCTCACTAAAAGTGAGTATACAAGTACTGCAGTGTTTTACTGCACCAGTCATTGCCTCCCTCCTCACTAAAAGTGAGTATACAAGTACTGCAGTGTTTTACTGCACCAGTTATTGCCTCCCTCCTCACTAAAAGTGAGTATACAAGTACTGCAGTGTTTTACTGCACCAGTTATTGCCTCACTCCTCACTAAAAGTGAGTATACAAGTACTGCAGTGTTTTACTGCACCAGTTATTGCCTCCCTCCTCACTAAAAGTGAGTATACAAGTACTGCAGTGTTTTACTGCACCAGTTATTGCCTCCCTCCTCACTAAAAGTGAGTATACAAGTACTGCAGTGTTTTACTGCACCAGTTATTGCCTCCCTCCTCACTAAAAGTGAGTATACACTCTAAGCTGGGTGGGCTTATGACAATGAACACTATTCTACGTATCCAGTGTCTGGTCAGAATTATCAGGGTGCGACAAGATCGCCTCCCGAAAGCCCGAGACGTGTTGATTTTGGCGTCGGGCAGGTAGATTTTTAATCTACACGTCCTTGGACGGGTAGATTTTGGGGCTAACATTAGTGTAGGCTACCATTTCAGTGTTACTGAATAGACATTTGGCCGACGTCAAAGTCACCTCAAGTGTAATATTTGTGATGTGTTACAGAAAAACAAGTCGCAAAATAATGGAATTTGAGACATCATAGCGTATTTCACAAGATGAAATCAAGTCAATTTCAATGATGGTAAACATTTCGTCACATAATAAGTATAGATTTTAAGTTAGAATTTTTTACTTTAGAATAAAGGTTTACAATACCTCTTGTCGGGCAATTACCAGTAATAATAAATATACTAAATATACTCCATAGTATGACCTTAGAAATGCAAGGATATATTTGATACATCTATTCATATATGACTTGGATTATCATATACTCCAAAAATGAGAACATTCCTACGGAGAGACCATGTAGATAAAATACTTTGTAAAAATTCCCTTTTGCGACTTGTCACTCATTTTCCTGAAACACATCACATTTGATTTAATGTGATAAGGATGCATATACTAATTGCCTATCTACATGTATATTCTATATGAGGAGTTCATGATTTTTCTGAAAAAGGACATTTGGTAGAAAACACATCGGAAAATAATACATAGGATTGTTTTAGAATATATAAATATACAGGTCCTAGGAAATATATGGACGATATGAGGCAGAGTGATAACGGACACAGAATATACAGTATTTGTTATCAATCATATGTGATCATTGAGCACAACATATCGCTTCTTTTGCTTTTAAAATCACACCATTTAAAGATTTAGCAAATTATGTGGGGTTTCAATGTCATAATTTATGCTAGTTTGCCTATGTTAAAAAATGACTTGTGTCTATGACAAATGCCTTCTTTGGATTTAATTTGTTAACTTACTTCAAGATTAAAATAATAAAGAAAATTATTATTCAACAGATTTATTATTAAGCAATATTGACATATCATATCTCAGATATAATTATAAAGATGTCATGTAATTGTTTAGGCTAAAGCGGGTCTGAAGCTACTGGGCAGGTGGAATTTTGAGGTGGGCAGGTAGATTTTAAATCAACCTGCCCGTGGGCAGGTTGATAATTTGGATCTTGTCGCACCCTGATTATATAGTAAAAAAATATGGTGGTCGGGTTGATGTTATGGTGAATTGATACACAAAGTGACATGATGCCTTGGTACTAAAAATCAAGGCCATAAAAAAAGCGTTATTTGCAACTTATGGAATTCATTACCTTATGCACAAAGGAATGTCAATGAAATTAATGATTTCAAACAGCTTCAGCAGAACGTCCTTAACCTATTCAGGCTGCGTATTGCCTTAAAGCACTCCCACGCATAGGACGCGTAGTGCATAAAAGCACTCCCACACATTTGGCCGCGAATTGCTTTAAAGCACTCCAACGCATAGGACGCGTAATGCGATAAATCACTCCGTGGGAAAGGACGCGTTTTGCAAAAAAGCATCACAATAACAACGTTATTCAATCTGGCGACGTTATGGGTCGTCCTTAATATACATAACGTTATTAGAATGTGCGTCATCCAGAGAGCAGTGGACGCGGTGAAGCATCATCATGATGCGACGTATACATTTCACTTAGGACGTCATCAACTGAAGTGCTTTTTCCCACGCTTGGTCATCAAGCATGATGCAATGTTGTTGGTGCAGTCCTGAATGGGTTAACATTCTGAATAAATAAAAATGACAATGTAGATAACTAACTGTCCACCCTTTTATTTCCACAAATCAATCAAAATATAAGTAAAAATGTCAATAGACATAAATCCACAACAGACAAATCATCGTCATTGTTCTCTCTCATCACATATCTCATGAATCAGTTATGATCATTAATACACTCAAGTCATTGTTGCACATGAAATGTTGTACATTGCAGCGTTCAACGTGTCGGTGGGTGGCGGCAGCTTCAAGCTGTGGATGCTGTTCCTACTGATGGGCTTTGTGTTTGCCGTCATCATATTCTTCACCAGCCACCCTGACAGGAAACCGGTCTACCACTCAGTGAGTGCACTCTTAGTAGCTATCTAACTACCTGCCTATATTTATCTAACCACCTGCCTACCTATCTATCTACCTGCCTCTATCTATCTACCTATCTATCCATCCATCCTTCAGTCTGTTCATACCTTCCAACCTATCTATATATGCCCATCTATGCCCATCTATGTCCATCTATGCCCATCTATGCCTATGTCCATCTATTATATGCCCATCTATGCCTATGTCCATCTATTATATGCCCATCTATGCTCATCTAGCCTATCTATGCCCACCTATACCATCTACCTATCCACCTATCTATATCTATCTATGTATACTTGCAGGTCTTTGGCTACATGGGGTTTGCTGTGGCTCTAATCTGGATCTATGTGATAGCCAATGAGATTGTCTCCCTACTGGAGGTATGTATTTTTAACTCATGTAATTCAGAACTATTGAATTCATCAAATATTGGTGTTGATGTTTTCTGTTCAGCTTTGATTCCACAAGTGATAAAATCTAAATATGGTACAACTATGTAATGCTCTTTAAAATACTGCTGTTAATACATTGTAAGAACCAATCTAATTATGAATTTATTAGTTAACATGTCAATGCCTATTATAACCGTTGTTGTAATCTTAAGCGACTCATAGGATGAAGGGAATTTGTTTAAAGATATGTACTACCTTTGGTCTTTTTCTGAGTCAAATATAGAACTCAAACACCGGCAATATTCTTGGCCTATGCTGTATTTCAGACTATTGGTGTGGTGTTAAACATCAGTAACGCAATTCTTGGCCTCACCCTGCTCGCCTGGGGTAACAGTATAGGAGGTAAGTGTTTAAAACATGGGGGGAATTAAAAAGAACTATTAAGATGAAATTATTATGGGTAATACAAACCAAAGATAGGGAGACCAGGAAAGGGAATACTATATAAATGAAATACTGCATACTCTGCAACATGAAAATCAGAATAAGATTATTTTCACGAGTCTCATGCATATATTTTATACAAGGACGCAAATAAAAAATGATTCTGGATCTCGAGCTGTAACTGTGATGAAACAAAATGACTGTGACTAACTCCCGTCTCTCCTCTCTCTTTCTGCCCTCTCTGTGCCCTCTCTTTCTGCCCTCTGTGCCCTCTCTGTGTCCTCTCTCTTTCTGCCCTCTCTCCTCTCTCTTTCTGTCCTCTCTCTTTCTGCCCTTACTGTGCCCTCACTGTGCCCTCTCTGTGCCCTTACTGTGCCCTCTCCACCACAGACTGGGTGTCTAATGTGGTCATGGCTCGGCAAGGCTTCGCCAGGATGGGATTCGCTGCATGCTTTGGTGCTCCACTATTCAGTATCCTTTTTACAGTGTATCAACATTATAGGCTTTGAGTTCAAGCAGGCTGAAATTTGATAATAATATTATTCATATTTAATATTTATTTCCATGTATCCACCCCACATGTATTATGACCTTGACTCAAGGGTAGACCTGTGTCTAGGGTTCGGCATCCCCATGTGTATACAGATCGTCAGCAAGAAACAAGACGCAGTGGTAAGTGGGGCTATAAGGGACATGTATTGGTAAACTAATTGTGATGTGTTTCAGGAAAATGACTCATAAGTCGCAAAATTGATATCTTTCAAAGTGTTTTTTTCACAAGATAATATTATTGGAATATTCTAATCTTTGGAGAGTTTATCACTTGTAGCTATATCAATCGATGTATCAAATTTCAGGACAATCTATGTAATATATCCTATCGTTTTAAAGGTCCTCATATGGAGTATATTTGGTTACTTTACTGTTTATTGACCCCCGGAAATATTAGAAACTTTTTTTTCAAAAACGAAAATATCAAACTTAAAATCTAGAAATACTGATTAGATTATTAGACTGTTTACTATCATTGGAATCAGCTTGATCTTATCTTTTCAAATATAATGGAATCTCAAAATCTATTTTTTGCGACTTATGACTCATTTTCCTGTAACACTTCACAATTAGGATCTATAGTACAATATAGACCTGTAGCTGGTATTTTGGGGTAAAAATGATTTATTTTTTTAGAAAGCAATGCATGAGATCATCCTTGAAGGATAAAGTATTATTTTCTTATAAACCATTGAATTAGTTACCTACCTAAATGAAATACTAAAAATATTTAAAAAAAATTGACAGTTGAGCCCCTGGTCAATGTCCCTAAAGGCAGGTCATTATCAACCATATTGATTGATAAATATGTCACGAAAATTAATCGAAATCATCAATTGATATCGCCTGCAGGTTGGGGCACTCGCACACTCAATCACGTACAGCTCTTGGTTGTTTCTTAGTCGAGTCTATAGTTTCCTAGAAAATGTGTAAAAACCTAACAAATACTAACAATGACCACAACGACCTTGACCTTGCAGATGCCCATGACCCACGTGAACCTGGTGTTGGGCTTCTTCCTGCTCTTCTCACTAGTGACGTCACTTGTCATGCTGCCCTTGCTGCGCTTCAAGGTCAACCGCATCTACGGGTTCTTCCTCCTCATCCTCTACATCGTCTTCCTCATCATCGCCATCCTCACCGAGACTAAAGTCATTAATCTAAACTTTATATACAAAACATGATAAGTGATTACCATGGTAATGTAGGCAATGTTTGTTTGTGTGGAGTTTGTGGAGGTTTTGTTATTGGTTGTGCCAGCCTCTGATGTTGGGGGGCACTTGTGGGGAGCTCTGTGAGCTCTGTGAGGAGGTGCTGAAAGGTTTTTACTCCAGGTGGGGCACATGTTGGTCATGGCTCAGAAGAAGCGTCATGTGTGTTTAGCGTCTCATGACGTCACTTCCGGTTTAAAGCATTCCAATACCAGCCATGCTGCTGAACAGTCGACTTCCGGTGTAGTATCCATCTCTGCCACCAGGGCCCAGTTGAGAATACAGCCTCCTGTAGTTCCTTGAAAGAGAAAGAGAAAGAGAAAGAGAAAGGTGGGAGAGAATGAAAGAGAAAGAACTGGAGGAAGGAAAGTAAAGCAGGAAGGAAAGCAAAGTGATTAAAGATTTTATTTTGTTTTTAAACTCGGCATGTGGGTTTAGCTTTTTAACACACCCGATACTGTCAGTATTATTTTGTAAATAGAAAATGTATTTTGTAGCATTGTTAAGACTATTTTATCTGAATTGTGCAACAATTATCTGGTTGTCAGTTACAAATCATCGCTCATACATACTTTGGACCTGTTTTAAAGGTAAAGATTCAATCCTTGGAGATAAATCGATTTCATATTACGAAGATGAAAGTCAAATTATTTGTATCCTCGGTTGTGCATGTAAATTTGTATAAATGGCTACCCCTATGGGGGAGGTTTCTAAACAATCTAAAAATGCCAGCAATTAATTGAATATAGTAATAGTGGACTTCTAAATACCACTGCGCATGTCTCTACGGTGCATTCTGGGATGGATTAACTTTGAATCTGGTGTACAAAACTATAGCATCAATTTCAAATGGAGCCCCAACCCAAGATGGTGCACGTTTTGTATTGCATTGTTTTTGTTTTATTTTGGTGGAAATAAATTAATTACTGCTTTTATCGCAATGCAAAGTGCTGTTACTTTGTTGGAAGCTACCGTCATCAATGTGCCTTTTTTGATCTCATTCATTAGATATAGAGTTCTTGTATTTTGTGAGATATCGTACCCAGGCTTGTGATGGTAATAGTTCCACATGCAGGGAGTATAAAGCTGCATTCTCTGCATTACAACAAACTTACGAGAGTTACTCATATCATGACTTATAGCACTGAATGTATTGTTATTCAGCTGCTGTTTCATGTTTAAACAATACTTTGAGGTAGAATCGGCCGAGAGATAATGGCTGCCAGTGAGTGATAATAAGTTAAAGATAAGAACAAAACAAAAATATTTTTGTACGAATGTTCAAGTATAGAGAATGCAGCTTGGCAGGATTGGCCGACTGCGGTGCCTCTATTCCACCTGCAGGGTGGGTTATAAGAGTCAGCTTTTCAGAAATTGTACAATTCACCTTCACCAATCTTCTCAAATAACCCTAATTTCAGACGAAAATAAAGCTCAAAATACATTTCAACCTAACCAAACAGATTGCTAGAATGAATGCAATGCCGAATATACTCTAATTTACCCAGTATTTACCAAATAGCAGCCTAATTTAGCAGAATTTACTGAATGTGAACGGCTGCCAGTTGTACATTTTCTGAAAATCTGACCCATAACTGGTGAATACTCAATGATATCATACCACAAAGTATTGTTTGTATATATACTACTGCATCCTCCAGTCAACATTGGGCAACATTAGTATTCCACTAAATGTGATCTGGGTTAGGAAAATGTGTCATAAATCGCAAAATTGATATTTTTCATAGTGTTGTTATCACAGGATCCCTTTATTGAAATGTTCTCATATTTTGAGGGTTTAGCCCATATAGTCATATGAATCCATGTAACAAATGTCGGGATATTGTATTAAATATATCCCTGAGTTTTGAAGGCTTTTGTATGGAGTATATTTAGTTACTTTACTGATAATAATTATTTTCCATCCAGAAACATTTCAAACTTTTTTTCCGAGAATAACAATATCAAACATAAAATATAGAAATACTTCTTAAATGTCCTTCATGTTTACTATTAGTGGAATCGGCTTGATCTCCTCTTTTCAAATATGATAATATCTCAAAATCCATATTTTGCGACATATGACAAATATTTTCCTAAAACGGACCACAAATTCCAGGAAAGGATCATTCTGGATCACAACGAATTTTCTGTTTGTCTCACATGTTGTATTATATCCATGTATAAAGTAAGCTGGTTTATATAGCGGTACTTAGATAGAATGCAACAATAAATTGTATAAACTTTTATTCAATAAACATATATATACATTTCTGTTTTATGAATGTTTTACGAAAATGAATGGTCCCTCTCTCAAAGTATTACATACAATGAGGTCTCCCTGGTAACCCTTTTAAATCATAATATAATGGCATAACGACAATGTACTTGATAAAGTGAGTGTGGTTACATATTTTCAAATCATCGTTTAGGTTAAATTGTTAATTTCACATTTCAGTTTTCAGTTTCTCGACATTCAAGACATTCCCTTTTATAATAAGTCAATTTAGTAAATTTCTACGCAATTCTACGAGGTATTACAAGTTTGTTCTATGAGTTGGGATCATGCACCCGTTTCAACCACAAGTGCTTATGATTGTTATATGAAGGTTTGTCTATCTGGGATATGGAATAGTTGTAGAATTATTGTAGGAAAATAAGAAGAATAAAGAGTGTCCATATTTATATCACAACTACCATGTTGACATGATTTATTTACCAACACTTGTTTATTTTCTGCCATCAGCATGCACCCCAAACACTTTATGAAAGACTCAATCTCATTGGATGATATGGCGATTTCAGAATGAGATTGTTGGCCCACATTCTTGACAGCGCAGACTGGGAAACTTTTCAAAGTGACCAATGAATATCATGGGAAATTCTTGGATTGTAATATTCAAAATTTTAAACTTACTCCCAACATTTTTTTTTCTACTTACATTTCTATGCATTGGGAATATTGTCCATGTTGTTTACTTTACGCATAGTGCGGATAGTGGCGCCCTGCGGTGGAAACGTGACAAACCAATCAGATGCAAGATAACAAGCATCTTCCAAAACATTACGCATAGTGAGGATCAGTGGCTTGTGTAGTTGATAACAAGCCAAGTTGTGATATCATATTTTATTATACCTCTGGGAGGGAGTGGTGAAATTGTGAATTTATTGCATATTTAAATAGAAAAATAGACACGAAAATGAGTGAGGGGGACCGGAAGTGGGAAACTTTTCGCAAAGTAAACATAACAGTATGGTGGACAGAGCTTGTTCTCCGACTCTGATTCCAATCGAATTTTTTGTATTTTTTCACCAAAAACATCGGGGGAGGTATAATAAATACAAAATTGACTTCTGGCAGTGTAAGAGGTGGTTATCTCCCTTGTGCTACGTAATTTCGTCAGGTGCTTCGCACCCTTAGGAAATTACTACGCCCGCGGGAGATAACCACCTCTCACACTGCCAGAAGTCAATTTTGTCTATATATCGAAGTGGGAAACTTTTCGCAAAGTAAACATAACAGTATGGTGGACAGAGCTTGTTCTCCGACTCTGATTCCAATCGAATTTTTTGTATTTTTTCACCAAAAACATCGGGGGAGGTATAATGAATACAAAATTGACTTCTGGCAGTGTAAGAGGTGGTTATCTCCCTTGTGCTACGTAATTTCGTCAGGTGCTTCGCACCCTTAGGAAATTACTACGCCCGCGGGAGATAACCACCTCTCACACTGCCAGAAGTCAATTTTGTCTATATATAGTTTACTATGGTCAGCTTTATACAATCATGTAGTTATAATGTTAACGATGAGTTCATGAATATTTCCATATTAAACCAAAAGGATTTTTCTGATGATATGAGTTTGTTAGCTTGTTAATAAAGGACTAACATAGTTTATAAAATGAGAACTTTGGTATTACAATAATTTGGTTGTAAATACAGAATTTGGAACAGGACCTATAGGTGTCATTGCAGCAGTGAACAAATTAACGTAATTGAGGCACACATTGTGGTGATATATATTCACTCCATCCATCCCCCATAGACTTAGCATTGTGGTGATATATATTCACTCTATCCATCCCCCATAGACTTAGCATTGTGGTGATATATATTCACTCCATCCATCCCCCATAGACTTAGCATTGTGGTGATATATATTCACTCTATCCATCCCTCCATAGACTTAGCATTGTGGTGATATATATTCACTCTATCAATCCCCCATAGACTTAGCATTGTGGTGATACATATTCACTCTATCAATCCCTCCATAGACTTAGCATTGTGGTGATATATATTCACTCTATCCATCCCTCCATAGACTTAGCATTGTGGTGATGCATATTCACTCTATCAATCCCTCCATAGACTTAGCATTGTGGTGATATATATTCACTCTATCCATCCCTCCATAGACTTAGCATTGTGGTGATGCATATTCACTCTATCAATCCCTCCATAGACTTAGCATTGTGGTGATATATATTCACTCTATTCATCCCCCATAGACTTAGCATTGTGGTGATACATATTCACTCCATCCATCCCCCATAGACTTAGCATTGTGGTGATATATATTCACTCTATCCATCCCCCCATAGACTTAGCATTGTGGTGATATATATTCACTCCATCCATCCCCCATAGACTTAGCATTGTGGTGATATATATTCACTCTATCCATCCCTCCATAGACTTAGCATTGTGGTGATATATATTCACTCTATCAATCCCTCCATAGACTTAGCAGTGTGGTGATACATATATTATTTAACCTTTGAATGTAGTCGATACGCAGGGCCCATTGAGTTAACACTGAGAGGGTAACTCAGTCCTGAGGCCGATGTGATGGCCGTATCAGCCTCAGGCTGATATGGAATGAATATAGTTCTCCAACGATAATAGTATTATTGCATATAAATGAGTTTCAAAATTAAGAAAAAAACATGAATATGTTTATTAGAGTAATTTAGTCCTTGCGGGTCTGAAAAATGGCGCGTAGAAATACACAAATCTGCTCGAGTACATTTGAATAAGTAACGGCGAAATAAATACAAAAGGAACGCGGGACTTCGCATCCCCTCATATACTTAGCATTGTGGTGATATATATTCACTCTATCAATCCCCCATAGACTTAGCATTGTGGTGATACATATTCACTCTATCAATCCCCCATAGACTTAGCATTGTGGTGATACATATTCACTCTATCCATCCCCCCATAGACTTAGCATTGTGGTGATATATATTCACTCTATCCATCCCCCATAGACTTAGCATTGTGGTGATATATATTCACTCTATCCATCCCTCCATAGACTTAGCATTGTGGTGATATATATTCACTCTATTCATCCCTCCATAGACTTAGCATTGTGGTGATACATATTAGTAGTAGCAGGAGAAGTAGCATGGCAATGGAACCGACCCTTAAAGATGGATATCATCAGAATTTTTAAGATTTAAAAACAATGAAAGAAGAGAGACTAATGGTGTCTGCAATGCTGAGCCTATGGGAGAGTTACATGTCAATATGGCGCCACCTGGTGCCGTGGTGTGCCTCTAAAACACACCACCAGGGGCTACTTAGCCTCGCTAATTTGTCATTAAGAGAATTAATGTACTTTTACTCCATGATTCTTTGAGACGGCAAGCGAGTTCCGCTAGCGGTAGCGGTGCAAGGGTACGGTTTTCATAAAACTAATTCTTGATTTTAATATCCTTTATGCTGTCTATCAGGACAATGTCTTTTACATATATATTAATAAGAATATACCATTCCAGAGAACTTTTAATTTCAAGAAAGATGAGATTTTAAACTTTGAATGAAGTACGTTGGACTTTTTTGGAAAGGGTGACAGATACAGCAGGGATTGCATACTGATGTCGGCCCCCATAGGCTCCCATATTGAAATCCCAAAGTTTACTCTCCTGTTTATACATGATAACAATGAAAAATTGTTTTGTTCTAAACATATGTGATACTTACAATATCAAACTTAGAGTCAATGAAAGCAATTAATATTTGACAAATGTTTTCTATATTTTTTTGGGGGTTCAATCTCCAAAGTTTACTATGGAGCTCTATGGGACATGCACCTAATACTGCTCAAAAGTCAACCCCTGGTACGCAGCGCCACCTGTAGTCACGTGACTTTCCGTCTCAAAGAATGGCTGTCTGCCGTCTGTAGCGAAATAAAATAATTGGTGGAATAGCACGAAATTTTACGTGTTGAATCGCCCGGGTGTGAGAGTGGAATTCAGGTATCGATACACAATAATATATACACATTATATTTTAGACAACATATAAGGATACATATATGGCTTTGATAGTAGTAATAATATTTTAATGATATAATAAGCTTCATTCTCAGCGATCTATTTAGCCACTTTAAAAACATACCTTTGGCAGGAAACCATGACAACAATAACTATTGACGGTTTAATTTGCATAATTTTATTGCAACATAAACAAGAAAGATACACATATAACCACAGGTGTCAATATCCATCACCCCGTGCAGGAGATCATTAAAATGTGCACCATTTATCAGAAAATATTCATGTTGATTATCTGTTAATTGTCAATTGGTGAGATATAATAATTATGTGACTGGCTCTGCAAAAACATCGTGACATTAAATATCAATTTTGCGACTTATGACTCATTTTCCTGAAACACATCACATATGTGACTGGCTCTGCAAAAACATTGTGACATTAAATATCAATTTTGCGACGTGTGACAAATTTTCCTGAAACACATCACAAATGCTCTCTCTTGGCATGTCTTGGAAATCAACTATATTTAGCTGAATATATGAAGCCCTGGTTACCATCACACAGCATCTTGAGGAGGGAGTCGTAGATTGTCGTCATCTCCTGGTAGCTTCCCACATGTTTGACGTCACTGGTGAGGACGCTGACGTCTTTGGCTGTGACGTCACCCACAGCAATGACTACCAATTTGACACCGTCTCCAGTCAGGCCTGAGGCGTAGGCCATTCATTGCCTGTGTCGAACCAACAAGAACAGTTCAAAAACAATATAAAGAATACGTCTTAATAATTTGAGGAGATTCAAGATGGTGGCAAGCAAATGCCATATACAGTCGTTATGGGTTGATGAAACAATGACCTTGAATGACCTTGAAGGCGTTCCCTCAGAATGGAAGGTAGTTATTGGTTATATTTGGCCGTGTGGGGGAATGTTGAAATAATTATATGGGTCAGTACAATAGGTTTAAAGCAAAACTGGCACAATTCTACATTGCAAGACTCAAATAGTATTACCGTATATATTATATATAGGATTTGTATTCCAACATCTCAATTACAAAACAGTTGTAAGAAATGGTCGATACACTCTGGACCGTGTAGGTCTTCCGGGTAAACCCAACAGAATAAACACACAATTAATAGAGTAAATAAAGTCATTGGTTTTGTCTCTCATAGTTCGTTTTGAAGTTTCCAGATTGTTCTTGTGGGTTATATATACTTGAGTTTGATTCAGTGACTCTCATTTTCCTTTTGTGTAGTGTCCTGTTAATTAATTGTTATATGCAATATCAATGTTCATTCATGTAAATTACCAGTCAATTACTATTCAAGTATTGGATGAAAGGATTAGTTTACATTGTTTTAGAAGTGACGGCCTTCTTTATATCTACTCCACATGTATTATGGTACATTATATCACTTAACTTCTCATTCAAAAATTATGTAACGCTCGAGGGGGGGGGGGGGGGTGTCAAACGGTCCCATAGGTAAAACATTGCATTGCCTAACGCAGGGGGGGGGGGGTCTAAATTTTGAGGCAAAAAAGCTTTACGTAATTTTTGAATGACCCCTTATTACAATGCTAAGCAGTGGTGAAGTGTCGTTTAATGTGTTGCAATTCGTGTTTGACTTGCCCAAATTCTATTTCATATCACAATCATCAGGTTTGACTTTTAGCTCTTTGATGTAAAGACATGACATTTATACTATACTACATTAAATGACCAAGATTTACCTCCACGGCCAAACTGGGCCCATTTTAAAACCATGCGGTAGTGAGAAATGTATCCCGGTTTAAAGAAAATCCTTGAAAAAAAACCACAAAAAAACCCAATCAAAACCATTATTTTGTAACGAACTCACGTCTGCGATGCCATCCTTGCTATCAATAACGACGACTGCTACCCTGCTGATGTCACTTCCGGTTTGTCCGCCATTGCTTGGGATGAATGCGGTGTTGGCCAGGTAGTCCATCCTGTCCTCCAGCCCATTCACAACGCTGTTTGCCCGAGACTGTAGGAGATTTAATTTCTTTTAGAAATTGGTTGGCCATTTCTGATTGCTCAGGTCAGCCAATGGATGGCAGATACACTAAAGAGCCCGATAGTTTTGTTTTTTTTGTTCAAAATATTCATTTGGGTAATTAACTAAAAGAGATTCATGCTCACAAGTACATGGCAAATCTATGTGCAATTCTTATAGCAAATGGCACGATGGAGGGTTCAAACTGATCTCGACACATCAGAAAAGGGGACTCACCCCTTCACGGTTCGTCCCATTTTCTGATGTGTGTCAGACAGAGTGCCATTTGCTATTTATTACACACTTTATATGGATGTTAAAAAGTAAATTTAACTTGTTTAGCCTAGATTGTCGCCCGAGGAACCTCAATTCACTGCAACTTGTAGGCCCAAGTTTCACGGTCAGGGATAACATCATTTGTTTCAGGTTTGTAGGTCAGGCCTAAGCTGCGCCAATGAGATTGCATCATTTAGGCGTGTGTAACCATGGGAGCCCAAACTGTTCACGTGAACAGTTCAGATCAACCAAACTGTACCCCCGAACTGCACCTTTCTAACTGATCATGTATGTAATAAAGCTGCAAATGAAGATCACTAACTTCCTGCACTTGCAGCAACATTATAACATTAATTTAGATAAAACAAATGACCTCCAACTGACCCTCAAGTCCTCGGCAAATGATTCTGTGGTATCATGAGCGTTGAGGGCAATCTTCCTCCAGGTGGTAGCACAGGTCCTGGGGGCCAGACCCACCTGTACTTGACCTTCCCCAAGCGTGACCTTGCCTAGCACCATCTCCACAAGGTCAAAGGTGTTGCTGGTGTCATCACTAGTCGCCCTGGTGGACAGGGAGAACATGAGGTCCATGGGTCGGTTGTGCTTGCACCCTGTCAATAGCACAAACAACTCATTTTTACACAAAACAAAACAATTGTCATTTTCACATTGTCAAAAGTCATTTTCACACATCACACATAGTTCACTTGTCCATTGATTTAGTTAGAAGCTAAATTCTGAAAGAAAGCACGGTGAGCCAGAAGGGAGAGGGTTTAAGTGGCAGATCATCGCTCACAATGTTCACATTTCACTCCTAGTGGCCTAGGAGTTGATAGGAGTTGCACTCTTTCAAACCAACTTTTCATTGCAACATCACGCAATAAAGAGTTTTTTAATTGAATTGAATTGAATTGAACTGAACTCAAGTACTTATTATGCACTGGGTTGACAATGTGTACAATGTACTACAATAGGGGAATTGCATGTCTCACTGCGCATGTCTGTCAAAGTGCATGCTGGGACGGATTCAGTTCAAATCTGACATACAAATATTTGACAACATTGTTTTAAAAAATTGCAAAACTGTTTTCTCCAATATCATAGCTTGTATCAATGATCGATGTAAACCAAATGCATGATGGGAAAGATAAGGTGTTGCGTTATGGAAACATGTATATCACATGGATATTGGCATTAGAGCACTGATAATATTCCATGCTGAACATGACATGTTTTCTATAGATTTTATATTGTACCATTAGTCCCATAATTCCATGCGAATCAAGATGTAAAATGGCGGCTATGCAACTCTCCTATTGGGATGAAAAAGCCCTAATAATAATATAGCTACCTTCAATGTTACTGGGGGGCTTGCAGGCGACCGCGACAATGTTCTGTATGTTGTAGGCGGCCTCCTCCCAGTTGTCCAGCATGAACAGATGTGGGTGAGATTCTCAGAAAATGTACAATTCAACATCGCCAATCTTCTCAAATAACCCAAATTTCAGACGAAAATAAAGTTCAAAAGACAGTTCAACCTAACCAAACTGATTGCTAGAATCAGTGCAATGCCGAATATACTCGAATTTACCTAGTATTGACCGAATTGCAGCCTAATTTAGCAGAATTTACTAAATGTGTACAGCTGCCATTTGTACATTTTCTGAAAATCTGACCCATGTTTGGGGGTGAGGTTGGAGTCTGCGCTGGCTATGGCTTTCAGCTGGGAGTAATCCAGGTCCCTCTCCTTGATACCAACCACGATCAACGTGATGCCCTGCCACACAGACATATATTCTCTTCTTATTTCTCTTCTTTTGATACTTTATTCAATCAAGAGGGAATGATATTAATGCACGGAGGTTAGCCAGCTAGTCCTGTTTATCACCTGCTACCTGGTTTAACTTCATTTATATTGTATATGGGTCAGATTGTCAGAAAATGTACAATTCACTTTCACCAATCTTCTCAAATTATCAAAATTTCAGACGAAAATAAAGTCCAAAATACAGTTCAACCGACCCCAACAGATTGCCAGAATCAATACAATGCCAAATATACTCGAATTTACCTAGTATTGACCAAATTGTAGCAGAATTTAGCAGAACTTATTAAATGTGTACAGCTGCCAATTGTACATTTTCTGAAAATCTGACCCATATAGAGAGAGATCTATGCATGGAAACTAGTTATTCTATATGGGTGGAACAGAATGAAATGTGGAGGGTGAGTTAGGATGATTGGAGACTTGTACAGTGCATGATGTATGATTGATCGTAATCCATCATAATGTGTCGTTATATTGGGTTATTAATTACATAATTAATTAGGCGTCCACATAACAAATTACTAATAGGGGATTTGCATAGCTGCTATTTTGAATCTTGATTCGCATGGTATTATTGGACTGATGCTAGAGTCTGGAATCTATAGAAAACAGCATGTTCAGCATGGACTATTTATCAATGCTTTGATAATGGGGAGGTACATTTGGGTCAGATTTTCAGAAAATGTACAATTCGTTTTCACCAATCCTCTCAAATAACCCACATTTAGGACAGAAATAAGCTTCAGAATGCAGTTTAACATAACAGAACTGATACTTTAAATCAATGCGATACTAAATATACTCAGATATACCCGGTATTCAACATGTATTAGCCAAATTTAGCAGAACTTCCTAATTGTGTAAAGCTGCCAATTGTACATTTTCTGAAAATCTGACCCATATATGTTAGCTCGTGTCAAGGTGACGGGTGTGTGAGTCACAAGCAGTAGTGGAAGAGGATGTGGAGGAGGTCGAGACCAAGGTGTGATGTGTTTCAGGAAAATGACTCATAAGTCGCAAAATTGATATCTTTCAAAGTGTTTTTTTCACAAGATAATATTATTGGAATATTCTAATCATTGGAGAGTTCATCACTTGTAGCAATATCAATCGATGTATCAAATTCCAGGACAATCTATGTAATATATCATATCGTTTTATATGTCCTCATATGGAGTATATTTGGTTACTTTACTGTTTATTGACCCCCGGAAATATTAGAAACTTTTTTTTCAAAAACGAAAATATCAAACTTAAAATCTAGAAATACTGATTAGATTATTAGATTATTTGATCTCATTTTTCCAAATATAATGGTATCTCAAAATATATTTTTTGCGACTTATGACTCATTTTCCTGAAACACATCACAAGGTCACCTAATGTGTATACAAACAGTAATTCCTAGGCTCATGATTGGTATTTATTTATATTACTAAGAACAAAAAAGATGTGAGCATTTAGGAAATCAAAAGGATTCCTACATTTTATGATTAATTTTGCTGTTTTTATGTTTGAAAAAGAAGTTTGCAGTATTTCTGGGTGGCAAACCTTAAGCCCATGATACCCCAATTATGAGCACATTTCAACAAAGACATTTTGTGGATAAAACACTTTAAAAAATATCAATTTTGTGACTTGCGACTCTTGTTTTATGACACCTATAAGAGTAATGCCACATCACATCATATATGTGATGTGTTTCAGGAAAATGAGTCATAAGTCGCAAAAAGGATATTTTTCAAAGTGTTTTTATCACAAGATCACATTATTGGGACGTTCTAATTCTTGGGGGGTTTATCACTTTTGGCTATATCAATCGATGTATCAAATATCAGGACAATCTATGTAATATATCCATTCGTTTTAAAGGTCTCATATGGACTACATTTAGTTACTTTACTGTTTATTGACCCCCAGAAATATTGGAAACCTTTTTTTTCAAAAACGAAAATATCAAACTTAAAATCTAGAAATAGTTATTAGATTATTAGACCTGCTAACCTTTTTTGGTACAGACTCTAAAAGTGTGTATGTGGGTGGAGGGGAGCATGTAATCATGCACAACAATTCAAGGGGAGGGGGAGCCAAGAAATTGTGCAAAATACATTAGGGAAGGGTGGGGGGTTCATACAATTTTGCACAAGAATTGTTCTCAAATTGTTCTCAGACAAATTATATGTGCTTACAAGGCATTGGACGGTAAGACAGATGGAGGAGTGTTTTGAAACACTAGTAGTGGTTGATACAAAGTTATTAGTAATTTGTGGTTTAGGGTTTTCATACTTGATGAATATAAATCGCTTTATTTTTTAAATGTGGCAACGTCTGAAACACACCCATGGGGGATATGGCGCTTTTTAAAATTTTGATGTGACAGTAGAGTTTTATGACCTAAATGAATAAAAATAATTCTAAATAAATTCTCCTCTTCCCCGCTCCGTGGTTGATTATCAACAGTCCCTAATAAGGCCCAAAAAAATAGGTGTGTTTCCGATTTATCTGGCTGAAAACTAGGTAGGGGGGGTGGTAATTTTTTTTTTTTTGTTAATTTTTTTTTGTTTTGAAACCACCTCCCAGGAACTGAGAAAAATGTCTTTTTCATAACAATAGTTGTTTTGAACATGGGAAATGTGCCTTTTGACAGTTTCGGGTTAGGAAAACGAGTTTTCCTGCTTTTGTAAGCTTTTTTTGTCAAAAAATCCAAAAAAACTAAGATATGATGGGGAAAAAATCAGGTATGGTAAAAAAATGTTTAGGTAGGGTAAGGTTTTTCTAGGTAGGGGTAAACCGGAAACACACCAATTTTTTTTTTTTGCCTAAGTGTGAGTACTTTGGTGGTACCTCCTCATGGACCTTCCTTGCTTCAGAGGCTGTCAGCGCCTTCTCCTGGCTCGCTCCGTCTGTCACCAGTATAGCCAGCGGCTTCTCCTGGCTCGCTCCGTCTGTCACCAGTATAGCCAGCGGCTTCTCCTGGCTCGCTCCGTCTGTCACCAGTATAGCCAGCGGCTTCTCCTGGCTCGCTCCGTCTGTCACCAGTATAGCCAGCGGCTTCGCGTCCTCTCTCAAGTTACCTGACATCATCACCTGCTCCCTGAGCATGCGCAGTGCCTTCCATGTCTCTGTGTACTGACCCATCTCTGATCGCTGACATGATAATGAGAATTTGTTTGGTTAGCTCTGACATTGATATAATGTGATTTACCTGAACACCTACTTTTGAAACTAGGTTTATTTTTACTGTTTGAATATAATATTGGCCTTAAATGGAATATTTAAAAAAAATCTTATTGTAAAGGCAAAATAAAAAAAATCTTATTTTAATCAATGTTTGCAAAGAATATATATATTTAATTGAAAAGCGCTTTTTTTACGTGGGGAATGCGGCCAATGTGCCTAATGAGGGCTTCTTGATCCGTCCCGCCATATGTGTCGTAAGCCCCCAGTTTGATCATGACGTCAGCACCTTCCGCCCACGTCATCACACCGAACCTTGAGCATAATTATATCATAAAATCAATCTTATCTAATAATTGCACCACTAATTCAATAAGCGAATTATTGATTCATCAGTAAATATCATCTATTCATAATTACATATGTCAAAAAGATTTAAGTTCACTGCGGCCAGCTACAACCCCCACCATTCTGTGCGGCCAGTTATGTACTTACCACTACATATTTTTGCACTTAACCACAAACTTTTTGCCTAATAACTAACACCTGATGAAGGGAGTGTTTCCCGAAAGCTTGTGAAAGAATAAAATAACAACTACAACACTCGGGGTTTATTTCCTAATCCTTAACGACCAACATCATTTACCACACCAGCCCACCCGATATACCACCATCTCTTCCCACTCCACTTACATAATTATATTGGTTAAATGTTATTCAAACATCCTTTGTGATGTGTTACAGCAAAATTAGTCACAACTCGCAAAAAATGGATATTGAGATATCACTAGATTTAAAAAGATGAGATCAGGCGGATTCCAGTGATAGTAAACATTTAGGTCATTTGTATTTCTATATTTTCAGTTCAATTTTGAAAAAAAAAGTTTAGCAATAATTCTGAGTGTACAATTACTAGTAAGGTAGATATATTATATAGGATGAGCTAGAAGTCCATGGATATAAGTAATCCACAGCATGACACTGGGTACATGTATTCACGACAAGGATCTGTTCAACCTTACCCAAGGGGGAAACCCACAGAATGAAATGAACATCCCATGACCACAGGAACTCCCCAGGACTGAATGCAATATGACAGACGATTAAAACACACTGCTACGGCCGGACAGAATAACTGATCCTTTCATGTAGACTAACAACTATCATCTTTCCTCTTACACTAATTACTAATTTTATCTTTACTCATGCACCACTTCTTTCCTTCTATAGTAGTAGGACTGCACCTTGTATATCCTTATCACTAATGACTGTATACATATGTTAAATGAAAAAACAAACAAAAAAAATAGTAATGATTTACTGTTGTTTGTGCTTTTATCGTACTGTGTTATTTGCATCTTTATGACTAAGATTTTCGTCTATTCTTTATTTTAATATAACTCTAGTTGATCTTGTTGTATCATTGAATCAGCTGGTACTGAGATATAGTGTAATTGTTACATAATGTCCAATGCTGAATATAATATATAAAACCAACAAACCTGGATGTAGAGGCATTAAACCTGTTACATAACGTCCAATGCTGAATAAACCATATAAAACCAACCAACCTGGATGTAGAGGCATTAAACCTGTTACATAACGTCCAATGCTGAATAAACCATATAAAACCAACCAACCTGGATGTAGAGGCATTAAACCTGTTACATAACGTCCAATGCTGAATAAACCATATAAAACCAACAAACCTGGATGTAGAGGCATTAAACCTGTTACATAACGTCCAATGCTGAATATAATATATAAAACCAACCAACCTGGATGTAGAGGCATTAAACCTGTTACATAACATCCAATGCTGAATATAATATATAAAACCAACCAACCTGGATGTAGAGGCATTAAACCTGTTACATAACATCCAATGCTGAATATAATATATAAAACCAACCAACCTGGATGTAGAGGCATTAAACCTGTTACATAACGTCCAATGCTGAATAAACCATATAAAACCAACCAACCTGGATGTTGTGGCATTAAACCTGTTACATAACGTCCAATGCTGAATAAACCATATAAAAGCAACCAACCTGGATGTAGAGGCATTAAACCTGTTACATAACGTCCAATGCTGAATAAACCATATGAAACCAACCAACCTGGATGTTGTGGCATTAAACCTGTTACATAACGTCCAATGCTGAATAAACCATATAAAACCAACCAACCTTGATGTAGAGGCATTAAACCTGTTACATAACGTCCAATGCTGAATAAACCATATGAAACCAACCAACCTGGATGTTGTGGCATTAAACCTGTTACATGACGTCCAATGCTGAATAAACCATATGAAACCAACCAACCTGGATGTAGAGGCATTAAACCTGTTACATAACGTCCAATGCTGAATAAACCATATAAAACCAACCAACCTGGATGTAGAGGCATTAATACAGGATAACTAACGAGTTGGTTGAAGGATTGTGAATATTGCACGAGTTGCGCAGCAACGAGTGCAATATTCACAATCCTTTAACCAACGAGTTAGTTATCTGATTTATTATATATGCTCTATATAATGCAGAACAATGTATATTCTGAAGAAAAATTACCATTATAAGGTGCTTTGATCATGTTTTTTGTGTGAATAGACCTAGGCCTATAACAATGAACCACGCTGTTCTAGCCTACCATCGCTGCGAGGGCAGCCAAGTTGAGAAAAATAGCTCACAGTTTCGAATCAATTTTAGACACTTTCACCGTTTTAAATCTTTTTAAAATAAAGTAATGGTTTCAAAAAAGGTAGGCATCGATAATGATTAAAGGATTTTAGTTTATTAATTCGTTTGATGGGTATATTACACCTCTACCTGTGTAGAAAGTTACGGCGATCTCTAGCCTACAGCTGTTGTCAGCTGGCCGGGACTGCGGGAAAATCGCTCACATTTTAAAAACTAATTTCCAAAACTTTCGAACCTTTAAATAGTTTTAAAACTACAGCAATGCTTTAACAAAGGATAAACTTAAATTAGATGAAAGTATTTTAGTTTATTTCCTTCTTTTTGATCTAATTTCACCGTTCTTCCTCCCGTTCTGTCTGCGTTGACAACTAATCAGTCTAATGGCGTGATTCCCCTCAGGTGGGCCTACGCGCTGTCATAGGCGCCTTCAGGATGCCACTCAGAGCGTGGAGTTGTATACGACACAACTCAGAGCGTGGAGTTGTATACGTACACAACGTATACAACTCTACAATACGTTGTTTCAACGGCAACGCGTATATAATAAAACCTGTTACATAACGTCCAATGCTGAATAAACCATATAAAACCAACCAACCTGGATGTAGAGGCATTAAACCTGTTACATAACGTCCAATGCTGAATATAATATATAAAACCAACCAACCTGGATGTAGAGGCATTAAATCTGTTACATAACATCCAATGCTGAATAAACCATATAAAACCAACCAACCTGGATGTAGAGGCATTAAACCTGTTACATAACGTCCAATGCTGAATATAATATATAAAACCAACCAACCTGGATGTAGAGGCATTAAACCTGTTACATAACATCCAATGCTGAATATAATATATAAAACCAACCAACCTGGATGTAGAGGCATTAAACCTGTTACATAACGTCCAATGCTGAATAAACCATATAAAACCAACCAACCTGGATGTAGAGGCATTAAACCTGTTACATAACATCCAATGCTGAATAAACCATATAAAACCAACCAACCTGGATGTAGAGGCATTAAACCTGCGCACCATGCCCTGTACGAACTGCTTCTCTAGTTCAAAGTTTGGGTTCCAGATGGAGTTTGACCTGTCAAGCAGAAAGACTACATCCACTGGGACCGTACACACTTCTCCTCCACCTCCGCCATATTGCACTGAGTCTGTGGAACATAGCCACATTGCAAGCTTATAGACTAGGATCAAAATGAGCTTTAAAACTTTCTAGGGGCATTTTAGAGTAAAATTTGGTAAGAAACATTTTTAGGTCAATTTTTAGGTGTAGATTTCAAGAAATAATCTTACCAAGCTGAAAAATTCGTTTTTACCCTTCTAAAAGCCCAAAAACAAAATGGCCGCCATTATGTATTAGGAAAACCAAGAATCATGTCTAAAATCCTTATTTACCGTATATACCCGTGTATAAGCCGGACCCCGAGTATTAGCCCACCCCGTTTATAAGCCGGGGGTTCAGCACCACATAACGTTAATATAAGGCGGGCCCCGTTTATAAGCCGGGTGCCTAGAACAGGATGGAAACATGGAGGGCCTGGACCCGGTTTCTTAGTCCTTAAACCTAGGTTAAAACATAAATTAAACCCTAGTTTAAACCCTAGTTTAGTGTCTGGTCTCTTCTCAGGAGGAAGATGCTGAATAGATCTGCCAGAACAAGTTCTTAGTGGATGATAAATGTTAGTTTAAATAATAGAAGTCAGTTGTTGTTGATCGATTCTGAATTCTGGTAGTGTTTTTTTGTTAAATTGAAGTCTAAAACATGAAAACCAAAGCAATAGTTAAAGATAATAATAAAAATGAGTTTCAGCTAAATCTACAGGTTTTCAGTTAGTGTAATATAAGCCGGGCCCCGAATATAAGCCCACCCCGAATATAAGCCGGGTCAAATCACCATTTGAAATTAATATAAGACGGGGCTTATACACGGGTATATACGGTATTCATCAATATCATTGTGTAATAGGTCATAATAAAGGTCTAACTGAGATGCATCACATTACACTAATTTTGCAGTTGCCTTGGTAATTTGGTTACCATGGCAACAAAAAAAGGAGAAAAAAATCACTAATTACCAAATCACGTCTAGAATCTTCAATTACGGTCAGTTGATAGCTAAAATTTTACGCCCAACTGAGATGCATCAAATGTTCAAAGTTCCATAGTTGTTATAGCAATATGGTTACCATGGTAACCAAAACTAAACAAAATAGCAAATGACCAAGTTGTGTCTAGAATCCTTATTTCTTCATTGAAATGGTCATTTAATAGCTCAAATTGAAGGTCTCACTGGGAAGCATCCTTATGTACTAGTGCTGCAATTGCTATAAAAATTTGCTGATCATAACAACCAAAAATAAACATTTTAAACTGGGTTCATAGTTGGTATGGTACTCTGGTTACCATGGCAACCAAAACAAATAATAACATGGCTAATTTATCACCAAATCTGGTCTAGAATAGTTATTTATTCATTGATATGATCATTCGATAGCTCACATTAAAGGCCCAATTGAGATACATCATCCTATACTATTCCCATGGTTGCTATGACAGTATAGTCACCATAGCAACCATAAATGAACAAAGAATGAACTATTTTACCACAAATTAATATATTTTATATGTGAACATGATCCCAAAACATGCTTATAATGCATATACTTTGATATATATAAATTTATCCATAAGATTTACCCCTTGTTTATGCCTTTCCTATATTAATTTGTTTGTAACCATGGAAACATATTCTAATATTCTATTCAGTGGTTCAGAAAGGTTTGTAACAGAAGATGGCTAGTAGGGTGAGCTTCACAAATTGGTTCAGTTTGACCATTCCCTGAGTACTGGGCAGGACATAATCACTGTAGGGCGGTTCCAATTTTGGATGACAAAATTGTGTTGCTAGATGAGTATGCGGTAACAGGGGACCAGAGGGCGCCCCCTCCCGTCGCACGGTCTTAACCACAAACAGATATGTGGAGTGTGAGGCTCTCTATGAGGAATTAGACAGGCAACATTGAATTTGAATAAATGCTGCCTCACAATTTGTTGGTATTGATGTAAAACTTGAAATAGGATTTATACATTTTTACGAATCATTATCAATATCAAGAACATATGTTCACATTTAATTGATATTAGACAATTTCCATTACCAATTTATTAACCCAGTGAGTAGAGTGAAACTTCAAGAGCCCCATTCTTTAAAATGTTGTATCGCCAACCAAAATCACAGGGGGCATTGGAGATGTTATCTTGGTCCTTGGATCCACCCTGGACTGTAATGTAGAGGCTCAGATCAGGGAGAAAATGGACACCAAAGCACATTGGGTTAGCAAGTGCATTTAATACTTCCATCAACACGTTCAAAGAAGCTGGTGAATTTATTTCACAAAGCGGGATACTGCTTAAGCTATCAACAGCTCCAAGAAATTGACACAGGTCTGGCTGAGTATGTGCTGAAGTCCATGAATGATGACGGTTTTGTGCTGCTCCCAAACCTAGTTGAAGGGTTGAAGGAGTGTTTACCCATTTCTCAGCTGACAACGTGGACATCCTGGACCCATCACTTGATGGAAAGGACACTTGTCATTTAACACAGATTGCAGCATGGCAATCAGGTACAGGCAAAGATATCAATCTTGAGAAAATCAAACCAGCAAAAAACAAGACCATTGAAGCCCCAGTTGTCATGGATAAACTGTCACATACAAATGTAGTTCTTGGCAAAGGTAGCCCTACATATGAAAATGGGGACTTGGACATGTTTCGAAGCATGCCAGACATTACATACAATGGCACAGCAAAGGGTTTGGCATTTCTGATAACGAGACAAAAGCAGGAGTTAAAAGTAGGGAATGAAAACAGTCTGATATATGCCAATCCTTCAAGCACCAGTGTATTAAATCAACACATTGAATACAGTTATCCAAAGATGCTTGTATGTGTCTGAACAGTTGGGACAAGATTACACTGTATCAACAGTTGATCAGGCGCTGTTCTGCCCTTTAACCCATTCAGGGCGGGGGCAGTTTACACATATTTTTGCCTGGTGAACGGGGGCCCTTTTCCCCCTTTTTGGGCTTCAGGACAGGTGTTTAACATGAGGTTTAGGGTTCAAAAACACTTTAGGAATATTTTCTTCAAATAATATGTGTCATATGTACATCGTTTAATAGGTGTAAACAGTTATTGATCATATTTTTTCATAATTTCTAGAATTTGGTCTTCAATAATTAAAATAATGGGTCTCAATTGGGTGCAATATGGGGGCAACCTTGCTCCAAATTCACTTTCCAGCATTTACATATGTTAGTTATGACGTCATCATTATTGTCTCCATGACAACACACCTATAAAAATATTTCTAATGTGTTTGTATACATATATTTCAAATTTCATCAAAATCCGTTCATTTTTTATTAAGTTATGCCCCCTTCAATTTATATAAAAAATTGATGCCTTGAGGCATCACCCCGTCCCCTGGGCCAAATTATGTGTGATGCCTTGAGGCATCAGCCCGTCCACTAAGCCATTTTGATGTTGATGCCTTGAGGCATCAGCCCGCCCTCAATGGGTTAATGAAAACCCTTTAATGAAAACAAAGTATTCATAAGTCTAGGTGGGCTCCACATTGCATTGAACTTTCTCAAAGCTTTGGGGCTACACATAGACAGCAGTGGACTGGTTGAGTCATGGGTAGAGAGCGGGATTCCAGACAAAACGTCTGCTGAAACCATCCTTTCAGGTAAAGACTATAACCAAGCAATGCGGACCCGCAAGTTGACATATCAAGCAGTCTGCAGGATACTACTACCTAACTTCATCACCCATCTGTCAGAACAGGATACCTCTCTAGTCATAGAAATAAAAAATGCTTCATCCTCAGAAGATCTTATCATCCTTCTTCAAGACTCAAGCATTCAAGGTTACCTCTGGCAGTTTGCCAAAGAAAAAGCCAAGGACAATCCAAACTTCCATCCACTGAGACCGTCGCAACCGTGTCCTCGTTACAACTTCCGCCGGGGACTCATTGCGTCTCTTTCTCAACCCTCTTCTGACCTTAGCGGCAGCCTCAGCCTCTTCGGCCTCCCTCTACGTTTGACAGTAGAGTTGACGGCAGGTGGCGTCCGAGGAGCTTGAGCTTTCGCTGAGGTTTTCGAAGGTCTCCCTCTCTTTCTAGTAGGAGGACACAGAACTGGTATGACTAAGAGTATAAATGAGAGTCAACCGAAAAAAAACAAAACAGGATAATGCTGATGAGGACAAACTTGTTCAACAACTAGTTAACATGATAGTCTTTGCCCAAACTGAACTGCTTCACAACATCACAAGTAAAGACTTAGCAACTTCTGAAATTCAGCTGTCACTCCCATAATCCCTAGCAGAAGGATAATCTCAGTTGGAGCACTTCCTAACAAAAAGCTTTATAGACAAATCAGAACCCTTCTATAGTCAAAAAACTTAACTGGCCATTCACTTTGTTGACCTGTATAATGTGGAAAAGCAAGGTAGTTCAAAGGAAGAAACAGTCATACTAAAGACTCTTACTAAAGATGTAATGCAGCGCATTGCAACGTTATATGCAGCTGGCAGGGCAGTTGATCTTCCAAATGTCTTAAACTATGAACTGATGCCTGTACCCCTGTCCCTTGCCAAAGCAAATGGGAGATTAAGGCATGGTGACAAGTCAATTCTGATAGACAGCCTCCCAAAGAACATCATCTGTCCACCCAATATCTCTATAGACTGTTTCGGATAGGGTGGAGTCACCATCAGTAAAATTCTGAACTAACTTGTAAGGTTAGAAAGTCCCCAGATCTATACTTATACATGGGGGAAGTCAAGTTTTCAAGACATCAGTAAGGTTGTTTTTCCTCACAGAAATGAATCAGGATTTCTGTGAGTTAATGGCCAAGTGTTCTTGTTCCATATTGTTAAAATATATTAGCATATCACATCAGTAAAAACCTGAAATATTTGATTAAATTCTATGTAAGAAATAGTGTCTGAAGCATGATTGGGGAGTGCACCTCAGGTGCAAGTGATAGCCAGTGGATTGGGTTTCACTGGGACACTGGAAGACATGCACAGACAAGTCATTCCCACTAACATGGGGAAATACCAACCAAATATTCCAATATTTTTCCATTTCTAAAACAGGGTATATGAGGGAAAATTACTTTGAAAACACTAGATAAATCCAGGGTTCCCTCAATCTGTGGCATTTTATGCAACAAACAGAAACCCTGCTTCTGCCTGTGTATAACCATAACCCATCCCTAGTTATAGTGACTGGGTGACACCCTTAAACCATGCTTGCCCACTTGCTCCATGCAAGGGGACTCAAGGAAGTGCACAAACCAGCAGCATGCCAATGCAGCAAATTCAAACTCATCTAAATTCTTTATTAAGGAATTTAAAAGTAGTTTATTTCACCTGATTGATAGTTGAGATATCTCTTTTGGGTATATGACAAGAAGAATTACTTGTCCTTCCCTGATATATATGAGTTCTCTGAGCAAATGTGATGTGGTGTGTGCAAGCTTCAGGCTTAATCCTATGAACAATCACTGTGATCTAGTTTATTATAACTTATGTCTACTTCTCCCAGTCAAGCGAAGCTCACTGCGCATGCTCACCAAAACAGTGTATATCTGAAAACTCAGCAATCATCATCGATGCCTGAGGAGTAATAAATGTATAGGGAAGCCAGAGGAAGCAAAGGATTTTGATGACTTAGTAACCATCTCATACAATGTATCTGTAAACAAGGGAAACAGTACAAATGTATTGACATTGTCAGTAATAGATACCAAGAGCTGAGTATCAAATCTGAGACAAGAAAGTGATGGAAGAACAAGCAAGTTCCAATGAGAAAGTTCAATGGGAAGGTTCAATGGGAAGGTTCCACTCCCTGTTGATTTAGGGAACTATCTTGCTCATCGAGAAAATAAAACTGAGCTGGGGCACCCTCATTTGGAACCTTCCATACATCCCCAAGCCCATAATCCCAGATCCGACAACCATATGAAGCTGCAGAAGAACAAGCTATTACCATTATGGATGACGAAAGAGGCCATACCTGATGCATGCCTGATGCATGCCACCCAAGACAGGGTGCTGCAACTTACAGTGTGGATGCATGAAGGCTGAATATAGTTGCACTATTAACTGCCATCTCCAAGTTGGCTCCACCCCTGGCAGTAATGTCAACCTCTAAATTGTTCTCATGCTTTATCTCATTCTCAACATGAGTTGTCCACATCTCTATGCTATAATTCACAGTTAGTAGGAAGTACTTAAGAGTGTGTCTGAACTTCTTTAGGCAGGCACTTTCTAGAGGAGAATGGCCACCCCTGACTACTGTGATGCAGACAATGACTGGGTAATATTGTCTCCACCCTGAACTGGAGGAATAGATAAGACTGAGGATCAAAATTCTGAATACCATTGAATGCCATGAACTGAAACTGTATACTGAAACAGCTAATTGTGTATAATAAGGGCAAGGCATTCTAAAATAGCTTCTTTTCTGACCCTAACCCCAGTGTACACCACATTTATGAATCTAAAGTAATTAATTAAGAGAAGTAGTAAAACTGGGACTATATAAAATAATGAACCAAGGTCAGGTCAGAAATATGATATAAATGTTATATGAATTACTTAGTAGCTACATATTTTTTTGTTTATTTTTGGTTGTTATGATCAGCAGATTTTTATAGCAATTGCAGCTTTAGTACATAAGGATGCTTCCCAGTGAGACCTTCAATTTGAGCTATTAAATGACCATTTCAATGAAGAAATAAGGATTCTAGACACAACTTGGTCATTTGCTATTTTGTTTACTTTTGGTTACCATGGTAACCATATTGCTATAACAACCATGGAACTTTGAACCTTTGATGTATCTCAGTTGGGCATAAAATCTTAGCTATCAACTGACCGTAATTGAAGATTCTAGACGTGATTTGGTAATTAGTGATTTTTTTTTTCTCTTTTTTTGGTTGCCATGGTAACCAAATTACCAAGGCAACTGCAAAACTAGTGTAATGTGATGCATCTCGGTTAGACCTTTAATTTGAGCTATTACACAATGATATTTATGAAGAAATAAGGATTCTAGACACAACTTGATCATTTGATATTTTGTTTACTTTTGGTTACCATGGTAACCATATTACTATAACAACCATGGAACATTGAACATTTGATGCATCTCAGTTGGGCATTAAATTGTAGCTATCAACTGACCGTAATTGACGATTCTAGACGTGATTTGGTAATTAGTGATTTTTTCTCTTTTTTTGGTTGCCATGGTAACCAAATTGCCAAGGCAACTGCAGAATTAGTGTAATGTGATGCATCTTGGTTAGACCTTTAATTTGAGCTATTACACAATGATATTGATGAATAAATAAGGATTTTAGACACGATTCTTGGTTTTCCTAATACATAATGGCGGCCATTTTGTTTTTGGGCTTTTAGAAGGGTAAAAACGAATTTTTCAGCTTGGTAAGATTATTTTTTTAAATCTACACCCAAAATTTGACCTAAAAATGTTTCTTACCAAATTTTACTCAAAAATGCCCCTAGAAAGTTTTAAACGTGTTTTTATAATGATCTGATTCCAGTCTATTAGCACAATGTATGTAACAGATTTATTTCCATTTGGCAAACAAAAATAGGTGTGTTTCCGATTTACCCCACCTACCTAGAAAAACCTTACCTACCTAAAAATATTTTTACCATACCTAATTTTTTTCCCATCATGATTTTTTTTTTACAAAAAAAGCTTATAAAAGGAGGAAAACGGGTTTTCCTAACCCAAAACTGTCAAAAAGCACATTTCCCATGTTCAAAACAACTATTGTTATGAAAAAGATATTTTTCTCAGTTCCTGGGAGGTGGTTTCTAAACAAAAAAAAATAACAAAAAAATTACCACCCCCTTCCTAGTTTTCAGCCAGATAAATCGGAAACACACCAATTTCTTTTTGCCTTTTCATATATCCATAACAGGTATTGTAGGAAGATTCTCTCATGCTGAGGGTGTTAGGCCAACATAAATAGGGTTGTTTCCCCCCAACCTAGACAAACCTTCCCCTACTTATAAATGTGTTTGACCAAACTGATTCTTTTTTACCACACCTTACTTTTTTTAAGGATATATTGACAACAAAATAAACTAACAAAAGCAGTTGTTTGAAACAACTATTGTTATAAAATAGCCATTTTGTTTTGTTCCTCGGAGGTGGTTCCCTAAAGAAAATGTTAAAGAAAAGTTAGAGAGCATGAACCAGGTTATTGTACGTAGAAGGACCCTCCAACAATAGAGGAATTATATTCCTTAACTCTCACTCTCATCACAATAAATAATAAATGGATTCTTACTGTCAAATTCGCGAGTCAGGAACTTTCGAAATCTTTCCACGTCTGAAATCAAAAAAAGAATATATCATTATTTCAAGATAAAAGATAATACAATTGTAATAAATGAATCATAAGTCGCAAAATATGCATTTTGAGATGTCATCATATTTGAAAAGATGGGATCAAGCCGATTCCAATGATAGTAAGTATATTTAAAAAAACCAGTTTGCATTATTTAATATATATAATACTCATGCATAGTCTTAAAATGTGATACATACATTCATGCGACCACCAGAACTTGCTACGTCAAAAATGAGAACATTCCAACAATGAGCTCTCGTAAATAAATTATTTTTGAAAGTACGACTCTTGCGACTTGTGACTCATTTTCCTGAAACCCATCATATTTTTCATTCGTAGACGACCTAACCCAAACCAAGTTAGTCTTAAGGGCCAAGTTCACTGAGCCGATTCCCATGCAATTTTGCGCCGAAGAGGACTCTTTTCCACTAAATTCTTAAAGAATCGCATGAGAATCGGCTTGGTGGACAAGGCCTTTAGGATAATGCTGGCAGAAAGAAAGCATAACTTACCTTGCGCACCTTGGAGAAAGCCCACACACAGCTGACACATCTGGAACATGTATTATTTATATTTATTATGTATATTATTATTTATATTTATTATGTATAATATATATAGAAATGTTTAGTAAATGTGAAACTGGATATTGGAACATTTAATACTACACTGACACTGAAGCGGTCCCCAGTACAATAATATTATATTACCTGACAACCGTGATCAACTCCCCCCCCCCCCCCCCGCCCTGTGCATTGTACTGAATGAGATACAGGGTCAGGTTGTACATTTTCTGAGAATCTGACCCTACAAGTGAAGAACCATGTCGTTCTATTCCAGCTCAGACAATGAAGTAGATTGATCAAGGAATTGAAACCAAGATTCAAGTTCTACTATAGTACAGAATGTACCATTAACACTTGCTAAACATGGATGTGTCTGTCCACGAGTCATGGCCCTGTGTAAAAAACGTTTTTCACAAAAACTAAACCCAAGCTTAGTACTACCACCCAAAGCTCTGGTCTGGGGAAACAGTATATTCCAGAACTCCCTTTAACTCACTTTTCTTGCTATTTCAATCTTAGCCTCTCTAATTCTTTCACCAGTTGAAAGGGAAAGACAATGAAAAATAGATGTGTGAGTTTAAAAGAAAACCGAGCCCCAGATGTGGAGATATTAGTGGATTATTTCTAAATGACTGGCTAATGAGACAAATGTAAAAAGGCTGCCTTTCTACTCAGGGACTCGACCTCACAAGGTTAAGTGTGAAAGTCCAACACCCTAACCACTGGCCATGAGACTATGGATATGGCTATAGAGAGATGCATATAAACACTAGCCATGAACATTGATCCCTCATATTTGAGCAAAGGAGAGGATAGTGGGTTAAATAGTCAGAAAATGTACAACTGGCAGCTCTGCAGATTGATTAGATTCTGGGAAATTTTAAATACCTGTTTGGTTATGTTGAACCTCAACGTGATTTTGCCTTAAATGTGGGTTATTTGAGAAGATTGATGAAGGTGAGTGAGTGAGATTTGATGCTTTACACCCTTATCAAGACATTTAATATGGTTATATCAAGGGCGGGAGAGCTGAGAGGGAGTGAGTGAGATTGGTTGCTTTACACCCTTATCAAGACATTTAATATGGTTATATCAAGGGCGAGAGAGCTGAGAGGGAGGCAGTTTATGGTGTTACCCAGGAAATAGAGATAGAGAAGAAGGGAGAGAGAGACAGAGAAAAAAGACGGAAAGGCGCTTTATGGTCTTACCCGGGAAATAGAGATAGAGAAGAAGGGAGAGAGAGACAGAGAAAAGAGACAGAAAGGCACTTTATGGTCTTACCCAGGAAATAGAGATAGAGAAGAAGGGAGAGAGAGACAGAGAAAGGAGACAGAAAGGTGCTTTATGGTCTTACCCGGGAAATAGAGATAGAGAAGAAGGGAGAGAGAGACAGAGAAAAGAGACAGAAAGGCACTTTATGGTCATACCCGGGAAATAGAGATAGAGAAGAAGGGAGAGAAAGACAGAGAAAGGAGACAGAAAGGCACTTTATGGTCTTACCCAGGAAATAGAGATGGATAAGAAGGGACATATGAGCTTTAACAGAGAAAGGAGACAGAAAGGCACTTTATGATCACACCCAGGAAATAGAGATGGATAAGAAGGGAGAGAGAGACAGCGAAAAGAGACAGAAAGGCACTTTATGGTCTTACCCTGGAAATAGAGATGGATAAGAAGGGAGATATGAGCTTTAACAGAGAAAGGAGACAGAAAGGCACTTTATGGTCATACCCAGGAAATAGAGATAGAGAAGAAGGGAGAGAAAGACAGAGAAAGGAGACAGAAAGGCACTTTATGGTCTTACCCAGGAAATAGAGATGGATAAGAAGGGACATATGAGCTTTAACAGAGAAAGGAGACAGAAAGGCACTTTATGGTCATACCCAGGAAATAGAGATAGAGAAGAAAGGAGAGAAAGACAGAGAAAGGAGACAGAGAGGCACTTTATGTGCTTACCCAAGAAATAGAGATGGATAAGAAGGGACATATGAGCTTTAACAGAGAAAGGAGACAGAAAGGCACTTTATGATCATACCCAGGAAATAGAGATGGATAAGAAGGGAGAGAGAGACAGAGAAAGGAGACAGAAAGGCACTTTATGGTCTTACCCAGGAAATAGAGATAGAGAAGAAGGGAGAGAAAGACAGAGAAAGGAGACAGAAAGGCACTTTATGGTCTTACCCAGGAAATAGAGATAGAGAAGAAGGGAGAGAAAGACAGAGAAAGGAGACAGAAAGGCACTTTATGGTCTCACCCGGGAAATAGAGATAGATAAGAAGGGAGAGAGAGACAGAGAGAAAGACAGAAAGGCACTTTATGGTCTTACCCAGGAAATAGAGATAGAGAAGAAGGGAGAAAGAGACAGAGAGAGAGACAGAAAGGCACGTTATGGTCTTACCCAGGAAATAGATATAGAGAAGAAGGGAGAAAGAGAGAGAGAGAGACAGAAGGGCACTTTATGGTCTTACCCAGGAAATAGAGATAGAGAAGAAGGGAGAAAGAGAGAGAGAGAGACAGAAGGGCACTTTAAGGTCATACCCAGGAAATAGAGATAGAGAAGAAGGGAGAAAGAGAGAGAGAGAGAAAGGCACCTTATGGTCTTACCCAGGACCCAGATTGGTGAAGAAGATTGACTCTAATACTCACAGCCAGGAGCAGAATGACTGAAGCTTTCATCTTGGATGAGCTGGTGAGGAAGGGTTGACTGCCTGCCTCTACTGGTGGACTGGTGAACTGGTGGAGGCACGTGTGCCCTGGTCAACTGTAGCCTGACTCTATGCACTGTAGGTCTGTCCTTTTATATGGGTGGATGGGTACTGGACCTGGTGGGGATGGGGAGATGGGGGAGAGGGAGGGGGGAGAGGCCATTTGGTGAGCTAGAATAAGAGGAGGTGCAGTTGGAGAGTTGGGGTCTATTCTCTTTTATCAAAATACTTACAGTGTGTTCTTTTCAGGGCAATTACATCAATGCCGCAAAGATTGTTTGTTTTAATATTTGTTTTCAGTGAATGCATTATGCATCTAGAAGTTGTTATAATAATTGCCATCAAGGGATATTATTTAAATTTAAAAAAAAAGAAAATAAAGATATACAATTATACTCTGTCATCCATGTACGAAACAAGGGAAAAAAATAGTTACAATGAAAAGGTATACAGCAATCAAATCAGATGAAATTAATCTCAAAAAGAAATATTCCACAATATTGTGGATCCTTCATTGCTTGGTTTAGGCAAATTGTTTAATAAGTTATTTTAATAAATATAAATAAGTTGATTAAAAGAAATAGTTTGATTTCTTTCAGAATCTAGTTGAGTCATCGAGTTCAGAGTGAAGAATAAACAATCATTGCCCTGATTTTTGGATATTTTTTTGTTACTAAATTTCGGGCCAACTACATATTTAAAATAGGATTTACGAGAAAAAAACCAGACAAAACTACGTAGTATTGTTCAATATAGTCCAGTAGATTTGTCCTAATATTTCAAGGAAAGTTCAATAAATTGGTGGCCAAAGCAACCAATTTATTGAAAATTCCCAGTCTCTTTTAAGAATTACAACTACACTTGTGCTGCATATGTGACGACGCATTCATAAAACGCTCACAAAAGAGTGTCTTTTGGGGCATGACTTTCACACGTGCCTTTAGCACTTGTGAAGGCATTCACCATTGGCCACTTTCACTTTGTTAATACGTTGTCACATATGTAACTCAAGTTTAGATCTATCTTATTATCTATATACTCAGTATATAATATTGTGTACTCAGTGTTCAGTTAATAGACTGGAATCAGATCATTATAAAAACACGTTTAAAACTTTCTAGGGGCATTTTTGAGTAAAATTTGGTAAGAAACATTTTTAGGTCAAATTTTGGGTGTAGATTTAAAAAAATAATCTTACCAAGCTGAAAAATTCGTTTTTACCCTTCTAAAAGCCCAAAAACAAAATGGCCGCCATTATGTATTAGGAAAACCAAGAATCGTGTCTAAAATCCTTATTTATTCATCAATATCATTGTGTAATAGCTCAAATTAAAGGTCTAACCAAGATGCATCACATTACACTAATTCTGCAGTTGCCTTGGCAATTTGGTTACCATGGCAACCAAAAAAAGAGAAAAAATCACTAATTACCAAATCACGTCTAGAATCGTCAATTACGGTCAGTTGATAGCTACAATTTAATGCCCAACTGAGATGCATCAAATGTTCAATGTTCCATGGTTGTTATAGTAATATGGTTACCATGGTAACCAAAAGTAAACAAAATATCAAATGATCAAGTTGTGTCTAGAATCCTTATTTCTTCATAAATATCATTGTGTAATAGCTCAAATTAAAGGTCTAACCGAGATGCATCACATTACACTAGTTTTGCAGTTGCCTTGGTAATTTGGTTACCATGGCAACCAAAAAAAGAGAAAGAAAAAAATCACTAATTACCAAATCACGTCTAGAATCTTCAATTACGGTCAGTTGATAGCTAAGATTTTATGCCCAACTGAGATACATCAAAGGTTCAAAGTTCCATGGTTGTTATAGCAATATGGTTACCATGGTAACCAAAAGTAAACAAAATAGCAAATGACCAAGTTGTGTCTAGAATCCTTATTTCTTCATTGAAATGGTCATTTAATAGCTCAAATTGAAGGTCTCACTGGGAAGCATCCTTATGTACTAAAGCTGCAATTGCTATAAAAATCTGCTGATCATAACAACCAAAAATAAACAAAAAAATATGTAGCTACTAAGTAATTCATATAACATTTATATCATATTTCTGACCTGACCTTGGTTCATTATTTTATATAGTCCCAGTTTTACTACTTCTCTTAATTAATTACTTTAGATTCATAAATGTGGTGTACACTGGGGTTAGGGTCAGAAAAGAAGCTATTTTAGAATGCCTTGCCCTTATTATACACAATTAGCTGTTTCAGTATACAGTTTCAGTTCATGGCATTCAATGGTATTCAGAATTTTGATCCTCAGTCTTATCTATTCCTCCAGTTCAGGGTGGAGACAATATTACCCAGTCATTGTCTGCATCACAGTAGTCAGGGGTGGCCATTCTCCTCTAGAAAGTGCCTGCCTAAAGAAGTTCAGACACACTCTTAAGTACTTCCTACTAACTGTGAATTATAGCATAGAGATGTGGACAACTCATGTTGAGAATGAGATAAAGCATGAGAACAATTTAGAGGTTGACATTACTGCCAGGGGTGGAGCCAACTTGGAGATGGCAGTTAATAGTGCAACTATATTCAGCCTTCATGCATCCACACTGTAAGTTGCAGCACCCTGTCTTGGGTGGCATGCATCAGGCATGCATCAGGTATGGCCTCTTTCGTCATCCATAATGGTAATAGCTTGTTCTTCTGCAGCTTCATATGGTTGTCGGATCTGGGATTATGGGCTTGGGGATGTATGGAAGGTTCCAAATGAGGGTGCCCCAGCTCAGTTTTATTTTCTCGATGAGCAAGATAGTTCCCTAAATCAACAGGGAGTGGAACCTTCCCATTGAACCTTCCCATTGAACTTTCTCATTGGAACTTGCTTGTTCTTCCATCACTTTCTTGTCTCAGATTTGATACTCAGCTCTTGGTATCTATTACTGACAATGTCAATACATTTGTACTGTTTCCCTTGTTTACAGATACATTGTATGAGATGGTTACTAAGTCATCAAAATCCTTTGCTTCCTCTGGCTTCCCTATACATTTATTACTCCTCAGGCATCGATGATGATTGCTGAGTTTTCAGATATACACTGTTTTGGTGAGCATGCGCAGTGAGCTTCGCTTGACTGGGAGAAGTAGACATAAGTTATAATAAACTAGATCACAGTGATTGTTCATAGGATTAAGCCTGAAGCTTGCACACACCACATCACATTTGCTCAGAGAACTCATATATATCAGGGAAGGACAAGTAATTCTTCTTGTCATATACCCAAAAGAGATATCTCAACTATCAATCAGGTGAAATAAACTACTTTTAAATTCCTTAATAAAGAATTTAGATGAGTTTGAATTTGCTGCATTGGCATGCTGCTGGTTTGTGCACTTCCTTGAGTCCCCTTGCATGGAGCAAGTGGGCAAGCATGGTTTAAGGGTGTCACCCAGTCACTATAACTAGGGATGGGTTATGGTTATACACAGGCAGAAGCAGGGTTTCTGTTTGTTGCATAAAATGCCACAGATTGAGGGAACCCTGGATTTATCTAGTGTTTTCAAAGTAATTTTCCCTCATATACCCTGTTTTAGAAATGGAAAAATATTGGAATATTTGGTTGGTATTTCCCCATGTTAGTGGGAATGACTTGTCTGTGCATGTCTTCCAGTGTCCCAGTGAAACCCAATCCACTGGCTATCACTTGCACCTGAGGTGCACTCCCCAATCATGCTTCAGACACTATTTCTTACATAGAATTTAATCAAATATTTCAGGTTTTTACTGATGTGATATGCTAATATATTTTAACAATATGGAACAAGAACACTTGGCCATTAACTCACAGAAATCCTGATTCATTTCTGTGAGGAAAAACAACCTTACTGATGTCTTGAAAACTTGACTTCCCCCATGTATAAGTATAGATCTGGGGACTTTCTAACCTTACAAGTTAGTTCAGAATTTTACTGATGGTGACTCCACCCTATCCGAAACAGTCTATAGAGATATTGGGTGGACAGATGATGTTCTTTGGGAGGCTGTCTATCAGAATTGACTTGTCACCATGCCTTAATCTCCCATTTGCTTTGGCAAGGGACAGGGGTACAGGCATCAGTTCATAGTTTAAGACATTTGGAAGATCAACTGCCCTGCCAGCTGCATATAACGTTGCAATGCGCTGCATTACATCTTTAGTAAGAGTCTTTAGTATGACTGTTTCTTCCTTTGAACTACCTTGCTTTTCCACATTATACAGGTCAACAAAGTGAATGGCCAGTTAAGTTTTTTGACTATAGAAGGGTTCTGATTTGTCTATAAAGCTTTTTGTTAGGAAGTGCTCCAACTGAGATTATCCTTCTGCTAGGGATTATGGGAGTGACAGCTGAATTTCAGAAGTTGCTAAGTCTTTACTTGTGATGTTGTGAAGCAGTTCAGTTTGGGCAAAGACTATCATGTTAACTAGTTGTTGAACAAGTTTGTCCTCATCAGCATTATCCTGTTTTGTTTTTTTTCGGTTGACTCTCATTTATACTCTTAGTCATACCAGTTCTGTGTCCTCCTACTAGAAAGAGAGGGAGACCTCCGAAAACCTCAGCGAAAGCTCAAGCTCCTCGGACGCCACCTGCCGTCAACTCTACTGTCAAACGTAGAGGGAGGCCGAAGAGGCTGAGGCTGCCGCTAAGGTCAGAAGAGGGTTGAGAAAGAGACGCAATGAGTCCCCGGCGGAAGTTGTAACGAGGACACGGTTGCGACGGTCTCAGTGGATGGAAGTTTGGATTGTCCTTGGCTTTTTCTTTGGCAAACTGCCAGAGGTAACCTTGAATGCTTGAGTCTTGAAGAAGGATGATAAGATCTTCTGAGGATGAAGCATTTTTTATTTCTATGACTAGAGAGGTATCCTGTTCTGACAGATGGGTGATGAAGTTAGGTAGTAGTATCCTGCAGACTGCTTGATATGTCAACTTGCGGGTCCGCATTGCTTGGTTATAGTCTTTACCTGAAAGGATGGTTTCAGCAGACGTTTTGTCTGGAATCCCGCTCTCTACCCATGACTCAACCAGTCCACTGCTGTCTATGTGTAGCCCCAAAGCTTTGAGAAAGTTCAATGCAATGTGGAGCCCACCTAGACTTATGAATACTTTGTTTTCATTAAAGGGTTTTCATTAACCCATTGAGGGCGGGCTGATGCCTCAAGGCATCAACATCAAAATGGCTTAGTGGACGGGCTGATGCCTCAAGGCATCACACATAATTTGGCCCAGGGGACGGGGTGATGCCTCAAGGCATCAATTTTTTATATAAATTGAAGGGGGCATAACTTAATAAAAAATGAACGGATTTTGATGAAATTTGAAATATATGTATACAAACACATTAGAAATATTTTTATAGGTGTGTTGTCATGGAGACAATAATGATGACGTCATAACTAACATATGTAAATGCTGGAAAGTGAATTTGGAGCAAGGTTGCCCCCATATTGCACCCAATTGAGACCCATTATTTTAATTATTGAAGACCAAATTCTAGAAATTATGAAAAAATATGATCAATAACTGTTTACACCTATTAAACGATGTACATATGACACATATTATTTGAAGAAAATATTCCTAAAGTGTTTTTGAACCCTAAACCTCATGTTAAACACCTGTCCTGAAGCCCAAAAAGGGGGAAAAGGGCCCCCGTTCACCAGGCAAAAATATGTGTAAACTGCCCCCGCCCTGAATGGGTTAAAGGGCAGAACAGCGCCTGATCAACTGTTGATACAGTGTAATCTTGTCCCAACTGTTCAGACACATACAAGCATCTTTGGATAACTGTATTCAATGTGTTGATTTAATACACTGGTGCTTGAAGGATTGGCATATATCAGACTGTTTTCATTCCCTACTTTTAACTCCTGCTTTTGTCTCGTTATCAGAAATGCCAAACCCTTTGCTGTGCCATTGTATGTAATGTCTGGCATGCTTCGAAACATGTCCAAGTCCCCATTTTCATATGTAGGGCTACCTTTGCCAAGAACTACATTTGTATGTGACAGTTTATCCATGACAACTGGGGCTTCAATGGTCTTGTTTTTTGCTGGTTTGATTTTCTCAAGATTGATATCTTTGCCTGTACCTGATTGCCATGCTGCAATCTGTGTTAAATGACAAGTGTCCTTTCCATCAAGTGATGGGTCCAGGATGTCCACGTTGTCAGCTGAGAAATGGGTAAACACTCCTTCAACCCTTCAACTAGGTTTGGGAGCAGCACAAAACCGTCATCATTCATGGACTTCAGCACATACTCAGCCAGACCTGTGTCAATTTCTTGGAGCTGTTGATAGCTTAAGCAGTATCCCACTTTGTGAAATAAATTCACCAGCTTCTTTGAACGTGTTGATGGAAGTATTAAATGCACTTGCTAACCCAATGTGCTTTGGTGTCCATTTTCTCCCTGATCTGAGCCTCTACATTACAGTCCAGGGTGGATCCAAGGACCAAGATAACATCTCCAATGCCCCCTGTGATTTTGGTTGGCGATACAACATTTTAAAGAATGGGGCTCTTGAAGTTTCACTCTACTCACTGGGTTAATAAATTGGTAATGGAAATTGTCTAATATCAATTAAATGTGAACATATGTTCTTGATATTGATAATGATTCGTAAAAATGTATAAATCCTATTTCAAGTTTTACATCAATACCAACAAATTGTGAGGCAGCATTTATTCAAATTCAATGTTGCCTGTCTAATTCCTCATAGAGAGCCTCACACTCCACATATCTGTTTGTGGTTAAGACCGTGCGACGGGAGGGGGCGCCCTCTGGTCCCCTGTTACCGCATACTCATCTAGCAACACAATTTTGTCATCCAAAATTGGAACCGCCCTACAGTGATTATGTCCTGCCCAGTACTCAGGGAATGGTCAAACTGAACCAATTTGTGAAGCTCACCCTACTAGCCATCTTCTGTTACAAACCTTTCTGAACCACTGAATAGAATATTAGAATATGTTTCCATGGTTACAAACAAATTAATATAGGAAAGGCATAAACAAGGGGTAAATCTTATGGATAAATTTATATATATCAAAGTATATGCATTATAAGCATGTTTTGGGATCATGTTCACATATAAAATATATTAATTTGTGGTAAAATAGTTCATTCTTTGTTCATTTATGGTTGCTATGGTGACTATACTGTCATAGCAACCATGGGAATAGTATAGGATGATGTATCTCAATTGGGCCTTTAATGTGAGCTATCGAATGATCATATCAATGAATAAATAACTATTCTAGACCAGATTTGGTGATAAATTAGCCATGTTATTATTTGTTTTGGTTGCCATGGTAACCAGAGTACCATACCAACTATGAACCCAGTTTAAAATGTTTATTTTTGGTTGTTATGATCAGCAAATTTTTATAGCAATTGCAGCACTAGTACATAAGGATGCTTCCCAGTGAGACCTTCAATTTGAGCTATTAAATGACCATTTCAATGAAGAAATAAGGATTCTAGACACAACTTGGTCATTTGCTATTTTGTTTAGTTTTGGTTACCATGGTAACCATATTGCTATAACAACTATGGAACTTTGAACATTTGATGCATCTCAGTTGGGCGTAAAATTTTAGCTATCAACTGACCGTAATTGAAGATTCTAGACGTGATTTGGTAATTAGTGATTTTTTTCTCCTTTTTTTGTTGCCATGGTAACCAAATTACCAAGGCAACTGCAAAATTAGTGTAATGTGATGCATCTCAGTTAGACCTTTATTATGACCTATTACACAATGATATTGATGAATAAATAAGGATTTTAGACATGATTCTTGGTTTTCCTAATACATAATGGCGGCCATTTTGTTTTTGGGCTTTTAGAAGGGTAAAAACGAATTTTTCAGCTTGGTAAGATTATTTCTTGAAATCTACACCTAAAAATTGACCTAAAAATGTTTCTTACCAAATTTTACTCTAAAATGCCCCTAGAAAGTTTTAAAGCTCATTTTGATCCTAGTCTATTAATAGTGGATGCTGAATTATGCTAAATTACCTTGGAAGATAATGATAGGGATATCAGATAATCAGGTCTAATAGAATAATAGCCCCTTCACACAGACGGTATCAGCCTACACATTCATATGAGAAAAGGCTCAAAGGGTTTTGTCTTATAGCAAGAGAATAAAGAATAGAATTGTATAGGAAGTAATATATGTGTATACATTATATAATAACGGGAAGGGGTAGATTTCTACCATCCAAAAGATTCCCACACTCGAGAATTACAAGTTTTGTATAAATTTAGTAACGTCCTTTTTCTGTGTGTGCCTCCGTAGGAAGTGTGTTCCAGCAGGTTTGGCACTTTTTTTTAATTTAGTATTTTATACATCACATCTTCTGTAATAATGACAGTTATTTACAAACAAGTACATTCTACAATGAAGTTCTAATAATCAATTGAGGACATTAACATATTGAGATATGGGCTCACAGATGATAATCCAATATAGAATAACCATGGTCTTCCGTCCAAATTAGATATAGATTATATATATAGATTCTTGAGTGATTTGTGTCAAATCGTTTCTCCCTTCAGCTTGGCTTTTCGTTTTTATTCATTTTTTATCTAAATTATTTTGATTTGTTGCCAGATAACATGCTATATATAGAATATGTTGGTTTCTCCGTTGTTGTAGTTTATATAATATATTATATTCACGAGTGTGTGTTCAAGTTCCACGGTATCAAATGTAGTTATGTTCAGTTTCAGACCTGTAACTATGAACATGTAGCAAAGGTTAGGTAATGAACTAAGGCGGGTCTGATATGTATTTGTATTTAAAGATTTTTATTCAGCAAAATAAACATTATGTAACATTTACACTGTTCTCAGAGTCTGCTGGTGGATTACAAAATGATAGAAAAATTAGAATAATGGAAAATGTATATTCGAGTTTACATGTATCTGTATCTATAATAATTTCTGAAATATCTATAACAATTCTTGAATAAGAACATTATTAAGAGCCTAGCACAATAGGCGTGTGCAACGATAAGGTAAATTACAATAGGCCGTTACCAGTTTTTGGATTAAACTATTGAGAATAAAAAGAACTAAAACCCAAAATCTCATTGCGTTGTGTCTTATACAATATTCCTAAGGGTATGTCACCTGACCCCCTCCCTCACCTGAGGCCAGGTGAGAGCACCACTTCTACCTGAATCAACACTCTCAACTCCTGGTCACCTGCAAGTTCGTTTTTATATACACACTATAGTATTCTAACTATAATATAAATGTATATTAGGTAACATTGGCCCCTCTAGTGTGTCCAATTCTATAACATCTATGACCTTGTAATCATGTTTGTTTGTCCCAGCAGTATCAGGAAGCAGGGGCCTGGGATAAGCATACATGTGCTTAATTGATCCTGCAGTTACTGTGATATATTGCCCAATATGTGATGCGTTTCAGGAAAAAGAGTCACAAGTCGCAAAATTGATATTTTTCAAAATGTTTCTTTCACAAGATCTCATTATTGGAATGTTCTGATTTTTTGGGGGTCGATCACTCACGGCTATATCAATTAATGTATCAAATTTCAGGACAATCTATGTAATATAATCTCTCGTTTTGAAGGTCCTCATATGGACTACATTTAGTTACTTTACTGTCTATTGACCCCCAGAAATATTGGAAACTTTTTTTTGAAAAACGAAAATATCAAACTTAAAACCTTGAAATATTTATTAGATTATTATCCTTCTCAAGCTACTCAGCGGAGGAGATTATAACCAGAGCCGAAGGGGCTTATGATCACTCCACTCACCACCTACCAATCACCTGCCAATCATTGACTCTGTGGTCTGAGGTGTGAACCCCAATTCGGGGCACACGCTCACTCTACTAGCTTCCTTGCTACTGAGAACTTGTGAAAATTTTTTCGGATACTCATTGTGCCTGATTTTGGATTTTCGGATTCGTTATGGGAAGACAGAGGCAGTGTGCTAACTGTGGCACCCGCCACTACCCTCCTACGGGTAAAAACTGCCAGTTAGTAGAGTTTGGTAATGTCTCGGAACCCTCGGACTTTGCTGAAGAAAAGGTTGGAAAATTGGGTGAGATGCCCACTATGGCGGAGGTCGCACGTGGGCTGGGCAAGGACGACCGTCCTCACGATTCTTGGTTCAGGCCTGAAGCTTCTACCTTTGGCTTACCGCCACCTAAGACCCCTACTTTTGGTCTGCCGCCCTCTAATTGCATTAAAGTGGATATTCACGCCATTAAGGAGATAGATGGTACCCGTCCAAAGACCAGGTCTTCCAGCTCTGTGAATGTGCATTCTTCGAGAGAGAGAGATGGCACTCGTCCAAAAACCAGACTTTCCAGTTCTGCCACCCAAGGAGGTGCTTGGGGTGGTGCTTGGGGAGGGGTCCATGTTGGAGCCTCCAAACATGAGCTGGACAGTGTAAAAACCTCAGTGACTAGCATTAACGCAGATGTGAACAAACTGCGTATGGATTCCAGGACTTCGGCCGATAAATTAGCCAATATAGAGGACCTGTTGGCTACTATCGTGCACCAGGGGGCCGGGAGAGGACCTAGCCCCCCCCCTAGAGGTGTGACTTCCAGTGAGAGTTCTAGGGATAGTTCTCTGCCCCGTGCTGCCGGTCATCGTAAAGGTGTGTCCCGCCGGTCACACCAGCCAAAGACGGGACGGCGCTCTCGCTCGGCTACCAGGCGGGGGCGACATTCACGTAAGAAATCCCCACGTTCTTCTACCTCAACTGCTACCTCGTCCTCGGAATTGTCCTCTTCTTCATCGGAGTCGAGCTTGTCTTCACCTCATCGCAAGTCTGCCAATAAGAAAGTGAAGAAGGTACTTCGTACAAAGAAGGACAATGATAAAAAACGTAGGTTTAAACTTAAAAGATTCTTGCCAAAGGAAGAAAGGTCAAAACTTTTCACCATGGATAAACTTTGGTTCTGCCATGGCAGTTTGATGGTAGAAGAATATGCTAAGGGTAATGATATTTCTGGGATGCTAGCACATAACTGCTACATCGCGGAGAAAGCTAGCACCAATGTTTACATGTCCTCGGGCATTGCAAAGTATGATGAGGCCGTGTGAGAGCGTGCTAAGTTGATTGGACTCAAAGCCTACTCGGTAGGAGATCTTGGTCTATCAATGAGGTTTCTCTCGGCCGAATACTCGCGCTCAGGCACTAAGGCCCAAACTAAGGCAAAAGCCAAAAAGAAAGATCGTACTTATTGTTTCAATTTCAATCGAGATGGCTGTTTTGCCGCTTCTTGCCATTGGCCTCATGTATGTTCTAATTGTTTTAGCTCAAATCATGCTAAACCGAACTGTACTGTTCCTGTTGAGCGTAATGCCTCTAAGGCGTAGCTATGTTCTCATAGAAATTGTTGTGACACGGGGATCTGCACTGACAGCCACGTGGGTTTGTTTACCTTTGACTCGGAGTGCGCTGATTCTGTTATTGTTGATACCGATTGTGTTGGTTGCAATCTTGATTTACTCGATGATGGATACGCCTCTAATGGTTATGTTAGTGATTCTCCCCCCGTTTTTTCTCATCCGGGAAGTCTTGGTGACTATGATCGCGATGTATTTGATGAACTTGTAGATCGAGACACTATTGTAATTGATGCTGATACAGTTGCGGAAGCGGAAGTTCCAGAACCGGATGTTATGTACCAAGATGGCCGCTCTGGCTGGTTAACTGTTGTTATTACGCCTAAAGATTTACTTGTTCCTGACTTTGACTGCTTCTTCACATTACCTGAGTATGATCCTGTATTGTTAGATAGATGTTCTTACTTGCCTATCGATTATGTATGTAGTGTGCGTGTCTACCGCGGCCAATATGTTCATATTAAGCGCGAGTGCGTGGTTGGCTCATGCTCTTGTGTTTATATGTTGGACTTCGTTCCCACTCAGCTGAAGCCGTGTCGAGTGGCAGCTGCTATATCATTAACTGGTTTATGTTCAGATGTGGATACATTTGTTTTAAATGGTATATGTCGCGGTTTCCACATTGTTGATGATAGTATTGCCTGTACTTATGACCAAAGAAATTATGATTCTATTTTGGTCCCGTCCATGGCGGACCTCATGTGTGATAATGTTTTTACAGAACTACATAGTGGTAAAGTCTCTGTTGTTACTTCTCAGCCTACTTGTATCCATGCCTTGGGGGCGATCGCTAAATCTGATGGTAAAATGCGCCCTATTACAGACTGTTCTCGCCCTAGTTCCTCCTCTAGTAATGATTACATGCGAGACACTGCCATAAAGTTTTGTTTTCGCAGGGTTGATGACGCTTTTGATATGATAAGCCAATATGGCTTTGGTGCAGTAGTAGATATTGCAACTGCTAACCGTTCGGTTAATGTTTTTCCCCCACACAGAGTTTATCAAGGGTTTCGTTGGAAACTTAATGACTTGGATTATATGTTTGTTGACAATTGTCTATGTTTTGGCCTCCGCTCGGCCCCATTTATTTTTTGTTCAGTTAGCGATTTTGTCGCCCGTCTCTTACATAAACAAGGTATTACCTGCTTAAATTACATAGATGATTTCTTTGTAGCAGGCCCAGACTTTCAATCATGCTGTGATAGACAATTATGTTTAATTGCCACCTTGCGCTACTTGGGTTTTTGTATTAACTTTCGTAAGGTGGTAGCTCCTTCAGTGGTTCCAAAATACCTGGGTGTTATAATTGATTTACAGGCTCTTTGCCTTCGCTTACCAGAAAGTAAAATTGTCAAAGCTGAAGAATTGGTTGCTTCTGTACTTAAATTATCTTGGTGTGATCGTAAAACATTCGAGCGTTTGACAGGCTATTTGGCCCACTGTGCCACCCTAGTACATGGGGGCAGAACCTTTTGCAGGAGAATGTATGGTTTACTTAAACGTGCTCGTAAAAAACATCGCGTTTACATTTCTGACCTAGTTAAAGCTGACCTTCTTTGGTGGAAGGCCTTTTTACGTGTTTTTGATGGCAGTGCCAAAATTATTTGTAGTGACACTTCTGATGTTCATGTTATGTATTCGGACGTATCTGGAACTGGGTTTGGCGCCTACACTGATGATGACTTTTTATTTGGCCACTGGTCAGGTGTTTTTTGTTTTTGTGACCATTGTGTCCAGCCGCCTGTGGCTGATAATGTGATTGATTCTAGCATTAATGTTAAAGAGCTATGGCCCATAGTGGCTGGATTTAAGCGTTGGTGTTCCCGCTTCAAAAATTCAATCGTGCATATCTATACAGACAACACCCAAGTTGAGTACATGATACAGACTGGGAAAAGCTCTTGTGTGGTGGCAATGCAACTACTTCGTGAATTCTTCTGGCTGTGTGCTATATATAACATTCGCACGGTTGCCTTCCGTGTGTCTTCAGAAGATAATAATATATAAGATAAGCGATTCCACTTGGAATATTTCTTGAACGCTATTGTAGCATGAATACATGGACCAAGTTTCAAGATAGGTCTTATTTAATCTTTTCAAATATGATGATATCTCAAAATCCAAATTTGGCGACGTGTGACTGATTTTCCTGTGTGGGTGGGTGTTATAAGCTAGATATATCCATTAAATATTAAAAATTTGACGTGAATACATGCTCACCTTGGTAGCCCAGGCCAAGACCGTTGTCAAGAGATATTGATTTTACGTCCTCAGGACGAGAACCCTCTGGTAGTTTCGTTAAATCTTTGGAATAGTACCTAGTACCAAGATAATCGATGTATGATGAGGAGAGAAAAGGTGCTTTTTCTTTATCTTGTTCTAGATGGCATAGCTTCTTGTAGCATTTCCTCATCATTTGGAACCTACGTCGTGAATCATCAGGGATATCTTTGTTTATCCAGAATAATTCATTTTGTGTGTTCTGCTTGATGATTTTTGCTTGGCTGATTATCTGATCCCTGATCGTCAACGACGATAGGGTGCACATAATAGCTCTGGTCTTGTTAGTTTTAAACTTGCCAAGGCGATAGATTACATCGATATCTCCCTCGTCAAAGCTCTGTATAGTAGGGTTTATTATACCCACTATAGTTGCTTCCAGGTTTTCCTTCTTTTTGTCGGGGACTCCGTCAATTATGATGTTATTTCCACGAACCTTGGTATCCAAGGTCTCAACCTTCTCCGCATGCGATGATATCGAGGTGAATGCCTTTTTGATAGAAACTGAGTTTTGAGTCATGATAGCATACATATTGGTTAGATGCTGGTTCATTTTATCATAGTTTTCAGTTAACGTAGCAATCTGCGTTGCATGGGGTTGGAGTTTATCATCAATAGATGAAGTTGTGGCCGTTTTCCAGTTTTCAAGTAGATTATTTCGGTTTGCGGCCATTGCATCCAAATCTGCCTTCAGTTGGTTCAAGTTATTTTGTCCAGCAAGTTTTACTTCGTCGGTAACTTTTGCGGCCATTTCACCATGCGCCTTTTCGATCTTGGATACCCTATCTCCAAATATCGATAGTTCTGCGGTGACATTAGTGCCGATGGTATTTATATCGTCAGTTAGCTCATTTAACCTCAGGTCGATTGCAGCGTTTGCTAGTTTAGCTGTTTCTTTTTGCTCATCATGTAACGACTGGAAGTATTCTTTCATTTCATCCGCCAATTCTCTCAAAGAGCGAAGTTCACCTGTAGGGTTTGGGATTTTTGGTGACCCTAAATGGCTAGATTGGGGCACATTTAGCTTTTTATCGAGGTCTAGCGTGGTAGTGCTCGGGCGCGGGGACAATGGCGTCGCAGCTTGTAACATAGGTTTTGCAGGTGTACTATGTTGGAGCGGCGGGCCTATAACTCTATTTACTGGCGCAGGGGGTTCATTTTGGGTCTCACACGCAGAGACAATATGAACTGATGATGATAAAGAAGGTAGCATCCCCTCAAATAGCGTATTAACAGTTTGTTTCAATGTGGTAATACGGGATGGGTTCTGTCGATTAGGTGTATGGCTGTCATTTCCGTCAGCTCCTGGTGACTGTGGTATAGGTTTTAACGAAGCTTGGGTAGTATCTGTTTCCCCAGATTCTACGGAATTAGATTCCACTGAATTTAATAGAGTTGGCATTTTGAGAACGTTATTTATCTGCCACTTGAGCAGGGTGGTAACAATGTGGTAAAACTAGTGATGGGACAGTCAATGTAGGTTTAAATACTGTACCGGCGTCAGCACCATCGAGTGTTTACATGTAGGGTGGGCGATATTAGGAGAGCGTCCATTCATTTCCACCGGCACAGAAAGAAAAACACAATTAATCCCAATATGTCACAGTATATAGTTCACAATAGTTGTCCCACAGTTGTAGTATCAGGTTGCTATTGATTGTATATTGCGTGAAGATCCAGTGATAGTTGTTAGGGCTTTGTATCCCTGAAATATTCGTCTAGTGCTCTGATCGGCGACTCGTCAGTTTGGACGCCATATTGCAATTTTTTATTGGAAATCTCTCTTTCTTGGAGGGTTAAAGAGATGGTTAAGTGAACATAAAAAGCCAATAAAAACTACATATCACCAGGTTAGTTCATTTCAGGGAAGCCTGATATTTTTGCCTGTTCACTATAGAAGCCCATGGGAAAAGGAGAGTTCTTTTAGCATAAAAGATATGGAAAATAACTGTTCCTAAAAATCCCTATACACATAGCTAACATATTGCTTTACCCTTACAAGCAGTAACAACGGGGGTTACCAGCTTTTTTCAAGGTTATTTGCTGGATTGGCATCCTGATGAGTTAAGAATAGGAATATGAAAGCTTCCTATTATGGTTTTTATTGCTGTTAGTTCTGCCATATTGTCTCTTATATGTGATGTGTTTCAGGAAAATGAGTCATAAGTCGCAAAAACAATATTTTTCCAAGTGTTTATTTTACAAGATGACTTCATTGGAATGTTCTGATTTTTGGAGGGTTTATCACTTATATTTCATATTAAATTTCAGGACGATGTATGTAATATATCTATTCGTTTTAAAGGTCCTCATATGGACAAAATGTAGTTACTTTACTGTTAATTGACCCCCAGATTATGGAAACTATTTTTTAAAAAAAACGAAAATATCAAACCTAAATCAAACATTAGATCATTAGACTGTTTATTCTCTTCGGAATCGGCTTGATCTCATCTTTTCAAATACAATGATATCTCAAAATCTATTTTTTGCGACTTATGACTCATTGACCTGAAACACATCACATATTGTCTCTTATATTGTGTTAACGCTCAGCCAACATTGGTCTACCTTTTGTTCCACTTTTCCCCAACACATCTAAAAGTCATTGGGCCAGAATCCTCATGAATACTAAATGGGTCAGATTTTCAGAAAACACCTACATCAGTCTCCTCAAATAACCCACATTTTAGACAGAAATGAGTTTCAAAATGTAGTTTAACATAACAGAAGTGTTACTTTTAATCAATGTGATACCAAATATACTCAGATATACTCAGTATTCTTCATTTTTAGCGTAATTTAGGAGAATTTCCTAAGTGTGTAGAGCTGCTAATTGTACACTTTCTGTGAATCTGACCCATATACGTCACGTCTGTGCCTCCACCTGGTGCCAGCAATAAGCACTAGCAGTACCGCAGTCACAGTACTTTATTCCCCCACCAGGTGGAGCCACTCACACAAAGTCTCACCAACAAATGCCAGACGCTGAGACAAATATACGTTTGTTTCGAATTTCCTATGATCATAAAGGAATTTTGACAACTATAGTTGTCAACAAATGTTCCAGGTATACCCATTGAGAGCTAATTGTTTCAGCAAAGTATATCTGAAGAAGTCCTATATGGGTCAGATTTTCAGAAAATGTACAATTGGCAGCTATATACATTTAGTAAGCTCTGCTAAATTAGGCTGCAATTTGGTAAATACTAGGTAAATTTGAGTATATTTGGCATTGCATGGAGTCTAGCAATCGGTTAGGCTATGTTGAACTGCATTTTGAACTTTATTTTAATCTGAAATTTGTGTTATTTGAGAAGATTGATGTAGTTGAATTGTACATTTTCTGAAAATCTGACCCATATATGTCTCTTTTAATGAAATCCTGTCACGTTATATTTTCCAAAATTCCTGAACAAGCACACTTTCCTAATGAATAATTGGTATAATCAGAATTGTTATTCCCTTTAGATTGGGGAATAAATTAGAGACGCTGAAGTTGAATCAAGGGAGAAAAGTGAGTTAAAGGGGGTTCTTGGATACATAGATGGAACCTAGCAAGGGGGAAGTCTGTACACCTGTTATTGACCGAGGGAGCGCGGGAAATTAGAGGGTGTTAGCCCGAGATCTTCTGCACTCCCGAGGTCACTAACAAGTGTACAGACTTCACCCGAGGTTTGTTCCATATTTATTACACCCCATTAATAAATAAAAAATATAATTAATTAAAAATAAAAGAAGTAATTTAAGTTTTTTGTGGACCTACTTGTTGTATGCGCCAAGGGTGAAATAACCACTTTGACCAAGTGTGACATACAATGCTGAAGGTATAGGAAGCAACATCACAGGGGTGTAATAATAGGGTCTCCGGACCAGAGGCATGGGTGGCGGTGCTAAGCTTGTGTTTATTTTTGCCAAAGTATTTTGGCAGACATCTACAGTTAGAGAACTTCACTGGGGTTTTATATTAGGCCTGCTCTATCTGGAGCAATCTTCCATTCATTTCTCAGCATTTTGAAAGTTGATATTTATAAAGGTAAAATGGTGGTAAAATGGTGGGAAAATGAGTCATAAGTCGCAAAATATGGATTTTGAGATATCAGCATATTTGAAAGATGAGATCAAGCCGATTCCAATGATAGTAAACAGTCTAATAATCTAATAAGTATTTCTAGATTTTAAGTTGGATATTTTCGATTTTGAAACCAAAAATCCAATATTTCTGGGGGGTCAAAAAACAGTAAAGTAACTAAATGTGGTCCAAATGAGGACCTTTAAAACTAAAGGATAAATTACATACATTGTCCTGAAATTTGAGATGTAGATTAAATTGATATGTCTATAAGCAATAAACTCTCCAAAAATCAGAACATTCCAATAAAGTGATCTTGTAAAATAAAAACTTTAAAAAATACATTTTTTGCGACTTATGACTCATTTCCATGAAACACCTCACATATTCTACCCACCCCCTGCTTCCATTGTTGGCGGGGGGCATGGCCCGTGTGGACCCCTGCTTCCTAATCACTCATAAACATATTTTTATTTCACCCCACCTATAGCACCGCTCAATCCGCATACATGTAATAAATACAGGATAAGTCACTAGTGGGTCTGAAGGAGCGGGAATATCGCACGAGTTGCAACCGCGCAACACACGAAGCCGAAGGCTGAGTGTGTTGCGCGGTTGCAACGAGTGCGATATTTCAAGCGACGAAGACCCACAAGTGATTTATCTGATTTATTATATATGCTTTATAAGAGGTAAAACAATGTATATTTTGCTGAAAAAAATCATATTTGTATTGAATTGCATATATTTGCATTTCAACCAGTATCACTACGCTCCTACATGCAGCAAATGAACATGAAGGAACACTGAAAGAAAGTTTGTGCGAGAGAAATAGCTCACATTTCCGAATCAATTTCAGTCACTTTCACAGCTTTAAATCTTTTTAAAATAAAGTTATGGTTTGATAAAGGGTAGACCTTGATAAAGATGAAAGGATTTTAGTTTATTAATTCATTTGAATGAGATATTACACCTCGAGCTGTGTTAAAGTTACAACGATCTGCAGATCATTTTGTTTACATTTGGCCACTGCAGAAAAATCGCTTACATTTTCGAATCAATTTCCAACGTTTTCGAAGCTTTAAATAGTTTTAAAACCACATTAATGCTTTAACAAAAAGGATATACTTAAATAAAGATGAAAGTAATATAGTTTATTTCCTTCGTTTTGATCCAATTTCACCGTTCTAACTCCCATTCTGTCTGCGTTGACAACTGATCACTCCAATAGCGTGATTCCCCTCAGTTGGGCCTACTTTTGGCGGCCACGCTGATAGGCGCCTTCAGGATGCCACTCAGAGCGTGGAGTTGTATACGGCACAACTCAGAGCGTGGAGTTGTATACGGACACAACGTATACAACTCTACAATACGTTGTTTCAACGGCAACGCGTATATAATAAAATGTATTTCTTACATAATGCAGAGAATGAGTTACAGATATTGTCTTTGCTTAACATTTCTTGATGTTAATATATGGGTCAGATTTTCAGAAAATGTACAATTCAACTTTACCAATCTTCTCAAATGACCCACATTTCAGACGAAAATAAAGTTCAAAATACAGTTCAACCTAACCAAACAGATTGCTAGAATCAATGCAATGCCGAATATACTCGAATTTACCTAGTATTGACCAAATTGCAGCCTAATTTAGCAGAATTTACTAAATGTGTACAGCTGCCAATTGTACATTTTCAGAAAATCTGACCCATATATATCGTGAATATCAGCGTCCTGTACAGGTGCCCTAATGCAGGCTGCACTTCCACGCTGCCACAAAACACCCCAATCATACACAAACTAAGAGCATGCTGTACCTTCACGCTGCCACTAGATTTACCAAACTAATAATTTCTAAATTTATTTAATTTAATTTGGGTTCTGATCTGGTCTTACTTTGGACTTTGTTAAATAGAGTTAGGTCTAGATAGACAGAGCGGCGGGCGGAAGACCATGGTTATTCTGTATTGGATTATCATCTATGAGTCCATATCTCAATGTTAATGTCATTTGATTATTGAACTTCACTGTACAATATACTTGTTTCTTGATAACTAAACTGTCTTATTGCAGAAGATGTGCTGTATAAAAATACTGAATACAAAAAATGAAAAAAAAAAATGGCCCTGATGCCCTGGCGTTCCTATATATCCTATAAACATGTGTTCCACCTAATCAGTCCTGTGTGGCCGGGGCTGCTTTGATGTCATATCTAGCACTCACATACACAATCCAACATGGCCGCCTCTGGCAGGAAGTCATGTAGGAAACTCACAGTGCGCATGTCTGAAGTTATTATCGCTTCAGCTTCTATGATGAAGATCAAAGTATAGGGAGGTGCTGAAACGTGGGGGGAGAGGAGAGGTGGGGAGCAAGGGGAATGGGCGTACAGTTGTGTGTGTGTCGGGGTGGGGTGATATGTGTTATGGGAGGTGGGGGAGAGGTGGGTAGCGAGGGGACGGGGTGTACATGAGGAGGGGGGGGGGGGTGCGGAGGGGGGGGGGGGGTTAAGGAGGTCAGTCAACTATCTGTGATGTGTTTCAGGAAATGAGTCACGGATCGCAAAATTGATATTTTTGAAAGAGTTTTTTTTTGACAAAATCTCTTTATTGAAATGTTCTGATTTTGGTGGGTGTAGCAGGCATAGTCAGGTAACACATTTAAGGACATTGTATTAAATATATCTATGCTTTTGAAGGCCTTTGTATTGAGTACATTTAGTTACTTCACTGGTAATTAACCAGTGCACCAACAGGCCTGAACTAAAGGTTATCAATCTTTCATTATTAATTCCCCAAGACTTCCACGGTAGTGCTTATGGTTGCAAGGCACAAAAGCAGAAAAGGAGAAAAACAAATGAGGAAGTCTGGTCTAAGAGAGTTGGTTTAGGTTGAAAGATTAGCAATAAAACGTAAGTTATTTTTTTTTTGTTTTTGCGACATCGTTTTATTCAACAGTTATCCTGCCATCTGGGCTTCTTACAGTGCTAAACATATTAAAATACGAGATGCGGGGAGAAAAAGGACACATTCGACCTCTCTAAGATAAACTTAAGTTGTTTTCACGTAAGTTATTGAGTTCATTGTTAGCGTGTGGTGCTGTGGAACACATGGTGCCTGGTGAATGCTATAAACCCACCATTAGTATGGGTCAGATTTTCAGAAAATGTACAATTCGCCTTCACCAATCCTCTCAAATAACCCAAATTGAGGACAAAAATGAGTTTCAAAGTGCAGTTTAACATAACAGAACTGATACTTTAAATCAATGTGACACCAAATATACTCAGATATTCCCGGTATTTATCATTTCTCAGCCTAATTTAGCAGAATTTACTGAATGTGTACAGCTGCCATATGTACATTTTCTGAAAATCTGACCCATATGCAGCACCAGGCAGTGATCAGTCGCTCCCACCCTAACATGGATGTGTATTGCACTATACACAGGGCCCCGAGTATCACTATAAAAATGGCAAAGATAATAGTAAAAAGCCATATCTTGTCCTTACGGTACGGTAATCTTTTCGCATCTATGGCTAGCGTTGACATAAGAACAAAACTTCAACGAATCATATATAATGCAGTAAAAACTGTATATTTCAATGACCCTAGGGATAAAATTGAACTGTGTAACGAATGTCGGATCGATTCTCTAGAAAAACGTTCAAAGATTGCACTTATGCAAATAATGTATAGAAAACGACTGGATAGGAAAAACCTAAGTGATATACCAGTGATTACTAGATTAAACGAAGGGCCGGTAATGAAGGTCATGGTACCAAAACTAGAGAAAGTAGTGCGATCCCCTCACTATATTGGACCAACCTTATGGAATAGTCTTCCGTCAATTATTCGTTTGAAATCCTGGGATAACATAAAAAGTCATCTTAAATCAACTGATGACTGGTATGGTTGATTCTAAAACATGTCTCTATCATTTGCTAGAGCAAATCAAATCAAATGTATATGATATCTTATATGCGACGTGTCTTTTATCTGTCATGTGGCGGACTATGTTATATTTTTTAGGAGAAAAAACAACAACAAAAATCTATGTGTTTATTGTAGGTATGTATTTTCCTCGGTAGAGGTACCCAATGTATTCACCAAACGAAACTTGTAACCTAAAACAACAAGGTTTAATATTGAAACCCTTAATGTATTAATGACTCAACTTAAATACTTAAAATATTTAATTTATTATGAAATAACATCGAATTTGCCTTTAATGTATCTTATACTGCTTTTGAATCTAAAATGTTTTCTGGACTACCATGAAATTATCATTGTATGAAAATGGATCCAATAAAATTTGTTAAAAAAAAAAATCATTGGTGTAATGCTAATGACTTTTCATGTTGTAAATGATGCCATTTTTTATATATGTATAATATATACATTACAGTCTAAGCCCAAAGAGTGAAGAGTCCCTTCAGACTGAGGGAGAGCCTCACTCTCTTAACAACAAAACCCCATTATAATTCCATTAGGACGTTAAAATACCATTATAATTCAATTAGGACGCCTACTCCAGGGCCAGGAAAGCCACTAGTGCAGTAGGCACAGTCTTATCTGATCTGAGAGGTTTGAGTATTAGTATAGATTATAATTGTAGATTGGCAATGCATGGGAACAACCCCTTAGGGAAACTGCAGCATTTTCGTATACAAATAGAAAAAGTAACTAAAAGTTGGCCGCAATTGCAAATAAAAAAATCAAGGCCATGGGAATATGTTTGTTTAAGGCATTGGGAAGGCCTCCCTCTCTCTCATCACTCCTCGGTACATCCGCCCTAACCATCCATTTACCTTATTCCCTACAGACCCACTACTCTACAAACCAAAATGGCGGCTGTCACTGGAACCTTGTGATTGGTTACCAAGCGTGCAGGACTAAAGCCTTGTGAGATGGTGTCTTCACCATAATCTGCACATTAACCCCTGCTTTGTAATGAGAGACCTCTAGTGGGGGCTGGCATGTATACTCTAAGTCTTCATCAATCTCCACCAGGAGGCAGTGTGTAATCATTCCGCTATAAACCGTCAGGTGGCGACACCTGCCACGCCCCCTGGCGGATCAATCCATCATGTGAGGAGCAGGAGCATGTAGAGGGACATCATGTGACCAGGAAACAGTAATAGGGGTTTTGCATAGCCGCCATTTTGAATCTTGATTCGCATGAAGTGAGTGAGTGAGATTGGTTGCTTTATGCCCTTATCAACACATTTGATATGGTTATATCAAGGGTGGGAGAGCTGAGAGGGAGTGAGTGAGTGAGATTGGTTGCTTTACGCCCTTATCAATACATTTAATATGGTTATATCAAGGGCGGGAGAGCTGAGAGGGAGGCAGTTTATGATCATACCCAGGAAATAGAGATAGAGAAGAAGGGATAGAGAGACAGAGAAAAGAGACAGAAAGGCACTTTATGGTCATACAGTGGTACAGTATAAAATCTATAAAAAACATATGTCATGTTCAGCTAGGACTATTTGTCAATGCCCTAATGTCAATATCCACATGTTATACATATTTCCAGCACAAGCCTCCATCTTTCCCACCAAACATTTGGTTTTCATGGATCATTTATAAAAGCTAATATATTGGTGAAAACATTCTTGCAATTTTAGATGAAAATGCCGTTGAATATTGTATGCCAGATTTCATCAGAATCTATCCCAGGATGCACTGTAACAGACATGCGCAGTGGCACATGCAAATCCCCTATTATCTCTAAGGTGAATAGGGAGAATACTGCTGGATAGTTTATTGCACTGAGTAAGGCCCATGACATGAACACTTAATATAAAATGTCTACCCCTCAATCCCCATTTCTAGAATTTATTTATTTTATTTCATTGTCACTACTACTATTTGAATTGTACAATGTGAACTAAAAAAACAGTATACAACACAATACAATAATCAGTTTTATGTAAATTATGATTGTGTATACTACAATTTATAGAGCCAAATTTAAAAACATATTTTTTAAAAATTGAGATTACTGATATAAACATGGCATAATACATTTTTGGGGCTATGTTTTCATATCATTAATTTTAGATTCTTTCTACTGGGTTCAGGTGAGTATCAAGGTGAGCTGAGTGAGTAAGGGGTTGCTGTTCCTGGTCTATACTCTCACATAACAATACTATATATATAATAGGTGTATATAATAGGTGTCATTTGTCTTGCTTATTATCTATCTCCTATTGCTTATTATTAGCATTTTAAAGCTATATTATTAGACTTACTGGGCTTGTATTTGTTTCGACCCCCCTTTAGCCCTGGCTTCCAATTGAGATAGGCTTTTAAGAATTAAATTTTAGAGGATTTTATTTTTTCATCACCCTCACACCCCCGGTCTGTATTTGAGGTCCAGGCTTATGAACGGGCCACTATGGTATTACGACAAACAAAATGATGTGCAATTTACTCATATTGTAACATATAGGAATGAATTTAATAATAGTCTCTTGCTATTAAATATTTACACAACAATTTGTATTTAAATATTCAAAAAAAACCCAGATCAGTGGACGGCAAAGGGCTGTGATAATAGGTGGGGGTGACTGGCGAGTGATAATAGGGGGGGGGGGGGGTGACTGGCGAGTGATAATAGGTGGGGGTGACTGGCGAGTGATAATAGGGGGGGGGGGTGACTGGCGAGTGATAATAGGTGGGGGTGACTGGCGAGTGATAATAGGGGGGGGGGGGGGGTGACTGGCGAGTGATAATAGGTGGGGGTGACTGGCGAGTGATAATAGGGGGGGGGGGGGGGGTAACTGGCGAGTGATAATAGGTGGGGGTGACTGGCGAGTGATAATAGGGGTGGGGTGACTGGCGAGTGATAATAGGGGTGGGGGTGACTGGCGAGTGATAATAGGGGAGGGTGACTGGCGAGTGATAATAGGTGGGGGTGACTGGCGAGTGATAAAAGGTGGGGGTGACTGGCGAGTGATAATAGGTGGGGTTGACTGGCGAGTGATAATAGGTGGGGGTGACTGGCGAGTGATAATAGGTGGGGTGACTGGCGAGTGATAATAGGTGGGGTGACTGGTGAGTGATAACAGGTGGGGTGACTGGCGAGTGATAATAGGTGAGGTGACAGTTGGACACAATCCTCCAACAACTATTTCCTTTCAACATACCATACAACACTTACAGCAAAAGGACCTTAACTTCTGATGACTCAGTTCTTCCAACACAAGTTTGAAGCTATAGTTTGCAAACATGTGAATCATTCTCAAACACTATGTAATAGGGCTATACATGCTTATGTTTAAAACTGACCAATGAATACCTCTACAAACCTTCTTTAACCTTCTCCTTATATACTATATGGCTACATTAACATGTGCTATATGAGATATGAGTGGGTGTGCAGCTTCAGGTAAAGATATATTATGCAACACGACCCTACTCTCCCATTCCTCCCACCCATATATAGATATTTCTCATCATGACATTATGTCTTTGCTTCTCTTTGATCTGCAACTATATCCCGCCCCTTCCCTTTCTGCTCTCTCCCGCCCCCTCCCCTTCTCCCGCCCCCTCCCCTTCTCCCGCCCCCTCCCCTACTCCTGCCTCCTTTTTCTACTCACTCCCTCCCCCGCCACAGGTGCATGAGTGCGCATGTGCATTAGGTCATAAAACTGAATAATTGACCTAATTTGGCGCCATATGCAGACGTGTACATGTGACTTAGATGTCATAAACATGAATAATTGCATTCATTCACGCATGTACATGTATGTTCATGTATGTCTCAAGCCTCCTGAGCTTTTTATTGCTCTCATGTTCTCTCTATCCTCTTCTGGCTCCTAATATTCTTCCCTTTCCCTTTTCCACATATTCCTACCCTCTTTTGCCTCCTAAGTATTTTTTTTATTGATGTTATTTATACTGGCAACATATTTCCCGCAACAGCAGGGTGTTCTAACAGTATAAGAGATCCTCCCGTCTCACTCTGAAGTATGGGTCAGATTTTCAGAACATGTACAATTCAATTTGACCAATCTTTTCAAATAACCCAAATTTCAGACGAAAATAAAGTTTAAAATACAGTTCAACCTAACCAAACAGATTGCTAGAATCAATGCAATGCCAAATATACTCGAATTTACCCAGTATTGGCCAAATTGCAGCCTAATTTAGCAGAATTTCCTAAATGAGTAGAGCTGCCAATTGTACATTTTCTGAAAATCTAACCCGTATATAGAACAAGGGGAATTAACGTTGCATTCATTGCTATTACGACGAACAAAATCGTGCAAGATTTACTCATATTATAACTTATAGGACTGCATTAATAAATATTCTGCTGCTGTGTTATGTATTTATGCAAGTATTATCTGACATTCTTATTTCTTATGTTAAAATTGCACTTTGTTATTTGTAGGATTGGATTGGATTGGAAAATAGTTTATTCATCATAAGGATACATAAATCAAGAGGTTAAATATGACGAAAAGGTCGACAAGCTTATGGAATTAGATTCATGTATTCCCGCTGTTACCTTTACTTAGTGAGGAAAAGGCAAGTTTAGATCAACTAATAGAGAACTTCACAAACGTCATAATACAAGGTACATTATCAAAGCAAGAAAATGTTAAATATAATAATACAGAATCAATTTAAATACATATCGATTCTGGTCCAGACTAGTTGAAAGGTACAGTACAGCACCTTTTTAAGTCAAGTTTAATTAGCCTTTAATACTAAGACTAATAACTCAGTTTATGTAATCTCAGTTTATACATTTTGAGAACTATACTGTTCGAGTAGTACAGTAAATATACATATGAAGCAAACAGTGCTTTCAGTTAAGAGAAAAGAGGAAATTCATGTCCCCGATCGCTTTATTAGATTAATTAAATACAGTCTAATTTCTCTATATGGTTCAATACTTCTTTTCCAAATGGTTTCGAAATAAATTTTCGATTTGTTTCCTAAAACGTTTTCGTGATTCTGGTTGTCAGTGGACAGTGAACTCCAGGCCACGTTTGCCTTGTAAGAGAAACTGTTTCGGAATAAAGAGGATTTTGGAATTGGAATTTTTATTTTTATTTTTTTCCTTCCCAGTGAATGGCTTCTGGTTGGAACTTTTCCTTTGATCTAAATTTGAGTCGATTTGGGCAAAATGATGCGCACTTTCTAGGATGTGAATTTCTCTTCTAACAGAGTTTGGCAGGATGTTCAGTTATGCCATTGTTTTAATCAACATTTGTTCTTTTATTTAGATTAAACACTGTTCGAATAGCTGAGTTTAGTTATATTTATAATGTATAAAAGTCTCCACGATGTAAATAGTCACAACACTGGGGCTGGTGAATAACCCTGACAGGCGACTGAGTAAACCTAATAAACGAAATTTAACAACACAAAAAGGAAAAGGAAAGGAACAGAAAATATACTAGTTTTGACCGATATTAACTGAGACTGCAGCTAAAGGACATTTATCGTGGAATACAGACTTTACCTGTGGTCTATTTATAGACCTCTACCTTTGGTGGCCACCGTGCAGTGCTGCCACCATGCTGTGAAGTAGTGAACTATAGCAGGAGAAGCGAGAAAAGCTCTACATTCAGTATGTATTATATTATGGCTCAGTTTATATATATCTCGCTTGCACTTAATCTATGATGGAAAATCTTATCATTTAAATTACCACCAACAAACCATGGATGGTTGGAGGATTTGGTCACGTAGGGTCAATCATGAACCGTCTATAGATCACCAGGTTGACACGTGCCATGTTGAGGATGGGTAGTGCCTTACACAATGCTTACTCTCCCTATACTACTCACAGCTTTGTATAGCATATGGCCTGATGCAGGTTCAAACTGATCTAGACAAGTCCTTAAAACGGACAAACCTCGAAGGGTTGAGTTCGCTTTTGAACAGTTTGAACCTGACCAGAGGACCATTTGGTGTTTATTGCACGCTTGAATTATCATAATTCATGATAGGTTAAAGGTAGATCTAACTTGTAGTTTGGATGAACCAAACTGCACCCATGATCAGCACCTTTCCCACTGACCACATATCTAATGTATAATTATATTATATAGGCCGTGATCTGTGTGGTTATATACAGCCACCCTTGTGTAACTACATCATCAACAGAGTTCCACTTTGTGTAATGTTATAGCAATAGACAACGAGGATTTTAGCGTGAGAATGGTCTGCAGGCCAGGGACGTCCCAACGCCGTAGGCCGAGGGACGTCACTGAAATGCTAAAATCTGAGTTGTTTATTTATTTTAGTCCATGATGGGTCAGCGCATAGCAGCCAATGGGAGGCATGCAGACTCGCTACAGACCAGCGTAACAAGCGCTGTCTGTAGTACCATAATTGCACGCAAAATTCTCCAGAATCTCACCCAAAATGGACTAAATAATTATATTATATAGGCCATGATCTGTGTGGTTATATACCGCCACACTCGTGTGTAACTACATCATCCACAGAGTTCCACTTTGCACATGGTGACCACTGTACGGTGCTGCCCCCATGCAGTAAGATGGTAAACTACTTGGACCATACAATATTAAGCAGCCATACAACATCTGCCGCGCCATGCACTATGTCTTGCTTATATTAACCCACTAGCAAAGTACAAAAGAATATTACCTTTCTCTTACATCCCTTTAACCACGAACTGCTATGTCATCATGTGTTTTCTGCCTTCTATATGACCTCCAGTCCCAATATATGTATTGCCTTGAACACTTGTGACTATAGAAATTTCCATTGATGTAAATACCAGTTGGACCCGTGTTCCACTAGCGGATCAGAGTTTCAGGGTTTAATCCTCGGACAATAAAGTACAGTGCAGTAAGAGCTCTTCTTGTGTGCTTTGTTGGTGGTTGAGCGTCCAAACCCGAAGTATCACTACACATGTATATTAAAACTCAACTTGGCACTGGTAATTACTCTTTAATCACAATTTTAACTAAGGCCATGTATTTATAGCATGTATATTTAATCATTTGTAGTAAAAGCGCTAGGAATTTCATTCTGACTGGTCTCTCCACGGTTCATACAGAGGGCATGGAGAGCTGGAGAACCTGTCAGATGTTAATAACACATTTTAACACAATCTTGGCCATTTAACAATATTTCAATTCAATATCGTCACAATGGACGATCCCTTGCTATACCAAGAGACTATAGGTTACTATTTGTCAAGGCAGCGATTATTATTATGTCTAGAATAAAGGTTTGTTCAATGGCGTTCATGTTATATGAAGATTTGTCTAGTGCGTATTTGGGGTATTCTGGGGTAGAATTAATGTAGAAATAAGAAAGGTATGCATATCTATTTCATCTGAAAAGGTGATAGCATCAGCTACAACAGTTACTCCGGCTACCCCTGTCTTGGCTATGTACGATTACTTTTAAGAATTGATTATATATATAATTCATTAATAAAGAGTTATATTATACATGTTTTTACAATACAGGAAATAACAGAATAGTACAAGTATATATATAGCGCGTGCTACTTGTTTGTATCTTCTAACCTTCCCCTGACAAGTGTAACCACTGTCCCGCCACGATAATCTATCCACTAACACAGGCCTGTGTATTTCACTGTGTACACTTCACCTCACCGCCCACAGGTGGCACCACTGCAGCAGCATCTCCTGTATGTCTGTTCCTCCATCGTCGACCATCACCGGAAGTGTGCTCGGTTATCTCGATATTGTCGCTATGTGCTGGTGTAGTGCACATATTCTCTACCAGGGGGACCTAGCGGTCCATGTGGCAACGTGTAGTAGAAGCTAGGGAGGGGAGGGGAGCAGGGGAGGGGAGGGGGAGGTAGAGTTACTGAGATATTGGTCTTTTGTGGGGGTAAAGCTGAAAGAGAGAGAGAGAGAAAGAAAGAGAGAGGGAGAGAGAGAGGGTGAAAGAAAGGAGGGAAAAGAGAGGGTGAGAGAGAGGAGGGAAAAGAGAGAGAAGGGAATGGAGAGGTAGGAGAGAGGGCGGAGAGAGAGAGGGAGGAGGCTGAGGAGAGGAGGAGGGAGAAGAGAGAGGAAGGAAGGCAGGGAGTTGAGAGAGAGGAATAGAAGAGAGTGAAGGAGATAAGAGAGAAGAGAAAGAGGGAGGGAGGAGGCTGAGGAGAGGAGGAGAGGAGGAGGGAGGAGAGAGAGAGGGAGAGAGAGGGAGAGAGAGGGAGAGAGAGGAGAGAGAGGGAGAGAGGAAAGGAGGAGAGGAGGAGGGAGGAGAGGAGGAGGGAGGAGAGAGAGGGAGAGAGGGAAAGAAAGTGAGAAAGAGGCGGATAAAAGGTGGTGGTGGGAGGGGGGGGGGGTCACATGGAGGAGTGGAAAGAACAATATGTCATGAGGAGATACTAGGATATTCACGTACCCCCTCCCCCACCCACCCACACACATACCATCGCCCAGTCTATCAGCTGCACTCGGCAGCGAGAGGGGAGGCGAGGCAGGTGAGAGAGGGAGTACATACATAAGTAATGCGAGCGATAAGGACTCCTAGCGAGATTGAAATTGATTTATAAACACTTTGTTATGATCTTACAGTCCAAGGTCGTTGGATCAGTTTGAATGAATTCAAGAATCTCACAGTGTATGGCCGATCTAGCTTAGGCGATCCCTTTTTTCCTATAAATCAGGCTGGAATCAACGGCGAGAATAAAAAGGCAATACGTAAATGCTGATGTCTGTTTTCTTTATTTCCCTGTTGCTTCAAGAAATCCTGGTTAATTTCATAGAGTCATGCGGCCCCTAAACAAGGAAAAAAAAGAAAAAAATTTTTCTACAACCTCTCAGCGTTAAGCCAGTGTCTTTTCTGATTCAAACTTGGCGCGAGTTCTTGGTCATGTGACCCAGGAAAGTCATGTGATCCCTCGGCGACCGTACTTCTTTCAAGGAATGCCACGCCCACTTTATATCACCATTCCCACACGTGGGAATACTCCTCATAAATCAGGCTGGAATCAACGGCGAGAATAAAAAGGCAATACGTAAATGCTGATGTCTGTTTTCTTTATTTCCCTGTTGCTTCAAGAAATCCTGGTTAATTTCATAGAGTCATGCGGCCCAGCCCATAAGGTATAAGGCATGACGAAGGATTTAGATGATGGAAGCAAGGGAAGAAGCAATATTTTTCTCTATTCCTACACGATGCTCAAACGAGGTGGTCAAATATTTCAAAACAGCCATACTAGCCCAATCACCAGCTAGTTTAATATCACACAAAGGCACCCCATTCACATGCATAAACGTGGCAGCCCCACGTCTTAAGGAATGCATTCCTATATCCTTAGGAATTCCAGCCATCCTCGCCCAAGACTTTAACCTAATAAGCGATCTGCTGTAAGAAACAGGCTTTCCTTCAGAATCACACAACAAGGGCCAATCCCTAGCCCCTGGGTATTTCCTCAGATACTCTCTGTATAAAGAAACAGCACACAAACAAGACTTGACAAGGGCTATGGGACACTCAAACTTCCTATCACCATATTGGATGGTTTTTGACGAGGTAACAGAAATAATCATGCCCCACGAGGTGAACTTGACACAGCTTCTCTTTAGTAGATGAATATTCTCAGCAGGTGTTGCAGAAAAAATGTGAGACTTCCTTAGCAATGATCTATATAGAATCAAGACCCCCAGCCAAGTGAGGAAATCTGCCTCTGATGAAAAGTCCACATATTTATATATTTTAGCCAGATCACAAGGCAAGAGAGGATCCTTAGCTTTCACATCATTGCCTAATTTCCGTTTGATTCCAGATAATACAAGGGAGAGACCAAAATCCTCCCTCAGGTCTGGACCATCATGACATTTCGACAAAAAATTAATCGCCGAAACTAAGTTATTTATGGAAGAATAGGCTAAACGATCCACCAAGGACACCAGCAAGGCTCCCACAATGCGTGCTTTAACAGGAAAATATTCTATCCCATGCAGGTCACAAAATTCATAATATTTCTTCCATTGAGACTGCCTTGTAGCTCTCGTCGACGCAGCCATTGATTCCATTTTCAGACCTTCAGCCTTGCTCAATAATTCGTCTGCAAGGATAAAACAGGAAGCAAGGTAATATCGTAGACATATTTCCACCAGAAGATATCTTTCAAAAGACAATAGACATGGTCACAAGGAGGTTGCGAAGACATCAGCATTTTCCAGGTATAAACAAATGAACAATGAACATAACAAGGTGCATCAACTAATAAATGAGCTCGAGTGTTCAAAAAATCCCAGATGGAATATATCTCTTTGACACTGGGTTTCTCCATACAACAGCTGGGTAGTGATATTATTTCTCCAAGTTCGAAAGAAATTAATTTTGAATTTGCTGCTATATCTTCATTCTGGATAAAGAAACCCTGCACTTCCTCACAGTCCAACTTGGTCATGAATGTATTTCTGGTTGTGGCTATCAACAAATGATTATCACACACTAAACCACTGTTAATGATTTTCTTCCCATTCATCAGACCAATGTTATCTTTCCACCACTGGACACAAGCAGCAAAAACAGCATTTAATCTGACTCTCCTCTTGGAACCAGCAGCAGCCAGAGCCTTGAAGATCGGAAATAAATGCTCACTGCCTCCTTTTATCATTCGTGAACAATGTGACAGCAGTCCAGTAAATTTCTGTAATTGATGTAATGTAGCTCTCCATTTGGAAGAAAAAAATTCAAGTGAAACATTTAGTTTCTGAACTTTTTTTACTGGTAACATCATCACCTGCTTGATGGAATCAAATTCCACCCCCAGATAAGTGCACACTGTTGATGGAGAGGTCACCTTCGGCCATGCAATGTGGAAGCCAACTTCTCTAAGTACCTGCAATAATCGTCGTTGATGCATAATTCCCTTTTCATATGAGTCGGTGATCACCAAAAAATCATCAATGAAGCTAAAAATGATTAAACCCTCCATTCTCAGCTTCCGACAAATAGCATCAGTTAGTCTGGTGAAAATCATAGGTGCACATCTAGCTCCAAAACACAAGAAATTGTCCTCAAGGTATTGATCGACACCATTAATGTTCCATTTCAGACCAAAAAACTTCCTTTGGTCAGGTCTGATGAGAACCGATCTGTAGGCACTTTTAATATCAACTGATGACATGAAAAACCCAGGTAGAACATGATAAGCCACTTCGTCAATTTTAATAAATTGAAATTTAACGAAAGTGTCATTGGTAAAACAGTTGACGGACTTGTTCAATGGCCTCTTACAATCCGTAATGGGTCGCACAGAACCATCCTTTTTTGGAATCGCTCCTAAGGCATGTATGCAATATGGTTTTTCCTTAGTCACCGACAATTTCCCCAGGCTCACTTCTTTATATATTATTTTGTCCATGGCAGGCAGTTGACGTCTACAGGAAGAATAATTCTGACACTCATAAGGCTCAATTTCCGACTCGAGATCGGTAATAGCAAAACCGTGCATCACACCATCCAATACAAAGTGTGAGTCGTAGTCCATTTCATTTCCATTCGACAGCAGTTTTATCCATCCTCTAGGCCGTAATTGTGCCCGAACACCCTCCACCACCGGCCAATCAACCGATTCCCAAGCAGAAAAACACAATTTAGTGAAATCCGGCTCCGTTAGAACCGAAAAACGATTGTCAAATTCTGCACAAGGAAAGGTTTTGTGCTCGGGTCGGCCATCTTGCTATACTGCAGCATCTGCTTCCGGTTTGGTCGGTGTGCCGGAATCATTCTCCTCCCTTTGTTTGCCGTACATGCAAAATTCTGCTGTATGAGAACCTCGACACAAGCCACAAATATGTTTCCTGATACAAGGAAAAGGATTGCATTTTTTATGGCTCGAGGGATTATTCCAACACCAACATATATCATGAGACCAGCGCTTGAAATCGAACAAAGGGCTATAGCGTCTTTTCCCCGCGACATAGCCACCCACTTCCGGCTTGCTCGGTGATCCGCCATTTTGAATCACCTGTTGCATTTGTTGAAAGACCTTAGTGTGCTCTGTATTGAAGAACTGGCCTTCCATCTCCAATTCCCTTGGCATCCAATCAGACAATTTACCAGCAATAACAAGTGAAGTAACACCCTGCTCGTACAATATAAGAGCCAGCCGTAGGTACTGCTTGCCGGAAGCCTTGTATGCGAGATATGAAATGTGCGACATATATCCCTCGATATCGATGTTATATGTCATCAAATACAAGCAAACTTTTGTGCAGCCATACAGCAACTCTCTAGTGGTTAGTTCATCGAAGGCTTTCTTAGGCACAATATAAAACTCTGGCCTCAAACACTTGTGATCACCGATAAACCCACCTAATATGCAGTCGCTCCGAGGAGAGCCCGATGAGTGGGGAGAAGCATTGACCGTACGTCCGCGCGATCCTCCGGCATAGAAACCTTGAGGAGGACTGCTCCCAGCCGTCATGGAGACATTAATATCAGCCAACTTTCCGGTAAGTGACATTAACTCTTCTTCCAGCTTAGTATCCTCCTGTTTCTCGTGCAAAAGCTTTTCTGCATCCTCCACAGCTTTACGTTGGCTTTCCACAGCATCACGAATTAATCGTTTATAATCCGCAGTACCTTTTTCGGGTAATTCTTCCACCTTGATTTTTGCAATGGCGGCTATCGTCGTGTCGAAACCTTCTGCCATACCGTCTGTTTTCTCGCTATTAGCTGAACACGGAGGTCTATAATGTCTAGAACGACAAGTCTTGCAGTCAATCTTTTTGCGCATCGACACAAATTCATGGAAAAAACAATGTTTCTGTTTTTTTCTACCAGCACACCAAGAGATAAATTTTTTCTACAACCTCTCAGCGTTAAGCCAGTGTCTTTTCTGATTCAAACTTGGCGCGAGTTCTTGGTCATGTGACCCAGGAAAGTCATGTGATCCCTCGGCGACCGTACTTCTTTCAAGGAACGCCACGCCCACTTTATATCCCACACGTGGGAATACTCCTCATACATAATAATCCTACTAAATGATAATTTTTGAGATTTCATCGTATTTAAACTTGTTAATTGACATTGTGCAGATATACATTAAACTCAGACATAGCTGATTCTTTGGTTTAATTACATCAACATAATTTTAAAATCAGAATTAATATCAGAATCCAAGTACACACATTGCTTCTATCATTATTCTTTCATAGCTTATTAACAATCAAATCGTATAAGGCTGTAAGTGGTGTTTGCCATCTGTGATGAAATGAATGCCATAGAGCCATGTTACTTCCATCTAATATTTATAAGCATTGATCGAAGCGTTGCATAGGAAATGAAACCAATTTAATCAGCAAAGGGCTCTTGTAGAATATAACTAAAAGAGAGACGCTTATCCTCTTTAGGGAGTTCCACTATAGACTCGAAAAAAGTGATACTACCTTCTATTAGTATTGTATAATGTTAACAAAGATTTTCACTGCGGACGGTCGCCCCATCCCACTATCTATTTACTGTGGACAGCCATGTTTAAGCTTAATGCGTGACTACACCAAAAGGTACACAATTTACGGTAAGACAATCTGAATGTCACTCATACTATTACACCTGAATAAGGGCACCTACACCCCGAAAGCTTGTGTCTACTAATAGAATCAACAACAACAACTTTTATTGTACTCTACTTCGATTCATCATTTCATCTCCGGCCATAACCGATATACAGTGATACTCTCCCTTTCTACCATCAATTTGATATATTATGTATTTGCACCTAACAGTATGCACAAAGGAGACATCCACATAAAACGGTGACTTCCAGGTCTTCCCGTCTTTTCCTAGACTAGGTATACAGATATGAAGACAATATGAGTAATTCTGGATTATTAAATATTAGTAATTTCTGTTAAATATAAGGAAGTCGATGTTTTCCAACTGATATGGATTTACAAATCAATTGAAAATATAAAACCGCTGGTCCGATTCTGTTGGAATACACTGTCCTGATTGTCAAATATCTATATTACATGATTTGAAGATGGAGAAGTACATATTGGCCGTGTCTAAGTCGACCCCTCATGGAACACTTATAAATACTCAATGTGTTTATAGAAGAACATCATACAGATCTCATGATGTATGAAATAACAGTTATTGATAGTAAAGGAACAATTCCTTTGCAAAGAAAGGTGGTAAATAAGCCTGGTAACTATATGAGAGAACAATAAACATACACACTGCAGTAGAGATATTGTATTGCTAGAACCCATACATATATAATCAGTATTTAATTATTCTATTCAGGCATATTGGGTAAGTCTTTTCCATTGCTCCTTATAAATAATGATAGAGCTTTCACTCTCTATTCCTCCTCTCCCAGATCGCCAATTACAAAATACACCATATCCCAACGCTCTTGTGGAAGCAGTTATCAATATGGAGCAGTGGGTAGATGAATGATATAGTGTGGGACAACTCTATTGCCATGTTATCGCTCAATGTTAGTTCATGGGAGTTGTTTCAGAGCCAGTGTCAATTGAAGTTTGAAGTTAAATCTATTTTTTGCGAATGTGATTTTTTTCTATTCCATAGTCCTACACCATTTCCAATCTTCCTTCCCCAGTCCCCCTCCCCGCCTCCCCCTGTACCCCTCCCCCTCCCCCTACAGGTACCTGTGCTCCATATACCACGTAGCTCCTCCATACGGAACCTACATCAATCACATGACCCAATAACTCTCTCATCAGCTATAAATGGTGGTTTAGTTTCCCTCTTCTCCTCAACCAATCAGATCGTGCATTCCCTCCCGACTGACCCAGGCACAGGGAGCGATCACTCACCTACATCTGCTTATCTGGTGAGACCAATATGGACGATCTTGTCTGATAGTAACTTCAAACCAAATATCAGTCTGTGAGAAAATGATGATATAATTAATGAGTATAACTTTGCATTTTTGATTAATTTTAAAGCTGCATTCTCAGTTAATATTAGTCAAAGATTTTCTTATTTTTGTTCTGTTCTTTTCGACAGATCTGAAAGTCATTTGACCAAAACTTGGGAAGATTTGTTCAAAATGTTCTTGCAACGAGGCTTCTATATACATTCTACATGTGCTGTATCAGAAGTGTCCGACCTATTGTAGCCAAGATCGCGCAATAAAGAATGTTTTTATTGAATTGAATACATATTTCACCTGGATTCATTTGCAGAGGAAATCAGTCCTATAACATATAATATAATATAATGTGGCCAGATGTGTTGGTGGCAATAGGTGAGGACGCAGCTTTTAACACATGATTAAACATGTACGTTTGTTGAGGTGCAATGGGTTACACGGAAATCTGATCAATGATAATTGTGGAAAGAATACTTTATGATATTGATTGATTTGATTACTTGAGACGTTTGGTTGTCTTGTTTATCTCACTGTGCGATAAAGGAGACCCATGACACCAAGCTATATCTTGCACATATTATCGCCCACATCCGTCAAATTCACCTTTTATCGCTCAGTGATGTTCAGAGCCACCAATGGCTGACCTTGACCTAGATATATACAGAAAGTCGATTGGGAGAATGATGCATTGTGGGATATGAGAGAGAAGTGGGTGTGGCGAGTGGGTGGTGGGTGGAAGGGGGGAGGGGATTATGAAAGGGAAAATAGAACCATCAAATGAAGGAGGACATTTGTGATGACAAATTGATGGCACTCACCGAATTATTGTGCAGTTTTTGCAATGCCTGATTTTATGAAATAGGAATAATACAAATGTTTAGAAAGTAATATTGATAGATCATTGATCATTGATTAAATACAATTTTCTTAGAATTTATGATATGTGATGTTGTTTATGAGGAATGAATGATTTAATTTGTTACTACTATGTATATCAGGAGTAAAACAATTCATTTCAATTAAAAATATTCTATATTCGAACCTAAGGGGTATGTACAAATTGATGAGCCTATATTGGGTAGAGGAAACAGCCAAGATGTAGAGTTGGTGTTAGTAGGACCTGAGATCAGTTCTGTAGACCACCTCTGGTCCAGGACACAGGTTCAGACCTGAGGAGGTTGTAACATTAAGATATGCCTGCCCTATCTGTGTGCCAAGCCTAGTTACTAAATACAAGTTGTGTCATGAGGCCTACACATATAAAGTGACCTCTTGTTTTGATTTGTTTTCTTCATGTCTTGTCGATGATTTGACTTTTTTCATCTGTGACCATCGGTTGTATATTATAATTATCTTAATTAGGTTATATTCCATGAATGAGTTTTCAATTATTTAACCTGTATTAGTCGATGTCTCAAGCTGTACTGCTTAACTTTTCTCCCTATCTAATACTTTGACAATATCAATATTATGTACTAATAAATTTGACAATATCAATATTACATTGCATTAACTACAGTTACCAACAATTATGATATTACCGACTTTACTGTTTATAGATGATCATCAACATTATATCCTCCTCTGGAGATTTTTTTACTATTCTCCAGGACACATTTCCACTTTGATTACTGGATGGTAACAATAAAACACATGCAATTTACATTACAAATCTCATTCTTCAATTAAATCATTTCAAAACACATATATTTTAATACACAATGCCCACTTTGACTAAAAAGTCAAAATTTAGCCCCCCTCCCTAATATATATTGTTATTGCTGTATCGATCATCACTGTTCCTGGGTTCTACAATTCCCAGATTTGTCCCCCCTACATTTCAGTTTCCCCTTGCAATGATTCACAATTTAGGACCATATCTTCTTTTTTTGCTAAGAAAGGGTCAAAGCCAAAATGGTGTCTGTTCTTTAAGTAACTGTTAAATTCCTTACTTGAAGGAATCATCTGAATTTTAGAATCCAACCTATTCCAAATTTCTGGCATACTATAAAGTAAAGACTTTTTGAAAATTTCATTTTTTGGGCTGGGGGTATACAAGCTTTTCCCCACTCGATAGTCCACGCAGAAGGACTTTCCTAGTGTCTATATTCTCCTCTACCCTTGTTTTCATGAACGCTCGCTCTAAAATATGTATTTCTCTCCTAGTTTGTAAGGTATGAATCTTTAATTCGTTGTGTATTTCTTCCGTGCTAGTTAGCTTCGGAAGATGTAACACTATTTTAAGTGAAGAAGTTTGTAATTTATGCAGATGCTTCTGCGGTGCCGAGTTGTAAAAAACGTCTCCGTAGTCAATAATCGGCCGAATCATGGTTTTATAAATTGAAAGGAGCATTGATGTTTTACATACACCGTATAGTTTAGAGAGAGCTCTCACCTTTAGATGTACAATATTCACTTTTTTTGTAAGGAATTTACAAAAATTCAATTGTCTGTCAACTTCTATCCCTAAATATTTATAAGATTTTACGTTCTCTAGCTCATGACCTTTTATTACATAGTGAGTAGTGTTATTTATATTCTCTTTAGATCGAATTGTTAGACTCTTGCATTTCTTTATGTTTAACGAGATTTTGTTTACATCACACCATTGCACACTATTCTTAAGGGGTCTTATCCTTATTACTACTCTTTAATTTGTCTATAGCCTCATGTTTCTTCCATACCATGCTATGCTACAGAAAACATTTAAGCTAATTAGCAATTACGATCAATTAAGTTAATCTATATAACAAGCAGGCCCCCTTCGTTACAACATCATTAATCCATGATTAAATCTATTTCTAAACCTTAGATAAATATCAAAACAATCGTGCTACATTTACTGTGGGTTTGTCATTTCAGTATATTGATGTATTTTAATTGTAGGCCTACGCAAGTCATAGGAGGTAAGAAAGACTCACAATCGACGATTTTAGAATGAGCGTGATTTCACATCATGTCAAGTAGCTGTACCGTACTGAAGGTCTCTCAGAAGATCAGTCGCAGGTAATCGCAGGTAATCAGTTACCATCTGTTTTGGCAGTTCCTTGGTATAATGGATCTAATTTGGTCGGCAAGCCCTCTCTTTTGTGGTTAAAAACAAACATCTAAGATAAATATTATTTTCTTTTTCTTTATGTATTGTAATCTATATGATTGTGATTATATCGGTCCGGCCACTGTCAACAAAATCGTTGGCGATGTGTTGGCGATGAGCTAGACGATAAGATTTTTGTAAAATTTATTGCATCGTCTTTGCATCGATTTGTCATCACTATGCCTTCAGCAATAGCAAGAGCTGACTGGCGATGAGTGGGTGATGTAAACATTGTATCGGTAAGGGTACTGATGAACATCAAACATGTTTGATATTTCCTATCGATTGGATTTTGCCTCGGTGCAATGTCAATGGAGGTAAAGTCGGTAGCAATGCGTTGGCGATGTCTAGTCAATGAGTTTCATATGTATATAAGAAATATTGAAATTAGTATTTACTGTTATTTTACTCCTCATTTCGATGTAACTGATTATAAGTTCCATAAATGTAACATTCATTTCAGAACGACTGGCTCAATTCAAACCCATAAGGATCGTTTGTTTTACACCTTTCTAATGGATTGATAGCCATGAGTACATTTGTGTACTTGACCTTAATTAATGAGGTTAATCAGTTATAACATTATCTGAGTTTATTTCTATTAGATCTTGTGATCAATTGAAGAATTGTAATTAATTTGGATAATGTTCAATTATATAAAGCCCTCAGTTGCACTAATCTTTTCCCCTGCAAAACGTCGTGGTAAATGGATCATTTCTCAAAATATGTCACTTCCGAGATCGGGTTGAACTCTCCCTAGCGCGCGAAGGAGGTAGAAATATAATGACCACGACGTGCATCATCGATATACGCACTTCCGCCGGCCTATGCACCACTCGCCTCCTTTTGTTAATGCTTTCATGGTGATCAGCGTTTTAATCGGATATTATCGATAGTTATACCTTAGCTAGTCTAGCATAATCAGAGCATGTTAATTTCAAACTTTGTAGAAATTTATTAACTCAACCAAAGTAACAAACAACTTTGCGCCATGTTGCATACTTCTTAGATACGGAACCGGAAGTGTAGATGCTGCAAGCACCGCAATAGAAATAGTTTTTCTACCTCTTTTACATGCGAACACCTGATCTCGGAAGCGACGTATTTTATAAATAAAAGACATGTAATTGATCAAGTTGTAATAATGATTTAAGTTTATTATGGAGAAACAGAGCACAGCTCCTGCACTAATATAATATATCATGTACCAATAAATAGCAGCAGTAACAATAGCAATAATACTATAACAGAGGCCAGCTCTGTAAAATACATCATACATCAATAAATAATGATACATGTATCAACAATAATACTTTAACAATACAACAATTTATAGCAGAGCACAGCTCTGTGTGTATAATGTGTTATCTGATTATGCATGATAAGAAGCACCAGCGGTGAGACAGGAATGTGGCACTTGTGTAAACAGGATACAGTGACTTTGATGGACGTCAATTAAAATGAACACGATACACAACCCTTCATATATATATTCATAATGCACAGACAATCAGTTAGATGTTTGATAAATCACATAGAACAATATGAGGGTACAAGGTACCCAATTAGGCCTGGTGTCCTGGTCGGCGCAGCAGCAGGATCCGATGGTGAGGTGTGGCAGGTGAGTATTTACATTGTTTGTATGTAATGTATGACATGTGTGTGTACACGTATCTTGTGTGAAAGTTATTTATGGTGTGTCCAGGATGGGTGTACATGTATATTGTGTGTATGTAAACATGTTTGTTGTTATTAGTGTGTAATGTATGTAAACTCAGGAGGACAAGGCTAGTGTTTAAATGGGAATATAGGTGTCACTACAGTATATTTACCTGCCCCTGCATGGGAGCTAGAGATTCATGACTGACAGATGGAAGCATTATGAATGATAAATGAGTAATGAATGAAAAAGGTCAATTGATGAACGAATAAATAATTAATTAATTAATAAATAATGAATAATGAATGAATAATAAATAATGGATGAATAAATAAATAATAAATAAATAATAAATAAATAAATAAATAAATAATGAATAAATAGGTAATGAATGAGCTCCTTCTGGAGGAGCTGCTGATTGCCACAGGAGGAGGAATGAACGTTCAGTAGTCAATAGCTGAATAAGAAAGGCAATAGATAATGAAGTGATGGCGGACTGGGTTGATTTAGTATTGATTGATGGATTGTATTTATTACTTTGTCTTAATGAAGGACTAACAAATGAGTCGATCAGTAAATGAAAAATATGAAAATAAATGATATGAATAAATAATGAAATGAAGGGATGGAATGTAGAAAGGTTGTCACCACCAGTAAGTGAGCCACACCTGCCTGTACTGTAGATATATTGTAATATTGTAAGGTCAAGAGGTCTAGGTCAAGGTCAAGAGGTCACTAGACCACATACAGTATATGTGACTCTGTGAAGGGATGAATTGTGGAATAAAGTATTATATAGATCAGGACCAAACTAGACAATATACAATTGGGTCAGATTTTCAGAAAATGTACAATTGGCAGCTGTACACATTAGTCAATTTTGCCAGATTAGGCTGTAATTTGGTCAATACTAGGTAAATTCGAGTATATTCGGCATTGCATTGATACTAGCAATCTGTTAGGTTAGGTTGAACTGTATTTTGAACTTTATTTTCGTCTAAAATCTGTGTTATTTCAGAAGATTGGCGAAGTTTGAATTTTACATTTTCTGAAAATCTGACGCAAAGTGCTATTATTTGATCCGAGAGCTTCTGTTTATATTATATCAACTTATCACTTATCTCTGTGTGCAGTAGATAGGGGACAATGATAATATAATATCACAAGTAGAGGAGGCAGTGTGGAGGGGGGTAGAGCTGTCAGAGTGGGTAGTGGAGGGGGTGAGAGGGGGGAGTGAGGGCAGTGTAGAGGGGGTAGAGCTGTCAGAGTGGGTAGTGGAGTGGGTGGGTGGGGAGTGAGGGGGGGGGGAAGGGGTAGAGCTGTCAGAGTGAGTGGGTAGTGAGGGGTGCGGGTTGAGTAGGTAGTTACATAGGTAAGGTAATAGTGGCAATGCAAACGAAGTGAGACAGGGATATGGATAGGGACAGGCACAGGGAGAGGTAGGGACAGGGATAGGGACAGGTAGAGGGAGAGGTAGGGACAGGGATAGGGACAGGGGCAGGGACAGGGTGAGGTAGGGATAGGGACAGGGTGAGGTAGGGATAGGGACAGGGTGAGGTAGGGATAGGGATAAGGAGTTAGGGACAGTGATAGGGAGAGTTACGGACAGGGATAGGCAGAGTTACAGGGATAGGGATAGGGAGAGGGAATGGGACAGGGAGGGATATATTGGCAGGGACAGGGTGTACCTCACTGACACTAGTACTGAGTTTCACAGGTTTGTTAATTCTAGAATAAGAGATGTACAATAATACATACTAAATAGCCAAATACTGAACCATACCCAGATGAATGTACAATATGAACCTAAGAGAGAAATATGAGAAATAAGTCTAAAGTATATATGCCCACACATAAATACTACTGTTTGTGTTAAGACATAAACAAATAGAGAACATAATAGAGAGAGCGTCTAGTCTAAAGATGGGTGGAAATCTGCCTAATCTTCTCTTTTTATATCTCATCATCCATTCTTTGCAACTTTAGACCTTTCTCGGGCACATCACAAATATCTGCCTAACTAAACAAATAACTATATATTTGTAGACGTGGCAGTATTCACCTAAACCTGTATGAAATATATACCTATAAAACCTGTATATAAAATAACTATATATAGTACAGGCATTTTAGGTAAATTTTAGGCCAAACCCGGAATAAAATAATGTAAAGTTGATTTTTGGATATATGATGCGGGACACATGGGGGAACATTCCCTGAAAAGTCCCCACCTGTGTATATATTGTATATAAATAGAATATATATAATGTGTTATAAGTGAGTGCAGAGTATCTACCCACACAAGCAGTGGAAGGCATGAAGCCGGGGAGATCCACTATAAACCATGCGGTGCTGGCCTTGTGTTGACAAAGTCTTCAGCTTCATTCATTAGTTTCATCTCCTACTGATGTAATGCAGTCGTAACTAACATCTGGACCTGCTCCTTCCACATATACCTCAATATTTATGATAGGAATCCAGAACCCCCCCCCCCCCCCCCCCCCCCGCTATACACTACTGCCTACACTGGTTCTAGATCCAACTCCTGACCCTGTGGTGTGAACCAGCGTGTACCTACCAGCTCTACACATCCCTGTATGTAGTCCCTCCTCTCCTTCACCTGGGCTACACTCATACCCTCCTCATCCACTATTATGTCTGTATCCAATAACTCTACCCCACATGTAGGACTAGTGAGGGAGTCCACCCACCCTGACAGTTCTGTTAGGGTTATATATCCCCACCCCACTATAACCAGCTCTACCTGTGTGTGTATGGCTGAGCTCACCGCCTGTAGTACAGGCAGGACATGGTTAGACTCATCTACTGGTGGTGAAGTGAAGGGTAGAGCAGGTGGCTTTAGCATTATCCATACCCACCTACAGGCAGGGAGACTGGTTAGCAGCTCCACCCACCTGGTGTAGGTGTAGGCACCTGGGGGTGGAGCACCAAATGTATCATATTCATTACATAAAACATTTACCTCATCCACCCTGTGGTGTGTGGGTGTGTGTGTATGTGTGTGAGGTGCAGGGCCTAGTGCCCCCCAGTGCTTGTGTATTAGTGCTACACCATCAGCAGGACACCAGGCCTGTATGATGTAGAATTGTGTGCCCTGCCTCACCCACACCCGCCCCCATCTGGTGCTGCCAGGGATGTGGTAGAAGTGGTGGATGTAGGTGCGTCCATCCTCATCATTCCTCCTGTAAGATAAAGAGACAAGTGTGTAAACACAACCACACCTGCTGACTTACACTGTAGATATATAATGATACGCATACATTATACACAATAACACCTGCTGACATACATGTACATATATAATGGTATACGCACATATTGTACACATGTGCATATTGCAAATAAACATGTATATATAAACATGAATACACTTATGGGTCAGATTTTCAGAAAATGTACTATTGGCAGCTGTACAAATTTAGTAAATTCGTCAGTTAGGCCGCAATTTGGTTAATACTAGGTAAATTCGAGTATATTCGGCATTGCATTAATTCTAGCAATCTGTTCGGTTTGGTTGAACTGTATACTGAAGCTCATTTTTGTCTTAAATCTGGGTTATTTGAGAAGATTGGAGAAGTTGAATCGCACATTTTCTGAAGATCTCACCCTCATACATGCACATACATACTGTACTTATTACTATGTAAAGTCTATTCTATATGAGATCTTCTAATGGTGCGCCTCTGAAATACTCAGGTGCTTGCAGGTCTGGATGGGTTTGTGGAAGTTATTTCAAAGCCCACCTCTTTTGAAGTGAATATATACGGGGGTAATGGTTTTACTTGTCAGGACAATTGATAAAGGGGGACCAAAGTAATCAAGAAATATATCATGCACCCGCACACTCTGTGGTTTGCACATATGCCGGCCGCCAGGGTTTAAATCCAAACTCGAATAAACTTTGTGACATCATACACCTTCACAAAAGATTTCTAATCGAATGGGTAGATTGGAAAAGTGGAATCGCATATTTTCTGAAGATCTAACCCTCATACATGCACATACATACTGTACTTATTATTATTACAGTCGAGGATTCTTGGCACATGCCATAGTTTTCTTACCTGAATAAAAAAATGTCAAAAAAAAGAAAAAAAGACCGTGAATGATATTAGATAAAGTATTATACAATGATAATAATTGAAACATTTATCATTTAATGAAATCGTATTTCCATGACAGAAAGCTAGTCCCAGCTTTGGGATGAAGATAATAAAAGCTGGTTATTTGCCTGGAGGCGGCTTTGTCATTAGTCTAGGCTTCTGTTAGAGGGGACACGACACACAGTTGTGTACCCGATGGAGGAAAGAAGAACCTGACCAATATTGGTACAGAAGTAAAAATTAATATTGCTTAGCAGACTACGAATATATAGACATGAGTAGGCGTCGACTGAAAGGTGTAATAATAATTGCATATGAAATATGAAACATGATTATTTGGGAGAGGAATATGACTGGGTGACTGACATTGAGGGAGTAGAGTAGGTAGAGGGACGAGAGGGGTAGACTGGGTAGAGAGGGTAGTGGGATAGAGGGGGGAGAGGGGGAGTGAGGGAAGGCAGAGGTAGGAGAGAGGAGAGAGGAGAGAGGGGAGAGTGGAAGGTGAGGGAGAAGTGAGATCGGAGGGCACAACAAGGAGAGAGGCAATACTGGAGAGGGTTGAGAGAGGCGGAGGAGAAGAGAGATTGTGATGAGAGGAGAGATAGGGAGAGGGGAGAAACGAGAGGGGATGAGAGAGGGGACAAGTGGGAAAGGAGAGAGGAGAGGTAAAGATATGATACAGAAAAGGGAGCGTATATATGCCTAAGAAGGAGAGAAGAGTTATGGGCTAGAGAAGAGGTATTGCTACAGTCGTTGTAATATGAAGAACAAGTAAATTTGGTAGTTTAGAATCCAGATTGTACAGATGTATAGTATAGCGATGGTAACCTCTCTCTGCCCTTGGCCTGGGGCGCGGTAGGCCGAGGGAAAGGTGGAAGAGAGGTGAGAGGAAAGGGACCGAGAGGAGAGGAGACAGGATAGGGTAATGAGACATGAGAAGGGAGGGAGTGGGTTATAGAGAATAGAGGAGAGGGAGGAGGGAGAGACAGAGAAGAGGAAAGAAGAGCGAGGAGAAATCGTCATGTGCAATAATTCAAAAGTTCATACACATAATTTAAAGCAAAATACCAGCGTCCGATGAAATAGAAGGAATCATGGAATTTGTCTTTACATTTTTTACCAGGACTAGATTATCGCATTGGTGTTCTTCCTCTAGTACATGGGGGTGGGTGAGGGGGGGGGGCGACCATTTACTAAGGATGTCCATGGGCGAAAAGCATATTGTCATAGAATTAGTTTTTATTTCAGGGTCCACTGAAATTTACTACTGTTCACTATAAGAGACTATGTGAAAAATCTAGTATTTTCTCCATTTTCTTTCAGCATATCACCTAAATAATGCATTTTTCTTTAATATATCTTTGCATAGCTGACATATTGGGTTACCCTCAGAAATAATGTTGTATCATGATGAGTTAAAAAACGGTACTTGTGTCATCTTCAAAACTGAATGATATTGTTCTAAGCTTCTAAGCTAATGTTTGGAGACATTTACAAGAAATAAATCGCATGTCTGTCTAAAATCTTATAGAAGATATGAGAATATATGCTTTTCCTCCATCCACATCCTCATCAGATTATTAGTTTTTAATAGATGATACTTACTCTCTCGTACAAGGAAGCAGCTGTCCTAGCGTCATCTTAATCACCTCATCCTTCACCTGGGGAGAGACAGTATCTATACAACGTTTAATGTGTTCCCCCAGTACAGTGGTTTCACCATCACCAACCTCACCATCAACATCATCATTATCATTATACCCACAACATATATAGCTAAACCAGGCCCTGTTTCTCATTGTTAGAGTCTTATGGAGTGCATCTAAAAGACCTTGTACCTTAGTCTCTATATATCCCTGCACCTCACCCTGGAGTAGACATTCTGGTGTTATGTGCTCAATAACACCCTGTATATCAGACAATACATCATCACATTGTTTTCTATACACTACAAATACTTCATCTTTAGGTACGTTTCTCTCTTTAGTATCACTATTTACCTCTCCACCCGCTTGGAGCATTATGGACATCAGTACTACATCACGCACTGCTTGCACCTGAGATTGCTTATCTCTACTTGACACTTTGCTAATGTTACTTAACACAAACAAAACAATGTTGTTATACACAGATTTAGAGGACAAATACAGTAACACAGCATCTCTGAAAGGTTTATGTAAACACAGCACCCCCTGAGCCACCCAGTGCTCCAGGAATGTCTCATGGGGGGCTGTGTATACATACTCAGATTCTCCCTCACTATTCATACCACTATAGGACTTGGTTAACAGACGTACAAAGGGGAATGTTTCCCTAAGATTGAACTTTTCTAACATATCCTTATCAAGGCTCAACCTGCTTTTCAACATACTGTACAGACACATTTTGTAAAAGTTGGTAATATCCAGGGTTCCATGTGGATTGGGTAATGATTTACTTTTGTACTCCCTGTTGATGAGCAATCTATCCATGGCAGAATATAACTGATGTACTTTCAGTTGGTTCACATCATCAATATTTATCATATTATTCACAACCAGTATACACAATATGTGGGTTCTGAGCGGGTTGGTAATTATTGCCTTCACATCAGGGTTCTCCTGGTTTTCTATCAGAACATCCAGTGGATCTTTTTTGTCATTATCTTTCAGATATTTCTCTATGTAATCCAGACCTTGCTGTGATGTAAAGCCTTTGATACTGAGGTGGCGGTGGAAGTCTGTTTGGTTAATCTGGGCCAGATTGTCTCTGGTAGACACAAGTAATCGGTAAGTGCCAATACTTTTGGCTTCAGAAATGAATTTGTTTATGTTTTGAACTGTTTCTATGTCTCTCACTTCGTCTACTCCATCTATGTGGATAAACATTTCCTCTAATTCAGATTTCAACATGTTGAAAAGTGCCTTTTTCCTTTCTTCTGTTTTACAGTGTATGTTATTATACACAGCATCCCACACATCACCTTGTATAGACAGGGCTGGTAGAAATACCATGAGCTGTTTCAGGGGAGTAGCTCGCTTCAGTTGTTGCTCACTCCAGTTGCTGATAAATGACTTGATAAATGTTGTTTTACCAAAGCCAGGACCAGCAGACAGTAATACAGTCACAGGTGCCACCAACTCATCAGGCAAATTGTTGAATATGGCTGTATGGTCAATCGGCTCCAATTTCCTATGAGAAGGAACAAATTATATAATATTATTGTTAATAGATCCTGAAGAAGGGCACATGTCGCCCGAAACATCAATCCCATCATATGAAATAAACCTACTCAAATCAAACTCTCAGTGTCTCTAATGTGTTAGGAGTTGACTTCACATCATTTTGAATTATTGTTAATAGTTTGGATTTTATAGTGATTTCACTGGAAGATATTAATTAAGGTCAGTTTCAACATGAGAATAAAGTCAAACTACATTAAAAGTTTATATTCTGATTTCCTTTCATATAATTTGTAGATTTCCTGACAGATTTAATTACACACATACCTAAAGTACGGCCAGTCAGGCCGAATGCTCATATAAATAAAGAAAACAGCAATGAATCCTTTATTTTTCATTTGAATGAAAATCTCAATGAACCTCCTGCCTAACCAATATACATCCCATCCACTAACATTGTATAATTACTCACTGTGTTCCTGCAACCTCTCTATGCACATACAGCTGTACCAGATAGCGCCTGATGTCATGCACCACATCGGTGTTCATATCCAGCTGGGGCACGCGCAGTATCTCCCTCACATAGTACTCACAGTGGTCATGTATACCTGTTATCAAACATGTTGAATTTATAGCTTTAACATTGTTATAATTAAATAATTGGGAGTGTCTAATCATCTGCCATCAGTACTGTCTTATTATACTACGACGCCACCTAGTGTGTTCTGTAACCACCAACTGCAGCTCTTCAATAAAGAGACTCATACGAGTCACTCTGTAGCCTAAGCCTGACTTGACTAGTTGATTATAGAATAACAGCACATGGTACCAGGATAAAACAGAAATTTGCGGACAAAAGCAGTACAAAATGGAAGGAATAGATCCGCCAAAAGGATTGAACTTACAGTCAGGAAATGTTGCGGCAACTTGGAGGTTGTTTAAGGAACAACTGGAGATCTACTTCGACGCAGTAGAAATAGCGACGGGCAAGGACAAGCGCCGACTCGGCGTGCTTCTAAACACAATAGGCCCGGAAGCCTACAAGACGTACAAAACGTTTGTATATACTGCAGAGGAAGACAAGACCAAGTATGCAACGGTGATAGCTAAGTTTGAGGCACATTGCTCGCCACTAAAAAATCTAACGTATGAACGGCATAAATTTCTAGAAAGGAAGCAGGCCGCGGGTGAGTTGTTTGACAATTTCTACACTGATCTACGCTTCCTCGCAACAACGTGCGAGTGGGGCGACATGGAGCAAGTGCTTCTCTGTCAGAAAGTGGCGAGCGGAATCAATAACACTACGTTGAAGGAGAAATTGCTCAGAAAAGTTGGACTAAAGTTAGATAAGGCAGTAGAAATATGTAAAGCAGCCAGTGTCAGCTATCAGGAGGCCAGGATGATGGAAAGGGAGAGTCTACAGTCAGCTACAGTAAATGCTGTCACAAGACCTGCATCGACACCACGTGGAATGGCGACCGGAGGAAGGAGCCAGGGAGATCGGAGCAGGGGCAAGCAGATAGACTGTAGGAGGTGCGGGGGCAAACACATGAAGTTGTCATGCCCTGCATGGACTCACAGATGCTCTAAATGCAAGGCGAGAGGGCATTATGAACAGCAGTTTTTCAGCAAGATTGCTGAAGTTACCGCAAGCATGGAAGATGACGAGGACGAGCAAGAAGTCAACACGATCAACTCGTTCTACATAGGCGCTGTCAACAGTGACAAGTCACCGAAGGAAATACAATTGAGTAAGTCGGACGATTGTAAATGGGTACATCACCTTAAAGTAAACGAGTCTGTAGTTACTGTAAAATTAGATACAGGAGCGGAAGCTAATCTACTAAATGTACAAGAATACCGAGGGTTAAGAAATGCTCCTCCACTGAGAAAGGTGAATGTGAAATTGACTGATTATAATAATGAAACAATTCCAGTAAAAGGTGGGGTAATACTTAGAGTCACGGTATTCAGAAGAACAGTACCAGTTGTATTCATTGTCTGTGAAGGCTCAAGCCTCTTGGGTGGAGATACGTGTGAAAAACTAGGGTTGATCAAACGGATATATGAACAAAAAGAAATCAATGAAGTAACGAATAGTGGTGTAGGGGTACAAAATGTTCATGAGGAGAAGCTAGTATATGAACTAGACAAATGTTTTGTTCCGAATGGTGGTAAAGAACTGTCAGCTATACCTGTAACATATGACATAAAAATCAAGGAAGGGGCCTGTCCTGTTGTAAACCCTCCAAGAAGGGTCCCACTGGCCATTAAAGATGATCTCAGAAAAGAGCTAGGAAGAATGGAACGATTGGGTGTAATAGAAAAAGTGACTCAACCGACCGAATGGGTCAACTCAATGGTCATTGTAAAGAAGCCAAATGGTTCATTGCGGATCTGTCTTGATCCGAAAGATTTGAACAAATCAATGAAACGTGAGCACTTCCAACTACCAACTCGTGACGAGATTTTTGGGGAATTGCAAGGGGCCAGGTATTTTAGTAAACTAGACGCAACACAGGCCTTCTGGCAAGTGAAGTTAAGTTTGGAATCACAACAGTACACTACTTTTTCAACTCCGTTTGGTAGATATATGTACAGAAGACTCCCTTATGGTTTATGCAGTGCTCCCGAGGTGTTTCACAGAAGTATGGCACAAATCTTTGAAGAATGTGAAGGTGTAAGGACATACATAGATGATATATTGGTATGGGGAGCGACAAAAGAGGAACACGATCGAAGGTTATCTGTAGTGAAAGAAAAAATCAAAGAGTATAACATCATTATGAACTGGGACAAATGTGAAATTGGAAAGCCAGAGATCACATTCTTAGGAGAATGTCTAGACAGTAAAGGTATTCGTCCCTCACAAGAAAAGGTAGAGGCTATACAAAAGATGTCAGACCCAAAATGTAAGGAAGATATACAACGCATCCTAGGCTGTGTGAATTTTGTGGGTCGTTTCGTTCCGAATTTAGCTGCAAATTGCACATACATAAGAAAATTGTTATGTAAAGAAGTCGAATGGTTGTGGACTGAAGCACACCAGAAGGAATGGAATTATGTAAAAAGAGTACTATCTACACGACCTGTTTTGGCATATTTCGATGTAACAAAGCCAACAAAAATATCAACTGACGCGTCTCGCGATGGTTTAGGGGCGGTCTTGCTACAGCTTCATGAAGGGGAGTGGCGCCCAATAGCATATGGGGCCAGGTCGCTCACCCCAAGCGAGTGCAGATACGCACAGATAGAAAAAGAGGCGTTAGGGTTAGCGTATGGGTGCAACAAGTTTCATAATTTTGTGTATGGGTTGCAGGATGTTATACTGGAGACTGACCACAAGCCTTTAGTACCCCTATCACAGAAGGCCATGCATGATATGACGCCAAGATTGCAATGCCTCATGCTTAAAATACAGATGTACGATGTAAAGTTACAGTGGTCTCCCGGGAAGTTTCTCTATTTAGCTGATACGTTGTCTAGAGCAAAGGTATATGAGGTAAACAGCTACAGGGAGGAGGAGATTGTGAAAGCACAGGTCAATATGGTATTCAATAGCGTACCAGCTTCACGGGTACAGCTCACTAAGATCGCTGATGAGACGGACAAAGATGAAATGTTGTGTCACGTAAAGAAATGCATACTAGATGGATGGAAAAATGGGGCCTGTCCCGCCTATGCCACATTTAAGGATGAACTTGCGATCATAAATGGGGTAATCTTTAAAGGTACAAGAGTGGTAATACCAACAAGCATGAGAAAAGAGATGTTGTGCAAATTACATGTAGGTCACTTAGGCATTGAGAAACAACACCGAATGGCGAGGGATGTTATATACTGGCCTAGAATTAATGTAGACATTGAAAATCAGGTACTGAACTGCGCCACATGCTTAAAATATAGGGCCAGTCAGCAGAAAGAGCCATATATGTCTGATAATGTAAACTGGGGGCCATGGCAAAAGGTTGCAGCCGATCTCTTCTATTGGAATCATCAAAACTACTTAATTGTTGTGGATTATTACAGTAACTACCCAGAGGTGGCCCGGTTAAAAGGGGTGGGTTCTGAAGAAGTCAGAGAACAGATGAAATCAATATTTGCACGACACGGAGTCCCCGAAATTTTAGTGTCGGATAATGGTCCACAGTTTAGTGGCCAAGAGTTTAGGAATTTCGCGAATGAATATCAGTTCAACCACAGGACTTCGTCGCCCAGGTATCCCCAATCCAATGGCAAGGCGGAACGAGGTGTGGGTATAGTAAAAAACTTGCTAAATAGGTCAAAAGAAAATAATGAAGATCCATACCAAGCATTATTGTTCTACAGAGCAGCACCCATGGAGGGTGGGAAATCACCTGCCGAGCTATTAATGGGGAGAAAAATAAGGTCTGTGTTTCCGGACATAGGATTCACGACAGGTAGAGAATGTAAAGGTAAATTGATGGTCAGAGGTGAACAAAGAGAAAATTACAATGAAAAAGCAAAAGAATTAAGTGAATTGCACGAAAATGACACAGTCAGAATAAAAGGTGACAAATGGGAGGTCAAAGCAAAAGTCTCCAAACAACTAGGAGAAAGGTCATATGAGGTCCTAACAGAAGAAGGAAAGTTGTTAAGAAGAAATCGCAGACAGCTGCAAAAGACCAGAGAAATATTTGAAGAAGACAGGTCTGAAGAGTGGAATGAAATATGTGAGGAGGTAGAAAAAAGTAATGAAACGAATTCGAAAGAAAATTATGTTAGTGAGAAGGGGAGAGATAGAGCTAATGTAAATGAAAGTGCTAAACTCAGAGTTATAGACAATGAAAGTGTTCAACATGAATCGTGTCCTAGAAGGAGCACCAGAAATACAACAGCTCCAACTAGGCTAATAGAACAATGCTAAACATTATGTTAACTAATCTTCTAATCTGTTTCAGGTTAAAGGAGGGAGATGTCTTATTATACTACGACGCCACCTAGCGTGTTCTGTAACCACCAACTGCAGCTCTTCAATAAAGAGACTCATACGAGTCACTCTGTAGCCTAAGCCTGACTTAACTAGTTGATTATAGAATAACAGCACAAGTACCTCTGCTACCCGGCAAACACAAGGCCAGCAGGGTAGCGCGACCAAATAGGAAACCTCAGCGGCCAGAATGCAGGCACTGTCTACCACTGCGTGCACCACTCTTGGCCACTGTGCTGTCCCCCTATGCCTGGGACTGAAATGCATGCATGCTCTTTTGTATTAAAACGTTTATGCGGTCGGAATGCTGTGCGTTGCTTACTATTCTACCCCCTGTAAACCCCTGCTACTGGCAAGTAGCTGTATGGAGGCTTGCTGTTTTGATTTAAACAATTAGCGCTGCCAGAACGCTCTGTGCAGATGAGCATGGGTGTCAGATTGGTGAGTCTAAAGTGGCAGATATGAATAGTTGTTTTTGTCAGGGTACTTGTGTGTTCATTATCGTCCGGTTTCTGGTTTGTTTGTTGGCTATGTAACAATGACATATAAAAGATACAATATAATAAAATAGATGTATGAAATATAATATATATATTACTGTATTTATACTATAGCTATATCTCTTTCAGATAAGGTTTTTCCAGAGATAAAATGAATATGAAAACTGTTCTAGATAGCTGACAAGGTGTAATATATTACATCCAAAATACAAACATTGTACAATAAATATATCACCTTGTTTTAGTGGTTTCTATAACTAGGCTACATGAAACACCCTCATATTAAAATCTGGCTCAAAAGGTGGCGTTATGATTGACTGGTTTGTATTTACAAATTCTCTTATATGTGATCCGTTTTAGGAAAATGAGTCATAAGTCGCAAAATCGACATTTTTCAAAGGGTTTTTGTTACAAGATCAAATAACTGGAATGTTCTGATTTTTGGAGAGTTTATCACTTATACCTATATCAATCGATGTATTTAATTTCAGGACAATCTATGTAGTATATCTTTTAGTTTTAAAGGTCCTCATATGGACTAAATTTAGTTACTTTACTATTTATTCACCCCCAGAAATATTGGAAACTTTTTTTTCAAAAACGAAAATATCAAACTTAAAATCTAGAAATACTTATGAGATTATTAAACAGTTTACTATCATTAGAATCAGCTTGATCCCATCTTTTCAAATGTAATAGTATCTCAAAATCTATTTTTTGCGACTTACGACTCATTTTCCTGAAACACATCACATATTTCAGCGCCCCAAATTAACCTTATGCAGCATTTATGCTCATAAAATATTCTCAATCATAATTTTAAAAAAACAACATTATAAGTGATAGGCTGTTGTAAGTTCATTTCTGTATCGTTTCTGTTTGATCGTGCAACACTTGATATTAAAACACCCCCATAGTCGTCCATGTGAAAACATGAGGTGCTTGCATGGGTTAAGCTAGGTTGTCCATTATCGCTCACAACAACTAAGCTGACAGAGTGAGATGTAAACAACTCTCCCGTTCAGGACTACAGTTCTCGTCCTCTCTTCCCTGGAGACAGGGCTGACACAGAACAGGTAAGACGTGATTATATTACTGGCTGTCCTTCTCCCCATTCATTCAATTACTTCACCATATCTTATAAAACCCCTCATTCTTCTATCCACTTCCCCACTATTTTAAATTCACTCAACCATCTCTACATTTTTATATAGTCCTACTCCTCACAATAACTCCGCTCCCTACACCCCATGGCTATTACCAGGGGTAAACTTAAGAAAAACCCTTCCCCTCTATCTACCACCCACCGCAAGCCTAATAAATTCACCATGAATGGAGATAAAGAAACTCCCAAGCACAGGCGCACCAAGCCTAAGGGAGATGTAAAACTCAAACCAAAAGGTAAGGTAAGAGTCATCCTGTCCAACGACTCTCCCAACTCTCCCTCAATCACCCTTCAGAAGGGCTCACCGACTCAACTCTCACCATCTTCCGGTACATCCCCGTTTTTACCCAAGGCGCAACCTCCAACCGACACCCAAGCTATGGACCTCCATCTCTCGGGACAGAACTCCGAAGCAGACGCCGAAACAGACATAGCATTAGAGACCACCGACGACATGCCCCCTCCTCTGGTGCCCTCTCTCACCTCCTCCTCAGGGATTCACACCACAGAGGGCCCAGACCCTAATCTCTGCTCCAGTCACATTTCACTCTGTGGATCGTCTGATTCCATTCCCTTTGATACATCTGTGGACATCGATGAGGAATACACACCGGCAGGTCTAAATAATCCCAGTCTTTCTTCATATGACCTTTTTCGGATCCACCAGGTCCACCTCACCGGTCTTCAGTGACCTTGATGACACACTCAAGGAACAACTAGGGGACATAACAGTTGTACCACAGGATCAGCTACAGGATGACCTTTCTCCTAGCATAGCACCCAAACCACTGGTTGACACAACCTCCTGCAACCATACCACGGCACTGCCATCCGATATCACCTCAATCCCAGAAACCCCGCTAAATTCGGAAACCCTACCCCAAACCACTCACGAAAACCTGGTCGAAGACCGTGATTCTACTATGCACAAGCAGCATACCCCCTCTGAAGTCAAGAAATCAAAGGCTCCTCCCCTCACCACACAAGCCCAATCCATTAAAGAGACCAATTCTCCACCTGTCAAACCTGCACACAACTCTCCTACGACCTTAAAGACTGACCAAGCCATGGACAATCTCCTTGGATCTCCATAATGCAGAGCCCAAGACTTTGGGACCCCAGGACCGTCAACCAATTCAGAAAGTGAAAGCACATTTACCCCCTTCCCCTCACCGCACCTTAGTGGACACCACAGAGGAAATATCTCCAAATGCTCAGACCCCGGAGGGGCAAACGCAAGTACACGCCCTGGATACAACTGACCGTCCACCACCAGTTAAACCAGGACCATCTACACCTCCCATTGGACACACAGCAACTATCAAATCACTCGAAAATTTTAACCCCATGGCATCTGCCTCAACTCACTCCAGGGTAATTTATCTTCGCTCCCCACCACCTCCATCCAGATCTACTTCCCCCCCAAGCCCCACTCTCCACTCAGAAGAGGACGAGCTATTTGCAGAACACCCTAACTACCAAGACACTCGGACCAAAGATAAGACCAGCCCCACAAACCAATCCACCATGCAAGGAACTCATTTTCCTCAGGGAGCCTGCTACTCCTTGCCACCAAAGGAAGCTTTCAATCTTCCTACACCATCTGATGAATACCGAACTACTCCCCTCTCCGGCATTCGCCCTCTAGCATCCTGGAACCAACTCCAGAGCTCTCAAGATCTCTTCTCACAGAATCTAACAGCTCATACCAATAACTGTACATGTCAAACCTGCTTGCAACATGCCGTTGATAATCTGTATCAGAAGAAGGAAGCACCCAAACCAAAAGACTCTTCCATGGAAACCAACCCTGGCACTGATACCTCCAAGCATCCTCCTCTTGGCCGCATTATCCCAGCTTCCATGAATCTGCCCCCAGGAATCAGCCTAGACTACACAACCCGCAACCCCACGCCTAAATTACCAACTCAAAACTCCCAGAAGAAATCCGCCAATGCTGCTACCCACCGGGTTGGAAATGGCCCTCCAAATTCAAACTTGGAACAAGGGTCCTCTAACCCAAGACCCCAGGACACAACACGAGAAAGCAATGGCAACCTTCTACAACAAGTGACCAAATCAACAAACCCACCGCCCCCTCCAAACATCCAGACATCCCCGCCAGACAGGCAAGGACTGCAGGACTCAATTTATCAGCAACAATCCCATCCTATGCACCAGATGTGCCTCATATGGCCACTACTACCGCCACTGCAAACAACAGTTTAAATGTGGCACCTGCTCCCAGCCACATCCCACAGCTCTCTGCCCTGGTGGAAGACCTGAATGCTGCCCCAACTGCGATGGCCCGCATACTGCGTCTAACCCCAACTGCCCGGTATACATAATAGCCAAAGAAACTCTCCGCCAAGCCCGTCTGGACCGCCATGCCTCGGCATCAGCAAAACATGGACTCTCATACTCAAACTTCACTAGGCAGAACCTGGACATGGACCATGATCGGGAATTGGGGTTTTGCAACCCTCCTCCCCTCATCCAACCTCAGTTGAACTCAAATCGCTCAATAGCTCCCCTCCTGGATGTAAAATTTCCCCAGGGATTCATCCCCCCCCAGACTACTCTCACATTAAACAATCCACCTCTCTCTCCCAAAGCCCCGCACTCCCCAACCAGGCTGACTGCCTCTCAACCAGACTCCCCCCCCCCCCCCCCCCCCCAGTACCGTCCTGCCACAAGCTCGGAGCCCTTCAAAAATCATGAAACAAAGACGCAGGAGAGAGAAAAGACAAAGAGGACGAGCACGAAGACAGGCAAGGAAACTTGGCCAAAGAATCGAGGGAGAAGGGACCTCGGAGGGGAAGAGAGAAAGATATGTTGAATCAAATGAAATACCAGGACGTTCACCGCTCCACCTCACGAAGGTCAGACCACAGGAGCCCCTCTCACAGACGACGGTCCGACAGACGCTATGGGAGCTCCTCGAGAGAGAGACGGCACAACAGAGGGCACAGGACCCCCAGCTCTCCCCGGAGAGATTACCGCGACTTGCACAGCCCGCCACCTAGGAGAAATTACCACAATCAAAACCAGAGGGAAATCCCTCCCGACCTCTATCGCCACAAAGGTTCAGTCCTCATACAGAAACTCAAAGAAGCTCTCCGCGCCGCAGTCAACATAGGCTGGTGCTCCTCTCCTGGAACGCCCAATCCCTCAGGAAGGCAACAGAAAAGAGGGCATCGCTCCAAGCAACATTAGAGGAACTCAATGTGGACATAGCCTGCTTGCAGGAAACTAGACACATGCACTCTCAATCCAGCGATAGACCCTCCTTCTCCTTCCAAGGATACACACATCTACATCAGGGACCCGCCCAAGGTCACCCGGGATTGATCACCCTAGTCAGGAAGGGCATTACGGCAGATGATGTCAGCCTTGACTTTGCCTTTGGGCCTGGAGTAGCTGCGCTCTCTACTAAAATCAACACATCCAAAGGACCATGGGTTATCCACAATATTTACAACCCCGCCAACAATCCCTTCATAGACATAGCACCCACTCTCAACTCCACCACCATCTCTGTCCTAGTTGGAGATTTTAATGCTCACCATCCCTCCTGGGACACAACCAGCAAAAGAGATGACCAGGGGATGACAGTGTTTGACAATGTTCTAGATTCACAGAAATATACCATTCTCAATGACACCACCCCCACCCATGAGTCCGGATCTACCATTGACCTCGCCATTCTCCACAATTCCGGCCTCCCATCCACAACTCTACAAGTTCTTCCTGCTCCAGCCTCCGATCACTTCCCACTCCTTCTCTCCTTCAATCAGAGCCAACCACTAGTCATTGACCCCCTCGCTCTACCAACATTTCTACTCAAGCAAGCAGATTGGCCTGCTTTCTCGGAAAAACTCTGACACTCCTCCACCCAACTTCTCCAATCGCTTGATCCACTGGACATAGAGGAGCATGCTGCTACCATCCTAGAGACTCTTACCTCTGCTGCCACGGGAACAGTTCCCCAATGTAATGCCAATAGACCTCCCAGAAAAGACTGGTATACTGGTATAGTACCCCCACCACCAGAGCACTCAAAAGGAAAGTCAACAACCTCTTCAGGAATTGGAAGAAATCTAGGAATCCACAAGTTAAACAGAGACTTAAACAGGCCCGTTCTAGACCCAGGAAACTCACAAAGCCAGAGAAGAATCCTGGATACAGTGGCTCTCCTTAAACAAAGAACCCAATGCCCGTGATCTCTGGCTAAGAGTTTGCGACATACAAGGCAATCGCCCAACCGCCACCCCGTCTTCCCTGACCACCGCTTCTCATCTCCTCTACCTTTTTGCCGCAAAGGCAGACCCCAGAAATCTGTCCCAGGCAACAAGAACACTATCAGAGGAGTTTCATCTGAACACTGCCAGCAGAATCGTTAGAGCAGCAGCCACCCCACCCACAATGGACAGACCGTTCACCCCACAGGAACTTCAGTCTGTCATTGATCATAAGACAAAGGACACAGCCCCTGGAGATGATCTTATCCCCTATGCGTTTTTCCGCCACGCTCCTTCTTTCTTCAAAAACCTCTTGCTACAACTCTACAATAGCATTTGGACTCAGGGCAGGATCCCAGATACTTGGAAAAAGACTGTCATCATACCAGTGCCTAAAAGCACACTACCGCCCTCCTTCAGACCTATCTCTCTACTTCCATCACTTCTGAAAATCCTAGAATCAATTGTTCTCAACCGAATTCATCACATCATCCCTGCTGTCCACCCCAAATCAACAGGCTTCACCCCTGGATGCTGTACCACTGACGCCATCTGCACTCTCCTGCAAAGCATCACTCAGGCAGTCTATTCCAAGAACTCCATGGTTACAATAGTCTTCTCAATATAAAGTCTGCCTTCGATATCACCGATCCCCGCTCCATTCTACTTTCAATGATAAAGCAAGGCCTCACAGGAAATGTTATCAAATTTGTCAACTCCCTTCTCAGTAGCCTTGAACCAGAAGACCACAACCTCCCGCCCCTACAAAAAGCTGCACTAGCATTTCGCCTGGACAGAGATAGACGCTTTCCTGTCCTCAGTGACCTCGTTAACAAAGTCCCCTACATCCCTCCTTATCATCCAGATCTCCCCACTCCGCCCACATAAATACTCAATCACTTTTCACCCTTTTCATATCTCCCTCCCACCACCAATCCACCATTACCCCACTATTCCCAGGTTCCTTCCCAAACCTATCACTACCCCTTCTACCATACAGCCATTAATTTCACGTCTCTCCATTCTCTTGTTTTGTGTAGGTTTGTTCTTCCAGACAGGGGACGTACTTGTGCCGAAGCACTTGACCGTGGCATAGGGCACCATCTGCAGCCTTCGTTCTCCAGCCTAGACCACTGCGGGATTACTGATTGGCCTCAACTGGTTCTCCTCTGCTGAACGACTGCTCAATCTCAACTGGACTCCCTCTTCGAGCCTATCCCTCCTCCCAAATAGACTTATACCAAACCATTCCACGCCTTCCTTTCCCGGCTCAAACCTCACTTTCTTCTGTCCGGTTTTTGGGTGGCAGTCCTGGCTCCTCGCACCTGCTTATTCCCCCCAAAAAACACTGGCTCTTGCCATCTTAGGCTATGGGCCCGGTAGGATGGGCATGGGGCTTACCATGAAAGTGGGAACTTCCCCCCCCCCCCATCCAGCTAGGTTGTCAAACTAAGGCACCCTCATATATGCCGCCAGTCCCAAATTAAGATCTGCACTCTGTTTTACATACAGGCAAGAAACGGTGGAATTAAAACGGCAAGAATGATGAAATAAACTGATGATATAATGGCCTAATAGTTGGCTGTAAAGAACTGATTATTCTCAATGCGATATTGTCTAATGGAAACCTAAAATTCAAACGTTTATGACTGCACCAGAATTGCAAAAAACAGACTTTAAAAGAATGCTGACAATTTTCAAATTACCGCGGCCTGACCCGCCGTAATTGTGCGACCTATAACCCACTACCATTCTGCCTACCTGGCCGCGCGTTCACGCCTAACATTGGCTGCAGTTCTATATATAGTAAAGCTTAACAAGGTTCGCATCTGCAACGCACGGCACAGCAGCGCGAAAATTTCAATACCAAATATGATTTGCGCACACCGGGTATGGTACCAGTTGATTTCAAACCCTAAATTATTAATTAAACTATTCAGCCGTGGCCACTGCCACATTACTGGTTAAACTATCTATCGGGGGTTGCTAGTTTATAGTGACATGACTTTCTTTAGATTTTAAATACACTTTTCATACAAAACAGGTTGAATAGAAATATAGAAATCTATCAGATATGTCACAAAATATACCAGATGAATATACCAGATGAAATATTCAAGTTTAATGTTCTCTTATAATCAGAAGTACTTATTCCACAAAATCAGTATAATAGATTATTACTAGCGTACTAGGCATTGAGAGGTTATCATGCATGAATTTTACTCAAACCCGCATTGTGGCATATTTCCCAAAGCTTTTTTCAAGACTTTTCTGGGTGATTGTAGATATGTACAATACAGAAAACATGCAGGAATGTTTTACCTTTCAAAACGGTATCCTCTCGGTCTGATATGCATGGCGCTGGTGCAGGATTCCTCTGTGAGGCAGCATCAGGTGCAGTAGTACTTGGTGCTGTAGACGTCAGCAGGTGGAGTATGTATTTTTGATTAGACTTGTCCAGCGCTTGTAGGAATCCATCATATCTCTCCACATTGCCACACTTGATGTGGTCCAGCAAGCACCTCACCTGTTGGTAGTTGGTGGCCCGGGCCTACAATACATAACCATCATTGGATAATAAACATTCATTCAGTATTAAATGATTGTATAGTGAGTAAACAGGAACTCAGAAGTAAGTCCGATTTAAGTTTTCTTTTTCTTTTTTTTCACTATTTTGAACATCATGGTGATGGAAAATGTGGACTGTAAAATAAATATTATACTTCTTTTCATGATTACGGTATTACGGAAGAATGCAGTCATTACTGTAAGCGCTCAACCCTGCACAATGTATATATATGAAGGTACAAAACAGTTTAAGTCATCAATGACACTCAAAGAGACAAGATGACCTATCATAGTCTCTAATGTGATGAGGTACTCCAGCTTGGCTGCAGGGATGCAAGTTGGGGTATTCAAAATTGACGGAAAAGGTTCTGAGGTGTAAGAGCATCTCTATATTAATAAAATAAGGGTTTGGAGCCTTAAACCGCTATCTTCTCTGAAACCGCTGGCCAGATCTCCATTATAATTCACATGCACATTGCCAAAAATGGTGCTGAACCACTCCACTATGTTTCATTAACAAATTAGGGTTGAAAAGGGGTTAAAAATGGGTTTACATCGAGCACCCCCATCCAGGGCCCCCAGCGCTGCCTAAAAACAAACCTATCAGTGCCCCTACACCAGGTTTCTGGGTCACTCAAAGCATGACGTCGTGGACAGGTACCATGGCAAGTCGTTGCTTCACTACGGGACGGGAGTTGATATATTTCACCATATTTCCACCAAAAGGAACTCAGGAAATGTCCATTGTGGGGGCAGGGGGAGAGGCAATGGGAGACCAAAAAACATCTTAATAGGGTTCCTTTTGAGGTATATGGGGGGGAGAGGGAGAGGGAGTAGGAGTAGGGGAGGGGAGGGGGGGAGAGGGCGGGGGAGAGAGGGGAAGGGGGTAGAGGGGAAGGGGGCAGGGGGCAGGGGAGATATTAATATAGAGATTATGCATATAGACATATATTCGAAATGATAGACAAGTTGATAGGTAGGCATTGAGCAGCTGCTGCCACCACCCACACTCACTACCGCCTGCCCCTGCTCCCGATAGCGGTGTACAGTGAGTGCCCTAGTAGTGTCATACACGCTGCCCTCCGCTACAGGAATTTCGCTAAACTCCCGATGCTATCACTCCACCGAGTTGCTAGCGGAACCTTGGCTGACCAGAGATTGACACAGGCCGCCACTGGTACATAGCTCTCCCGTATATTCTAATGCAAGGTTTGGGTCTATCTGGAGTAGATGGACATGCTATTCAGTTAGTACATTGATGACCAACCCTTTTAAAGGTTTTAAAAGGTAATTTTACTTAATGGATAATGTATGTTTTTTTTCGGCAGCCATTGAATTATGAAATATAAGTAATGAGCCACGCAAAGTGGCGATAATTCGTAATTCATGGCGGCCGAAAATCAAAACCATTCATTAGCTATTTTATCACACGCCAGCAATCACGCCTAAACGCCAATTAACTAGGTAGACGCCCCTAGTGGCCAAGTGACCATTAATCACTGCCCACAATCTGAAACCACATACCACATCACAAGACCTCAAGTCAACATCTGGTCATGCCCACGTCACATTAGCCCTAGCATTAAAAGTGTTTTTTTCCTGTTCCAGACTTTTTTTTAAATATATCCAATTCTTAAAAACAATGAATCTTAAAGAATAGAATTATTGATGGAAAGGGTTACTTTAAAAGCACAGCTTAATCAAGGCCCAGAATCACCAGTTCATCGCACACACTAAGATAGCTCTGTCAATGCACCCAAAACAACAGATACAACAATAGATATACCAGTTTACCTGGTTTTGTTTCACTGAATCGTTATTTCTAGTTTATATTGTGTTTATTCCCTCGGTACAGAGAGATATTATTTAAGTCGGTTTTTGGTCATGGCTTGTTAGATATACTTCTATTAAGCTTTACAAACAAGGGTGCTTATGTATTTGTATAGAATACAGATTAAATACAAAACAATCTCCACTTCCCTGCCCACGTCTTATTTGCCCTAGCATTGAAAGTGTTTTTTCCTGTTCCAAACTTTGTTTTGATGTTTTCTAATGCATTGTTACCAAAATCCAGAGATGCCTCTCACTTATTTCAACCCTAAAACAGACCATGATGAAAGTTCTAAATAATCTTAGAATCACCCAAAAGGAATTTTCATTCTGTGCGGAATACATGACTAGAAATTATTTGTTAAATTTAAGTGTTCTGGTTTTGAACTTTTCTAAAATACAGCATTAGTTCTTACCATTCAAGGATTCATTTTAAGAGCATCCAAGTATTTTCCTAAATGCCCAATTTCATTATATATAGTTTATTTTCAATTTTAGATTTTACTTCTAGATTAAAGTAACAGTGGGGAACTCTCCAAACCCACATTGGCCTGCTTCTGAGATCTTATTTACACATCTTTCTAACTTTGGATATATATATGGTAGGAATATGAATAAAGTATGATTATTATCCTACAAACTAGTATAATTTATTTATTCGAGTAAGAATTGTGTGTGATTATTATTTCTTTTGCCCACAAATATCAAGACATGCACATGTGGTAAAAATTATGTCTACTACTGTTGGAGGGCGGTGGGGCATGGCGGCGGGGGCGGCAGGGCAGCGGGCGTCTAATGAGACGTGAGATAAGAGAGAGGAGAGGAGGGGAGGGGAGAGAAAGAGGAAACCACATACCATGACCATCACACCCCTAGTGGCCAAGTCTGCCTGAAAAATCCTTTTCTGTATTCCACTAGCAATATAAGTTCCAAGTTATGAGAACGGAATTTGTGAGAAAAAAAGAATAAGGTTGTAGTTCGAATTGCATTTCTAGGTAAATTATTTGAGATTTGACAGTCTAAAATGTAATCCTTCGGCTGCCCCTCCTTCCCCTCTCATCTCGAGGCTGGGTTCTTATCTTGATAGTTCTGGTCAATCCCAGTAGGTATCCCGGAGACTTTTTAAAGATTGGAGATAAGGGAAATGCATTATTACCATGATGTAGCCCTTAACGAATGATAAAGATTGGTTCTTTCCTTTTTAAAATCGGTTGACAAGTTCTTTTTCTATGATTTTTTCAAAATTAAATTTTTACACCATTTTTACCACCGATTAAATTAGTATTATTAGGGAGTTTTAACGAAATGAATAATTAAATAAATGCTGGAGTGAGACCAACTTTATCAGGGCTATTACTAAGTAAGCTGTAAATCAGGAAGGGCTAACTTTGGATCTATATATGGTAGGAATATGAATCGAAAAGGATTATTATCCTACAAACTAATAGAATTTATTTATTCCACTACAAAGTTTCTGTGACTATCATTCCTTTTTCAAAAAAATGTCAAGAGATGCACATGTGGTCACAATTATGTCCACTACTGTTGGAGGGCTTATGGGACAGCAGGGGTCCCCTAATGAGAGGTGAGATAAGAGATAAGAGAGAATGGGAGACTAAAGCCCTTATTTCCTTATTTCCTTTTCATCGTAGGACCAATGCCAGCTTGTAATAATTCATTCGCAAGCAAGTCATAGGATGGTACTAATGCACCAGCAAGCAAGTGACAGCCAATTTATCACATTATCAAATTAGTAAAGATGCACGATGAAGGCCTCATCGTGCATTATTATCCTACTAAGATTCTATAATGCACGGTGAGTATATTAGTAGCATCATTTCAGTGACTTTGTCATAAAATAATTAATGGCAATAATGCATAAAAAAACCCTAAAAGTGTGATAAAGTTAACCGAGACTCACCTGTAAGTTGAGGATTAAACCTGTAATTATGTTGAGGACAATTACACATTTTGGTAATGAGGAGATTAAAGGAAATCCGTCAACGGACTGACAACTTGCATCCCTGTGGCTGTCTGTGCTGTGAGTAACTCATAGTAAGGTGTATACAAGAGTAGAATACATACCTCTATGTACTGGCGGGTTAAGGTATCAACAACTCTAAGAGAGATAAGGTGCCCCATCATAATGTCTACTGTGATGAGCTCCTCCAGCTTGGCTGTCTGTGCTGTGAGCAGGTCATGGTAAGGTGTATGGATGAGCAGAGTCTTACTGTTGCGTGGCTCTTTACCTGTGAATCCATAGGAAAGTCCTCTAATGTCAAGTTAGCACAAAATGTGTATAACATTCATAATGTTCATATTCAGTCTGAGTATCCAATGGCCAATAATAACAAATACAAGTCTGTTAATAAACGATTAATTAAAAAAAAATGAATTTTCCAATGTCATAACTATGAGATGCTAAGTTGTATTTACCTCCACCAGGGTCTGGGTCACCTGTTATAGGGAGCTGTGGAGTGCCTCGCTTAGCCATGATTCAGTCTGAAACTATAGGAAACAGATTCTTACATTATATGTATACATGTATACATCTTATAGGAAGCTGTGGAGTGCCTCGCTTAGCCATGATTCAGTCTGAAACTATAGGCAATAGATGTGTATATTATATGTATGACCTCCTAACATGTGTGGGGGAAAGACAGGATTCCTAGGAGTAAAAACCCAACATATTGGACCACAAACCCATAACGCTTGTTCCTTTTTCATCCATTTGCCCCTAGTCACGTGTTTGCCCTTGCTATTGTTATAATAGGGGCATTATGTGAATAGCCAACATGACTTATAGTACAGCCGCCAGAGGGTAAATTTGGGAGGGAACCCCTACCCACCGTATAACAAGCTAAATTTTAGGTAATTTGTGTAGAATTTCATGAATTTTCCGAATCTGGAGAAAAAAATTGCCGGAAAGGTGGTGAACATTGTCAAAATGGCCTGTTTCCATGGAAACTAGGGATTTTTTTGTATTTTAGCAAAGAGTAAGTTTTTTTTTGTTTTTTTTAAACTTATATTTATTCAGGATAAAATATAATAGTGGCATGTGCCATAGCTATATAATGAAGGGCTCGGGCTAGGCCCGGTATTCCGCCCAACCCTGAAATTTTCCCTATAACATTTTAATTATATAGGTGTGGTACAAAGGCCAGTTCTTACAAGCCTTTGTGATACCTGGCTCCTATATACAGCTGTACCTGGTGCAGTGACAGTCTATTCCACCAGGTGGGGGTGCAGGTCAGTGCTTGTATTATACTCTCTCACTAGACCGACCGGCGACAATGGCATAATTAATTAATTATGCTTGCATAAAACCCAAGCAAGAAGCATCGCCACATTCCGCCATCGGCGATGCATTAGCACTGTACAACTTCATCTATGATCGGGGAACCCACTCTATTTCTCATTGTCCAATACCAACCAGTTACATGACTGCCTAAGTTATAGCCTTAGGGAGAGATTGGTCCAAGATTTTTTAGCTCTTACTGGTATAATTACGGCGTGACAGACCTCTCGCGTTGACGCCTCTAGGGCTCTATAGATCAGTGTTGCCATTGCACCATGCTCGATCTGTCTCTATGGTGGTCGCACTTACACCTTGTGGCAATGTGGTAAACTAACCGGAAGTCAGAACTCGGAGAATGTTTTCTGACCCTCCCACGAGGTAGCGCCACCAGCAGCACCACCCAGCATCCACATCACCGTGTCATGCATGGCCATGATCGGGGATGTGGTCCACAGGATTAAAGCGAAAAAACAAAATGATTTGGATGCGTCGGCAGACGCCATAGGAGGGAGGGAAGCAGGTAGGGTCTTGATAGTGTTAATCAACAAAAACAATCTATATTTATGTAGTAAATATTCCCCGTCGTTCCCATCAAAATTGCGCCCCCAGCGCCGACCTTGCCATCATACCCTCTGGACCCATAGATGTCTATCTTATGCACTGTTGCTTGTGTTGCTGATTACTACTGTATTGCCCTATGTTATGTATGTTCACTGTGTAACTTTTATGCATGCCATATGGTGTTCTGACACCCTATTTGTGTTATGTGGAATGTATGGACTAGTCCCTGTGTGGCTGGCGTTGGTTAGGCTCAGTACTCCCTCAGTACTGGCCTCCATAGCTCCGGAGGACGGGTACTTTGCCAGTAATCTATATAAATGATCTGAGTGATATAGCTTTTTCAGGAAATGTAATTATGTGCCGACGATTGTGTTCGTTTACACCCCAGGTGGAACGATGAGGACTAGATAGTAATTTGAACATGAACCAGCATATAAATCTATTTGTGTACGATCGACTATGTTAAAAAACAGGTTGAGAAAAATAAGAGGTTTTATTACGAAAGAATTAGCTTGAACCATTTATAAAACTTACATTCTCCCTGTCATAGTGTTTGGGAATATTGCAGTTGACCTAGCATCTACACAGTATGTACGAAGATTACAACAAAATCATTGTCTAAGCGTGAGAATTCGTGAAAATCAAAGAATATCTAACTTCGAGCTTCATAACAGATGTAAATTGTCATCTTTTATATGTTATAGAAGACTACAACGAAGCCTAAACCTCTTCTGGTCGGAACGGAACACGCAGGACCAGCGACAGCATGGCTATGGCATGCGCGATCCTGCGCGTCTCCTAGTACATCAGTGGAGGAAGGAAAGTATTGGAAGGAGTAATATCGCTAGAATAAATAGTTTGTGGAATTTGCTACCCTTACCGTATAGACTGGTGCCACATAGAGAAAAAAAAATTTCTAGAGGCATTTTTTGTTAATGCTTGGTATACGGTGGTTTTATACTAAAGTGAGGGTGCTGAGTCCGAAAATGCTGGTTACCACCCTGAAATATTGCTCTTTCCTACCACCAGGGGGCGTTTTATGTCAAATCTTGGACATTTCTTCTTATAACTACCAGGAAATTAATCACAGCCTTATGCATGTGTAAAATCATTTGTAGAGGAGATCATCAGCTCTCATTTGATAACAATCTTTTTACTGTGCGATAAATATTACATTTTATATGAATTTTCAAAAAATAAAATAAAATGCATTTTTTCACAAAGTGTGAAGTTTTTGAAAATTGTATGACAACAGAAGAAAAACTGTTGATTTTAGGCATTAACAATTATAAAATGGAATAAAGGCCTGTTAATGACCTTCAATTTGACACCATTTACAAACCAATCGAATCAATATTCATAGAGATATTGATTGTTGAAAATATTAAGTACATTTGATTTTCAGTGATCAATTACTCAAACATCAAAGACACATATTTTTGAACTTGCACAAAGTTAGCTTTACAAGGAAATGTGTTTTCATCAACAAAAAAGGCTTGGGATTGTGTTTGCATCGAAAGAAAGCATTACTAGTATCAGATTATATTTCAATGTCAAGGTCATTAGGATAATATCCTATATATATGTACATCTATACAAGTTGTTAGTATTTCTGACTCTGTTGAACCATGGAGATTTGGAACATTGCTGTCACCCATACTAATTGCTTTTAGCAGTTTTTGTTTTTGCAACCTATTGCTCTGGCACAGCACCAACAGTTAGTGGTACATGGTAGACTTGATTTCCTGCAACAGTGGGGGTTACAGCCAGCCTTGCATTGACAGGTGACCATGGCTAAGCAAGCTTCAGGAACTGGTTCCAAAGTCATAATGACTGGCATGAGGCATGAATCTTTGATGAACCATCCAAAATCAGAAGGATCTGGAATCGTTGGCTTGGGAATATGGGCCTTATTCCAAATGAATGCCTGATAATGAGTTCATTTTAAGTGTAGCTTGAGTGCATCAGATGTTGGTTGAAGCAATTCAGGCTTTCTGCATTTTCCAAATAAAATGTGCAGGGCTCGTCAACTGACTGTTGTTTCAGAAACTGTGCATAGATGGCAGAAAAATGTTTCCCCAGCTGACATTGTTGTAGGAGATGAAGCTTCATTTAGTCCAATTTCATTTAACAATGTGTGATGATCCAGGAAACAAGTGTAACATGTTTGTTTTGAGTGGCCAGAAATAAATGATGTTGTGTCAGATCCACTGAGTGCATGAAAGGCAGGTAGATTAGCATGGATACCATTTGGAAGAAGTTATGCTATTACTGCTATTTCATGCACTGGGTAGTACTTGTGCTTTTTGGCAGTACCAGCTTTGACCCACAGCTTTTGACAACAGATTTTGATGTAGTGAGCCAGAAGTAAAACTAGGACACCTGTGTCCCTTGATTGTAGAACTACAGTGTCCTTATTGCAGTAAATTGCATGAAGAATGAAACATGTGTCTGCTTCTTCATGATGAGATTCTAGCCCAGACAATGAAAGAGTAGGACAAGTGCTTTGAACAACATCTATTTCTTTGAATTCACCACTGACCACAATGGTCTTATTTTGTTTAAGAAGAATAAAAACATGCTAGATCTTCTTGTTTTTTGCCAGTGAGGGGAAGTTTTTCCTATTTTATGCAAGGGGAACATGACATCCTTCAACCATTTTCCAGATAGGTGCACATCCTTTGGCCCTCTCTATTCTGGTCAGGTTCTTTATGGATGTCTACTTATATCAATAAAATATGATGTGAATTTGATCGAATGAAGCTCCTGCACCTATAACTGATATCTTGAACATATCTGCCAGCTCACCAAATCTTCTAATGTTGGCTGGCTTGCCAATAGAACAAATAGGTGCTTGCCCATCAATCTACAGACACTTTTTACCTAGACATCAGCAAGTAATGACTTTCATTTTTCTATTGGGTTCAGCCAATGACAATGGAACAGGCATAAGTTCATGCTCCATTACCTTTGACATTTCAAATTTCCACCCAGCTTCAAAAGAAGTTATTAGGCGCTGCATGACACTTCTGTCAACTTCAAAATTGTATTTTCATCTTTGCTTTGGCCTTGTTTCTTCACCTTGTACAAATGGTCAAATGTGAGGGGATTGTTCCTTTTGAGTGCCTCATGAAATGAAGTACATTCCACAAGAGGAGTAGCAACAGACTTGTACAAATTCTCTTCCCCATTTGGCTTGGCTGACAAAAGTGACTTTTGGATTTCAATTGTGGCAAGGTCCTTAGAGGCAATGTTCTGTAAGAGCTCTGTTTGTGAAAATATGCGCATCAAATTGAGCTGGGTGTAGAGGCTGTTTTCATTTCTATTATCCTGTTTTTTTTCTTCTGGGCAAAGTCTCATTCAGAATGATGTCATTCTTCTCTACTCCATACACTTAGTATGTTTCATTACTGATGTGTGATTGCAAATTATATGACAGGGCCCACATATTCAACGCTTTCCTTAGTGATACCAACAATGCCACCCCCACATTTCCCTGTTGCATTTAGCCACTCCTGCACATGGTCTGCATCAACTTGGTTGAAGCATCTAGTGGATCTTTTAAAAGTAAAACAACCATTCTTGAATTCAGCCTCAACTTCTCTTGGGAGATTATTCATGTCAGCCACATAGACTGACCCTCACTTGGCATAATTTAAGTGGTCATAATGATGGAAATAAGGCAACATGCGGTTGAAAGATTCCAGATGAAGGTCCTATAAACCATCACAATAACAGTGTCAGCATGAGAAGAATTTGGGCATTTGGGCAAACTCCTCAAGAATATCCTGAATATCAATTTGTTTCTGAGATGAAGTCGCAGAGGTCAGGACGTACAAGTCGCCATATCTGAAAAGAACACCCATTTTCCCATGTTTTGGCATTTTGAGAGGGCATAGCTTAGTGAATAATCCATGCAACCTAATAAAAGTATACATTTTCCAAAGGCTAAAAGTGTCTTTTACAAGACCCTGCAAAGATGTCGTTATTCTGACAATTTTTCTTAGAAATATAAGCAAAAGAATGCACCAAAGTCTGGAAATCAGCAATTGAACATTTGTAGAAAATCTGACCCATATGTCTACAATACTACACATTTTACTGACCCATGGTCAATATACTATTTCTCTTTTTGTTTAACAAAATAAACAAACAATTTCATAATATGCAGTTGTGTATTTATTAAGTTGGATACATTAACAAGGGAAAATAAACTATGCTTGTGAAGATGTACATGTATTAAATCATCTCCATGAGATTGACCTTGACCTTGAGGAATTATCTGAAAATAGTGATCAATTCTTTTCCTGAAAATTATTTCCAAGTATTTTTGTTGATAAAATCACATTTCTTTGTAAAGCATACTTTGTGAAACTTCTAGAATAATTATGTGCTTTGATGTTTGGGTAAATGTTCACTTAAAATCAAATGGGCTTCATTTTTCAACAATCAATATTTCTATGAATATTGATCCGATTGGTTTGTGAATGGTGTCAAATGGAAGCTCTTTAACAGGCCTTTATTCCATTTTATAATTGTTAATGCCTAAAATCAATAGTTTTTCTTCTGTTGTCATTCAATTTTCAAAAACTTTACACTTTGTGAAAAAATGCATTTTTTTTAATTTTTTGAAAATTCATATAAAATGTAATATTTATTGCACAGTAAAAAGATTGATATCAAATGAGAGCTTATGATCTCCTCTACAAATGAATTTACACATGCATAAGGCTGTGATACATTTCCTGGTAGCTATAAGAAGAAATATCCGAGAATTGACATAAAACGCCCCCTGGTGGTAAGAAAGAGCAATATTTCAAGGTGGTAACCAGCATTTTCGGACTCAGCACCCTCACTTTAGTATAAAACCACTGTATACCAAGCATTAACAAAAAATGCCTCTAGAAATTTTTTAAGACATATAATATGTAGTTTGGCACCAGTCTAGTAGTGGCCCGTTTATAAGCCGGGACCTGTTTAAAAGCCTATCTCGAATACAGGCCTGGTATTTGTGGGTCAGTAACACAATAAAAGCCTCTCTCAAATATTAGCCGGGTCTGTCTGTTTTTGTCTATGTCTAATAAAGATTAATGTCAAGAAGTCAATTTCCCTTTGAAATATTAATTTGATTTACGATGGGTATGGCATGCATGGTTATTGAGTCATGTATATAATATATAGTTTTACTCTCTAGTACTCTTGAAACTGAAAATGCATGCATCACGAAAATAATACAAGCCTTTCTCGAATAGAAGCCTATCTCAATACAAGCCGGGCCAAAAAGGACCTTGAAAGAATTAAAGCGCGGGCTTATGGACGGGACACTACGGTATATGTTAGACAGATCAACGAGAGTTTCCCTTCTACTCTAGTTGGACAGATGGACGACAAACTTGTGTTTTCTGTTGCTATAAGGAAAATTCTGAGAGAAATATTTCAACGTTAATTCTCAAGATGTATGGTTGGTAAATGAACAAGAATTAAGTCATTGACTGTATGAATAGTTGATATTTATCAGCGATAGGATCCTGGATCTGCTTGCTTGCGTGTGTACACATACCTTTTGGAGTGTAATCCGTTTATTGTGGACATGGATAGATTAGGCCCTAATGATACTATTAAATATTAGCAATAAGGCCAAGTTAACAAGGGGCCTTCGTCCCCTTCGTCAGACTACCGTACTCAGTCAGGGTAGCGCCGATCACTTGTAAATTTATATATCAACTAATACAATATGTATAGGCATATGATTCTTACATGTAGGCCCTATACATGCCAAGTAACATATAATATACGCTTATTTCAAGTAGTACTGAGTATATTATATATATGTGGGTCGCTTCCGTGTTCCAGGATGTAAATATGACAATGGCTCGACAATACGCCGGGGGTCTCCCTTCCTCCAACATTAATTACACGAGCTAATATTGAACTCACAACCTCGTTATTTCCTAACACCTTAAATGAGTCAATATTTACCAGATTCAGTAACATGTCAAGCAAGTCCGAGTGCATTTTCAACTTACCTTCCACTATACTTTCGAATTCCGGTAGATCCCCACGCGGGAAGTCCTCAATGCACAAATGGTGAAACACACCGGCGCTACCCGCTGTAACCAGCCTAGTAGCGCACGTCACTGGCCGCGCGATCGCAGCGCCACAAATCTTCCCGCGCTCTATATAGTTTGGTCTGGCCTAGAGACTAGGTCTCTATACTGTACAATGCATCGTTTGAAAAGAAATACAACCTCGCGAGCCAGGACAGATTTTACTAATCTAGTTTAGAAACGCAGGCCTTCTGATTGGAGGCAAGGCCTAATGAATTATTCATGAATCCCCGAAAAAGGCTAAGGATGTCGCAGGGTGTCTTGAGGGAGGAACGAATCTGAGAGACATCCTGTGTTTCGGAGGGCAAAGGTATCTTTATATATTTAAGAGTTAAGAAAGATCGAGAGAAGTGGTACCATACATAATATGTTAGAACAAGGATTTTAAATTGAAATCCCACAGTAAATAGAGCTTGAGAAAAAGAGTCGAGAAAAATAAGAAAACCCCCCAAAATGAAGAAAAATACCGGTAAATTGTAATTCTGTCCTGTTAATTGTATGTCCATGTTCAAGACCTTTAGAGAACATATAGGCGCGGACTGTTTGTATTCTGATTCTGTTCTATTTTATTTTTTTTAAAAACGTGTTTATTTTGCCACAAATTCCATATAAATGGTACTTTTCATTGTGCGAACAATAGACTTTATATAGGGCACACAAAAGTAATTCGGTAATGGACGGTGGAATGTGGTGAAAAGCCATGATAGATGTGACGCAAGTAATTACTGTCGGCGATTAAATAACTAGCATTTGTGGAGATTTCATGGTTAATGTTAAACTTTCGAATATTCTTGTAACTGATATTTGTGTGACAGATGAGAGACATCACAATTGGGAAAATTTGCAAATATAATTTATTAAAAGATATATACCTACAACTAGATGTGTGTGTGTTGGGGCGGGGGGCGGGGGCGGGGGCAGGGGCGGGGGCGGGGGCGGGGGCTGACCTTATTTTGTTTATTCCTCTGGTACCAGCAACCGAAGTGGGTCAGATTTTCAGAAAATGTACAATCGGCAGCTGTACACATTGAGTAAATTAGGCTAAATTAGACTGCAATTTTGCCAATACTAGGTAGATTCGAGTATATTCGGCATTGCATTGATTCTAGCAATCTGTTTGGTTAGGTTGAACTGTATTTTGAACTTTATTTTCTTCTGAAATTTGGCTTATTTGATAAAATTGGCGAAGTTAAATTGTACATTTTCTGAAGATCTGACCCAAGTATGTTGGTTGTACTACGCAGGGTAATAATGGATGAGTAGAGGACTATCTAACTAAGTCTATTGATGTATGTCTTGAAGTAAATAAGCCTAATGGATCTAAACCAGATTTGTCAGACCATTAATACATCATATGCAATGATTTTGATTTAAGATTAAGATTAATGACATGTGAATGGCCTAGATTCTCAATAGAGCTAATTATGCCAAAATGCAGTATACAATACGTTTGTTGATTGGGAAGGTGGGTGGTTGAAAGCGACTGTTCAGTGGTGCAGTCAGGTTCAGAGTTTTTTTTAAATGTTTGTATTGGCCACATCATTTAATATATTTACACAAAATATGCATAACCACCTATGGGTCAGATTTTCAGATAATGTACAATTGGCAGCTATACTCAATTTTTAGTAAATTCTTCAAAATTAGGCTACAATTTGGTCAATACTATGTGAATATTCTGCATTGCATTGATTCTAGCAATATGTTTGGCAAGCTTGAACTTTATTTTCGTCTAAAATTTGGGTTATTCGAGAAGATTGGCGAAGTTGAATTGTACATTTTCTGAAAATCTGACCCATATGCGTTGCCAAATATGATTAAGTAACATGTATCTCACCTTTACTACCATACACAAAAACTGTACATGTTCATATAACTAAACAAACAATGTCTACAGCCTAATTATTAATGAAGACGGTGTTTAACAGCAGTCAATTATACTACATTCTACAATACAATGGTGTTTACCACAGGTAGTCCATAACACAATCAAATCACAATCAAATTGATCGATATATTATTGAAAATGTATACATGCTTCCGGAAATAAAACATACCAAAACCAGCATATATTTACTACTTAGACTAGTTATAGAGACAACTCCTCACCCTGTGGTGTGTACCAAAATGGACTGTCCAGTTGTAAACAACCCTGTATGTAGTCCCTCCTCTCCCTCACCTGGGCTACACTAATACCCTCCTCATCCACTATTATGTCTGTACCTGATAACACTATCCTGCATGGAGAACTAGTGTCAGTGAGGGACTCCACCCACCCTGACAGTTCTGTTAAGGTTATATATCCCTCCTCCACTCTAACCTTCTCTACTTGTGTGGGTCTGGTTGAGCTCACCGCCTGCAGTACAGGCAGGACATGGATAGCCTCACGTACTGATGGTGAAGTGATGGGTATATGAGATGTATATAAGCTTATCTGTAGCCTCCTACAGGCAGGGAGGCTGGTTAGCAGCTCCCCCCACTTAGTGTATATGTAGGCACCTGGGAGACGAGCTCCAAATCCATCATACCCGTTACAATTAACATTTATCCCATCAATCTCATGGTGTGTTTGTGTTGGGTCTGTTGTTTGTGTGGGTGTGGGTTGTTGGCCTGGTGCCCCCCAGTGGTGCTGCAGTAGTGCTGCACCATCAGCAGGGCACCAGGTAGCTATGGTGTAGTCTTGTTGTGTATCCTGCTGCTCCTCCCCTTCTACGTCTTCTCCTTGTTGTTCTTCCTCTCCCTCCACCTTGTTGTCCTTCTCTTCTTTATCTTGCTCTTCCTCCTCCTCTTTTTCTCTCTGTTCTTCCTCCTCTTCTTCTTCGTCTTCTTCATCTTCTTTGGGTTCTTCTTCTTCTTCGTCTCCCTGTTCTACCTCTTCCTCCTCCTCGTCTGCTTCCCCGGCATGCCCCACCTGGCCCCATCTGCTGGTTCCTGGGATGTGGTAGTAGTTGATAATGGTATGTTCATACTCATCCCTGCTCCTGTAAGATAAATAGACAAGTCTGTAAACACAATCACACTTTCTGATATACAAGTACATATGGCAAAATTAATAAATATGTATGTAAACATGTATACATTCGCACATACAGGTGAGTGAGTGAGATTGGTGGCTTTACGCCCTTATCAACACTTTAAAGTGTTATATCAAGGGCGGGAGAGCTGAGAGGGAGGCAGTTTATGATCATACCCGGGAAATAGAGATAGAGAAGAAGGGAGAGAGACACAGAGAAAATAGATAGGAAGGCCCTTTAAGGTCTTACCCAGGAAATAGAGATAGAGAAGAAGGGAGAGAGACACAGAGAAAAAAGATAGGAAGGCCCTTTAAGGTCTTACCCAGGACCAGCTTTGCACATACATATTATAGTATACTCAATGAGGTCTTGAAAAGGTGCACTCTGTGTGTGAGCGGCGTACTGGTTAGGCAGGCTCATATGCAGGATGCTAGGGTTTAAATCCTTACTCGGATAACCTTTGTGATCTAATACACCCTTACCAAAGATATCCTGGTGAAATGAGGTAGTAAATAATAGTAGATATATTATTCTAAAAAGACATCAATCATCTTTCCAGTACTGAAAGCCATACTCTAGGCAATTGGACCCATGGAGATAATAAATGCTGTCTATTTGTCTTGAGACACTTTTTTCAATTGTCAAGAGAAGACGGAATAAGGTTTTGTCCTGATGGGGGAAAGAACCAACTTTACCAATATTTGTTAAAAGTTAAAGTATAACAGCTTAGCAGACTGCAGATATATAGGCATGAGTGGCAGTCGATCGAAAAGAATGCATTACAAGGACAAAGAGGTGAGATGGGATTTGAGACAGCAAACCTTTCAGGAGAAATGAGAGGGGAAACATGGGGAGAGTGGAGAAAGAGGATGCAGGGGAGAGAGAGGAGCGTGACAGGAGAGATGAGAAATGTGAGGATAGAAGTGATCAGAAATGTAAGAGGAGAGGTGAGAGGAGAGGGAGTACAAAAGGGAAGATAGGAGAGGGCGCGGGAGAGGCAGGAAGAGAGAAAAGTAGAGAGAGAGGGAGAAACGGTATGGGCGAGAGAGAAAGGAGGGAAAGGCGGGAAAGGAATGGGACAGAGAGGAGTGAAGACAGGAGAGGGAGACAGTGGGCTGAAGAGGATAGAGGAAAATAATATAGAGATGCAAACAAAGAGAGATGAGAGAGGAGGGAAGGGCGTGATGAGATATTGTCATGAGCAATAATTGAAAGGATATTACACATAATTTAAGAAAGATGAGTGCAGTGCAACACATGCATCTTCCACATCCAACACAGATTACTAGCTTTTAGGAGATGATACTTACTCTCTAATACAAGGAAGCATGTGTCGTAGAGTCATCTCAATCACATCATCCTTCACCTGGGGAGAGACAGTATCTATACAACGTTTAATATGTGCCCCCAGAACTGTGGTATCAGCATCAGCATTACCAGCACAACATATATAGCTAAGCCATGCCCTGTTCCTCATTGTTACAATCTTATAGAGTGCATCTAAAAGAACGTGTACCTTGTTCTCTATATCACCCTGTACCTCACCCTGGAGTAGACATTCTGGTGTTATGTGCTCAATAAAACTCTTTATATGAGACAATACATCATCACAGTGTGATCTATAAGATAGAAACACTTCGTCGCTAGGTGAATTCATCTGTTTAGTATCACTATCTACCTCTCCACCCGCCTGTAAGATCATTGACATTAACACTATATTACTAATAGCTTGTACCTGAGATTGCTTATCATCACTACTTGACACTTTGCTAATGTTACTTAACACAAACAAAACAATGTTGTTATACACAGATTTAGAGGACAAATACAGTAACACAGCATCTCTAAGAGGTTTATGTAAACACAGCACCCCCTGAGCCACCCAGTGCTCCATGAATGTTTCATGGGGGGCTGTGTATACATATTGAGATTCTCCCTCACTATTCATACCACTATAGGACTTGGTTAACAGACGTACAAAGGGGAATGTTTCCCTAAGATTGAACTTTTCTAACATTTCCATATTAATACTCAACCTGTCCTTTAATATACTGTACAGACACATGGTATAAAAGTTGTTAATATACCGGTTTCCATGTGGATTGGGTAATGATTTACTTTTGTACTCCCTGTTGATGAGCAATCTATCCATGGCAGAATATAACTGATGTACTTTCAGTTGGTTCACATCCTCAATATTTATCATATTATTCACAACCAGTATACACAATATGTGGGTTCGGAGCGGGTTGGTAATTATTGCCTTCACATCAGGGTTCTCCTGGTTTTCTATCAGAACATCCAGTGGATCTTTTTTGTCATTATCTTTCAGGTAGTTCTCTAAGTAATCCAGACCTTGCTGTGATGTAAAGCCTTTGATACTGAGGTGACAATCAAAGTCCATTTGGTTGATGTGGGCCAGATTGTCTCTGGTAGACACAAGTAGCTGGAAATTGCGAATACTTTCGGCTTCAGAAATGAATTTGTTAATGTTTTGAACTGTTTCTATGTCTCTCACTTCGTCTACTCCATCTATGTGGATGAACATTTCTTCTAATTCAGATTTCAACAAGTTAATGAGTGATTTTTTCTTTTCTTCTGTTTTACAGTGTATGTTATTATACACAGCGTCCCACACATCACCTTGTATAGACAGGGCTGGTAGAAATACCATGAGCTGTTTCAGGGGAGTAGCTCGCTTCAGTTGCTTCTCACACCAGTGGTTGATGAATGATTTGATAAATGTAGTTTTCCCGAATCCAGGACCCGCAGACAAAAGTACCGTCACAGGGGCTACTAACTCTCCTGGCAACTTCTCAAATATAGCTGAAGGGTCAATGGGCTCCATTTTCCTATGAGAAGAAACACATAATATGATATAATTGGTATTAGTTTGATCTTTAGTGATTTCTATGGAATATATATCATAATTTAATCAAAGTCTGTTTCAACATGAGATCACAGGTCAGTAACATAAAGAATTCATATCCTGATTTCTCTAACTTCAGATCATATAATTTCTAAAATAGTCGATTTGACGGTTGCTACACATGTATAATTACTCACTGTGTTCCTGCAACCTGGCTGTGTACATACAGTGGTACCAGATACCGCTTGATGTCATGCACCACTCTTGTGTCCATATCTAGCTGGGGCACACGCAGTATCCTCCTCACATAGTGGTTACATTGCTCCCGGATGACTGTTAAGAAACATTGTATTTATAGCTTTTAACAACGTAATAATTAAATAATTGCTTTTCTAAATTGAATCTAGACACATGTGCACTAATTCTACCTTTGACCAACCGATACATCCTGGAATATGTATCTTCAGTACGTATCAAAGTTGGGCATGAATGAAGTGACTGCAGTGAACTCTAGCTCAGTGGCTCCCCCTGGCATATTACTTTAGCATTGAGAGTGTTTTACCATGTACTTAATTTGCGCCTTAAGCAGTAGCAGTTGATATTGAACTTTAAACAAAGATTGGCCACTGCCGTATTACTTGTTTGAGTCATCAATCTGTGGTTGCTAGTTTATAGTGACATGACATTTTTCAGATTTCCAATACTTGCTGGTCATACAACCATATTTTGATATGAAAATCTAGTTGATATGTTACAATAAATACCAGATGGAATATTCTAGGTTTAGGCTCACTTATAATCATGAATACCTATTCACCAAATCAGCATAATAGATTACGTGTGTCTTCAGTGAACTAAGCATTGAGAGCTAATGATACATGAACAGACTGTAGTATAAATACAACTAAACTAGAACTACTTTACTCTAATCAGCTCATTGGCATATTTCCCATTGTAATATATATTTCACATTTTTTCTGGGTGATTATAAACATGTACAATATAGAAATATTCACACATCAACAACATGTAAACATGCATGAATTGTTACCTTTCAAAACTGTATCCTCTACGTTGGATATTCTGGAGCCTGGAGTGGGTGCAGGAGTGCTGTGTGGGGCAGCGTCGGGTGCAGGTGCACTTGGTGCAGTAGTACTCGGTGCAGTTGTACTTGGTGCTGATGTACTTGGTTCAGTAGTACTTGGTGCTGTAGACGTCAGCAGGTGCACTATGTGTTTCTGATTAGACTTGTCCAGCGCTTGTAGGAATCCATCAAATCTGTCCACATTGCCTCGCTTGATGTGGTCCAGTAAGCACCTTGCCTGTAGGTAGTTGGTGGGCTGGGCCTACAGTTTAAACACATCATTTGATGAGTAAACATTCATTCAGTATTAAATGATTGTATAGCGAGTAAACAGGAACTCAGAAGTAAGTCCACTTTTAGTTTCTCTTTTTTTTTTCAATATTTCGAATATCATGGTGATGGAAAATGTGGACTGTAAAATAAATATCCTACTTCTTTTCATGATTACGGTATTACGGAAGAATGCAGTCATGAATATAAGCTCTCAACCCTGCACAATGCATTTATATATGAAGTCAGAAAACATACCTCAATGTACTGGCAGGTTAAGTCATCAATGACACTCAAAGAGACAAGATGTCCTATCATAGTCTCTACTGTGATGAGGTACTCCAGCTTGGCTGTCTGTGCTGTGAGCAGGTCATGGTAAGGTGTATGGATGAGCAGAGTCTTACTGTTGCGTGGCTCTTTACCTGTGGAATATGTAATGTAATATTGGGTTGAATAATTCTATTTCATCATTGGATGAAAACATGGGAATACATAGGAAAGTTACCAATTAAATGTTAACACCAAGTGGTTATAATAATTATAAGAAACATTTTCATGTTCACTAACGTTATCAGAAGCCCAATAATAGCAGATTCTAGTTTGATTATGATAATTATTGTTTAATTCGCAATGAGTATAGAGTGTCAAGTTATATTTACCTCCAGGGTCTGGGTCACCTGTTAAAGGAAGCTGTGGAGTGCCTCGCTTAGCCATGATTCAGTCTGAAACTATAGGAAACAGATTCTTACATTATATGTATACATACGTCTTCCTATGGAAATAGTCGCAGTGTTTGGACTTCTTTTGGGCTGCTTCACTCCTATCTCTCCCAGCCTACCTTCATTGTATTCATCCAGATAGTAAGGGGTTGTCCGGGGCCGGGGGGGGGGGGGGTCAAGAACAAAGGGCCCACTTTCACTTATTTTCTGACATTGGGGCCCACATCCACTTTCAGACGGGTGGAATAAATAGATGGAACATGCCAAGGGTTTATTAGGGTGCATTGAGATGTTGCTAGATGTAGGCCCTATCATCGGAAGAGAGCTATATAGGACCTGGGGTCCGATGTGGGGTGGGCTCTAGGGTCTGGACTCACATCTCAACACCGGGCCCTAGAGTCTGGCCTCTGGGCCCTTGCATCCAAGATATCTGGGCCCCCGCCTGATAGACTATCTGAACCTGGCTATGTGAAAATGTTAGAGCGTGAGGTTATACAAACTAGGGACATAGGCATAGGTATGCTCATGTACAGGTGTAGGCCTAAGTAACTGGGTCATGGGACCCGTATGTAGGACATGGTGTACAGTCATGGACACCGGTGCACTGAGTAGCATGGTGAAATATGGCTGACCTTGGTATACACATGATACTACCATCTATAACGCGGGTACTGAGCAAACAATGAGACAGTAGGACCATGTAGGAAGATGGTATAAATATCTAGGGTTCTGTTATCTAGGGTTCTGATATTACTGGCACAGACGGACTGATGGGTTCATGAGTTGAAGAGACAGTAAGACAGGTTACCATCATCTGGGTTAGAGCCTGACAAAGATGAGTTCTTGTACTAAAGTATGGGGAAAGTTGAGGAGAGAGATTTACAGAATAATGGTTGGCAGCAACAGGAGTATAACTTAAACATGGTTTATTACGGTAATGTATTAAATGTGAAGGAAAGAAAGGAGAGCAGGTAAAAAGTGAGACAGGGAGGACAAGTACAAGACAAAGTGGCAGTAGAGTATATATTGCAAGAGAGGTGAGATACAGGCTATGAAGTATACTAGACAAAGGTCTACAGATGCCCTGACAATATAACAATACATGCACACTATACATACCTGAGAAGGGAAACAGACAGGCCCTGTGTCTAATATACTGCACTAGTAACGCTATATATGTGTCCGTCTCCGTCTCAATCAAGAAGAGAGAGTAACTATGTCTAACTGCTGGGCCTGTTTTTGAATTGTCTTATCACTTTATGTACGTCATGGGTCAAATTTCAATACAATACTATCTATTGAGGAGGTGGGCACGAGAAGTGACTGGGAGGGAATAATGTATGGGTCAGATTTCCAGAAAATGTACAATTGGCAGCTCTACACATTTAGGAAATGGTGCTAAATTAGGCTGAAAATGTCGAATATCGTGTATATCTGAGTATATTTGGTATCGAATTAATTTAAAGTATAAGATTTGGTATGTTAAACTGTATTTTAAGGCTAATTTTTGTCTTAAATGTGGGTTACTTGAGAGGATTGGTGAAGGCGAATTGTACATTTTCTGAAAAACTGACCCATATGATATGTACGTATGTGAAGTATCAACTGGGCCTATATAAAACCCAAGCGTGGAGAATGAGACACAACCCTCCACCAGTTACCGCCTGCTCTATTGTTAGCAACCACACCGGGGGCCTGTACACACACGCACAACTGAACCGTCACTCTGCCTCTCACCATCCACCGGGAATTTTTTTTTTCCCTTTTTCCTGTTTAATAAAGGCTGGTCTTAGACCAGCCCTCTGTTCGGCCTTTCGTTGTTTGAGTCCTGATTGAATGAAGGATCTAGCTCATCAGTTTATATGAAATACAATTATTTCCAAATCTGTGATACATTAATTCAGGAAATAGGATATTTAAAACATATATTATAATGCTTTACCTCCTGTAAAAAAATGCAGGTCTTCTAGGCTATCCTTAATAATATATTTGATACAACTTCTATTTGATTCAAAGATCAGTTGGAGGTGAAATAAAATGTGCAGGTACTATTTTAATACAAAATCTTGTAATTATCATATAAATGAAGATTATTTGAATATTGTAAAATAGAGGAGAGTAGGATGCACAGATTTAAAAACAATCCATACAATATTACCCTTATTTGATTTCCATAGAATATTATAAAAACAATGTTATATGAGGGTACACTGGAAGACACCGTTGGCCTTATATTAGACCTAGATTAATCAATCAACAACTTAACAAGGCAATAACATCATTCGTGTTGAACCACCTTCAACATTCTATGTAATACCTCTTACTAGTTGCGTCTAGTTGAAAAGACATTCCCCTATCATTCCCTCTTACCCGCATTGGGTGGGGTGGGAAGTTGCAAATGACAAGTGTATCAGTTGGACCTCTGCAGGGAAAATATAAAAGGTTCAGGTTAACTGGAAATATTGGTAAACATTAAGTGGAAACTAGTGTATTCATCGTCCCCTCAATGAATAACGTCTGGCGGTGAATGAGAGCCTTTATCTGCAACACTATATAATAGATCTTCCCATAAACCTATTTACGATCTGTGCATGATTCGTCCAAGTATTCCCCATTACCCGACATATACAGATCTCTACTTGATGCCCTCTTCCCCCTCTTTTTGACCAGCTTCCCCTACCACTGAAGGATTAACAGTGCTTTGGCTGTGGCTTTGTGTTGAAGGCCTATTGAGCTCTAGTTTTCAAGGAGGAGTTTATTGAAGAATTAATAACCGCCATTAAGGGGCTGCTGTCTCACTGTTTGTGACAGTCTCTGCGATTTATTATCGCCCTGGCAGCGAAGACTGGAGATCGCTAATTTTAGTGCATGGTTCTGAGGCAGTGCACCATCAGGTGAGAAATGGAGGTTATATTAATGTGGGGTGCAGCCAAGTGGTCTGAAGTGCAGGGTGGACCCAGTGGCATGAGTGACATGTTGTGGGTTTGAACCCGGGTGCGGCTAGTTTCACCTCCTCCCCCCAGGTACCAGAGGAAGGCCACCATTGCGGTGATCTGGTCCTGGTTAAAAAAGAAAAGAAAAATCATTTTAGCTGGTGTCTAAGTTTTGTATAAACGTCAGTGACACATACTTTAAGAATTGCTTACTGATCACATACGATGTATACATTTGAACTTTATTTCCCATTTTTCACACTAGTCTCCATCGGGGAGGGTTTTGTGTATGTGTCGGAGACAACTCTTCTGACACATAGCATAATGCCCCTGCCTTCTCCCTGTTTCTTCTGACAGGAACTTTTCTTTAACAAGTGCAATAATACAAATGTACATATAATAACAGAGAGGAATATAAGTAGAAATGGGAATTTAATTCTCCCTCCATGACTCAAGCATGCTCATCCAAGATGAAGGGGCGTGTTAGGAATAAAGCCCCGCCCACCTCCAGCAGTAGCATGTGAGCTGTGAGGGTTGCTTGTTGAATAAATATATCTTTAGTTGGAAACTGATTATCCATGTGTCTGGTCTTCTCTCTCCTCCTGGGAGATTCCCCCTGCATATTATAGTTACTTAATACAATTCTTACACTATAATAATAGTGCTCCTTTCTTCACCATTTACAGACTATCATCTCTCATTTCTGAAGTGAGAATGATTGCAGCGCCAGCTGTTGGTAATGTGAAGCACTACAAATACCTTATCAGTCCCAGCACCAATATTAAGTGAGTTATCTGTTATCTCGGGAACTGATTCTAACACGCGCGCTGTCACTGTGGGAGTCCAGTATAAGAGCCAGTTGTCACAACTACCTTCACTATAGGAATGTATTAGGAAGGCCACTGCTGTCAGCTGTATTGGAGTAAGGGACTGGTGGCAAGTCAATTATAGACCATAGAGCATCGATTGTACTGTTTATATCTTCATTGTTTATTTGTCATAGAGGAAAGCCTGTCAACGTCGACCACATACCTCAATATTTGTATATGATATGTATAACCCAACGTAATTCTCAATATCTTAGCACGGTGGAATCACTCTTACATATTAATGAGTATATGAGATGTGTTTCAGGAAAATGAGTCATAAGTTGCAAAAAATAGATTTTGAGTTACCATTATATTTGAAACAATGAGATCAAGCCGATTCCAATGATAGTAAACAGTGTAATAATCTAATAAGTATTTCTAAATTTTAAGTTTGATATTTTGAAAAAAAAAGTTTCCAATATTTGTGGGGGTCAATAAACAGTAAAGTAACTAAATGTATTCCATATAAGGACCTTTAAAACGAAAAGATATATTACATAGATTGTCCTGATATTTGATACATCGATTAATATATCTATGAGGAATAAACCCCCTAAAAAATAGAACATTGCAATAATGTGATCTTGTGAAAAAAACACTTAGTAAAATATCAATTGTGCGACTTATGACTCATTTTCATGAAACATCACATTATGAGATTGCTTACACCCTGATCAACACATTGAAAGTTATATCAAGGGCGGGAGAGCTGAGAGGGAGTGAGTGAGTGAGATTGGTTGTTTTACGCCCTTATCAACATATTGACAGTTATATCAAGGGCGGGAGAGCTGAGAGGGAGGCAGTTTATGATCATACCCAGGAAAATGAGACTTATTAAGAATGGCCTAAGATCGGACCGATACATTCTAGTCTAATTAAGGACTAATTTAGATCCTGAAGGTATTGTGTGTTTATCACTCGTGGAAAACAATCCCAGGGTTAAATTATATTGTATTAGAGAATTAGATTCATAATGACACTATTGATCCTATTAACATCTGAACCGTTTAGAATGTTCTTGTGAATAATGTATTTTTTGTTTGTTTTTACAAATGACTTTATTTTCTGTAACCTGCCGTCTGGGCTTTTACAATTCTAAACATATTTGAAAAATATCTTAAAGAGAGCGAATAAAATCAGCTATCAGCAACTCAATGTTTTCCGTTATACCTTCGGCTACACGCCGCCATATTTCTTTTTCTTCACTGCTGACTTTCTTGAAATTAAAGGCATATATAACAACATTACATCTCATACGAAGTTCATACATGGTGGACAGAATATCAATACAACCCTTGGCGAATAGCGTCTGCCTGTATATGAATGATTTTGTCTGGAGAATAATCCAGTTTATTATTTTCGAATTCAGATTTGTAATTTCAACTCCAAAAATAATCTTGATGGGTCTTATAACATCCTGATGATGTATTTTCGTCCGAAATTTGGGTTATTTGAGACGATAGGTGAAGTTGAATTGTACATTTTCTGAAAATCTAACCCATTTGTGATCAGTTTTAGGAAAATGAGTCATAAGTCGCAAAATATAGATTTTGAGATATCATCATATTTGAAAAGAGGAGATCAAGCTGATTCTAATGATAGTAAACACTAGGACACCTAATAAGTATTTCTGTATTATAAGTTTGATATTTTAATTTTTGAAAAAAAAAGTTTGCAATGTTTCTGGATGGGTAATTACCAGTAAAGTAATGAAATATACTCCATACAAAGGCATTCAACATGCAAGGATATATTTAATACGATGTCCCGAAATTTGTTACATGGATTTATATGAGTATAAGTGATAAACCGTCTAAAGATCAGAACATTTCAACAAAGAGATCTTGTAAAATAACACTTCGAAAAATATCAATGTTGCGACTTATGACTCATTTTTCTGAAACACATCACATTTAGTGATGTATTTGCGATGTATTCAGAAACGTTATCAAATTTTAAAAAACTAGAATATATTGATGGTGCAACTATGAACTCATTGTGTAACCATACACTTATCTTACAGTTATGGATAATTCATAGCCGAGGATTAATCCAGTTCCTGTAATTGTTGACTTAAACAGGACATATCTTATATAATATATAAAGTTTGGTGACAAGCAAATGACATGTATTTGGGTTGGGGGCGAGGGGGAAGATGCACTAGATGTTTTGTTTGATTTTGTTTGATTTTGTTTTATTATTATTATTATTAAATTTGATTGAGAAAGTTTCACAATGTGACATTTCTCATTTGTGTTCTCAATGTTGTTTTCCCTTATGCTGGGTAATAAGTCCTCCATACATAACAAATCCTATTACCAACTGAAACTACACCATGACCAACGATCCTATAGCTACACAAAGATGGGCCTCGCTTCGTGTGACAATCGGTCAACAGCGCCACCTGTGAGGGTCCGTGGCTCGCTGCCGTAGCCGTCCCGTAGGCCTGGGCCTGCACCTGGTTGCAGCAGGCAAGTTGCTCCTGCCCCCGACCATTAACTTATGCTTATTTCTGCACAAAAACTCAACAGAAGATTCTGAATCCCTCAGAATACCAAGAACAATAGGGTAACATACTAGCCAAGGTTCATCGGGTGTAGCTATAGGATCGTTGCCATAACTTACACCTGCTTCTTAAGCCATGGAGAAACTAAAGGTATCCCAGTTACAACTGACAAATGCTTCTGATTCATTACGTTTGGCCATTTTACCTGCTTATATTCTGTTTGCTGCTGAGGACTATAATAAGTTATATAAAATTACCAACTATTAACTTATTAACTATTAAAATCTTTGCCAAAACCTTTGCTCAATTGTCAATCTGATCTATTGTATCCTTTGTTCCTCTTTACACCTCCTTACACATTAATTGATCTATAATTATAAGAGGTTCAGCCATCCTTCAATATGACATAGTTATAGACCAGTGGAGCGACCTGGTGACAACCTATGATAATATATATCCCTTATCAGCAGTTCCCCAACCACTTGTCTCTGCACACTGGACTTATCTCTAACATGTGTGTGAGGGTCATTACCTACACTAATATACACATAATCACAGCATGAGTGGGTCATACAGAAAGCACTGGTGTGTGGCGTGTTTGATGAACTGACAGCATCAACAGCTATATCAGTATCAATGTCTGTCACTATCGGACTCAATTCTTTGAGTATTATACAACAGTAGCTCAAGTGTTGGAATATTGTATTGACAGTAGGTACAGCTGTAACTGTGGGAGTCTAGTATTAGAGTATTGTACTGACAGTAGGTACAGCTGTCACTATGGGAGTATAGTGTTGGAGTATTGTACTGACAGTAGTTACAGCTGTCACTATGGGAGTATAGTGTTGGAGTATTGTACTGACAGTAGGTACAGCTGTCACTATGGGAGTATAGTGTTGGAGTATTGTACTGACAGTAGTTACAGCTGTCACTATGGGAGTATAGTGTTGGAGTATTGTACTGACAGTAGGTACAGCTGTAACTGTGGGAGTCTAGTATTAGAGTATTGTACTGACAGTAGTTACAGCTGTCACTATGGGAGTATAGTGTTGGAGTATTGTATTGACAGTAGGTACAGCTGTAACTGTGGGAGTCTAGTATTAGAGTATTGTACTGACAGTAGTTACAGCTGTCACTATGGGAGTATAGTGTTGGAGTATTGTACTGACAGTAGTTACAGCTGTCACTATGGGAGTATAGTGTTGGAGTATTGTACTGACAGTAGTTACAGCTGTAACTGTGGGAGTCTAGTATTAGAGTATTGTACTGACAGTAGTTACAGCTGTCACTGTGGGAGTATAGTATTAGGGTCAGATGTTCAGAAAATGTACAATTGGCAGATCTAAACATTAAGTAATGTCTGCTAAATAAGGTTGAAAATTGGTCAATATAAGGTAAATTGAGTATATTTGGCATTGCATTGATTCTAGCAATCTGTTTGGTTAGGTTGAACTGTATTTTGAACTTTAATTTCGTCTGAAATGTGGGTTATTTGAGAGGATTGGCGAAGTTCAATTGCACATTTTCTGAAAATCTGACCCATTAAAGTATTGTACTAGCTGACAGTAGCTACGGCGGTCACTGTTTAGGCTCTATCGAAACTATAGCCTTCACCCAATTATTATGAGTTGCTGTTAAGTGTCAGGCAAGGAGGAGCAGGGGCAGCCTTGCACAGGCCGTCATGTAATTATTCTTGCTTTTATTGGCTTTCATTGTGAATTTCTCTCCAGTTTAGGCTACAACAGAGAGATACTCAGTGGTGAATTCTGGACCTAGTCTCATAGCCAAGTCCACATTTATTTATCTCTGATAAAGATGAAAGATGGTTTATAATGTATGATATCTGTAATGATATCAATATCACTCCAGCCCCCCCAAAAAAAAGAAGAAGAAAAAAGACCCAACTGATAATGAATAACTATACTCAAACTTGTTGGAATTGGGTGGCCTGGAAGAACTGCTCTAAGTATCAGATGGTATTTTTTCTATCTCAATTAATTTAAACATCCTTTTCTGAAAAAAATTACACTAATGTATATGTTTACTGCTGGAATAAGAATATTACAATACAATACAATCGAGAAGGTCTGTTATCTCAGATATTGTGACACTCGCATTGGTACTATGAAGCTAGTGAAAGCCATGCAGGCCAGCCAGCCACTGTTCATTTTGGGTCTTCCGCATTGAGCTATGTCAGGCAAGGGCTCTATGTGATAGAATTACTGATTGAAATGAGACACTATTTTTTGCCAGGGCACTTGTCCACGTGCTGAAATCCACTAATGAATCACGTAGGGAACTTCATACCCTTGAGTGTGCGCATTACCTGGCAAAGCACAAACAAAATCTTGATCTAAGAAAGTTGCCCACGAGGAGTCACTCTGATGATAGAAAGAATCTAAAAATAATACGTCCAAGGACTACCTTTTATCAAAATTCGTTCCATTTTAGAGCTCGCAAAGCTTGGAATAACCTCGAAAAAAGTCAACAAAATTTGGACCTTAAAAAAGAGTTTAGAAAAAGTATCAAAACAATGATTCTTGCTCGTGAGGGAACACCCCCCCCCCCCTAGAATGATTTATTCCTATGTACCACAAAAATACTTAGGTTACACAGTATTTTCATGTCTTATATCATTAGTGTTGCTGTCGTAGTCAGTATTACCCTATACTACTACTAGTGTCACTAGTATTGATGACGTTGATGTTATCTTATATATATATTTCTATTAGTAACTTTGTACACTTAACAGTTTGTTGTAGAATGTAACTTTCTACACCCTTTATGTAAATTCATGCTGTACTGCTTGATTACACATGATGTGAACAGTCACGATGTATCGCTCGACTGTGCCTACTCGATAAGATTAATTATTGGTTCCTTAATTTGTAGTCGTTCCACTTCTAAGTAAACTTTTAGTTAGTTATAGCCTGTCTTCTAGTCTCTAAATTCTGGTAACTACTGGAAGAAATGGTACCCAGCTGTACCATAAAAGTATGTCGACCATTTTGTCTTTTTGATTCATTCAACTGTACCTACTCCTGTACTCTTGATCTCGACAAATAAAAAACTCCTTATTTCATCTTATCTTATCTTATGGGAATCATATTTAATAGCCAAGAGAACAAATTTAAACTATACAAATGTAAAATATTAACAACTATTTGTGTTGAGAGCTGACAGCCCCGCTACAAATACATAACTAATAAATACATGTTATACACATTCACTCCAGCATAGTTATTTCTATTTGACTATTCCCTGATGAGCCCATATCTTGCTAACTACATTGTATTGCAGTAAGTACCTTGGGGTAATACTATGGTAATTTCCTGATGGACATAGATATATCTGAGAGAGGTTTCCGGTATACCTTGAGATTGAGAACAATTAATTTAAGCTTGCAACTCTAGCTCAGACATTTTACTCCTTTATTCTAGGATTACAATAAACAGGTTTACCAATATTCATACACAAGTGTAAAATAATTCAGGATAGCTCAGACATTAGTGAAAGCACCTTGAAAAGTACACTGAGAGAGAAATATCAGACATTACACAAATCCTGTTGAATAAGACTGAGATTATTTGGATTATCGCCCATCCACCCACTGAGTGAGGTGGATTAAAATCGAACAAGATGCCCAATTGGAAATTAGGAAAGAGTTTCTAAACACAATTCCAAAAGAAATGTTTGGTGTGTAGGTTTTTATTTCCGGAAGTGTACATCTTCAATAATATAACAAATTTTGACACCGAAAAAGGGGGTGGGTCTCCTCTATGAAAGCATAGATCTTACTGAGGGGCCCTTTTGGAAAAAATGGAGTTATGTTATTAAATTTATACAGTAGTAATTGATAGATAGATTGACATGGTGACTAGATTTATATGATAAAACTATTATGGCAGTAACAATAACATAAACAAGACAAATACAATAAACAATAATAGGTTGGGCAAGCCAGTGCCATGATGGTCTAGTTTCTTGGTAGTTTGCCTACCTCCTCACCTTTAGCTGAGGTCTGGTACAGTACAGTACTTCTTTATGCTTTTGTTGATACATGGGGGTGTTGTGTTGTAGCCAGTCGGTGAGTAGCATTCTGGCGAACACTGTGTCGCCTCCTGGGCTCTGTTGTATAAGCAAAGCAAGGAATTTTCTCTGTAGGAATTTTTCCCTCACTACATTCATTCCTACAGAAAATTCCCAGCTCGTAGGAATATTTCTAGCTGTAAAGGTGTGGGTCAGCAAAGTAGAAGGTAAATAGGATGCATAGGATTCCCTCATTTCTTGGGTTTAACGATTAATATAACACATTTCCTACAATTTGAAGCGGTAAAGTGGGTAAAATATTAGATACTTTGATTCTTATACCTTCAAATCTGATGCAGATTATCCAGAATGAATTAGAATCTAGATCCACAGGCATGACCTAGAAACTGACCAATTTAGCTGTGGGAATTTCCTACATTGATACTTGTAGTTGTAGATTTCCCCCAGAAGTTTTCCTACCAAAGTAATTTCCCTCATTCTTTCCTCTGAGTTAAACATGAAAAGACTGGAAAACTAAGGAACACCTTTTAGGTGTTCCCTCAAGAATTCCTTAGGATTTATTGACTGCAAAAATTTGATTTTACTAGTCATATATATCTGCTATTATTATGGTACAAAGTTTCTGCTGTTTAGATGATTTTTCTGTCGATTATTAACATAATTCTAATAAATCTGGCTGGAAAGAAGAGGCCTCCCAAGCTGGGATTCGAACCATGGACTTGAGAAAAAACAAGCAGCACTGGGTGGTGATTGAACCACCAACCTCAGAGTTTCATTGTTACCAATCAAAATTTGTCCTTGACCTAGTTTGTCTCAATTGTTTGTGCCTCAAGAGTGTTGATTACTAGTGAGAACAAGGCATGTCCCCCCATTTACCATGTACCTTGAAGACTCTTGTTTGAAGTGGGCAGGGGATATTGAGTGGTTCAAGGAGGGAAATATTGTAGTAAATTCCTACATGATTACATCTGCTTGGTGGGAAGGAAAAGTTCCAGAAAATTTCCAGAGAAACATATTGGAATTGTATAGGACTGAGGGAATTCCCTCAGTTTTCCTTGCTTAGCAGCTGGGAAGGAATGGTGCAGGGAAGCAATAGCCTATACTTTCGATGCTTTTTAGCGTAGGAATTTCCCAATGAAGTAAAGGAAAAAAACGTTGGAATTCCCACAAAAAAAATTATTCCTTAGCTTATACAACAGGGCCCTGGCCACACTGCCCTTACGTTTTTACAGTTGCAGATAGCATTCTGGCGAACACTGGCCCGTCTTTTTAAAAACAGTAATAAGAATGACATAATGACACAATGATATAACTGTGCAATATAATAATGCAACACTTCCACATGCAATATAATAATGCAACAACAGTTTGTGTTGGGGAGATAGAAGGAGGAGACAAGCACCCTGTTACTGACTGTTATTTGTCTGTGCTGGGTCCCCCATTCCTGAGTACGAAAAAAAGATTTCTTCAAGGTATGCCCAGCTCAACAACAACAGAACAGGGATTATCCAAGTGCCATAATATGTTGCATCTCTAGTCTCTAGCATGCTAGAGAGTGGCGCCACCTCGTGAACATATTTGACAGTGCTAACCATAGAATACAATGATGAGGGAGAGGAAAGCTAGGAATCTTAGGCCAAGGCTTGATCTAAGGGTTCTTGTCAAACACAACGCAGAGGAAACCAGCGACTTCTACAAGAAGTTGCTGGGAGTGATAAAAAACGAACAGTTAGGAAATTATAGGAAATTATAGAAAATGAACAATTGGAGGTGATCATGAAAAACGTTGAAACCAGTGCTGAGTTTATTTCGGACATAATGAAGGACCAAATACAGCAATACTCAGACATAGTCAGGCCCAGGTTCAGCACTGGTGCGAGAGAAAAAGATAGTGATTTCAGAATCTTGTCAGATGTAGCTATTAGGGACTTCCTGGGAGACTGACATTTATAATACAAGTAAAAGATGGAGAGATAATCAGAAAGGAATTGCAAAGGCTCATTTGGCAGGGAAGGAAGATTCTCTTGCTCGGTATCCAGAAGAGGGGCAGTGAATCTTTAGGGATCGGTTGAAAGGCATAACACTCACAAATTTGAAGATAGTGTAATGGAAATGTGGTGGCAGAAGTACCAGTGTTTATAATTATGCTAGTACAGGTTTTAATATGCACAAGAAGTGATAATAACCTCGGGTGAGACACTTGTTTGGTTTTAATTTAGATCAAGATTTATATCTCCACCCAGCAATTTTGAGCATTTTGTGGAAGACAAGCATAGATATTACTTTTCTTAGTAGATCACAAATGTATTTTTATACTAAAATAGTAGTATATTTTCATATTCTGATTTCTCAGAGCGAAACGCAAAAGTTGTATATTCTTTATTAGGAAGACCTGGTAAATGGCCGCAATCAGTGGAAAAGTAATTAGGTGGAGGGACTGTGGGTTAGACCTATACGTCTCTATGGGAGACGCCCACTACCTTTGTTGGTATGCTCCCAGCCAACAGTAGACAACCTACCCAGGGTTGGAAAAATCACTTAGAAACTTGTTCTGAGGACACCCACTTTCCGAAGCGATTTTTTCAATAAATGCACTTTTCAAAATATAGTTGTCCGCTCACACTAAAGAAAGCTGAAACCTGGTTGTCCGCAGGACGCCCATATATTCATTTTTGGTTGTCCATATGGCTGATCTGGGTGGTGCAGATAACCAGGCTGCGGGATATTTCAAACCCTGCTACTCACTTCCAAGATCGTTCTGGTACTGTCAACACGGTAGCTGAGCCATGTCTTAACGCTACTTTCTATATACTTCTCACACCTATAATAGTATACCGTATATACCCGTGTATAAGCCCTGGCTTATATTAATTTCAAATGGTGATTTGACCCGGCTTATATTCGGGGCCCGGCTTATATTCGGGGCCCGGCTTATATTACAATAACTGAAAAAAGTAGATTTACCTGAAACACATTTGTATTATTACCTTTAATTATTGCTCTGGTTTTCATGTTTTAGACAAAACAAACACTACCACAATTCAGAATCGATCAACAACAACTGACTTCTCTTATTTAAAGTATCATTTATCATCCACTAAGAACTCGTTCTTTTTTTATTACAAATTTTTTATCAAAAGTTTTGGCCTTAGATCTAATATTACTTTAAGTTCTGGCTGATCTCTTCAGTATATTCCTCCTGAGAAGAGACCAGGCCCTCCATCTTTCCATCCAGTTCCAGGCTTGCTGAACTTGCTAAACTTGCTGAACCCCCGGCTTATAAATGGGGTGGGCTTATATTTGGGGTCCGGCTTATACACGGGTATATACGGTATGTTCAATCACGCGCATATGGGCATTGCCCAGGGATGTAGGAAGCGATTTAAACATGGGGGGGCCAACTTTGTCCCACAAAGTGAAATTGTATATATCTTGAGTTGATCATCATAAGTGGATTTGGGAATAGTTTTCCTATGACACAAGGTCTAAGATTGCGTGTCATCACAATTGGTGTGGTTGACAGTTGAGTTTGTATTCCGAATTTATATCGCTATTTAATACCCTGTATAGCTCTGTATGGCTGTTTTAATGATGAAATTTACTTATTTGTCCACTTCATTTTATTCTTTATTTTCACTAATATCTTCATATCTTGGGCTCACTTTTCTTTTAAACTTGCACATTTAGTTATTGTCATTCCTTGATTGGGGAAAGAATTAGAGACACTAAGATCAAATTAAGCAAGAAATGTGAGTTAAATTGGGTTCTGGGTTATTAGGGTATCTGGCCCAGCGGCATGGCTTGCAATCCTAACAGTCTTAATCCAAACACTCAGATCAGGTAAGAATGGTATGTCAGCCTACTTTGCTAATTGGTATCTCTGCCTAGAACTAGCATTTTAATGGGAATATAATGATATTTTTCTTAATTGATTTACGAAAGCAATTTGTGGTTTGAGACAGGAGGCTTTCCCTTTGCTGGAAGGGACTTTCTCAGCTTTTTGCCTAGACTACTAACCTTGGGTTTATTTTCGGCGAAAATGGTTTTCGCACAGGCCGCAACTTGTCTATAGTTACAGAAGTTTACTAGCATTTTATATTACTAAGAGAGGGCATTCTCTATAGACTGAGCAATTCCACCAATTTGCTTGTAATTGAATGCCAATCGCGCCACCTAGTATAAGGCGTATCAACGGTTTTCTTATGTACTTTTGCCATTTTTGTCGACACAATAACAACTCGGCCAGGCCAATCTCTATGGAAGCAATTCTTCAACGGCCTTGAAGTATGAAAATTTCATCTTGGGAAAAATTTTGTCTACCTAGTAACATAATGTGAATGTTTTTCTCGATGATTAAGCTGCTTTTAATAAGATGGCGTTCATGTATAATGCTTACCGATGGTATACATACTCGGTATGCATACGCTACGGCATTGTTATGTCGACCCGGCCGTCCTTTTCTGACCGCCCACGCCGTCTGGTGTCAGTACAAGAGACAATCTCGGCGTAGGCAATTGGTTGACATATGACTATAAAATAGACTTTTGAATTTATTATGAGAAATCTTGGTCTGGAGGTACTTTAAGCAATTCAGTTTGCTTCACCGATGGAAAATACATCAGAAATACCCTACTTTTGCATAAATATTTAAAATTCTAGAGGGAAAAAACTGTTTTTTTTTGCCTTAAAATTAACAAATAATTGGTGTAAATAGAAAAAAAAATTGTCCACTCATGGTTAAATGTTTATTCAAATTTCATATCATGACCCTGGGTACCGAATAATTTGAAAAATATATATTTATAATATCCCATTGGTTAATGTGCAATGCAAAAATGTCTAGGGAAGTCATATATGTCACTATAACGTGCCTATTTAAAACTAGAATACAAATTGGTATAAACAGCAAGAGGGATCAAGTGGATATGTCTTAGATAGCTGTCAATGTATTATCCCATACAATAGTGAATGTATTTGAATATTTTTAGTTTTCTTTGGAATTAGAGCATATAATACATATTTGGGAAGTGTCTATATGTCACGATAACATGCTGGACATTTTAGTTAACAAAAAATAAAATATTAAGAGTAAAAAAAATTAAAGTATGGCTGAAGATAAGTCATCACATAGCTTAAACATAAACAGCCGCATTACATCCCTGCTGTGCATTATTGTACCTCAAGAGTGCTAAAAGATGATGTCATTGTAACATGCTGGCATGTTACAGTGACATAAAGTATGTTTCATCTTCTCTCTATGTTTCATCTTCTCTCTATTCATCACGTCATAACGGCTTTCTCTCAAACACACAATGACGAGTCAGATTACATTAGCGGCAGCCTACAGTCGCTTTCATCTGAATACTACCGCTAATAGTCCCAAATGGGCTACAAATAAATGCATCAGAAACAAAGGTTGTGGACGCCTCAAATCTGTGTTTATACCATGAAACGTTCTTAAGTTGTACATGTCTACGTATGTAGTCCAGCCGCTCCTTCATCTCAGCCTGGTTCATGCTCCATTTGTCGTCAAATATATGCATAGACTCTAATGTAAGCTTGGATGAAAAAGTATTATCAGTGAGGGAGTCCACCCACTCTAACACATCTGTCATGGATATATGTCCCCTATCCACTCTAACCTCCTCTACTTGTGGCTGTATAGCTGAGCTCAACGCCTGCAGTACAGGCAGGGCTGCAGATCGTGGAGTTAAGGGTAAATTAATAGGACCAACCTGTATCAATACCTTCCTACAGGGAGGCAGGCTGGCCACCAGCTCCCTCCACACACTAGTATCCGGGGGTTGATCACCAAACGTGACATAGGAATTACTATCAACATATACCCAGGGCTTTTTGTCTGGGTGCGTGGGGTGTGAGTGCGTGGGTGTGCAAGGTGAGTAAGGTGTCCATTCATGGTGCTGTTCTAGCAAAAATATTGCATCTCCAGGAGACCAGGCAAATATTCCGACTTCCTGATTGTACTTACTGACCCATACCCGTCCCCATCTGGTGGTGCCTGGGATGTGGAAGTAAAAGTGCCTTCCTATTTCTGTATTATCGCTATTCCTCCTGTAAGGTAGAGATAAGCGACATTATATACAAATAGTCCATCAGAAACAGCATTTGATCAAATAACACACACCTAAGAACGGGCAGCATATTAGCAACGATGCGACTAGATTCAGGTCCTCTATAGCTGCACCTCCTGAATATGGAATAGTGAAAAAACATAGGTATAGAGGGAGTCATGTGAAGGGAGGAGAAGGGAGGGATAAGACAAGGGAAATATTCATGAGTAGAAAGAGACGGGAGAGAATTGTAAGTGTAGAGACACAAAGGAAGAAGGTTTGAGAGAGAGGGGATTTATATAGTAGGGAGAGATAGAAAAAGAGGAGAGAAACATAGAGAAAACAATTTATAAGTTTATTAAGTTAATCAATGATTTAATCAACTATTTTTCTATTTAACTTTATAATCAGTTTAACTTAATGTATATATATTTTGCGTTTCCAAAGGAAACAACTTCTCAGTATCATCTTTGTGTGCATGATGTCAAGTCATAGTTACAGAAATTTCGTTTTTGTTCAACTGAAAATGCAGAATATTTAATTAACCCTTAGTATCCATACGCCAAGTGCACGGGAAAACAGTGGCCCAACTATGCTGGGCCTGTCACTAGGGCGTGGTTCTTAATTATATATGACGACGCAATGGCGACTCTCAGAACATGGCTGCTGCTGCCACTTTTTCCCACCGGGCGGCGCCAAAACTGGGACCTAGAAGGCGGTCCTCCAGGGGTGCGTGGGTACAGATTAATGCACTTTCATGCATCAGTCCTATTCCAAATTCCACGGCAATTACTTGTGTACTTGTGTAAAGTTCAGTGAAAAAAGGACAACTGCCATAGCAAAAACAAGAAATGATGAATCCTCACTCATGATATTCCAACTCCATATTGTTCCATACGTGGGTGAGTGAAGGGTAGGGCCTGACCCAATGAGGAATACAACCTTTCTACATGTGTTTAGTCCCTGTTTGTTGGTCTGGCGGGGATGAATGGAGAGCCATAGAGGGAAGTCTAAGGCGGAAGTCGTTTTTGCTAGCGGTGGCGATGGTGCCGCCACCTGACGAGTGCGGCAGTGAACTGAGCTGACGGGTCTGGCCACACATGAAATTCGGGGGCGTCGCAGCTTTTGGAGGGCCTAGTATATTCAGTTCAAGTTTAATCGTATTAAAGAAATGATAGTAACAGCCCAACAAAAGGGGACTAAAGGCATTAGAGCATTCGGTTATGGTGCTTCGGTTATGGTGCTTCGCCTCGTTCTGGTTCACGGCAGCCATAATCAATCCTCATCACCATAACCTCATCCTCTAACCGCCTAGTAGGCCTAAGTGATTCAGTGTGGATGAGTGGACAAGTACCATTGCTGGTGCACTCGTCCACAGTTATGAGTTCTTTCCTTCTTTCTCTCTCACTCTCTCTTCCCCCTGCCACCTTCCCCGTCTGCCTTCCCCTACACCTCTCACCTCGCCCTTCTCATTTCATTATAGATTTTATTTTCAATTTTAGATTTTACTTCTAAAGATTCAAGTAACATTGGGGAACTCTCCGAACTCACATTGGCCTGCTGAGAATTATTTAAGTTGTATAAGGTAATAAAGGTCAGAAAGTCAGTGCTATCTGGTACTGTCTGTACATTAACGTTTCTTGAAATAGTTTGTGTTAGGTAGGTAGCTAGGTATATATTTTGATACTTGAAGGTGCATTTATGTCATTAACTATAATCAAACTATTTCATATTTATTTACACCCCCTCTCACACACCCCTCTCTAAGAAACTGAGAATCTCCGAACATTCCAATGCCATTTAACTGTGTGATTGAAATCACTTGAACTTCTCTCATTGAGGGGTACTTTGAGAGCAGGTATATTTCTGTGTGGGCAGGTTTCACCCGTGAAGTTCTAATGGAGACTACAGCTCTGATAGTGTTACCGAAAACTTTTTAGTGATGCCGGTCAATGTGGCTGACGTGGACAAGCCCCACGCAGGCCAGTCGTCACTGACGCAGGCCATTTTTTACCTACAAAAAAATTGTTATGGTACCTGCAAATTTTCATGAAAAACTTAATTCACAACCCCTATGGCAGAAACCTTATATCACCTATGTCAGGGTAATATTAATAAGTTTGGTCCTGCTTAATATTTCAGTGATAGCGTAATTTTTTATGCTCTTCACATCGATTCTTGTCCACTTTGTATCTACTGAATGCATATAAAACAACGAAAATAGAACTAACAAATATAGGGAAAACTATCACTTAATATTAGCATGTGTATTTAGGGCGAGGGCGCGGCGGGGAGCAGACGTCGGCCATGAAATTTTACGTCAACGTCTTTTCGGGAACACTGTACTGGGCTCACTTAGTGTTACTGAAATACCTGACTGAAATAAGGCCAAAGCTGGGGGCTGAGCTTTTCAACAGGAATGGCCTTCCTTGACTCCCCTCCTCCTTAGCTCTACTGTCATTCCCTATAATGTTTAGAACTCTTTGGCTCTTCAAATTCTCGATTTATACATGTAATAATGATGTGAAACACTGAGGAACACTGCTATTTACATGCGTTCCCTATGCTTAAGTCATGCGGTATTTGTACCTGGATGTTGGCTCCTGGGACCCAGTAACCCCTAGCGCCGCCCTACGGTCAAACGGCCGTACTGACCGCTGAGAGTCCCCATTGCTTAGATACGCGTAGCGAAGAATGGCGGCTCAATACCAAGTTGCATCATCAAATACAACGGTACTTTAGTATGGGAGTCCATACAGAAATGTTATATCTGTTCACGTTTTACTGAATAAAACAAAAACGACTGACTCAAATATCAAAATATTTTCTAGCCAATCGTAAAGTCGAGATAGCCCATCGTAAAGTTGAGATAAATAAATGAAAAAAAAAAATAAAAAAATAAAAAAAATAATAATAATGAATAAATAAAAAAATAAATGAATGATAAAAAATAATAAAATAAATTAAAAAAATAAATAAATAAATAAATAAAATAAAACAAATAAAAAATAAATAAATGAAAAAGAAATAAATAAAAAGAAAATTAAAAAAAAAACACTGGCCCACTGGCCCACTGACACAACAATAATACACAAAGAGTACAGATTCACAATCACTGGCTATGCAAAGTCCCCTTTAGAATAAAAAATAAATAAATAAAAAAGAAAATTTAAAAAAACCCACTGGCTATGCAAATTCCCCTATAGAATCAGTCAGTCATTTTGACAATGAGTCACAGGCTATGCAAAGTCAAAGTCCCCTTTAGAATCTCTCTCTCTTGATCATTAGATAAGTGCTTGTGCAAACACCATATTATGTAACCAGAAGTGTGCTTCTTACTGGTATGTTGGTGTGAAAACTAGTGCTGATTCCGTGAGTTAGATATGGGAGATGTGCCACCTGATATTCCTGTTGCCACCTTCCTGCTATTAGGATGATTGACATAATGGTACACAAACCAATATCTTCTCTGTCAATTGACTGAGAAGGAAAAAGGATTATAAAAGACATGGGTAGGACGGAGAGGAGAAAGTGAGAAGTGACAGGGAATGAAGTAAAACTAGAATGAGCAAGGGAAAGCTGTAAGGGAGAGAGAGATGATAATAATACACAACAATGATATACTTACACTGTGATGCTAAATCCTAGCAACTGTCCAAGTGTGCTTGTTATCACTTCATCCTTCACCTGGGGAGATACTACCTCTAGACAACGCCTGATATGTGCACCCAGTACTGTGATCTCTGCCGGATTGGTTTGATCAGTATACCAATGGCTCTTATCACAGATAAAGGCAAACCAACGTTGGAATTTCATATGGCATATATAGTTGGGCAGGGTACCCAATACACTCTGTACCTTATTGTGTATTTCACAATTGATTAGATATTCTGGTGTCATATGCTCAATAAAACCCTTTATATCCGACAATATATCATCACAAAGTGATCTATAGCGTACAAACACGTCGTCATCTGGTGGTATGTTTACACGTTTAGGATCATTAGTTACCTCCTCCCCTCCGGCTTGTAAGATCATAGAGGTCAGGACTATCTCTGACAGATCTTTCACCTGAGCTTGCTTATCTCCATGTTCCACTTGACTAATGCTATTCAGCACAAGCAATATAATGTTGTTATACACAGAGTCAGAAGACAAATACAGTATCAAAACATCTCTGAGAGGTTTATGTAAACCCAGCACCCCCTGAGCTGCCCAGTGCTCCAGGAATGTCTCATGGGGGGCCGTGTATACATACTCAGATTCTCCCTCAATATTCAAGCCGCTATAGGACTTAGTTAGAAGACGTACAATTGGGAAAGTATCACTGAGATTGAAGGATTTAAGCATGTCCGGATTCATACTCGCCCTGTTTTTAAGCATACTGTACAAACACATTTTATAAAAGTTGTTAATATCCTCGGTTCCATGTGGATTGGGTAATGATTTACTTTTGTACTCCCTGTTGATGAGCAACCTATCCATGGCAGAATACAACTGATGTTCATTGATTTGGTTTACACTATTCACATTAATGATGTTATTTACAATAAGCACACACAATATGTGCGCTCTAAGTGGGTTGGTAATAATAGACTTCATATTAGATTGTTCCTTGTTTTGTAATAGAGTATCAAGTGGCTCACTCCTGTCATTATTATTCAGATAATTCTGAATATAATCTAGCCCTTGCTCTGGTGTATAACCCTCAATACCCAGGTGACGATGGAAGTCCCACAGTCTTATATGAGCAAGATTGTTCCTAGTTGACACCAGAAGTCTAAAAGTCCCAGTACTTTTGGCTTCTAATATGAAACGCTGAATATTGTTAATGGTTGTCTCATTTCGTAACTCGTCAATTCCATCAATATAGATGAAGTTATCCTCTGATTGAGATTTCAGAAATGTGAATACCATGTCTTTTCTAGATGGTGTTTTACAGTGTATGTTATTATACACAGCGTCCCACACATCACCTTGTATAGACAGGGCAGGTAGAAACACCATGACCTGTTTCAGGGGAGTAGCTCGCATCAGTTGTTGCTCACTCCAGTGGTAGATGAATGACTTGATGAATGTTGTTTTTCCAAAGCCAGGACCAGCAGACAGCAATACAGTCACAGGGGCTACCAACTCATCAACCAATGTATTAAATAAGGCTGAACGGTCTATTGGCACTTTTGTTCTGCAAGTAGAAATACAATATAGACATATTAAATGGAAAATTGTGGACATAACCTTGCATTGTTTCCCATTTCCATGGCGAAACAATGTACCAATCTCTATTGCAGACAAAATTTCGATGAATGTCTCTAAGACCAAATACATGACCCTAAATCCAAACAAAACCAACAGAATTACCCATAAGACAAATGAATACGACCTTACCCTGGGTAGTGAAACAATCAGGGAGACTGAAGAGTATTGTTACCTTGGTCTCATTATTGATCGTAAACTATCATTTAAGTCGCAGATCTCGAAAACAATAAATAATGTAAAATGGAAGGTTAAGCTATTATCTGATGCCAGACACATGCTTACAAAAAGAGTAAAAACTAATATTACGAAGATGCTGGTTATCCCAAACATAGACTATGGTGACATATTTTATGCAAGCTCTAATAAATGCCTGATCAAACGTTTGCAATCACTCTTTAATGCAGCGGTGAGAGCAACATTCAACCTAAGCAAAAGGACTAATGTCCAAAATGAGTTAGCTACTCTAAAGATCTTATCCAATGAAAGACATAGGGAAATTCATATCATGGAAAGTGCCTTCTACCTGGCCCAAAATATTTCGAACATTGACAAAAGAGTCCTTCCCACTAGAAGCCATGCTGTGGGGAGAACAAATTAATGCTAATTGCTCCAAAATTTACCATTTTTCATAACAGTTTTTTGTACAAAGCTGTGAAGAAGTGGAATGCCCTTCCTACAGATCTTCAAAATTCAGACTGTAGGAAAACTTTCAGAAGGAAAATAGAGCCTTTCTTGGTTACAATTGGTGAAGGACAGGACACGCCAACCATGATAAAATTGCCCACTACCTATTACTGTCATTATCATCATCATAATTCCATTTTGTTAATTATTGTCTATATAAAACTCACATGTACAGTCTGAAGTATATTAGACTCATGCTTAATCATGTTTAAAATAATCGGCGCTATGCATACCCGGATACACATTTCATTGTCACCAAACCCTAGTTAAACAGCCTGAAGTATATCAGACTCTCTCAAAGGGACCATATTATACTACAACAACTAACCATATTGATACAAGGGTGAATCTCCTCAGTTCGAAGTATATTGGTCTATCTCAAAGTCTATCTCAAAACTGTCTTACTATCACTCTAAATGCTAATATATATTGTGATAATGTAACATATGATAATGTACTTTATTATATGAAAATGGGAAAATACCCCTATTATGACTTTCTGTCTCATTACTATATTTTATTGTATTTTCATGTATTGCTAGTCACTCGACTCTATTTCTTAGCCACTTTGTTTAGCCAAAGGTAGTACCCTAGATATTATTCCAAATTAAGGTAACCGCTGGAAGATATGCGTCAGACATAAATCTGATGCATTTATATATAAGCATGTTGACCTATTTGTCTGCAACCGAATGTAACTGTACTTAATTTGTACAAATAAAAGATTATCTATTCTAAATGTGTAGGCAACAACTGTGTAACTCGGTTATATTGTTAACACCAAGTCCTGTTATGACTTATATACCTTATTGTTTGCTTTTATGCTTTAGACATCAACGATTATATGCAACTTAGTGGAAGATGAATGGAAACAAACATTCCCTGTAACAGACTTTTAATTATTGTGAAACTATGCACATGTCATTCATTATCTTTATTTTTTAAATAAATTTATCTCTCAAACTTTCCAACAACTTTCATTTCAAGAAAGGAAAACAAAGACAATACATCAAGGATAAATTATATCGCAGACAAAGAACAAGAGTGAAGGTCACTCATTATCGCTGACTTCTGAACTCCCAATTATAGTTATTTGATTAATTTTTAATTAATTTTACATTTAGTGCTCACTGGAAGACCCTTTAGTAAAGAGGCACGCCCTGTTCTGCACACCATTTGGTCGGAATACAAATCCAATTATCCGATAATTACTCACTGTGTTCCTCCAATGTTCCTGTGTACAAACAGTTGTACAAGATAGCGCCGTATGTCATGCACTGTGTCTTCATTCATATCTAGCTGGGGCACGAGCAGGATGTTATTCAGGTAGTATTCACAGTGGTCGCGGATGCCTGTTATCAGATAAATGATATAATTAGTTAAAAGACAATGGGTTTTAATCCAAAACAAGGAAAAAACAGGACGTGGAGCATTATGTGTTGGTTAGGTATATTGGGGTTTAATAATATCATGTTATGAATTTCTATGACTTACAAAATACTTGTCTCTTTACATATAATTTAAATAATTGTATTACATTCATTGCACACTAACACCAAGTCATGAAATTATTACTTGTAGGCTCTAATATAATTAAAGGAGAATACTTGGATGATTGAGAAGTTTACGAGTCTAAATATTAATCCCACCTTTGATTAAGTCGTCTTCTATTGGTGTATTCAGTGGAGGCCCTTTCTGCTGCAGGAGGTTGACCACGGGGCCATGGTTGGAGGCAGAGAGCGCTTGTATAAAGTTGTTATATCTGTTTACATCTCCTGCTACCAGGTGGTCTAGTGTGGCACCCACCTGCTTGTAGTTGGGTGGGTGACTCTTTAATATAAGGAGCATCAGTGTCAGGCCTAATATTCTTACTATGGGTTATGTTCATACATGATATTTACAATAGAAATAGTTTACATATATATATGTAAGGAAATCAGCCAATCAGAGAGTGGCCTAAGCAGCAGAGAAAGCATCATGCTGGGTGTGGATGAGAAGGGACACCAGTATATAGCTGGAGGCCCACCACCGACGTGCAGTGACTCATCACTGTGGACCACCAACCTTGTGAGCGTACAAAGCACAATAGGGAGTTTTGGCAGACGCTCCGCTCCGCAGACGATACCGGCCTCCACTGAGGAATATATGCAAGAAAGGCACCTGTTGTGGTGGTCATACCTAAGTATATCACAAACTGTCCAGAGAGTGTGATGGCACCAGAGGCCTATCGTCAGAGTTTGAGGGGAAGTCTTGGGCTATTTACGTTCATAAATATTGATTGTCTTTGTAGGCTGACATTGCCCACCATCCCGCCCACTATTCTCCTTACTGTCCCGCCCACCCTCCTCCAAAATCATTTAATTTTAATGTTAAGTCAACGTGAAAAATCGATCGCCGACGCTGCAATGTTTTACACATCATACGGTGGTGCTACCTCATGGGAGGGTGAGAAACAATTCTCTCAGCTGTCACGTGTCACGCAGAGCCTACAAGCATGGTTATGGCGTTGAGTTTTCATCTTAAAGATAGGGTCAACGCAAGAGGTCTGTCACGCCATAATTATACCAGTAGGAGCTAAACAAATCTTGGTCAAATCTCTCCCTGAGGGTCTGACTTAGGCACTCAGCTAAGTTGTGGGTCTTGGACAATGAGAAATAGAGGGGGTTTCCCGATCTTGGAGAATGTTGTTCAGTACTATGTATCCCCAATTGGACGGGTGGCGATTTTTTCTGGCTTTGGATTTATGCGGCGCAAAATTATGCCATTTCGCCAGCTCGTCTAGCCATTTTACATTAAAAAAAAGGTTTGGGATCAATATTAAACATGTTTTTGATGTACTTGCCTAGCAAGTTTGGTGATAGTTTATCGCAGAAAGCATGGTTAAAAAACACTACTACAGCATCGGAGACCACCAACTTGGGTGCTGACCTGACCGGCTCCCCTGAGATTTTCTTGGTAGGCATACCAAGGGCAAGGCGACGGTCTTGCATGTGTATGGTCATCTGCGGAAACTTAATTTGGAGGCTTACGCCCAGCTCACCATCCCTAAAGTAATAAGGATACAGATACGGTTGCAGATAGTTGAGTGGTGTCGAAACTCCCTAATGAAGGATGGCCTCAGCCTCGGACGTTGTTGGTGCAGCAGCAAATAAAACCAGTATTGTATTCAACAACAAAAATATATATTTTTAGAAAGAAAGTTTCTCATTTACAAACCTAGCTAAACCTAACTGCAACTATAAGCTGATGCTGGGAAGCAGAGATGTATTACTCTTTGGATAGAAAAACATGATGAAAAGCATCGTGACCAAATCTATCTTTTATAATTCTATCTTTTAGAGATAGAAAAGTATCACTATACCGATATATTGTTCATAGGTTCTCTAAAAATAAGAATTAGAAACAAGGAAGCAGGAAACATACCTCTATTGTTTCCTTCATGATCTGATCCACTACATCTAGAGAGAGGAGGTGGTCCATGAGTGTCTTCATGTTGATCATCCTACACAGCCTTGGTCTCAGCCTGGTTAACAACTCCTCTATAGAACTGCCCTGTATGAGAGCATCTGCTGAGTCACTCTTGCCTGGGGGAGGGGCAGCAGGTCTATTTGGTGCTGGTGTACTTGGTGGTGATGTCCTTGGTGCTGATATACTTGGTGCTGATGTACTTGTTGTTGGTGTACTTGGTGCTGATGTACTTGGAATGCCTGATGTGAGAGTTGGTCTAGAGTTACTCCTGTCCATTGGAGAGGCAGCCGCTTCCATGTTGTCTGTAAGGGGATTTTAACTTTGACATTGAACGTTAACTTAAAGGCCAGGCACTAGAGGAGCCTGTGGACCAACCAGTCAGCCGTTAGCTACCAACTCCTCCCTGCACCTGATATATGGCAGTGACAAACTTGACCCTGACATACACACCAGCTAAACTCTTAATTATGTTTTGACGAGCAGGACCGGGGCAGTAGGATGGGACACCACCAAGAGGTGTGGGGCAGGTTGGGGCAGCACATGGAGGCACATGTGTCTGGGGTGTATGTATGTACACCTGCTGCCTGGTTGCTATGGATACCTACCTGTCAATCATTCCCTGAGTAACGGTTCTCATATTTACAAATATTTGATGATTAATCTGAATTAGAGCATTACTATGCATATATATACTAAATTGAATATTTATGAACATATGACCACTACATATTCATGTATGTGTTCAGCAATTTTGTAGGAAGGTGGTTCATTGCAGTTAATTTTATCTGGAAAATAATACTCCAAGTTGCTTATGATTCTACAGTTTGAATGTACACGGAGGACTGCTGGGAAGGGCCATGGGCCCTTTATATGTACTGTGCCCGGCCTTTAAGCATTTGTTCATATTAACATTAAATGCCGTCAGCTTATGATATAGCAGGCACTAATGACCTTTATATATAAGTATTTTTACTTCTCTTTTTATACAGTTACATCATAAACTAAGAGGAAAGGGTCCTTAAGTCAATACCGTTATTCTTCCCAGAAGGCCGTGGCATATTGATACATTAGCACTAGTTTAGTTAATTAGTTAACATTTCTTAATACAGTTATTAATGAATATATAATATATATATCTTACAACTAACATAAATAAAGGATAATGGCTTGTTACCCCCTTTCAACAATAGCAGCAGTATGTAATGCAAGTTACAACATTTTTTAATTACTTTACTTTTTAACATTCAGTGCGATAGTTTTCTATCCTAATTTTGTCCTGTTTACTTTGCAAATTGTTGGTGCTTAGAGATAAGTGTCAGAGAACAACATGCGGTAAATCTCACCTTTAATGAGGCTGTCTCCTCTGCCTATAGTAGGCAATATTATTGCCGCCAAAGCAACCATCAAACCCATCACACTTAGTCCAAACATCGTGATCACAGTTTTCTTTGATTTGGGGATTTTTCCTGTCCCGTTGGATGGATCAGAAGCAGCAGCAGGCTCTGAGGGGAGGCCGGCGTCGGGAGGCTCAGTTCCGTGCTTGTGCTCACTGTTGAAACCCATAAGTATTATGTATTTTTTTTAAAATAAATTCGAGATGTTGAGATCAATCCAAAACAAGGCGAAAACAGAACATGGGGTGTGTGAGGTTGGTTTTGGTTTATTAGGGGTCCGACGTTTCGGTCAACAAACGACCTTTATCAAGGGTGGGTGATTATTCATTAAATTGATGCTACCTAAGTACTAAAATGTGCACAGTTGTTGCCATAGTTACCTATTGTTCATTGGGTCCCAAGTAAAGAAATGTGCCCATAGGGTCCCGGATGGGGGATGGGGTTTCAGGGGTTCCCAAGTAGACGAATGTGCACCAGATAACTTTTAATATTATTTTTATTATATTTTCATTAGCTTATCATTGCAGTGTCATAAAAAATTTTTTTGGCATACAGAGTATGAATTTCAGGTAATCAGGTTTAATTATAGTTATTAATTGTTCATCGTCTTGGGTATGTCTTGAGGTATCCTCGGTTAATCATGGCGTATGCCATGGCCCTGCCGATTTCCTGGTCTATATTGTTCACTATTGTATACAGGTCGTATAGCACTTCGAAGGCTGGGATCCTATGTGGGTTTGTGTCCTCAGGTTCGTCATGGAATGGCTTGCGTCTTTCTTTCATTTTCTTTTCCCGGTCCTTTGGAGTCGGGTCATATTCGGGATATGGTTTGGGGGTGGTAACATGGGGTGGTGAATATTCAGATACTGATAGTTTGGTGGAGGTTGATGGGGTGGGCGAGGAACGAGAGGAGGTGGTTTGATTAGCTATACTGTTGGTGCTGTTGTTAGAGATGGATGCTGGGTTTTCATCGTCGCTGCTGAGGATTAGATCCAGAGCTACGTCTACAGTGGGAGTGGCAAGTTTTGGGTTTGTGTCTTTTATGTCAGGTAAAGGTGGGTTCTTAGCAGGTAGTGTGTTTGAAACAGTTGGTGTTTCGGGTTGTGTTGGTGTTGGGTTATTGGGTGGGTTCGATGGTGTGTCATCGGTGATGTCGAGAATGATGGGCATGTCTAGTAGTGGCGTGGTTGTGGTTGCTGGTTTGGTACCATTGGAGGAGCTGAGTTTCTTCTCCATTGCTCGTTTGGCAATATAGTTTAGTGGGTGTATATGTGTGGATTTGGCCTTCTTCGTGTTTGTGGAGGGCTCTTCCTCAAGGGGAGTGATAGTGCGCTTGCGTTGGTTACTACTGCAGTTCTTGATTCTGTTAATAACATTGCGTAATTTGGCCTCATTTGGGTCTTGGACTCTCGTGTTATTTGTACTAGTAGTTTGGTCTCGATTTCCCGTTGCTTGAGCAGGCGAGGCATGTCTCTTTTCTGCAAAGGCATGGTTGTGGAGCGTAAGTAATGCGGAATTTTACAGTGCTTGGGTGAGGAATTGATGTTGGGACTGGCTTCGGGGGCTTGAGTTGTTTTGATACTAGGATTGGGTCTGGTACTTCAGTGCAGAAGCCATGCGCAGAGAGCTGGTGGCGTTTTAAGGTGTAGGGTCGGGCATAGTGGTGATCACATGAAGGGCATACAAACTTACCCTGCGTTTGAGAATGTTCAGTCTTTTCGCTATGCTTGCGTCTGAGGTGAGCGAGAATGCTAGCTGGTTTATCTTGGATCCATTCGTCGCAGAGATCACATGTTTTGAAGCCTTCCATTGTTTGGATGTGGCGGGCGAGCGATGCACGTGTGCTTGTTGTTGTTGTCCCAAGTATGTAAATGTGCACTAGTTGTCGAGACCAATGGCGAGAGTCCTTGGAGATGGAATCCCTGCGATGCGTCATATCCGGGTCAAGGCCGCCGGGTCACATCTTCCCGTTGATCCCTTCCGGGGTCATTGTATTGAGCACACGTATCCATGCTTCCTCGCGTCGGAGGCGTGTGTTTTTGTTGCTGGTTGAGTTGTCCAGGATCGTGCAGAGAATCTCCCGTTCATCTACATCATGATCCACAAAATGTTTGGCTGCAGGTGACTTTCTATTCTTGTTTCTAACGTCCCGTCTGTGTTCACTGAGTCTGGTATGTAGAGTACGGCCTGTTTCGCCGATGTACAGTTGTTTACAGGCCGGGCATGTCAAGGCGTAGACTACGCTTCGAGACTGGCATGTGTTGTAGCCTATGACTTTGTGAATCGTGTCGTCCTTGGTGAGATACTTGTTGCAGATTATGTTTTCACATGTTTTGCAGCCAAACATCATACATCCGTGGCTGCCATGCTTCTTCTGCTGTTTTGGATGATGCGAATGACAGAGGGAATCCCGCAGATTTGGACCGCGTTTGTAGGCTACGAGGGCCCGGTTCTCAAGGAAGCGGCGATTGGTGAGTTTTTCTGAGAATATTTTCCAAGCTGTTTTTAAATGTTTCTCAGCTCTGACGTTGTGTGGGTTGTACTGTATTATGAATGGGATGATTTTAGTCTGTTTCTTTTCACCTGATTTGAGTAGATCTGTTCTGTTTAGATCTCTAGCCTTTTTAATGGCTCCCTTGGTTTTCTGGTGGGGGTGTCCCCGGAGGGTCAGTTGTTTCAGCAGGGTTTTTGTTTCTCTATCGAAGTCACTTATTTCAGAACATATGAGTCGCATACGTACAGCCTGGCTGTATGCTATGGAGTCTTTCTGTTTCGTAGGGTGGTATGACTGGTAGTGTAGGTACATGTTAGAGTCTGTGGGTTTTCTGTAGAGTCTTGTGCCGATTGTGTTGTTGCTCTGTCTGAATACCTGTACGTCCAAGAAGTCAATAACTTCCCGGCTAAAGGTGTGTGTGAATTTGATCGTGGGGTGTTTTGTGTTGAGTGATTGCAGGTGTTGGGTGAGTTCATCTTCGGAGCACCTGTATATGGCAAATATGTCATCAATGTAGCGGTACCAACATCTTGGTTGTAATTCTTCATCGATAAGGATTTTCTGTTCTAGTTCCATCATGAAGATATTTGCGTATGTGGGAGCTACTTTGGTTCCCATGGCTGTTCCCTGTTTCTGGTGGTAGAATTCTTTGTTGAAGGTGAATGTATTGTTTTTTAGTACTGTTTCCAGTAGTAAGCATGCGGTCTCAGGGTCCATGTAGGGTGAGGGGTGAGAAGTGAGGGCATGTCTGACTGCCTCTATTCCCTCCTCATGTGGGATGGATGTGTATAGGGCCGATACGTCGATGGTTGTCATTATTTCATCGTCATCCAGGTATTCTAGCTGGTTAATGAGATTGATGAAATGTTTGGTGTCCTTTATGTAGCTTGGTATTGTTTTCAGGATTGGTTGGAGTAGTTTGTCCAGGGTTGCAGAGAGAACATCAGTGGGGCTATTTATGCCCGATACGATTGGTCTACCTGGATTACCAGGTTTGTGGATTTTTGGTAGTAGGTAGAAGGGTGAGGTTCTTATTTGTTTGGGTAGCAGGATCTGATGTGACTTGGCTGGTAGTTTGTTGTGATTTTCCAGCTCCTTGATTGTTTGGGTGATCGCTATGGATCTAGAGGTTGTAGTGTCATAATGTGTGTGTGTGTAGTGTTGTTCGTTGTTCAGTTGTCTTAGTGCTTCAGTATTGTAATCCGTAGTGTTCAGGATTACTATGGCCCCGCCTTTGTCTGCAGGTTTGACAATGATATCTGGGTCGGAGGTTAAGTCCTTTAGGGCTTCTGTTTCTGCTGCTGTGAGGTTGTCGACTTTGTTGATTCTTTGATGTTGTGTCATGTTTTTCAACATGTTTGTGCAGAAGGCGTCAACCTCATCATCCTTTCCTTTGGGTGGGATGAATCCTGTTGGTTCCTTTGGTAGTAGGTTGAATGGTGGGTTGTAGGTTGTGTATTGGAAGAAGTGGGCTAGTCTGATTCGTCTTAGGAAGAGTAGGGTGTCGTGGATGGTGTCTATTGCTTTCGGTTTTCTGGGGGTGGGCACGAAGCTTAGTCCTTTCCAGAGGAGGGACTTGTGTCCATCGGTGAGTGGTTTTGTTGAGAGGTTGGTGACATACTGGTCGAGGGTTGGGGTTCTGTATTTCTTGATCCGTCTATTTTTCGTTCCCTTCTCTCCTTGAGAGTCGCGATCTGCATGGTTTCCAGGCTTCCGATTAGGTTGTTGATGTGCTGGAGGTGTTCTTCGGTGCATTTGTCTTCAAGTTTCTTGTATGTCTCTTCTTGTTTGGTTCTGAGTGTGGTTATTTTCTCGTTGTAATGGTTGTGGAGTAGGGTGGTTAGTTTCTTGGAGAATTCCAGGTGGGCTTCTTCCCACTTGATTGTAAAGTCTAGATCTGTTTGTGGGATTTGTGGGGCCACTTTGACTTGCAGTCCCTTTGGTGTAATTTTCTTGTCCAGACACTCTCCCAAATACGTGGAGTGGTGTTGGCATTTGTTGAGTGAGAGGGTGATTTTGCGGTATACTTTGAAGTAGGGTACTACTGTGTCTGGGAAGCGGATGTGTGATGCTTCCGTTCTGTTGGTGTCTCTCTGGTTCGGGTGTTGGTTCTCCTGTGGGGGTTGTTGTTGTTGCTGTTGGGCAGGGGTGGAGTTGGATGAGGCAGTGCTTGGTTGTGCAGAAGTTTTCATAGTTGTGGCATCTGTTTTTTGTTTTTTTGGGGGGTTATGTGGTTCCATGCGTTCGGGGGTGTTTTTTAGTGTGTGCTTGAGTTTGTCGTCATGTGACTTCTTGAGGCCTAGATCCTATTGAGATGCGTGTACCTGTTTCTGCCGTGCGGCTGAGTTGGAGAGGGGTGTGAGGTACGATAGGTCTCCCGGTTCTTTGGGTTCTGAGTGCCTTGGATCCCAGGTAGGATCAATGGATTGGAGTTGAAATAAATTCGAGATGTTGAGATCAATCCAAAACAAGGCGAAAACAGAACATGGGGTGTGTGAGGTTGGTTTTGGTTTATTAGGGGTCCGACGTTTCGGTCAACAAACGACCTTTATCAAGGGTGGGTGATTATTCATTAAATTGATGCTACCTAAGTACTAAAATGTGCACAGTTGTTGCCATAGTTACCTATTGTTCATTGGGTCCCAAGTAAAGAAATGTGCCCATAGGGTCCCGGATGGGGGATGGGGTTTCAGGGGTTCCCAAGTAGACGAATGTGCACCAGATAACTTTTAATATTATTTTTATTATATTTTCATTAGCTTATCATTGCAGTGTCATAAAAAATTTAAAAAATTTAAATACATGATATCATTTTGACTTATTTAAAGTAATAAATTGTTTAATGGCAATGTAACATGTATTATACTGTAAAGCTATACTGCACGTTATGGTTATTAGTGAACAAAGATATAAACAATTAACTAATGGATTAATAAAAATCTGTACACAAAACCCATTCTTGAAAAAACTCTGTTATCTGTCAACGATAGCCAGATGAGACAATACTGTATTTATTACACATGTGAGCAGTTAGAAAGGTGTGATTTGGGGCTGCAGTTTGGTTGATTGGAACTGTTCACGCGATCAGTTTGCACTTCCATGATTACACGTGACTAAATGACACAATCTCATTGGCGCAGCGTAGTGGTGAATCAATAAAATGTTCTAATTATACCCTTACATTTATTATGCACTCATTGCTCTGAGAACAACGTATCTAGAATGAGTTATGTATAGTGTGTACTTTACTAGTGAGTTATGTAGGGTACTCATGGTAACCGATCTGTTTCATTACTAAGATTACCGATGAAATTCAAATTTATGACTCCTTTTTTCCTATTTTCATGATTGAATACAATGAATTGCTTAATTAACTTGCTGATTTCAGTAACTTAGAATATTGCACTCATTGCTGCACAACTCGTGCACTATTCCTTCAACCAACTCGTTAGTTAACCAAAATAGATATCTTCCCTCCACGAAAAAACGAAATATAATATTAATTGTTAATCTTGTGATATTTCATTGTGTTGAAGCTAACATCGTAGCCGCTAAGTTGTTACTATGATATTATGTAAAGATTGTTGTATTTTTTACTTTTCAAATGGCACTTCTGGTAGATCTATATGCTATATAGAAGTTGTTACGCCAAGATTTCCCTCTGTAACCAACACCTTAACAAAATGGAAATAAAGTTATTTATATATATATAACATACGTTGGACGTCAAAACAAATATTCCCAAACAGTATTTTCCAGTCCTAGTTAAGTTTGAATTAATAGTTACATGAATACTGTGCTTTTTCATATTAATGACCATGTGTGGATGTGTGGAAACCACTTTTTTTCAGCACAAGTTGTTTATTTTTCTAAATGTGCCTGTATATTATATTTAAATTCCATAAGTATTACTTCTTTGCTAGCATGTTGGCATAAAAACTGTTAAAAGTAGGGTTCCATCAGTCTTATTTTTGCCAAGGAATAAACAAATGGTTATAATCATGTGTCATCATCCCAAATACAGGTCGTAGATGCCATAAGCGAATACCATTAAATGGGTACCAGAGGTAATAATAGTTTCAAGAATGTTTTTAAAATGAATTATATTGCCGACATTTTTGCAGCAGTTCAATCAGTAAAGTATGATATTTCCATGTTATTGTCAATCGTTCTTCACAATACTTGTTCTTGGAAATACACAGTTAACCACCAACGAGCATCCATGGATGCCCACAGGAAAAGTAATATGTTAAACTATGAACAATATAATACTAAAGAGTGGTAAGACATACATAATGTATAGGTCCTCTACACATGCATGTGGTAAGGTATAATATGTATTTCCACATTTTAACATTAACTTTTGCTACAGTGGAAGATTAATTGACAGGTCCACCAAAGGCAGGCACTTTATAGTGAGATAGTCCTATGCAACTTTTAGCTGAGTGAAATAGACGGGGGTCCGATTTTCAAAAAAATGTACAATACAACTTCACCAATCCTCTCAAATAACCCAAATTTCAGATGAAAATAAAGTTAAAAATACAGTTCAACCTAACCAAACTAATTGCTAGTGTCAATGCAATGCCAAATATTCTTGAATTTACCTAGTATTGGCGGAATTTCTTCCTAATTTAGCAGAATTGACTAAATGTGTACAGCTGCCAATTGTACATTTTCTGAAAATCTGGCCCACATATATCTGCACATTGTGATATAGTATATGTAACAACACGTTTTTATAAAGTACATGTTTTGTGAAAAAGTAGTGGAATCTATTTATTTCTCACATTTCCATATAATATATTGGTATCACTTGAAACTAGATCTCGCAGCTAGTTAAAAATGCACTATCAGCAAATCTGCGCATATTTTCCTTTTCCCACATACACCAAGTATACGATAAACCCAAACATGTCCTTGAATATCTAAGTATTCCGAATCCATTAATTAAAAGCATGTAAATAACATGGACGTCCATTGGATCGTCTCTCTACCAGAGATTTCAAAGGGATTTCTCCCTTGTTAGCATACGTCATAAAATGAGTCATAAGTCGCAATATATGAATTTTGAGATATCATCATATCTGAAAAGAGGAGATCAGGACGATTCCAATGATAGTAAAGAGTCCAATATTCTAATAAGTATTTCCATATTTTAAGTTTGATATTTTTATTTTTGACAAAAAATGTTGTAATATTTCTGGTAGACAATAACCAGTAAAGTAACTGAATATACTCCATATGTGGACCTTTAAAACGAAATGATATATTATTTATAATGTCCTAAAATTTGATAGATCCGTTTCAGGAAAATGAGTCATAAGTCGCAATATATGAATTTTGAGATATCATCATATCTGATAAGAGGAGATCAAGACGATTCCAATGATAGTAAAGAGTCCAATATTCTAATAAGTATTTCCATATTTTAAGTTTGATATTTTTATTTTTGACAAAAAATGTTGTAATATTTCTGGTAGACAATAACCAGTAAAGTAACTGAATATACTCCATATGTGGATCTTTAAAACGAAATGATATATTATTTATAATGTCCTAAAATTTGATATATGGATTGATACAACCATAAGTGATAAACTTGCCAAGAATAAGAACATTCCAATAAAGTGATCTTGTAAAATAAACACTTTGGAAAATATAATTTTTGCGACTTATGACTCATTTTCCTGAAACACATCACATATATTGGAAATGAGGGTGCACTATATGCTGATGGGTATGTTTGTATGTTTACAACTGTGACCAATAACTTGAGTGCCTATTAGAAACTGTAAAGCCTATTTTTATAAACCTTATTTTAATTGCCACGTATCTGATCAGAGTCATTTATACATGTCTATAAGTATGCCTCAACTGGTGATTCATTGCTCATTGAAGCACAAACCTGATGGGTTTGTTAGTTTGTTGCTAAATAATAATAGACCCTGCGCACACGCATGCATGTGACTAGGGGTTCCCCACTACCACTCCTGCATTGAATTGGGCATCTACAGGCCAGTCATGCAGTGGTATACAGAGCAAAAACCCATACCAAATTTGTTATTTTTAATCAATTTTTCTTCATTTAAATTGTTTCTCCAGGACATAATATAGCTTTAGAGTGTTTATCTCAAAGATAGTCAGTTCATCTCAGGATTTTCCGCAGCTGATAATGCATCTTTGAATATCGGTACAACAACAACTGTACTTCACACAAAGTGTTTTCATATATTCTTGACCCATGAAAAGATAATTAAAACAGACTATAACAATTGCTATGGGCAAAGTCTTGAGAATTAAGAATCTTAAATGTGATATGTTTCAGGAAAATGAGTCATAAGTCGCAAAAAATAGATTTTGAGATATCATTATATTTGAAAAGATGAGATGAAGCCGATTCCAATGATAGTAAACAGTCTAATAATCTAATAGGTATTTCTAGATTTTAAGTTTGATATTTTCGTTTTTGAAAAAAAAAATTCCAATATTTCTGGGGGTCAATAAACAGTAAAGTAACTAAATGTAGTCCATATGAGCACCTTTAAAATGAAAGGATATATTACATAGATTGTCCTGAAATTTGATACATCGATTGAGATAACTATAAGTGACACACTCCCCAAGAATCAGAACATTCCAAAAATGTGATCTTGTGAAAAAAACGCTTTGAAAACTATCAATTTTGCGACTTATGACTCATTTTCCTGAAACACAACACAAATAGAAGTAAAAAACGTCAGGATAGCGCTATACAGCTGTGAGATGACAGGATTGTGTACGATTAACACATGTTAAATACACATACAGCGGACATTGGCCGCCGGACATAAGCCGGACATAAAGCTTATACCTACACATATATACATAATAACGTTCCAGGTGGTGGCAGTTGTTGTTATAGACGAAAAATTAACGGATGAAAATGAAAAATTCATGTATGATTCATTCATGATTCACTCATGTAAATTGCTACATGGATTTACGAAACGAATAATCCACCATTTTCCATAGTGCCAAGTTACTATCTGCCTGCGACCACGATAACATGCTTTAACCTGAAACTTGCTACCGATACAATGTATGATGCTAATCTAATAATTTGTTGAGAACTGAATAAAGACCCTCTCAATACTAAGAGCCGAAAAAATGAATTTTGTTGGGATATTAATGTCAGCATTAACATAAATGCAATAACCATCTTACATATTTGTCTGACAAGAAATAACATTGCCCCGAATACTGGTACTATAACTATAGTTTGTCGGATCATCAACCTACCTTTATTAACAACAGACTTAGTTCACAAAAGTAAAACAACCTTTTAGGGCCGAACTTACACTGATTGTTGTATGTAAAGTCTACGTATAATACTATTGAATTATGCCTTGACTAAACCTTATATGGATACTAATCTAAATGTCTGTTGCTATATCTTTATAAAGGCTTACCCAAAGCCAGTAACCAAAAATGCTCCGCTCAAAACTTACAAAAAATGAAGGTTTAAACCAAAATGGAACACACGAGAGTTGACTGAATTATGTCTAGAAATAGACAATGCACCATGCAATACTAACTACTCATCAGGTTGGCTATAATAACCTGAGTTGGGTGCTTTTGCACTTAGAGATCAAAACGTCAGAGTCCCCAAAAGAACACAGTCCCCAGGTGGGAACTTTTCAGCAAATGTTTCCCCAGTTGTACCACACCATATGTGGGTCAGATTTTCAGAAAATGTACAATACACCTTCACCAATCGTCTCAAATAACCCAAATTTTAGACGAAAATAAAGTTCAAAATACAGTTCAACCTAACCAAGCAGATTGCTAGAATCAATGCAAAGCCGAATATAGTAGAATTCACCTAGTATTGGCCAAATTGCAGAATAATTTAGTAGAATTTCCTTAATGTGTAGAGCTGCAAATTGTACATTTTCGGAAAATCTGACCCATATCCAAGGGCCCTGGCGTGAGGCAATGAGTGCTTAGTGTATCGTTCTTAGGTGGAGCTGTTAGCCAGGAGGGTGACCACAGGGCCCTGGCGTGAGTCAATGAGTGCTTAGTGTATCTAAGGCAGGTGATTAGTTGGAGCTGTTAGCCAGGAGGGTGACCACAGGGCCCTGGCGTGAGTCAATGAGTGCTTAGTGTATCGTTCTTAGGAGGAGCTGTTAGTCAGGAGGGTGACCACAGGGCCCTGGTGTGAGTCTTGGAGAGCTTGTATAAAGTTGTTATATCTCTCCATGTCTCCCGCTATCAGGTGATTGAGCACGGCTCCCACCCGCCCGTAGTTTGTGTCATGGCTCTGTAATGTAGGCAGGGTTAGAATGAGGCTTAATATTGATTATGTGCTGTGTTCCAGGAAAATTGATATTTGTGAGGTGTTTCATGGAAATGAGTCATAAGTTGCAAAAAATGTATTTTTTAAAGTGTTTATTTTACAAGATCACTTTATTGGAATGTTCTGATTTTTGGAGAGTTTATTGCTTATAGACATATTAATCTACGTCTCAAATTTCAGGACAATGTATGTAATTTATCCTTTAGTTTTAAAGGTCCTCATTTGGACCACATTTAGTTACTTTACTGTCTTTTGACCCCCCAGAAATATTGGATTTTTTTTTTCAAAATCAAAAATATCCAACTTAAAATCTAGAGAGTATAATGGCACCAGTGTAGTCGTAGGCCTATGGAAGTCTTGGGCTATTTATTTACTTTACTAAACATGGAATGGACTGTTATTGTAGGTCCACCATCCCGCCCACAACACTGTCAACACCCTACCTGCTTCCCTCTCCCATTGGCGTCTCCCGACGCATCAAAATAATAGGCCTATCGTTTTTGAGCTTTAATCCTGGCCTCCAATCGCCGATGATACGGCTAATGGAGGCCAGTGTTTGGAGGCCAGTGTTCCCTGTTAATAACTGTTTGGGTGGCGCTGCTGGTGGCGCTACCTCGTGGGAGGGTCAGAAAACATTCTCAGAGTTCTGACTTCCGGTTAGTTCACCACATTGCCACAAGGTGTAAGTGCGACCAGATCGAGCATGGTGCAATGGCAACACTGATCCCTAGAGCCCTAGAGGCGTCAACGCGAGAGGTCTGTAACGCCGTAATTATACCAGTAATACCTAAAAAATCTTGGTCCAATCTCTCCCTAAGGCTCTAACTTAGGCACTCGTGTAACTTGTTGGTATTGGACAATGAGAAATAGAGTGTGTTCCCCGATCATGGAGGAAGTTGTATAGTGTATTTGGCATCTCTGAAGGATGGCGAATGTTCTTGCTTTGGTTATGCAGTGCATGCATGTTATGCAGTGCCATTTCGCCGGTCGGTCTAGAAATACTTATTAGATTATTAGACAATTGTAGACAAATTGTACAATTATCAGCTGAACACATTTAGTAAATTCTGCTAAATTACGGTGCAATTTGGTCAATACTAGGTAAATTCGAGAATATTCAGCATTGCATTGATTCTAGCAATCGGTTTGGTTAGGTAGAAGTGGGCTTTGAACTTTATTTTCGTCTGAAATTTGAATCAATTGAGAAGATTGGCGAAGTTGAATTGTACATTTTCTGAAAATCTGACCCTTGTAGACATTTATTTTTATTCAAAACAGACACAGGAGGAAACATACCTCAATTGTTTCCTTCATGATTTGATCCACTACATCTAGAGAGAGGAGGTGGTCCATGAGTGTCTTCATGTTGATCATCCTACACAGCCTTGGTCTCATCCTGGTTAACAACTCCTCTATAGAACTGCCCTGTATGAGAGCATCTGCTGAGTCACTCTTGCCTGGGGGAGAGGGGGCGGCACCTGCCCCAGCACTCGCCATATTGCCTGTAGGAGAGGGCATAGGTTACATCATATTTACAGTATTGTAATTTCTAGTAGAATATAACAATGAATAAACATTTATTTCTAGGGCCAACGACATAAGATTAGATTGTCTAATATTAGATTCGCATGTCCTCTTCTTGTAACTGACAACTTGAATAAAATTTCTATATATATATATGTATTATATAATAAATCTTTCTCATTGACAGAGAGGACAAAATTGAAAATTGGTAATGTCACCTTCTGTATGTTGGGTTTGATTCCCTCTATTAGCCCAAATAACTGCAACAATTACAACCATCACAATCAGTCCAATTGCCACAGGATTCTTGAAGTGAGATTTCCCCGGCGATGTATTCTGCTGAAGGGGATTTACCACCGGGTCATGTTTGGAAGCAGATACTTCCTGGGATATGGTGTCCTTAAGGAGGTTGACCACAGGGCCATGGTTAGAGTCAGTGAGTGCCTTAATAAAGTTGTTGTACCTGTCTATATCTCCCCTTAGCACGTGGTCTAAGAGGGCAGCTACCTGTTGGAAGTTTGCTCCACTGCCCTGTAAGAAGAAAATAATGAATTATTTTCAGTTTGTGGATACATCAGAGTACAATGTCTTTTTTCTTTATTTATTTAGAATTTGTATACAGCCAATCTTCGGTAAAATAACAGTTGAACATAAACGGGCATGCACAGTGTACAAATAATGTTATGAACAAGTGATGTCATGTACGCATGAGGATAATGGCCTCACGGGGGATAATTCAAATTAGAAAAAAACATGGTTTTCCGCCCACTGTGTCTAGTTGGACTACACTTGAATTGAATTGAATTGAATTGAGAAATACTTTTATTTATCATAAAACAGTTACATGAGTATGCAGAGATGAGTAAATTGGGTATAATATGTATGTCCAGGTTTGTTAACTCCCAGTTCTTCCTACAGTTACCCTTTAGAAAGGGATAGATTTCTAATCTATTTATGACATAACATAAACATGGTATATGACATAACATAACATTTCCAAATATGACACTTAATGTAACAAAACTACTTGAACAATCTATAGTTAATCCCATCCTTACTAATGGTACATACGTGAGTCAGATTTTCAGAAAATGTAGAATTGGCAGCTGTACATATTTAGTAGGTTCTGCTAAATTAGGCTGCAATTTGGTCAATACTAGATAAATTCGGACATATTCCGCATTGCATTGATTCTAGCAATCTGTTTGGTTAGGTTGAACTGTATTTTGAACTTTATTTTCGTCTGAAATGTGGGTTATTTGAGAAGATTGGTAAAGGTGAATTGTACATTTTCTAAAAAATCTGACCCACATGTATACAGGAGATTACTGTGCAACTCACCTCTATCTGTTGCTGGGTGAAAGTATCAACCACCCCATAGCTGGGCAGGTGGACCATTAGTGTTACCATGTTAATCATATCACAGAGTCTCGCCCGCTGACTGGTCAGCACTTGCTTATACACGGACATGCTTATTGGGTGCATGGCTTGATCCCCTCTGTAATAAACCAGACCTGATTCTATCCATGTCCAACATTCAGTCTTATTCTAACTTAGAACTACTCATGTTAGTTTAGTGTCACATTATGTTATTGAAATCTGACATAAAATAAAGTTACTATGATTTCTTATTATTATTAATCATAATTATCAATATTCCAAGTCATTACTATGGATATCTGTACTAATTATAACAAGCAGTAATGTATTGCAATGTGTATACTAACGTGTCAGGCATCAGGTAACACAGGTTTATAAATTGTGATGTGTTTGAAGAAAATAAGTCATAAGTCGCAAAATTGATATTTTTCAAAGTGTTTTTTTCACAAGATCACACTATGGGAATTTTCTAAGTTTTGGGGGGTTTATCACTTATAGCTATATCAATCGATGTATCAAATATCAGGACAATCTATATAATATATCCTTTCGTTTTAAAGGTCCTCATATGGATTACATTTAGTTACTTTACTGGTTATTGACCCCCAGAAATATTGGAAACTATTTTTTTCAAAAACGAAAATATCAAACTTAAAATCTAGAAATACTTATTATTTTATTAGACTGTTTACTGTCATTGGAATCGGCTTGATCTCATCTTTTCAAATATAATGGTATCTCAAAATCTATTTTTTGCGACTTATGACTCATTCCCCTGAAACGCATCATAATTACTAAACTCAACACAAATAAATGGAGGCTGAGGCGGGATTTGAGAAGTGGCTCTATGACCAGTGGGCTTTTTATATTATATTTGCCCTCTTTATTCATTAATCCTGAAAAAACAATTCTGCCGAGGTATTTTTCTCGTGCCTGACCCTCCGGCTGACGAATGTTCACTGATTGGAAGTAGCCTATAATATATTGTACGATACCCTGAGGATCAATCACTTATTGTACGATCAATACCAATAAAGCCTTCAGTCTACATACTGGGGTCTCAGCTGTTAGAGTCCTTCATTTCTTTTTTCAATAGTTCTTCAATATGTCATATGTGGGTCAGATTTTCTGAAAATGTACAATTGGCAGCTGTACACATTGAGTAACTTCTCCTACATAAGTCTGCAATTAGGCCAATACTAGGTAAATTCGGGAATATTCGGCATTGCGTTGATTCTAGCAATCTAGGCCTATTTGGTTAGGTTGAACTGTATTTTGAACTTTATTTTCGTCTAAAATTTGGGTTATTGGAGAAGATTGACGAAGGCAAAATTGTACATTTTCTGAAAATCTGACCCATATACGCATTACAAATATCCATATAACATTAGCGCATGCTACCTGTAACTCTCCCTAATCAGTAACAGGCAAACACTTCCTGGCTAGTCATAAGATGGGGTCAGTGTAGACGTATATGGGTCAGATTTTCAGAAAATCCTCATTTCCTATTTCAGACGAAAATAAAGTTCCAAGTCGAGTTCAACCTAGCCAAACAAATTGCTAGATTCAATGTGTTGCTGAATATACCCGAATTTACTAAGTATTGACCAAATTTCAGCTTAAATTAGCCGAACTTACTCAATGTGTACAGCTGCCAATTGTACATTTTCTGAAAATCTGACCCATATATTCCACCCGACCAGAAATACTGACTACTACAGTGTAAAACACTCAGTGTTTATATTCCTACTCACCGTTAGTTGACCCCACACTCACCCTGGATACATTCCTAGAGCTTCAGTAAACATGTGGTAGAGTTTAGTCGTACATAAACTTGTGAAGCCAAGAGAAGTTTACCGGACTGATACAGGTGTCCCGGTGTACCTTGTACTCTTGTCCTTATGTGTACTGAATGCTAATATATCGAGTGCTAGTGAGTGGAGGTGCACAGGTTATCAACACTCTTTGGTTATCAATCTTTTTCAAGACAAACACTGAAATCACAAACTCAGAGGATATCTATATTTAGCACTTATTGGACGAGTTGCTGCACGGCGCGTAAATAAAGGACGAGATCGGAGATCGAGTCCTATAAGTTGATTATTATACATGCCTAGATTTGCATGTAAAACGTGCTTAATTAAAAAGATGATAACATAATTTACCATATTATTTCACCTTTGGGTGTGGTCAATACGCACGGCCCATTGACTTAGCCCTGAGACTGCAACTCCGGCCTGAGGCCAATACGACGGCCGTATCGGGCCTCAGGCCCAATACGGAATGAATATAGTTCTCTAACAATAATAGTGTCAGCGCCTATAAATGAGTTGCAACCTTTAAGAAAATGATTGAATATTATTTATTATAGTAATTTACTGCAAAAAGGTAAGTAAAAGAGCAGTCCAGAATTAAATAATTTTGCATTTTAAAATATAGTCCTCGAGGGTCGGGAAAAACGGTGCGTAGAAATACACAAATGCGTCATGACGCCCTGTGAGATCATGACGGGCGTCAAGATGTAAACAAAGACGTCGATGTAAACATAGATGTAAACAAAGACGAACGTGATTTAATTTTTGGCCTATCTATCATACTCAAGTACATTTTGATGAGTAACAGCGAAATAAATACAAAAAAATCTGCGGAACATAGCGGGAAATCCGTATCGTCCCTTGGCTTCGGTATCCGACCGCGGGTGCTACGCACCCTTGGTCGGATACCTCCGCCGCGGGACGATACGGCTTCCCGCTATGTTCCTTGGTCATTTTTGTCTTAATATCTGGTTTTCGTATAAGAAAGGTAACGTTAACTAGAAACAGTTGAAACAAGGAGGAAGAAAGCAATCGCACCGGCAAACTTGCGTCGGCAACCTTGCGTCGGCAAACTTGCGCCACCAAACTTGCGTCGGCATGACAACGCGCCGGTAATGTACTAGTCCAATACCACGTTACAAGTAATGTGCGGCTGTCAGGGCCTTGGTAGTGAATGCGTGTATAATAAGTAAGAGATATATTCTTACTTATCGTATTGTAGCTGTTAATATAAAGCACTTGTATATTGACTGCAGGTGACAGTTGAAGGTACAAAGGGCAACTTACTATGGTGGGGACTGTGCACATGAATCTATCAAGTCAATGATATTAAACTCTTCCTTAATGAAAAAAAACAGACTAACACAATTGACAATCTACCACTCGATATCCTCATATCATTGTTTCATCTTAGAAAATGTGTTAGAAAACCCAACACAAAGGAGGCAGTGTTTATTGGGGGTTCGATGTTTCGGGTGACAACAGGTTCCCTCCATCAAGGAGGAGTGTTTGATTTTCTTGAATTAAGAACTGCTGGAACAGAACTGTTGAGTTGCAGGACTATAATTTGTTTATTGACTATTGTTCTAAATTTGGATTATCACTCAGTCTAGAGCTGGCTTAGTTGATTCTATGTAAACTAAGAAAAAGACATGGGTACATCTGAATAGCCATTCTAGCAACCCATGATATATTCTTAGTTAATAAGATAAGATAAGAAAATCTTTTTTTGTCAGCAGATTGTTCGATATTACAGTAGGAAAAAGGACAAAAAGGTCTACATGTCTATATGAAAGACTTAGATATTAGATATGAAATGGATGAACTCAGACAAATAGTGAGAATATAAGGTATATCAGATGGACCTAGGACTATAAAACGTTGAATTCTTATTAACAAATTGTGAGTACTGGATCGACTTCCTAGATGCTTTACATAGGAATAAGAAAATAAAATACATGATTTTTGTAGAAAAGTATTTCGATGGCCTGCCAACATAATAATACATACATATGAGAGAGTGAAATACATAATTTGTACATATGCGAAAGTTGTGTTAGCCTACCAATATTATACTATAATTGGTCTGTTGGCGACATAAAGTAAATACGTAATGGTAATATAGAGAGAGTTGGTTTGTATAATACATAGGAGATATAGGAGACAATGTACTACATCCGTTTAGAGGTTACATGTGAGGTAGGAAACATAATATGGCAAGCCATGTGTGTAAGAATTAGACAAACACTGTTTGTCAACAGACAAACACTGTTTGTCACAGACAAACACTGTTTGTCAACAGACAAACACTGTTTGTCAACAGACAAACACTGTTTGTCACAGACAAACACTGTTTGTCAGCAGAAAAACACTGTTTGTCTAATTCTTACACAAATGGCCTGCATTTGTCAGTGAAAAACACTGTTTCTCTCTGAAAAACATAATTATTAGAGAAAATTTTGTTTTTCTGCAGAAAAGCAATTTAGGTCACACTAAACTTGACAAACAGTGTTTGTCAGAATTTTTCTGACAAACGGTGTTTGTCAACAGACAAACGGTGTTTGTCAGGAAAATTCGGACAAACGGTGTTTGTCAAACAGACAAACAGTGTTTGTCAACAGACAAACACTGTTTGTCAGAAAAAAATTAGACAAACGGTGTTTGTCAACAGACAAACGCTGTTTGTCAGAACGATTCTGACAAACAGTGTTTATCAACAGACAAACAGTGTTTGTCAAAGCAGACAAACAGTGTTTGTCAACAGACAAACGGTGTTTGTCAGAAACATTCAGACAAACGGTGTTTGTCAAAACAGACAAACGGTGTTTGTCAGAAATATTCAGACAAACGGTGTTTGTCAAAACAGACAAACAGTGTTTGTCAGAACAGACAAACGGTGTTTGTCAGAAATATTCAGACAAACGGTGTTTGTCAAAACAGACAAACAGTGTTAGTCAAAATAGACAAACGGTGTTTGTCAAAACAGACAAACAGTGTTTGTCAAAATAGACAAACGGTGTTTGTCTACCTGGTGTTTCCCCTAACTGGATTGCCCTTAACTATTGTTGCCCACTGCCCACTATCATTCCCTCCTAGTGGTTGGCCCCCTACATTCAAGTTGCCCACTTCCCCTGGTTGCCCTATGGTTGGGTTTCCCACTACCCCTGGTTGCCCCATTCTTGGGTGGCCCACCATACCTGGTTGCCCCATGCTCGGGTTGCCCGCCGCACCTGGTTGCCCCATGCTCGGGTTGCCCGCCATACCTGGTTGCCCCATGCTCTGGTTGCCAACAACACCTGGTTGCCCCATGCTCGGGTTGCCCGCCATACCTGGTTGCCCCATGCTCGGGTTGCCCACCATACCCGGTTGCCCATGCTTGGGTTGCCCACCATACCTGGTTGCCCATGCTTGGGTTGCTCACCATACCCGGTTGCCCATGCTTGGGTTGCCCACCAAACCTGGTTGCCCTATGGTTGAGTTGCCCACCATACCCGGTTTGCCCATGCCTGGGTTACCCACCATACCCGGTTGCCCTACCAGCAGAGTTAGGAATCTGGACTAGGGCAACCATGTTAGTCAGGCAACCAAATTCGCCCAATTCACAAGTTTGGCAACCAGTCAAGTCAACAGGGAATGTGGGCAACCAGAATTGGTGTGCAACTGGGGAAATTGGGCAACAATTGAGTTTTGGAAGCCTGTCCAGGGTAGATGGGCAACCAAATTGGGAAGTGTAAGGTTGGGTAAGTTGGGCAACCACTTGTTGCCAAAGGTATGGTGGGTATGTGGGCAACACAGACTGAAGGCAACCAGGGGGCTATTGTTTGTCTGTTGAGAAACACGGTTTGTCTGAAATTTTCTGACAAACACTGTTTGTCTGAATTTTTCAGACAAACACCGTTTGTCTGTTTTGACAAACACCGTTTGTCTGAATTTTTCTGACAAACACCGTTTGTCTGTTTTGACAAACACCATTTGTCTGCTTTGACAAACACCGTTTGTCTGTTTTGACAAACACTGTTTGTCTGAATTTTTCTGACAAACACCGTTTGTCTGAATTTTTCTGACAAACACCATTTGTCTGTTCTGACAAACACCGTTTGTCTGTTTTGACAAACACCGTTTGTCTGAATTTTTCTGACAAACACCGTTTGTCTGAATTTTTCTGACAAACACCGTTTGTCTGTTTTGACAAACACCATTTGTCTGCTTTGACAAACACCGTTTGTCTGTTTTGACAAACACTGTTTGTCCTAATATTTCTGACAAACACCGTTTGTCTGTTTTGACAAACACCGTTTGTCTGTTTTGACAAACACTGTTTGTCTGAATTTTTCTGACAAACACCGTTTGTCTGTTTTGACAAACACCGTTTGTCTGAATTTTTCTGACAAACACTGTTTGTCTGTTCTGACAAACACCGTTTGTCTCTTGACAAACACCGTTTGTCTGCTTTGACAAACACCGTTTGTCTGTTTTGACAAACACCGTTTGTCTGAATTTTTCTGACAACCACCGTTTGTCTGTTTTGACAAACACCGTTTGTCTGAATTTTTCTGACAAACACCGTTTGTCTGTTTTGACAAACACCATTTGTCTGCTTTGACAAACACCGTTTGTCTGTTTTGACAAACACTGTTTGTCTAAATATTTCTGACAAACACCGTTTGTCTGTTCTGACAAACACTGTTTGTCTGTTCTGACAAACACTGTTTGTCTGTTTTGACAAACACCGTTTGTCTGAATATTTCTGACAAACACCGTTTGTCTGTTTTGACAAACACCGTTTGTCTGAATATTTCTGACAAACACCGTTTGTCTGTTTTGACAAACACCGTTTGTCTGAATTTTTCTGACAAACACCGTTTGTCTGTTTTGACAAACACCATTTGTCTGCTTTGACAACCACTGTTTGTCTGTTTTGACAAACACTGTTTGTCTGAATTTTTCTGACAAACACCGTTTGTCTGAATTTTTCTGACAAACACCATTTGTCTGTTCTGACAAACACCGTTTGTCTGTTTTGACAAACACGGTTTGTCTGAATTTTTCTGACAAACACCGTTTGTCTGTTTTGACAAACACCATTTGTCTGCTTTGACAAACACCGTTTGTCTGTTTTGACAAACACTGTTTGTCCTAATATTTCTGACAAACACCGTTTGTCTGTTTTGACAAACACCGTTTGTCTGTTTTGACAAACACTGTTTGTCTGAATTTTTCTGACAAACACCGTTTGTCTGTTTTGACAAACACCGTTTGTCTGAATTTTTCTGACAAACACTGTTTGTCTGTTCTGACAAACACCGTTTGTCTCTTGACAAACACCGTTTGTCTGCTTTGACAAACACCGTTTGTCTGTTTTGACAAACACCGTTTGTCTGAATTTTTCTGACAACCACCGTTTGTCTGTTTTGACGAACACTGTTTGTCTGAATTTTTCTGACAAACACCGTTTGTCTGTTTTGACAAACACCATTTGTCTGCTTTGACAAACACCGTTTGTCTGTTTTGACAAACACTGTTTGTCTAAATATTTCTGACAAACACCGTTTGTCTGTTCTGACAAACACTGTTTGTCTGTTCTGACAAACACTGTTTGTCTGTTTTGACAAACACCGTTTGTCTGAATATTTCTGACAAACACCGTTTGTCTGTTTTGACAAACACCGTTTGTCTGAATATTTCTGACAAACACCGTTTGTCTGTTTTGACAAACACCGTTTGTCTGAATTTTTCTGACAAACACCGTTTGTCTGTTTTGACAAACACCATTTGTCTGCTTTGACAACCACTGTTTGTCTGTTTTGACATACACCGTTTGTCTGAATTTTTCTGACAAACACCGTTTGTCTGTTTTGACAAACACAATTTGTCTGCTTTGACAAACACCATTTGTCTGTTTTGACAAACACTGTTTGTCTGAATATTTCTGACAAACACCGTTTGTCTGTTTTGACAAACACCGTTTGTCTGTTTTGACAAACACTGTTTGTCTGAATTTTTCTGACACCGTTTGTCTGAATATTTCTGACAAACACTGTTTGTCTGTTTTGACAAAACACCGTTTGTCTGAATATTTCTGACAAACACCGTTTGTCTGTTTTGACAAACACCGTTTGTCTGAATATTTCTGACAAACACTGTTTGTCTGTTTTGACAAACACCGTTTGTCTGTTTTGACAAACACCGTTTGTCTGAATTTTTCTGACAAACACCGTTTGTCTGTTTTGACAAACACCATTTGTCTGCTTTGACAAACACCGTTTGTCTGTTTTGACAAACACTGTTTGTCTGAATTTTTCTGACAAACACCGTTTGTCTGAATTTTTCTGACAAACACCGTTTGTCTGTTTTGACAAACACCGTTTGTCTGAATTTTTCTGACAAACACCGTTTGTCTGTTTTGACAAAAACCGTTTGTCTGAATTTTTCTGACAAACACCGTTTGTCTGTTTTGACAAACACCGTTTGTCTGTTGACAAACATTGTTTGTCAGAATTTTTCTGACAAACCCCGTTTGTCTGTTGACAAACACCGTTTGTCTGTTTTGACTAACACCGTTTGTCTGTTTTGACAAACACTGTTTGTCTGAATATTTCTGACAAACACCGTTTGTCTGTTTTGACAAACACCGTTTGTCTGTTTTGACAAACACTGTTTGTCTGAATTTTTCTGACAAACACCGTTTGTCTGTTCTGACAAACACCGTTTGTCTGTTTTGACAAACACCGTTTGTCTGTTTTGACAAACACTGTTTGTCTGAATTTTTCTGACAAACACCGTTTGTCTGAATTTTTCTGACAAACACCGTTTGTCTGTTTTGACAAACACCGTTTGTCTGAATTTTTCTGACAAACACCGTTTGTCTGTTTTGACAAACACCGTTTGTCTGTTGACAAACATTGTTTGTCAGAATTTTTCTGACAAACACCGTTTGTCTGTTGACAAACAGTGTTTGTCAAAAAATTTCTGACAAACACTGTTTGTCAACAGAGAAACACTAAATTCTGACAAACACTGTTTGTCTGTTGACAAAAATCAGACAAACACCGTTTGTCTGTTGACAAACACCGTTTGTCTGTGACAAACAATGTTTGTCAAACTCAAACCTTGTTTTTCTATAGACAAACAGTGTTTGTCACAGACAAACATCGTTTGTCAAGCTTTGAGTTTGACGAACAGTGTTTTTCTATCTTTTGGTTGATATCAGCTGACATCAGTAATTCTTTTTGACAAACAGTGTTTGTCTGTTGACAAACAGTGTTTGTCTGTGACAAACAGTGTTTGTCTGTTGACAAACAGTGTTTGTCTGTTGACAAACAGTGTTTGTCTGTTGACAAACAGTGTTTGTCTGTTGACAAACACCGTTTGTCTGTTTTGACAAACACTGTTTGTCTGAATATTTCTGACAAACACCGTTTGTCTGTTTTGACAAACACCGTTTGTCTGTTTTGACAAACACTGTTTGTCTGAATTTTTCTGACAAACACCGTTTGTCTGTTCTGACAAACACTGTTTGTCTGTTTTGACAAACACTGTTTGTCTGAATTTTTCTGACAAACACCGTTTGTCTGTTCTGACAAACACCGTTTGTCTGTTTTGACAAACACCGTTTGTCTGTTTTGACAAACACTGTTTGTCTGAATTTTTCTGACAAACACCGTTTGTCTGAATTTTTCTGACAAACACCGTTTGTCTGTTTTGACAAACACCGTTTGTCTGTTTTGACAAACACCGTTTGTCTGTTCTGACAAACACTGTTTGTCTGTTTTGACAAACACCGTTTGTCTGAATATTTCTGACAAACACTGTTTGTCTGTTTTGACAAACACCGTTTGTCTGAATATTTCTGACAAACACTGTTTGTCTGTTTTGACAAACACCGTTTGTCTGAATATTTCTGACAAACACCGTTTGTCTGTTTTGACAAACACCGTTTGTCTGAATTTTTCTGACAAACACCGTTTGTCTGTTTTGACAAACACCATTTGTCTGCTTTGACAAACACCGTTTGTCTGTTTTGACAAACACTGTTTGTCTGAATTTTTCTGACAAACACCGTTTGTCTGTTTTGACAAACACCGTTTGTCTGAATATTTCTGACAAACACTGTCTGTTTTGACAAACACCGTTTGTCTGAATATTTCTGACAAACACCGTTTGTCTGTTTTGACAAACACCGTTTGTCTGAATATTTCTGACAACACTGTTTGTCTGTTTTGACAAACACCGTTTGTCTGAATTTTTCTGACAAACACCGTTTGTCTGTTTTGACAAACACCATTTGTCTGCTTTGACAAACACCGTTTGTCTGTTTTGACAAACACTGTTTGTCTGAATATTTCTGACAAACACCGTTTGTCTGTTTTGACAAACACCGTTTGTCTGTTTTGACAAACACTGTTTGTCTGAATTTTTCTGACAAACACCGTTTGTCTGAATTTTTCTGACAAACACCGTTTGTCTGTTTTGACAAACACCGTTTGTCTGTTTTGACAAACACCGTTTGTCTGTTCTGACAAACACTGTTTGTCTGTTTTGACAAACACCGTTTGTCTGAATATTTCTGACAAACACTGTTTGTCTGTTTTGACAAACACCGTTTGTCTGAATATTTCTGACAAACACTGTTTGTCTGTTTTGACAAACACCGTTTGTCTGAATATTTCTGACAAACACCGTTTGTCTGTTTTGACAAACACCGTTTGTCTGAATTTTTCTGACAAACACCGTTTGTCTGTTTTGACAAACACCATTTGTCTGCTTTGACAAACACCGTTTGTCTGTTTTGACAAACACTGTTTGTCTGAATTTTTCTGACAAACACCGTTTGTCTGTTTTGACAAACACCGTTTGTCTGAATATTTCTGACAAACACTGTCTGTTTTGACAAACACCGTTTGTCTGAATATTTCTGACAAACACCGTTTGTCTGTTTTGACAAACACCGTTTGTCTGAATATTTCTGACAACACTGTTTGTCTGTTTTGACAAACACCGTTTGTCTGAATTTTTCTGACAAACACCGTTTGTCTGTTTTGACAAACACCATTTGTCTGCTTTGACAAACACCGTTTGTCTGTTTTGACAAACACCGTTTGTCTGTTTTGACAAACACTGTTTGTCTGAATATTTCTGACAAACACCGTTTGTCTGTTTTGACAAACACCGTTTGTCTGTTTTGACAAACACTGTTTGTCTGAATTTTTCTGACAAACACCGTTTGTCTGTTCTGACAAACACCGTTTGTCTGTTTTGACAAACACCGTTTGTCTGTTTTGACAAACACTGTTTGTCTGAATTTTTCTGACAAACACCGTTTGTCTGAATTTTTCTGACAAACACCGTTTGTCTGTTTTGACAAACACCGTTTGTCTGAATTTTTCTGACAAACACCGTTTGTCTGTTTTGACAAAAACCGTTTGTCTGAATTTTTCTGACAAACACCGTTTGTCTGTTTTGACAAACACCGTTTGTCTGTTGACAAACATTGTTTGTCAGAATTTTTCTGACAAACCCCGTTTGTCTGTTGACAAACACCGTTTGTCTGTTTTGACAAACACCGTTTGTCTGTTTTGACAAACACTGTTTGTCTGAATATTTCTGACAAACACCGTTTGTCTGTTTTGACAAACACCGTTTGTCTGTTTTGACAAACACTGTTTGTCTGAATTTTTCTGACAAACACCGTTTGTCTGTTCTGACAAACACCGTTTGTCTGTTTTGACAAACACCGTTTGTCTGTTTTGACAAACACTGTTTGTCTGAATTTTTCTGACAAACACCGTTTGTCTGAATTTTTCTGACAAACACCGTTTGTCTGTTTTGACAAACACCGTTTGTCTGAATTTTTCTGACAAACACCGTTTGTCTGTTTTGACAAAAACCGTTTGTCTGAATTTTTCTGACAAACACCGTTTGTCTGTTTTGACAAACACCGTTTGTCTGTTGACAAACATTGTTTGTCAGAATTTTTCTGACAAACACCGTTTGTCTGTTGACAAACAGTGTTTGTCAAAAAATTTCTGACAAACACTGTTTGTCAACAGAGAAACACTAAATTCTGACAAACACTGTTTGTCTGTTGACAAAAATCAGACAAACACCGTTTGTCTGTTGACAAACACCGTTTGTCTGTGACAAACAATGTTTGTCAAACTCAAACCTTGTTTTTCTATAGACAAACAGTGTTTGTCACAGACAAACATCGTTTGTCAAGCTTTGAGTTTGACGAACAGTGTTTTTCTATCTTTTGGTTGATATCAGCTGACATCAGTAATTCTTTTTGACAAACAGTGTTTGTCTGTTGACAAACAGTGTTTGTCTGTGACAAACAGTGTTTGTCTGTTGACAAACAGTGTTTGTCTGTTGACAAACAGTGTTTGTCTGTTGACAAACAGTGTTTGTCTGTGACAAACAGTGTTTGTCTGTTGACAAACAGTGTTTGTCTGTTGACAAACAGTGTTTGTCTAATTCTTACACAAATGGCTTGCCATAAACATACCAGCGAGCCTCCAGGGGTTTTCTTGTTGTTGTTCAGCATTGAGCAGATCAGATCGATCTGGTTGTCCATGATTAATGCCCCCACGTTTTTGATTTTGCATTAATAACATCTTTCGTTGAATATCAATTTGCTGTAGTTTTAGAGAGTCAAGTGACTGTGCTAGGTCTTCTTTTTTAATTTCTCAAGATTGTTTGGTATCATGCATGATTTTGTTGAGAATTGATTACAGGTTTAATCAACTGCAGAAATATGTCATTATGTTGTTGTAATTTGTCGAAATTTGCATGAATGGTATTTATCTTGGAGGTGACATCCTTATTATGATCTTGTATTGCTGCCTAATTTAGCAGAATTTACTAAATGTGTACAGCTGCAAATAATACTAATTATTGTACATTTCTTGAAATTATGTCGCTCATATCTAATAAAATATATAGACTTACAACATGAAGATCTGTACTTATCTGTAAGTCAGGGAAATGAGGCTGTCGCTGTATTTCCCATGATATTAACATTGAACTGAAATATGTGTGGATTGAATAAACTACATGTACAGGTATCTGAGACCTAAACGTTTGTAACAGCACCTGATTGCAGCACAATCTGGTGTCACTTTCTCTAACTAATAATACCTTATCAGTCCCAGTGCAGAGTACACATGTACTTATCTCTCATAGGTCTGTGGTCTGTTATCTCGGGAACTGATTCACTTATCTCGGGAACTGATTGTCACACCAGTGCTGTCACTATGGGAGGCCAACTGTCAAAACTACACATCATAGAAATGTATGGGGAGAACATTTAACACCCACACTGTCACTATGGGAGTCGGTTGCTAGTGATGTTGAAACTGCTCACTATAGCAATGTATGGGAAACTTGCTGTCAGATAAACTGTCAGCAAAGTTCATTGACACACATAAACTGTCAGTAATATAGAGGAACCTTGTGCTGAACATAACATCTATGACTCCCTTGGAATTGAACAGTTAATATTACTTCTCTGCTAAATATTGATGAATGCTCGGATGGATTCTCTACAATAAAATATTAACAAACCTTGTGCTTCCCTATAGAAACTATTCGTGGTGATTTTTGTAAATCGTGTGACTGTAAATGATATACAAACTTCCTAATTAGGTCTCCCAGGGGTTATTTCTTTGGATGGAACATTGCCTAACCCATATTTAACTAACAAGTGCTGAGAGAGAGAGTGGAGAAACAGGAACCATTCCTGGCTCATTAATGAATGTTAGTTATGTTAGGGTTAGGGTTAGGATCACAATTTTCTTCTCATTATAACCTAAGTTAAATTCGAAATTAAAGGTAACCGCCGGGAGAAATGGAATTAATTTTTCATATAGGCACGTAGACCCTTTTGTCGTTTCATATTGTATCCTGTATAAAGTCAGACAAATGAAAAAATCTCTTATCTTATCTTATCTTATCTTAGTCAGAGATTATAAAAATATGATAATAATAATAATAAATGGGTGATAATTAATAATTAATATAAATATGATATACATATAATTAGGTTTAGCAATGTTATGTAATGTAGCATAACATAAGCGCAAAATACATTAAAGCTGCATTCTCAGCATTTACAACAAAACAAATCATATCAAATGTACTCTTATTACAACTAATAGGAATATGTTTACCAATATTCTGTTGCCGATGAGCAATAATTAGTGGTGTCAGTGCAGGAAAGGATGTGAATTGGTCCCTCAAATACTGTTGAAGCCCTTTATCCCTTCTTACACAATTTTGGTCAACTAACTTTTAGATGAGTTTGACAAAATTGGACCAGAAAGTAGAAAATGTTCGTTTTTGGACCAATGTGAACCGACACCCCAGCTTTAAGAGAAAAGGGCTGGAACTGTATCCAAATGCTGAAGTCACAAACTTGAGTATTTGCATTTAAATCATTTTATTTAAGTGATTTGAATTAATTTCATTATGAACTGCATTCCTGTTCAACTCCATACACGGAGAAACGCACACGATGCACTAATCAGATGGAATAGAATAGAATAGAATAGAAAAATCTTTTATTTATCAGAGCTTTTACAATTATGTTGACGAATAGGTCGACAGGCCTCTAGGTACCGCTTAGGATTTATACCTAGTTCTTCCGGCCGTTCCCTTTATATCTATGAAATAAGCTAATATATTTTAGGCACAAGTAAGTTTAGTAATACAGATCTATGACATATAACAACATTTCTAACATAGGTATCCAGTACAGGATTTAACGGGGTAAGCTAGTATCGTCTAACTTTCCATGTAAAACAAAACTCAATAGTTCCTCCTATAATAATAGGATTCGACTTATAGTGAGAATAAAATATAATATAATACAATATAAAGTCAAGTTTTAAGTCTGCCCTCTGGGGAGAGAGGGGCCATCTTACTGTTCGTCCTATTTTTCTAATGTATTTTCTATTGCTTTCCTGAAGTGTTTCCTTGATGAGAAACAGAAGATGAGGTAGTGATGTAAGCCAGTTCTTCTTGGCTCGGGCTGATCGTACTAGGATTTGCTGGAGTTGAGGATTTGAGGAGGAATGGACTACCCCGGGGTGGGAGGGTCATCATGACGATTGCTGCACAGTCGAGAACATGTGGTAAGAATATTAAATACATATTTTAGCCAAAACATTATGCGATAAAAAATATTCTCAGCTGGGGCTATTCAGAAACAATATGAATAAAGATTTACAAAGTAGACAAAATATAAATCAATGTAAGGTCCAGCGCTAATTAAATCGGAGTTTTAATGTTCATTGAGCCACAAATAAGAGAATTAAAAAGGAAACAATAATTATTTCAAAGCATGTACTGGATGCAGAGCATCACCGGATAACACTACACAAAGATATTGTTAGCCTTTAACACAACAATATCATGATAGACCAAGAATAAAAAATTAAAAGATTAGCTATTGAACAAACATTCAAAGTTTCATCGTATCAGTTTAGCAAGCCATACAACATTCAAACGTGGATGGGAAAAATACAGTCAATTAATATACAAGTGAAAATTTGTAATAACCATACCCAAGAGGAAAAAGAAACAAGAAGAAATGAGAAATGGACAGAGTAGAAACTACATGTCCGGACCATTCTCCAGGCCAGAAGGGAGAGCCCACATACATTTATTATGGTCATCATCAATGTATAATTTGTCTAATGTTCTAACCAAACAAGTTCTTTTAGGATTGTCAAGAAACTAAATACAAGGCGGTAGGGTGTTGCAAACAGTTTTAGCCTTCCCATAGTCTAGATCGCCGATATCATCACAAACTATGCCCTTTTATCTGTTTGAATTGAGTTTACCTTATTGTCTCAATTGAATAAATTCAAGACATGAGATGATAATATATATATTGTATAATGTGCAGATAAAAAAGATAACTGGCTGAGTTGTTACATCTTCCTTTATACTTGCCTTAACTTGTATGGATTAACAGCAGAAGCAGACTACGCACTCTGGTGTCACTTTCTCTAACTAATAAAACCTTATCAGTTCCAGCGCCGAGTGCACATGTACTTATCTTAGGTCTGTGGTCTGTTATCTCGGGAACTGATTCTGTTATCTCGGGAACTGATGAGCTGAGGCTAGCGTTGGCACTATGAAAGTGCAATGTTGAAATATATGGGGAGAACAACTGACATTATATGGTGTACGTATGGGAGTCCAATATTAGAGCCATGTTTTGAAACTATACAGTGTAGTAACTAATGTCACCTGCACAAAAGTATGAAATATGATTGAGGCTAGTTAAGACCACAAATCGATGTTAAATGAAGTAAGGACCATTTGCCTGCCCACTGCATCCCTCCTTTAAGGAACCCCCAGCGCTGGAAACACTTACCAAAGCGGACATGTTAAGGTATGAATGGAAGAATAGCAAACGAACGTGTGGTCTTCGTGAGAAGAACTAAGCAACTGCTCATCTTTCCTGCTCATCTTCCATAGCATGAGGCACTTCATAGGGATGTTCCTCGAAAACAAGTTGTTTAGGCTGTTGATTTAATATTTTACCACGATTTTCTCTCAATTGTCTTCTCGTCACAATCGCTTGAGGGATGGCCGCCAATCGTTCCATCGATTTCTTGAGTCTGTCGAACAATGCCAACTCAGGCGAATTCAGAGCATCTTCCATGCTTATTATCTGATGAAATGTTCAAATAATCTCTCCATATTCCAGGAAAGAACTCGCTTGTTCATGTGAGATTTTATAAGTCCAAGATCGAGCGGGTTGTCCGCCAGTGTTAAGGTATGAATGGAAGAATAGCAAACGAACGTGTGGTCTTCGTGAGAAGTACTAAGCAACTGATTTAATGAACTAGAATCTGTACACATGTTCCTTCAGGATGTGGTAAGAGTAGGGGGCGGAGCCCTTACATAATACCTATGGCTTAGCATGCATAAGTAGACTTGCACAGTACTGGATAGCTAAGTATAATTAGCGAATTTAATAATGAGATATTATAATTAATAGGTGATAATTAGATAGATAATGAGGTTACACAATGTTACGTAATGTTACATAACAGACATCATACATTTTATTATACCAGGACTTCCCACATTGTCCAAGGATTACACGTGTGCCATGATATCCAGGGCACTTGCTGATGTTTTTTTTTGTTTTTTTGTTTTTTTAAAACATATCTTTATTCAGGGAATATAAGCTAGCATATGCCATAGCTGTTGGTCTATAAGGATCGGATAAATCCGGTATTCCTCCTTAGCCTGAATTTTCGCTAATACATTTTAAATTTTAATTTTTGTGTGGGTTACAACTTTACTAGTACACACTCCCTCTAAGGGGGTAAGGAAATAATGAAATGATATGAGTTGGTGAAAAGGTGAAAATGAATAGAGAAGGATGGGAGGTCTTATAATAGAATAGACATTTGTCTTGACATATGACAAATATGAGGAGTTACTCTCGCGAGCCCAATTCGGCATAGGATGCTGGAAAACTCTAGAACTAAATATCAGGGATATTAGCTACCCCCAGGAGAATGTTACTTTTCAATTTCCTTTTAAAACTTGGTGAGATGTGCCTGGCAATCAATTGCTTTTTACTTGCTGTTGACGCAACTTTAAAATATAGAAGTATATCCAGAGCTCCACTGTGATTGTACTTGGACTAATAACGTAGGGATTGCCTGGCAATGGTTCAAGACTTTCAACGGTGCTAGACTGCATGAGTCAATGACAATTATGAAACAATACCATAGCCATCAAGCCATAAATACATTTTTAAGTTGAAATTCTCATTCTATATTAGACATGGGCAAGCCAGACAGTTGTGCCTTTTATTTGAGAGACACTTTTATCAGTTTTTTCATGAAACCGTAAAACCTCAGCCTTTATTTGATTCCCAGCTAACGAACAGTTAGTCAATGGTGAAATGAGCCATGAACCAAAAACCAAGGATTGCAAAATTAATCTTATTTTATTACTGAGCCCAGCTCCTATATTGATTGTAAGACATGTCTTAAAATATGCGAGAGGGAACAGACAAGTACAAGACATAATGTAGTAACATGTAGTGGTATGAAGGTTATGGGGGTTCAACCAGTCTATAGCATTGGGCTAGTAATGTGGTACTTGTGGTGCATAGGTAATATGTAATTACAGGAAACAATGTCTGAGGTGGACATTAATTGATGGTAACATGCAGAAGAAGGCTTACATAGACCGCTGTACAAAGAATAGTTTCTTTACAACTCTTGTATTAATGAACATTAATGACATTAATGAATAAATAAAATATAAATGAATAATGATGCTGCAGGCAGGAGCTGTTAGATTCTCTAGAGTACATTATGCTATGGTACAGGGTGAGAGCTGTACGATCATATGATACAATGTGTTACAGGGTACACAAGAAGGCCTGGGGTCCTGCTGACTTGGTGTCCTGGTGCCCTGATTGGCACATGATCCGATGGTGAGGTGTGTGAGGTGTGTGATTACAATGTGTGTACGTAATATATTACTTGTGTATACATCTATGTTTGTGCATGTATTTTTGTACATCTATACCTTTGCGTTGTTGTCATTATGTGGGTGTACTGTTGTATTGTGGCGTCTACTTGTACTTCTGTGTATGGTGAGTTATATACAGTATGTGTATCTTTGTACATTAAATGTTTATGTATTGGTGAATAGTATAATCAATACGTAACGAACACCATTATGATTGACAAGCTGAATGATACAGGAATGATAATAGATAAATAAATGAAATAAATAATCAAATATATCATGGCTAAATATATCATGGCTAATTTGATATATATAATGAATGAAGGAATAGGGAAAACAAATAAATATAGGCAACAATCATGAAATATAGAATAATCAGAAAGAAAGGAATGGTAAACATGTACTAGATAGTGGTAATGAAATGTAGAAAGGTTGTCACCACCAGTAACTGAGCCACACCTGCCTGTACTGTAGCTGATATTTTGTATTCTGATGTCATGAGGTCACTAGACCACGAACAAATATATGTGATGCAACTGGAGGAAATATAGCAGGTTCAAACTCGAGAATATCAAAGTGAATGAATGTAGCTAGTGGATCAGTGAGCTTGTGTTGATATCCGCTTATCTGTGTCTGACATAGATAAGGTCAGACAATATAATAGTATAAACGTAGAGGAGGCAGTGGGGAGGGGCAGAGCTGTCAGGAGTAAACAGGAATGTGGTACTTATGGAGGGACAGATAACTGAAAACAAACATGGTAAGGGACCGGGACAGGGAGAGACAGGGAGAGACAAGGACAGGGAGATGTAGGAACAAGAAAGGACCGGGAGAGACAGGGGCAGGGAGGGATACATGCAAGGGTAGCCCCTCACTGACACTAATACCACGAAACGTGAAATTGCTAAATATTTCAAGCCCAACTAATATTTACGGAACGTTTATCAATTCTCAAGCTAAAGCTAAATCCCCTACATTATGAAGCTAGTTGTGGTAGGTACGGTGTATAGGTAACACTCTCTTTCACTGTAAGATGCGCCTGCTATGTATATGTGCAGTAAGGCGTAAACCTTTCCTTCAAACAAAATACTGGCACAATTTAAGCTCCTCCTCCATATTTAAGGTAGCAGTAAATAAAAGTATAAAACACCACAGAGTTTCCTGACTTGCTTCTTTCCCCCACCACAGGGTATGAGATGAATCCCTTTAATTTCCATCTCTACACGTTTAATAAATTCTGCTAAATTAGGCTGGAAAATGAGGAATACTAGGTACATCTAGAGTAGATTTGGGGTTGATTAAACGGAGCAAAAACCACCTCCTCAAAGGATGTATTTGATTATATTGAATTGTGTTTTGTGTCTCATTTTTTAATTGAATTCGAATTATTTGGGAGGATTTCTAAATGGAAATTTCAGCCGCCTATTGAACTATAATAATGCAAAACACCTCCTACCCGCAATACAAAACCTACCATGAGAAATAGAAATTCCCACACTAATATATGCCTACACTAGTTAAAGAGATAACTCATCGCCCTGTAAATAATTATGCCTCGCTCTGTCCCCCGGCCCCTTCTCAACTGTTACAACTCATAATCTCTTGATACACATTAAAATGGCAGTAAATAACAAAGTGGTTAAACACAGAAGCATAAACAGCAGCCCCCACCCCACTTCATATACATCATCCTGTGGTGGTTCTAGAGACAACTGCTCACCCTGTGGTGGTTCTAGAGACAACTGCTCACGCTGTGGTGGTTCTAGAGACAACTGCTCACGCTGTGGTGGTTCTAGAGACAACCGCTCACCCTGTGGTGGTTCTAGAGACAACCGCTCACCCTGTGGTGGTTCTAGAGACAACCACTCACCCTGTGGTGGTTCTAGAGACAACTGCTCACCCTGTGGTGGTTCTAGAGACAACCACTCACCCTGTGGTGGTTCTAGAGACAACCGCTCACCCTGTGGTGGTTCTAGAGACAACCACTCACCCTGTGGTGGTTCTAGAGACAACTGCTCACCCTGTGGTGTGAACCAGCGTGTATCTACCAGCTCTACACGTCCCTGTATGTAGTCCCTTATCTTACTCATCTGGGCTACACCCATACCCTCCTCATCCACTGTTATGTATGTATTTTCCAACTTTACTCTGCATGTAAGCTGAGTGTCAGTGAGGGAGTCCACCCACCCTGACAACTCTGTTAGAGTTATATTTCCATAAATCACCTTAACCTCCTCTACATGTGGGGGTATGGCGGAGCTCACCGCCTGCAGTACAGGCAGGAGGTGGGTAGCCTCACCTACTGGTGGTGAAGTGATGGGTTTACCTGTAATATTTATAGCTATCCATACCTGACTACAGGGGGGAAGGCTGGCTAGCAAATCCCCCCACATGGTGGAGGTACCTGGGGGTGAAGCACCAAATGCAGCATATTGGTTACAGTAAAGAACTACTCTTTCCACTGTGTATGTATTTGCGGTGTGGGTGGGTGTGGGTGTGCGAGGTGCAGGGCCTGGTGGCCCCCAGTGCTGGTGCAGTAGTGCTGTACAATCAGTAGGACACCAGGCCCATATGTGATGTGAATGTTTGTCTCCTGTGCCCTCTTCCGCCTCAAACACCAGTCCCCACCTGGTGGTGCTGGGGATGTGGTAGTAGTATCGAATGGCTGTCTCCTCAGCATTCTTGAAATGACCTGGCCTGTAAGAGACAAGGATGTAGATTAACATAAAATACTAATATATATAAATCTATACAACAGACATATAAACAATGTCGTATTCAGTCGTTGGTTTCAGTTGCTTAGAATATTGCACTTGTTTCAATATTCACGCTCCTTCAACCAACTTGTTAGTTAACCTGTATATGCCATAGACATACTGATATATGAATGTATACAACAGACATATACAAGATGCAGACAGACCAAAATCATAGCTTATATAAATGATCAATGCAAACCAAATGCATGAAGGGAAAGTCTTGTGTTATGGAAACATTAATTTAAACACATGGATACTGACATTAGAGCATTGATGCATAGTCCATGCTGAACATGGCATGTTTTCTTTAGATTTTATATTGTGCCATTACTCCCACAATTGCATGCAAGATGAGTGTATGTATCTTTGTGTGTGCACACACAGGGAGGGGGCGGGGACAAAGGGATGAGTGGGAGGAGGTAGAGAGGAGAGAGGAGAGAGCTCTACATATGGAGAGAGAAGGGTGAGGGAGATGACAAGTGGGGTGGATACCCTTGGTCACTGATGTACCACTACATGGCCATGTAGGTAATTATATCTTCACCAAAACCAGGAAGGTGCAGATTGCTTGTGATACTGTGTAACTGGCGGGTTCCTGTTTCCTCCATTTTGGGGTTCGGGATGGGTAATAAACCTGAGGCATTCCCTCTCTTGCAGAGGGTGAAAATGTGCATGCACCAAGGCATCCCTCACCTTGAATGGGTTAAGACCTTTTAACTCATTAACACTGATATACTTACTGTATAGTGCAGGGCAGCAACTGTCCTACTGTGGCTGTTATCACCTCATCTTTCACCTGGGGAGATAACACGTCTAGACAACGCCAGATATGGTCCCCCAGTGTTGTGGTACCACCAGAGTTCCATTTATTACAGATATAGCCAAACCATGCATTCTCTTTCATACTGCTCATAGACTGATGTAGTATACCCAATATACCCTGTACCTTCTCATGTATATCATCCTGCGCCTCACCCTGGAGTAGACATTCTGGTGTTATGTGCTCAATAAAACCCTTTATATCAGACAAAACATTATCACAGTGAGATCTATATGATACAAATAATTTATCTTTAGGTGAATCCTCTCCACCTGCCTGCAGCACCATAGACAGTAACACTATATCGCTCATAGATTGTACCTGAGATTGCTTATCTCCACTTGACACTTTATCTATGCTACTCAACACAAATAATATAATGTTGTTATACACAGATTTAGAAGACAAATACAGTAGCACAGCATCTTTGAGAGGTTTATGTAAACACAGCACCCCCTGAGCCGCCCAGTGCTCCAGGAATGTTTCATGGGGGGCTGTGTATACATACTCAGATTCTCCCTCACTATTCATACCACTATAGGACTTTGTTAGCAGACGTACAAAGGGGAATGTCTCACTTATCTTAAATGTTTCCAGTAGTTCTGGATTCATACTCAACCTGTCCTTTAACATACTGTACAGACACATGGTGTAAAAATTGTTAGAATCCTTGGTTCCATGTGGATTGGGTAATGATTTACTCTTGTATTCTCTGTTGATGAGCCATCTATCCATGGTAGAATATAAGTGATGCACTTTCAGCTGTTTTACATCATTGACATTAATCTTGTTATTCACAACCAGGACACACAGGATATGTGTCCTGAGTGGGTTGGTAATTATAGCCTCCACATCTGGGTTCTCCCTGTTCCTTATGAGAGTGTCCAGGGGAGCACTTCTGTTGTGAGCCTGTAGATAATTCTGTACGTAATCCAGTCCTTGTTGTGATGTAAAACCCTTTATACTCAGGTGTCGGTGGAAATCGGTCTGTTTGATGTTGGCCAGATTATCTCTGGTAGACACAAGTAATCTAAATGTCCTGGTACTTTTAGCTTCCGATATAAACTGCTGAATATTTTGAATAGACGTTTTATTTCGCAACTCGTCAATTCCATCAATATAGATGAAATTGTCCTCTGATTCAGATTTAAGGTAGTTGAAAACAACACTTTTTCTAGACTTATTTTTACAGTGTATGTTATTATATACAGCGTCCCACACATCACCTTGTACATCCAGAGCAGGTACATACACCATGACCTGTTTCAGTGTAGTAACTCGGTTCAGTTGTTCCTTACTCCAGTGGCTTATTAATGATTTGATAAATGTAGATTTCCCAAATCCAGGACCAGCTGACAAAAGTACAGTCACTGGTGCCTCCTCATTTGGCAGCTTCTCAAATATGGCTGAACGGTCAATTTGTTCTAGTTTCCTGCAAATAAATACAGCTGTTTGTTATTATCTTGTATATGGGTCAGTTTTTCCAAGTGTGCTGTTTTGCTATTTTGGGATCTGGGAAAGAGGGGAAATTTAAAATACCTTGAATATAGTTTTTTGGCCTTGGATCATAATATACTGGTGTTGACGTTCTGGGAAAATTTTATTCCAACAAATTTGGACCTTTGGTTGTCTTATTATGTCACTTTTTAATTTCCTCATTTATACAGTCACACGTGAAATCCCAATTTTGTTGGAAAATATTGAAATCATTGAATTTAACTGAAGGGAATGGCTTGTAAGACCTATAAATTGTATGTTTGATGCTGATATGGGCACAAATAAGCATTTATTATTTCTTTCAATCCAAAATTACTGCAGAATATATATATTTTGGCCCCTTATATTGTGCCTAGGGAAGGGATTTCATGTGTGAAAGACAATAATACATCAGTTGAACAACCTTTATGGAATAAAAATACCTTCATCTGGCTTTAAATCATTACAAATGGAACCAAAATTAATTTCTAATTACTTTCAACCAAGAAAGAGCCAAAGATATATATTTTGGGCCACCCTCTGATATGATTATTGAAGGGATTTCATGCGTTACTATGTTGGAAAAAACAATACTAATTTAGTTGAAGTGTCTTTCTGAAATAAGATTGACAACAACTTGCTTTATATCATATGAAATGGAATAACAACTAGTTTATAATGACTTTTACTTCAAAGAAACAGCTAAAAATATATTTTTGGCCACCCTATGTCAAGATCATTAATGGGATTTCATGCGTTATTCTATAAACCAATACAATATCAATTTAGTTGAACAACCTTTATCAAATAAAAAATATCATCCCATTGTTTTAAATAATTACTAATGGCGTCAAGATTAATGCATAATTCTTTTCAACCCAAAGAGAGCCCAAGATTTATATTTTGGGCCACACTCTGTCATGATTATTGAAGGGATTTCATGCGTTACTATGTTGGAAAACACCACACTAATTTAGTTGAACAGGCTCCATGAAGTAACAATAGCATCAACTTGCTTTACATCATATCAAATGGATTAACAACTAATTCATAATGACTTTTTATCCAAAGAAACAGCTAAAAATATATTTTGGGCCACCATATGACAAGACCATTGATGAGATTTCATGCATAATTGTGTAAACCCACACAATATTAATTTAGTTCAGCAACCTTTATGAAATAAAAAGTATCCTCTCATTGCTTTAAATAATTCGAAATGATATCAAGATTAATGCATAATTCCTTTCAACCCAAAGAGAGAGCCCATGATATATATTTTGGGCCAGCATCTGTCATCATTATTGAAGGGATTTCATGCGTTATTATGTTGGAAAACACAATAGTAATTTAGTTGAACTTGCTTCATGAAGTAACAATAGCATCAACTTGCTTTACATCATATCAAATGGATTAACAACTAATTCATAATGACTTCTAATCCAAGGAAACAGCTAAAAATATATTTTGGGCCACCCTATGACAACACCATTGATGGGATTTCATGCGTTATTGTGTAAATCAACACAATATTAATTTAGTCAAACAACCAATATGAAATTAAATTCATCATTAGTTTGATATAAATAATTCGAAATGATATCAAAATTAATGCATAATTACACCCATCCTAAAGAGAGAGCCTGAGATATAAATTTTGGGCCACCTTATGACATGATAATGGAAGGGATTTCATGCGTTAGCAACTAAACCAAAAGAAAAATAATTTAGTTGAACAGGTTTTATAGAATAAAAATAAGCTTCACCTTGTTTTAAATGATTACAAATGCAATTGCAAGTGATATATAATTAATTTCAACTCAAAGAGAACTCAGATAACATATCATTTGAACCACCCTATGTCATGAGAATAGAAGGGCCTTCATGCGTTATGCTTAAACACACACAATAATACATCAGGTGAACAAGTTATATGCTTTGAATCAATTCAAACAGAATCTCAACTAATGTATAATCATTTTCAAACCAGAAATATAGCCAAATAAATATATTAGGCCACCTTTTCTACTATATCTGCTGATGTGTCACTGCCAGTTTGCATAGGGCTTTCATGCGTTACTAAGGGACATTTTAAGGGTTATTGGACTGTTATTTGTCTTGAATCAAGATTATCACAAAATTGTGTAGTGGTGCCATAAGGGAGGTTGAAATGGGACTAGAAAATGGTTATATGAATTATTTTCTTTTATTTGTTTATCCTGTATGCATTATTTTTCAGCCATAACGCATGAAATCCCTTCTGGTTGGAAAATAAGGGTTGGAGACAATGACCTCTCAGTCACTCAATATTTATGAAAATATCAGGTGGAATTTTGTATACAGTAAACAAAATATGTATACCATCTTCAATATACAGTTTTAGATGGGATATGACAAAAATATATATTTTTAACCATTCATATAATAAAAGGGATTTCATGCGTTATTTTGATGTTGGAAATTATTGAAGGCCAATGTAGAAATTGTTACCAAGTTCAAATGCTCAAAAAGTAAATTATAATTAAATTTAGTCCTAGATGTATTGGAGAAATGAAAAGAAACATGCAGAAAAATGTTCTAGGCATTGTGCAGATCTTTTTTATTTTACTTCATTGTTTTTTTTTGTTGAAAAATGATGCAAAATACCCTTTTTCAGAATTTTAAGACACTAAATATTGGAACAGCCTAGAAAAGGTATACATGGAATGAAAGCCCTTGTTCATGGGAATGATATGAGACTAATATCTTTAAGATCCAACGCATATTGACGATGATAGGGCAGCACATATGATAATTAGGCAAAACAGCACACTTGAAAAAACTGACCCATATATCTCATGGCTCAATCATTTAAGGCATTTTCTAATGCAATATATACAAATGCCTTATGGATAAATGCTTTAATTTAATGAATTCCTTGTTTCAATGCCAAAGTTTAAAATCTTTTTCTAAAATTTCAGCTCATTTTAGTAGAACTACTATAATATATCAAGGCCTGTATGAGATCTTGAGGTCCATATTAAATACCATGGTCCTTACAACAAACTGAGATTCATATGATAATCAAACGGTGACTCACTCAGGATCTCCCACCTTCCTATGCACATAAAGCGGTACCAGATAGCGCCTGATGTCATGGACCTTGTCCTCATTCATATCTAGCTGGGGCACGAGCAGGAGATTCTGCTTGTAGTATTGACATTGATCCCGGATACCTGTTATCAGGTAAGTTACATAGCATTATGAAGCTTTCTAATTGACTTGATTATTTTCTTTGAAACAGTTTTTAGCATTCAATATTGAATTCTTTCACTAATTTTATTTGAAACAGGTTTTAGCATTCAATATTGAATTCAGCATTGTAACATTATTACATTTAGTGAATTTATTTCATGATAGTGCAACATTTAGTAAGATCTACTTATAATGAAATGGTGCTTAGCTGTCCCATTGAGGACCAATCATATGCATGTTAATCTTACCTTTCACAAGATCATCTTCACTCAGTGTATAAGCGAGGAATATTGCACCCATTGCAACCATTAGAGCAGTTAAAGCAATCCCATATACTGGGAATCCTCCTTGGTGCAACCTTCTATGTTGGGGTGTAGTCTGCTGCAGTAGGGTGACCACAGGGCCCTGGTTGGAGGCAGAGAGTGCGGGGGGTGTATTCTGCTGCAGTAGGGTGACCACAGGGCCCTGGTTGGAGGCAGAGAGTGCTGGGGGTGCATTATCATGCAGGAGGTTGACCACAGGGCCATGATGTGAGTCTTGGAGCGCTTTTAGAAAGTTGTTGTATCTGTTTGTATCTCCTCTTGACAAGTGTTGTAGTAGGGCTTCCACCTGTTTGTAGTTTGATTGATGGCCCTGTAATATAGCATATTGGGAGGTCAATACGGTGGTTAGCTTGGTTTATATTCATACCTGATTTTAAAGAAAGATTCCAGACAGATATTACCAGTTGTATTTCTTGTATAAGTCTGAGTTGTTTGTAGCCTCATGTCTACATCATACATATATTCGGGGAATATTTTCCCAAGCGTTATAAAGCAGTACTACCTCACCTCTATTGATTGCTTCATAAGTTGATCCACCACATCTAGAGACAGGAGGTGACCCATGAGTGTGTCCATGTTGATCATCTTGTATAGCTCTGGTCGGTGCTTGTTTAGCAACTCCTCTGTAGGACTGCCTAGTATAAGAGTACCTCCTGAGTCACTCCTGTCAGAGGGAGATGCAGTGGCTGAGCTGGTACCTGCCGTGTTGGGAGTTGTGTCTGCCCTGTCAGATGGACCAGGGGAGGAAGAAGGCGCTTTGTGGTGGTCCATGTCTGGTTGCACTTTGTCCCTGATAAACAAAAGTTATTAATTTCTGACATGATTCATCCCTTTTGAGGTTGGGTAAAAAAATCTGATACACTTCTGAATACTTGAAATTCACTGGTGCTATTTGAAAAGTCAAATAGCACCTATGTGCTATTTGAGCCGAATATCCACAAGATAAATGGAAACCAAGGTAAAATCCTATTAAAATGGAGTTCTCTTGTTGACTTAGTATGTAATAAATACCTAATAGCACTCTGTTTGGTTTGTAATCGATCTTGATGACTGGTGTAATCACATTCCATCCGTCGGCAACCCAAGGATAAAGAAAATCTTTGAAAAAAAATATTTGATGCGATTTGATGCGATTTGACAAGACATCTTGATCGATTACAAACCTCCGTCGTGCCATTAGGTATAATTATCAAACTGCACATGTGATCATTTGGGGCTTTCATGGTTACACATGACAAAAAGATGCAATCTGGTTGGCACAGCATAAGCCTGAACCTCAAACATGTACAAATGACATTGTCTCAAGCTGCATAACATAGCCTTACAAATTGCGTTGAATCGAACCTCCTCAAGCCAGGCTAAAGTTAAAGTTAAATTTCAGGCTATAACCTCAGGCGAAAGTTAAATTTACTTTTTAACATTGAAATACAGTGTGTAATAAATAGCAAATGGCACTCAGTTTGGGTGTAAACTAATCTCGACACAATCAGAAAACAGGACTCACCCCTTTGGGGTTCGGCCCGTTTTCTGATATGTTTTGATGAGTGTGAACCCTCTATCATGCCATTTCCTATAAGAATCGCATACTACTTCATATTGTGCACAAGGGTTTTTTCTAAAACGTTCATCGTTCAACATGGCTGCCATATAGAGGTATAGGGACTCACCCTGATGTAGACTGACTGCTTTCCCCCGAGCAATAAGCTGAAGTATTTTGACTCTTGAACAACAAGTGTATAATGGAGTCACAGGTAGAGTCCTTACAGGTGGTATATCTGATATTGTTCAAATGTTAGGAGAAGGTGTGTGCTAGGTCACACTAATAGGGACAGGTAGGTGTGTCCTTGTATCTTATAGCTCCTTATCTACTAGTTGTAGACCCCGTATTGTGCCATATATAGGAGCTTGTTAACAGGTAGCGCAGTGGTTGTACCTTGCCCTCACTGTGTCCCCTACAATGAACTTACATTTAGATAAACACTCACCAACAATCAACTTTACTCCTCATTCTTCTCTTAGATATGAACATCTAATACTACCCTGTGGAACCGACGGTACGGTATGAAGCATACCATACTACAGGCCTTCAATAATATCATGAACAATTATACCAAGAATGATATTAATTAGGTCTAAACTTCTCATGACTGTGAGACAATGTATGGTATTCTAACAATACCAATGTCATTATTATTATTATTATGGTTGCTTATACTGATTATACAGGTCATACACTGTATAGACATATTCTAGCGAGTGATGCTAAAGCTCCACAAACTCTTTGTACTCACAAATATGTGATGCGTTTCAGGAAAATGAGTCACAAGTCGCAAAATTGATATTTTTCAAAATGTTTCTTTCACAAGATCTCATTATTGGAATGTTCTGATTTTTGGCAGGTCGATCACTCATTGCTATATCAATTGATGTATCAAATTTCAGGACAATCTATGTAATATATCCTTTCGTTTTGAAGGTCCTCATATGGACTACATTTAGTTACTTTACAGTCTATTGACCCCCAGAAATATTGGAAACTTTTTTTTGAAAAACAAAAATATCAAACTTAAAATCTTGAAATATTTATTAGATTATTATTATGTTTACTATCATTGGAATCGGCTTGATCTCATCTTTTCAAATATGGTGATATCTCAAAATCCATTTTTTGCGACTTATGACTCATTTTCCTGAAACACATCACATATGGTATTATTAGTTATAGCTGTAGCTATGGACAACATCTATGCCCCATTGTCTGCATACTGTACTACACTTTACTTATATTTTACTTGACTTGTTTACTCTCTATTGCTTTATGTCATTCATGCACTTAGTAGTCAACATTCCAGGGATCCTCGGAAGATCTGTGACATTCACAGAGATCATTCCTTTTTACATGTTTTCTCCAGTGTATGTTCTTTACTTTGATCTTTCACTGTACAACACGGTTTGTAATCATCATATGGGAATACAAGTCTATAGTTATTATCATTACCAGGCCTACCTTATCTCCCGTGCTTTTTCTTTCTTCTTCTGTGCTGCTATTGTGAGCCCGCCCCCCACCCCCTCCACCGCACTCCACCGCTCCACGCCATGGTAGATGACACTTGAGACTACATAAGTCAGTAGAGGGCATATATAGGGCTATCCAGACATAGTGGTCTCCCTGATGTGCACTAATGCCAATGTCTATGGTAGATATCCATACAATTGAAGGAGCTCAGATAATCTGCTAACATTCATAGTTTACATGTTTAAAGTTCTAGATAAAAGGATAGAGAGAGAGCAGGACAAGAGACAGCAGGAGATGGGGGGGGTGAAGAGAGAGAGAGAGGGAAGGCGGCCTGGAGTGGGGAGAGAGGAGATTAATAATTATTATTAGGGGGTTGGGTAGACGGAATGACAAAAGCTCTAACTTGTGTTATAGCATGTATCATATAACAATGGTCAATACTCTCTTGGGCTCCATACTACGGATGCTCATATATTTTATGAAAGCAATGTAACATTCTAAATACAATTGTAATTTTTATCCTTTTAGAGCAAATAAATCAAGTTCAGTAGCCACCATGCATTTACCTAAACGCTTGTCTTATTGGATGTGTGTCTCAGAAGATGCAATGTCTAAGGTAGATGTCTAGACTATTCAAGTAGCTCGAGTATAGTTTAGCGCTCCTTTCCTTTATAGGGAAGGGGGAGGGGGAAGATGGAAAGGGGTGGGGAAGGCAAGGTCCTTAGGTCATTTTATGATTTTAAGTGCCATTAAACGTCGCCTACTTGATATGTGCTATTATGCCCTGGCTTAGAGGGGAGAGGATTAAATCTCATACAGGAGGAACTTGCCCCCCAATTTGGATCGAGGTAGGCAAGCCCAGCTGTTTTTTATGGGGTTGTGAACTGATTAACAGGGACTAATGGAATATGCCTTCTCCACACCTCCACATCAGAGAGAAATCTCCGCTCTATAATTACCCTGCCATATACTATATTAGCCCACGCGGCTTACATTTGTAGTTTACCATAGTTACCGTTCACCAGAGTGGTACCCACTGCTCATGAAGTGCAGTCTAAAAGTCTAAAAGAGTAGTGTCTAACAAATACATAATATTATTATATTAAGTTTAACAACAATAATTGAGTTATGATATCAGTCATGAAGCACAATGGTACGTTTTAACGATGGCCTAGTGGAAATACTAAGTAATTTCCCATTGATTTCGCCGAGATGAGGTAGAGAGAGAGAGAGAGGAATAGGGGATGAAGGAGCAGAGAGAAACTTTGTTAAAGTATTATACATATCATGCATTTCTCTACTTTAATAGCTTTACCCTTTTGAAATAGCTTTACCCTTTCCAGACATTGAAATGTATTACTTGTATTCCTATATGAATGTATTAGTATGTAATTTGTAAGGTCTGTGCTTTGAGTACAAATAAAAGTTACATTTCTTTTTTACTCTACCATACAAATACAAACAACAGGAATACAAAATAACCTTATTTTTGCATGGACTTTGATATCCATATTACGTAACATTTCCGTCTCTAGCAGTACAAGAATTAATGGATTTCAATGTCAGGCAAAAGCATTGTGTTGTTATTATTCTAATCCACACCTTGTAAAGGCCTTTATCCTTCAAGGATGTCTTTGAGCGTTGCCTTTTATAAAAAAGAAAGTAATATGAAAATAAAATGATATTAGCTCAAACATGTCATGTCGTTCATTGATGATTATAATATGTTAATCAACTTCTCTACTCTAGAACACTCAGAAAACTGTCGAGTGCTTTATTTTACTCAGTTTATGCATGCCTGGTCTCAGGTACATACTCACAGCGCTCTCCTAATTATTGTTTTAAGTCTGAGTTTTTGACTTAGCGATTTCTCTATGTCCCGACCCCAGAAACTAACAATCCTTTAATGATGGTCTTATACAAAAAAACACTGTGACACTCACTGTATCACTCCAACAGTCACTCCGTCTGATTACAACCCAACCACCAACCATATCAGCTCTTGTAACAACATGACATTATATTGTCGACCATCTTCATCAGTTGCATCAGTTGGGTGGTGTAACACATCGCTTCAAATCATTTCAAGCAAGGAAGCAGAGTCATGAAAAAAGGCCTTTCTAAAGTTTTCCATAGGGTTGTTTCATTTGGTTTTCACAATGTTCTTTAGATGAAAGGCTTTCGGTAATGACAGTTTTGAAAGATTTAACGTTCAACAACTTCACTCATGCCAAAAAGATCTTCAATATTACGACCAATATCACGTTTGTAAAAATAATGTAATTTTGTTTTATTTTCCCTTTGGAGGTTAGGAGATTTGATTCGTAACATTGTTTGTATTTCCCAAGAGCTTGCTGACCTCTCCTAGAAATATTAACAGCATTTGTAGATTTTATCAGAACGACCACATCATCTTACGGCCTTGGTTATTGAAAGCAAACCACACCTGCGACAGGAAAATAAGTCAGTTACTAATCCTCAAATATACCTTGTCCTTTCTTACTAAGGAATTTACAATTGGTATGGTCTCAGTTCACAGCAGTATGGAGGTTGCCCAGTGTGGGAGGCCCGGTGCTAGGTGCATGTGAGTGGGTGAGAAATAATTCATGGAAATATATATCAATTTTGCAAAAGGTTATTTCAACCTTTATTTCACATACGTTTGCCAGAGATAATTCACAGGACAAATCCTTTACTTTTGGTTCTCATTTACTGTTGGTTTAAAGGCAAATATTCAACTATACTTAAGTTTGACCTTACATCATCTAATTCTGAACTCAACCAATAATTCAGACATATGGGATCCTTAATCTTTTTCGATCTCAAAATGTAGAAGGTTGTGTATAGTATATGTACCACCTTGCTGTTTATCACATTATTCTCAGAAACAAGATACTTAAGCCTATGAAGTTCCAAGTATTGTACCAAGTATTGATATTGGCGAGGTCACTGTGGAGGGCCCGGAAGACAGTACGTTATGGCATTACCTCCTGCTTCCCTTATATTAGTGAAACGTTTTAAATAGATCTTTTTGTTTGGAAAATTGTCTCATAGGCTTAGGTATCTTGTTTCTGAGAATAATTAGATACCCCCCGAGACTATGCCTCCCCTAGGGAGGTATTTCTTTTTTAACGTTTTTATTTTCATTACACATGATGAAAAATGCAGTGGAAAGTATATAAACAACTGTCTAAATGTCGAGATAGAAGAAGGTTAAGGATCTGTTAAGGATCTGTTTGAATTATTTTGGATAACTTAAGAATTATAAACTTATAAACTACTCTTTTATTACTGTAAACCAACTGATAATAAGACAAATACGGTCACACTTGTTAGTGGATATCCCATTGTCCCACTGTGAAATGTAAATATGTATGTATATGTTATACAAGGCTGGGTTACACCAGAACATCCTACCACCATTGGAGGTGAGGTACCCAGTTGAAATAAAATCTTTAAAAAAAAAAGAAGAAAAAAGATCACTAACAAACAGATCACTAAGGGAAGTGAGAGGTAATACTATCCTCTAGGCCCTCCACGCAGACCTCGCCAATATTGTGATTATAGCCGTTGTTCTTTCCATTGAGTGATGCGCCAGTGTTGCATGTTCCATGTATCCATCTCCGCATCTATCCAGGCTTAAACAATACCGATATGTGATGTATTTCAGGAAAATGAGTCATAAGTCGCAAAATTGATATTTTTCAAAGCGTTTTTTTTCACAAGATCACATTATTGGAATCTTCTGATTTTCGGAGAGTGTTTCACTTATAGTTATGTCAATCGATGTATCAAATTACAAGACAATCTATGTAATATATCCATTCGTTTTAAAGGTCCTCATATGGACTTCATTTAGTTACTTTACTGTTTAATGACCCCCAGAAATATTGGAAACTTTTTTTTTCAAAAACGAAAATATCAAACTTAAAATCTAGAAATACTTACTATTTTATTAGACTGTTTACTATCATTGGAATCGGCTTGATCTCGTCGTTTCAAATATAATGGTATCTCAAAATCTATTTTTTGCGACTTATGACTCATTTTCCTGAAACACATCACATATGCATTAATAATATGATTGTGACCGTATAGTTTATTTCCATGAGAATATATTAATAATATATGTGATGTGTTTCGGGAAAATGACTCATAAGAAAAGTCATTTTAGGAAAATATAAGAGAAATGCAGACTTTTCAATTAATGGTGGTAAATAGAATCATCGTATGTAATGAACTGCTGGAGACATGGAATATAAACAGCTGAGTGTGATTGTTGTGATTGTAGCCATGTTCTTCCCAATGAGTGATGCGCCAGTGTTGTATGTTCTGTGTATCTCTGCATCTCTCCAGCCTTAAACACTACCAACATTTAATAATTATATGCTTGGGATCATATAGGTTACTTCTGTTAGAATATGTTACGAATATGCTTAATGAGAATAGAGGGGGAAAGAATTAATCTCCGACTCAAGTCAAGCTTGGTTTTAACGTTCCTCCGAGTTAAATAACAAAAATAGAGAAAACACTTTGCAATTCCACATTTTTATTTCCAAGCTCATTTATGTGCTTCCCCGGCCTGACAATGTAACAGATCAGAAGGTACCTTAGTAAATAATCAACAGATACATCGAGGTAATCAGGAATATATAAATACACCATCTCATATAATGAGTGAATTAGTACTACCTTCATCATACATTAGAGTAACATTGAACATAAGAGATGGTTGAATTCTGGAAGACGTAGCATTAACCAATAATAGGGGAGTTGCATAGCCGCCATTTTGAATCTTGATTCGCATGGAAGTATGGGACTAATGGTACTGTCTAAAATCTATAGAAAACATGTTATGTACAACATGTACTATTTATCATTGCTCTATTTTCAATACCCATGTATTATATATGTTTCCATGACACAAGTCCCAATCTTTCCCATCATGCATTTGGTTTTCATAGATCATCTATAAAAGCTATGATATCGGTGAAAACATTCATGCAATTTTCGATAAAAATGTTGCCAAATATTTGTATGTCAGATTTCATCAGAATCTATCCCAGAATACATTGTGACAGACATGCGCAGTGGAACATGCAAATCCCCTATTAGTTATAAGCTAATGAAGTAATATACTCAGAGAGTAGAAGCAGTCCTGAAGATGTAATCCCTAGTGGCAGCCGGAGGAACTACGGAGATTCCTGGAGGTTCTTACGAAGTAATTCCAGAGATATCCTGTTGTTTCTTCGGCCTTCATAAAGTCATCATAAACACTTCTCAGAATTGGTACACCATTGTCTTATAACTTATTTTCTTCAATATTTTCTTTTATTAAATAGAAAGATGCTTTGTGGCTGATATTGCTTTTCCCCCTTTTTACAATATTCCTTCTTTTCAATTTCATGTTTATTAAATCGGTAAAATGTTTGAGAAACACCTTTCATGTACATGTATATTTGCAGAGATGTTGGTGTACCTCTTTATAGGACAAGCCACGTTCAATCAACCAATCACAGTCTCTACCCTGAATGGAGATCCGGGCACATGTTGACCTCCGAAGGTCACCGTAACGTTGTAGAGTCCCACATCTTGGGGCAGGTACTGCACATTGTATGTACCATCACTGTTGTCAGAGATCCTGGGCTGGACCATGTTACCCTCTGGGTCCTGGATCAGGATGTCAACGGGGGCATAGCCAGCGTCCCTGGTGTCGATTCTGAACTTGGCAGGCTTAGAGGCCTTGACACCGTGTGGTTTGATGCCGGCTCCTGTTACCTTTACCTTCTTAGCATCCCATTGTGAGTGCACCGGTACGTTGAATGGACTGAGGGAGAGACGGAGGCAAAATTATATTGAATAAATTTTGTGAAAAGACAAAAAAGGACTTGAATTAATTGGATTTCATCCTCGGATGTCAAACAATCTGACCTATAGTATGTTTGTCTTGGACCAAGGCCTTGCATTTTTAGAGCATATAGTGTTTTAATCTAAAATTTAATTTGAAATCACTAGTTGATAGCAATGGTTATATCTCTTGAGATGCTAGTGCCTTTTTATAACTACATTCACTACAGTAGAGAAAGCCTGGAAGTTTCATACATAAGAAACAAAGACTACTTTGTTCTCTTTATTGACAGTATTTTGTATCTAGTAGTATTACTTAATAGTAGGATAGGACAGTTTAGACAATCGACCCAGCGATGCCCATATTAGGTAGGAGAGTCGTTCTCCTCTGCTCACTATGACGTCACACCCACCTCCATGGGGACGACTCAACAGACTAGACATTCAATGAACACTTTCTTCTCAACAGTGACACTGAGCGGTTGTGTTACCATAGATTCAACAGCTTTTCTTTATTGTATTGCTTAGTCATGTTTTCATGTTATTGGGAATAAAAAACAAGCTTCTTCAGTTGTCCTATGCATTCATTCAGACTCAACCCAAGCCAAGATATAAAGTGTAAATCTTACCTGCCGGGTACCTTCTGAGCAGCATAGAGAACCTCAACCTTCATGTTGCCCTCTGCCTCAGGGTAGTAGACACAGTCGTAGATGCCGTTACCACGCGGGGTGATCTGGGCAGGGCGCTTCTTGCCTGTCTGATCAGTAGTCATCACCTCCAGCGGAGCCTCCCCGGCCCTGGAGGCATTCACTGTGAAGGGTGCGGGCTGGCCAAGCTTGACCCCCACTGGGTCCACACCTGTGCCATAGCAGTGAACCTTGCCTGGGTTGATCTCATCCACCACAGGAGTATGGAGCACAGAGCCTGTGGTGAAGGGACAACACACACATCATGGATTAATCTCACATCCACCACAGGAGTATGGAGCACAGAGCCTGCGGTGAAGGGACAACATACACATCATGGATTAATCTCTCATCTACCACAGGAGTATGGAGCACAGAGCCTGTGGTGAAGGAACAACATACACATCACGGATTAATCTCTCATCTACCACAGGAGTATGGAGCACAGAGCCTGTGGTGAAGGGACAACACACACATCATGGATTAATCTCTCATCCACCACAGGAGTATGGAGCACAGAGCCTGCGGTGAAGGGACAACACACACATCATGGATTAATCTCACTTTATATGCTATACTTTTTGTTTTATTCTCAAGGAGAATGTCATGTTTATTGTGTTTGTAGTCAGCCTACTGCAGAATGAGGCGAGGTGCTTTTTGTTAGTAGAATGTGAAATTTGTACCAGGGGTTGCAGATGAACATTGAGATGAAGGGAGATAGCGGGTGTACTTAATGGAAAACATATATAGACCATGGTCGATTTCAACCAAAGTGGGACAAAACAAATTTTGACCAACATTCAACTACTAATGACCAATGCAGAAGTAATATCTCAACAGATGGCGACTATCTACTGGTAGTGAATTTTAAATATTAAATATGACAAAAGATACTCTGGTGATTGCTGTTAGATTAAATATGTAAAAACGAAATGCTGATATTGTATATCAAAATATAATATAAATATCAAGGTATATTGCGAACACCAAACATGGATTATGCAGTCTCAGCATATAGAATAAACATAAATGTAAATATACTAAAGAAATAAAAAAATATCCTAAGTTATATATGATCAAATAGAAGTGACAATAACTATGTATACCGTAGATATTGCATAGTGGATTCAAACTAAAAATCGTTCCTCGAAATAATCTATAGAAATATATATCAATTTTGCAAAAGATTTTTTCAACCTTTATTTCACATATGGTTGTCCGAGATAATTCACAGACAAAAAGTATCCTTTACTTTCTCATTAACTGTTGGTTTAAAGGCAAATATTCAACTGTTCTTACGATATCAAAAATAATTCCGACAAATATGATCCTTAATCTTCTTCTATCTCGAAATTTAGACAGTTGTGTACAATATATGTACCACACTGTTGTTTAGCCTTGGGGGGTATTAACTTCTCAGAAACAAGGTACTTAAGCCTATAAGACCATTTTCCAAACAAAAAGATCTATTTATAAAACGTTTCACTAATATAAGGGAAGCAGGAGGTAATGCCATCACTTACTGTCCTCTGGGCCCTCTACACTGACCTCTGGGCCCTCCACACTGACCTCTGGGCCCTCCACACTGACCTCTGGGCCCTCTACACTGTCCTCTGGGCCCTCTACACTGACCTCACCAATATCGATACTTGGTACAACATTGATCTTGTAGGGGGAGCTGGGTACTTCTTGTTCCGCAAAGAAGACGCTGCACTGGTATGGTCCGACCGTCTTGGGCTCAAAGTCGATGCGGAACGTGTTGTCCTTCATGTCACTGGTCTTCACTGGCACATCGAGTCCACGCTCATCAGTAAGAGCAATGGCCACATCTCCTGGGACGGGGAAAGTAGCATGTTGAAAACACACATCCATCATTTATATCCACCAAGTATAATCTAGAAGCTTTGACCAGTGTGGGGTATTTATTTATGTTGAAAGTGTTCAGGGTTTATTGCTAGGGTGCTCAGGGATAGGTTGGGAGAACTAGTACTTACATGAGACTAGATGAATGGTTACTTTAACTTTTTCAACTAGTAATAAGATATTCAATACACTGTTATTATTGCTGATAATTATTGCTGATGCATTGAAGTCAAAAGTTATTTAGTTAGTCACTCATCATGTATCATTCAGCACACAGGAAGATCTTACCTGAGGTTGGAGCACAACGAATATAATATATACTAGTTTAGGTAAAATGTGACTTCTCTTAATGGTCCATGAGTCTAATAGGACTTGTTATCATCTAGGTTTGAGTACTTACCAGGTCCAGCTTGAGAGCAATCCACAACAAGGTGCGTGGGCTGGAAGGTCTCGACTGGTCCCTCAACTGCAGGTCCATATACCCGCACTTTGCTGGGTGTGCTAGCTTCTGTTACTTGCACCTAAACACAAGAAGGCATATTATAACTACCATACATGGTCCTGGTGTCAAGCTCTTGACTAGGGATCTGACATCCACATTCTGTGGTTGTACTATGTTTTGCGGACCTTGGGTTTGCCAACATTTCCTTGACCAGCATGAAAAGTTTGTGATCAATTTCAGGGAAATGAGTCACAAGTCGCAAAATTGATATTATATTTTGTGACTTGTGACTCATACCAGTTCATGTAACAAAAGATTGCTATATTTCTGGGTGGGTTATTACCCTTAAGTAGCTAAATATTCTGCATAGGATAAACATTGGAACACAATTAAGAATGCATTTGATACAGGGTCCTGACATTTGGTACATGTATTCATACGACTAACGGCACTAAGCACCCCGGAAATGAGAATATTTTAACAAAGAGATCTTGTGAATAAATCACTTGGAATAATATCAGAAATATAGCAATCTTTTCTTTTAAAAATATCAAACTTAAAATATGGACATATTTTGTTTGTTTAGAACGTCTATTCTGCGATAACATTGAGTCCTATCAGACGTTATTCTCAGTCGTACAGTATTACATCAAACTTTTGGGACCATACTTTGATGTTTGATCGTATGTTATGGGACTAGTTGAGCTCTGATCTTACTATAAAGACAGTACACATATATAATACAAACCCTGAATGGAGCTTTGGGGATGGCCACATTGCCCCAGGTGATGGTGATGGTGTGTTTACAGGCCTTCCTGGGCATGTAGCGACAGCGGTATGTGCCGACCTGGTTGTCCTTGATGGTGACCTCTATAGCTGTATACTCAGCGTCCATGCACATCACCTTCAGCGGTGCCTTTCCAGCTGCGCGCACATCAACAGTGAATTCTGCCCACTTATCAACATTTCCTTCTTTCTCAAGTCCAGGCCCAAAAGCGAGCACCTGTAATTGAAAGAAATAGACCCATTATTTCCCCGGAACTCTTTTTTCTGGGGTATTAATTCATATTAATAGCCGATCTTTGGATTCTGCTGGGGTTGTGGATAGTGATAAATTACTGTTTTGACAGGATGTCGTCACTTGGGATAGCGGATGTAGTAAATTATTTTTCGGATGTAGTATATTATTTGTCGGATGTAGATTATTATTTTTCGGATGTAGTTAATTTAAATACCTGGCCGCGCCACCAGTGCCAGTGGTTCCCGTGTTTCCGCTCATTCACTTACCTCATAAACTAGTTGTTTGTCGTCAATTCCGCATTCATTTTTGAACGTGTATAAAGTCCTTGTCAAGCAAAAGTCTTTTCTCCACTGTCTCCGATGGAAATATTAGCCATTTTTAAGTTTTTTGGGCATAGGGCTTGCCATAACGTGACGACAATAGACATCGTGCAAGCGATATTGTGATAAAACGGCTGCCTCCCAATGACAACCAGGCGAAACAGGCCAGGCTATCTACAACTGCCTAAATATCACTCCCAATAGCTCCAAAATCACTGATAATGTTGCAAATATTACTGTAGAGGGATAGTCCGCTTGCTGAATGGTGGTGAGCAACGAAATAGGGAATAATCCATTTCCGCCACAGTAGACATCGTGCCGGACATTGTGCAAGCCTCTTTTGTTGACGTGCGGGCACTTTTGATTGAAATCCTCGATGCGCTATATAGACTACTGTGCACAATGCAACGCAAAGTGCTCAGTGCAAAGAGTGGCTATGCCGAAAGTCTCCACATCTCTTCCGGTCTACCTTGATCGCTTAAACATACGCACGTATGGCTTCTGAAATCGCCATTCATTGAATACTTGATTCCCATAGACTAAATCTTCGCTATCGGGCTAAAACACTATTTAAATCATTTCTAGCGATTCACATTTTTTATTCATCTGTTTTTTAAGTCACTAGACACATGGAAGACGGCATTCGTAAACCGGAAGTCTGATGCTTTGGATGGCAAGCAGCGGAACCTTACAAAATGCGCCGGCTGGCTGAACGTGACATCAGTGACTATGCACCTCTGATTGGCTGTTGTAGCTGGAGCTTCATTCGGCCAGCCGTTGCGTTATCATATAGGTTCCGACTAAAGCGGTGCAAACTTCCGGCTTGTTAAAAAATTGGAAGCTTTGTTTGTTTCTGGAACAGAGAATGCAGCTGACGTAACCGACATTGTGAAGTTACAATTACGTGTACATATGTGATATTGGTTTGAAAGAGGTAAAATAAACTAAATATTATAATGTGATGGTTTGAATTGTGTAAAACAGGCTGATTTGGACGTTATAAAGGCGGCGTTTTGACTTGGTCCTTTCCATGTCAGATGTAAAATAGTAACCCATCTAATCGAGTGAAGGAGCTAAATTATTGCAGTTCTTCATGCTGTAAGTACATCTAAAACGTTTTTTTAAGTCTCATATTTGTTAATATGTGTTTAAACAGTAGTATTGAGTCAAAAAATTTGCTATTAAAGTGATTAATTCCCTCGATTTGGTGTCTTCGGGAAATTAATCCTATATCATTGGTCATTATCATCATCTGTTTTTGTAATTTGTGATTATGTGCATATTGTGGTGTTATTGTGTTTCACTAGAGTTTATCTCTAGGTGCTGTCTGCTGTGGGTTAGTTCGGCCAATCTACCCCAGTGGGCAGTACTGGTCCGCAGTGACTTTTTAGTCTATGTATTAACTTTTACCTGTTGCATTTTACATATAACAGCAGTCCAGCTGTTGTTGCCAGAGTAACGGCAACCTGGGTTAACCTTATTTTGCTAATGGTTATGAATGTTCTTGTTCTTGTAACTAGTATCTTGTTACTCTTATATTGGCTTGTACCATGTTTACTTAAACCTGCATGTTGCCTCAGACACCTGTGGTCAAGGGTCACCTAGCTGGCTAGGAGGCCCGAGATCCTCGGACTGAGGTAGGATTGTGTAAACTGACGCTCAGCTTGCAATTCCTCACGAGAATAAAACCCTTTGCGAACAGGTAGTGACTGCCTTTTGTTCCATTTGTTTTATACATCGGTAAGGTTAAGGGATACGAACCTGCGAGATCACTACAATTGGTGCCGTGACCAAACTTAACCAACCGGTTTTGTTAGCACTGAAGTGCTGAGTTCACTTGCTTGGACCTATTGCCATTCTTCATATATCCTTGAGATATAAGTATGCCAAACTTTGTGGTCCTGCAAGATTGCCTCTTCAGAGAAGAATCAAGATTTGTCTGGATTTTTCAATGCTGAAAAATCCTTGCATTGGCCCCTCTTGTGAATCTGGAATCTCGGATTTCAGATTCAGAATTTCTGATGGAATTTCTGATGGAATCTCTGATGGATTTCTGACGAATTTCTGACGGATTTCTGGCGGAATTCCAGACGGATTTCGGACGGAATTTCGGACGGAATTTCGGACAGATTTTCGGACGATTTTCGGACGATTTTCGGACGATTTTCGGACGATTTTCGGACGATTTTCGGACGGAATTTCGGACGATTTTCGGACGAATTTCGGACGGATTTTCGGACGGATTTCGGACGGATTTCGGACGGATTTTCGGATTCATGGAATTTCGGATTTCGGAAAATCCTGTCCCAAGGGTGCAGGGCTTCAGGTATGAAGGAGCAATGGGATCGGAACTCACCTTTAGGTATCAGTTACTGGCGTAGGAAGCTAATTTTGCCCCGAAGCTGGCAATAATTAGGAACTGGGATCCGAAGGATTCATGGAGTGGTTTTGGACAATACTCTACGTACTCTGTGCCTAAGAATTTTTCTTAGGGGCTTAATCGACCAGGAGAAAGCTGCTTGGGTGAAGCTAAAACAGCCGTTTGACCTTCTCCATGCTATTCTCTGGGCCGAAGTATGGGAAGTTGTAGTTTGGACTTAGTTCCTGCTGCTGCTCTACAAGCCGCCTTCATGGGTCCGAAGGCTGTAGCTATTCCATTGGAAATAGCTGCAGCCGAAGCTTCCCAGTTGAAGAGACGCAGAAATGTGAACGCCAAAGAAAAGGCCATGGTTCAGGTCAGCCAGGCGCTAGCTTTGCAAGATTCTGACGATGATGATCAGTCCGAAGAACTTGGCAATGCAGTAGTGCAAGCTGTCCAGGCCTGGCATGGAAAGAATGAAAAGACTGGTTCCTCTGCTCGGCAGGTGATGACAACTGCTGAAGTAGAGGGGTAAAGAACCTGGCAGGTTCGGAGGTGCTACTTCTGTAGTGATGAGGGACATTTCGCCTCGGCTTGTCCCAAGAAGGTAGCTCTTTTCGAACTCCTGAGGAAGGCAGACACTTCTAATGAGAAGCCTGCTACTTCAGGAAACTAGGTTCGGCTCCTGAAGAAAGCGAGACGGGAGCCTCGGACAACACGCTTCTTAGTACCACAGTCCGCGAGGATCTTGGTAGTAGTCTAGAAACTGGGAAATCAGCCCAGGCACCGGTGTGTAAGATAGGGTTAAAGCTTAACGACAAGAAGCTACCCGATCTGATAGCTGGAGGTCCTAGGCCGTTGCCGGACGGTGATTTTCTTCCTGAAAAGATTCAGGGATGCTCGGACAAGAGCCCTGGCATGCGTTGGGGACAGGCCGAGTACCAAGCTGAGTCAGGTCAGGTTGTCTTGGTAGAAAAAGGCCGAGAGAAGTCTGCTCGGATTCAGAAAGTTTCTGTTCAACAGCTGGAAACTCTGGAGATTCCTTCCAAATTACTGGTGAGGGAGAGATGGTATGCCCCTGTAGGCATAGGTGGGAAGAGTGGTTATTTCTTGGTAGATCCAGGCGCAATGACAAGTTTGATTACCAAGGATTTCTATGATTCCCTTCCACATGCGCCGCCTATGAATTCGGTGCGTATGGCGTGCTCGATGGGTAATGGAACGCCTATAACTACATATGGGAGCGTGCTCTGTCCATATGAAGTGTCGGGTCGGACTTACATGATGACATGTCTGGTAGTCAGCGGTCTGAAGGGCCCTGAAGACGGGATATTAGGTGCAGATTTTTACAATGTGCACCGTTGTTGTTTGGATTGGTCAGGAGTGTTTTATTTGGAAAACTTCGGACATTCTACTGTATGTAAACAGTGGAAAAAGAAGTCCGAAGGTGAAGAATTTTCCTCTATAAAGACCATGACTGTGAGCGAAGTAGATACTGGAATAGCTGTGACACTTAGGAAAGCGGTGATCATGGAGCCCAAATCTATTACACTTGCAGAATTGGACTTTGATAGTGGCTCAGACGCATCGGATGCTTGGATGTTCGAGCCAGACCAAGGATTGCTAGAAGACTTCGCCTTAGGGAGCCTGAATACATATGTTTCAGGTGGAGGTTCAACCGCTTTGGTAGCCTTCAGCAATCCGTCCGATCGCCCAATGAAAATTGGAAAACGGAGAGTGGTGGGCAGATTAAGCAGAGTTACTCTTGTGGCAGAGGATTCCGCTTTGTCTGAGGATGACGGTAGCAATATTATCAGAGAGGCAATCATTAATTCTATACTGGTTACAGAATCGCCTGTGGCGGATGATGATCTGATAGCTCCCGACATCTTGGTACCACCGAGTGCAGAGTGCCCGCTGAAGAAGCTGGTCAATGATTCGGATTTGTCCGAGAAAAACGAGAAGAACGTTGCTCTGTCTTTGCTGGAAGAATTCCGAGATTGTTTCTCTCTTCCAGGTGGCAAAGCCCTTGGTTGTACTGATAAAGTTCGCCATGTGATAGACACTGGAGATGCTTGTCCGATCAAACAAGCATACCGGCGTATTCCTGTGGCGAAGAGAGACAAGGCGGAGGCAGAGATTTGGAAAATGTACAGAGAGGGCCGAATTGAACATAGCAGTAGCCCCTGGGGTGCTCCTATTGTCATGGTGGCCAAGAAAGATGGCACACAGCGTTTTTGCGTTGACTATCGTCAGCTAAACTCTGTCACTATAAAGGATAGCTTTCCACTACCTCGGATCGATGAGTGCATAGAATCACTTGGTGGTAACCAGTGGTTCTGTACTTTAGATCTTGAAAGTGGGTACTGGCAGGTGGCGATGGATGAAGATAGCAAGTCGAAAACTGCATTCTTATCCAGTGTAGGGTTATTTCAATTCAAGGTTATGGCCTTCGGATTGTGTAATGCCCCCGCTACCTTCCAACGCATGATGGATCAGATGTTGGATGGCCTTCGTTGGAAATCATGTCTGGTCTATCTGGATGATATCGTGGTTTTTGGGAAAACTCTTGAAGAGTGCCTAGATAACCTGAGACTCGTCCTTGAGCGTATACGGGATTATGGTCTTCGTTTGAAACCCAAGAAATGTGAATTTTTCCGCAAGAAAGTGGAATACTTGGGTCGGATTGTGTCAGGCCAAGGCATTCAGGTGGATCCGAAGAAGATCCCAGGAAGTCGAGGACTGGCCAATCGCTAATAATGCAAGGGATGTAAGGCAATTCATCAATTGCCTCCTTTTACCGAGACTTCATGGAAGATTTTGGTAAATTGGGGATTCCTTTGCAAGGAATTGTAACCGCGGCAGGCAAGGATAAACGATATACTAAACCTATAGAGTGGACTCCTCGTTGCCAAGATGCACTTGATACATGCAAAGACTTGCTGATCTCTGCACCTATTCTGTGATATCCCTGTCCGAAATACAAAACGTCTTCGGTGGCTACGGATTTCGGCGGGTGGGTTCATCATAGATACGGATGCAAGTAGCTTTGGCAAGGCTGGGATTATGTCCCAGGTTCAAGATGGAAAAGAAATGGTTCTAAGTTTTGCAAGCAATAGACTCTCGAAGCCACAGAGAAACTATTGTGCAACGAAACGTGAGCTACTCGCTGTCTTAACCTTCCTACAGAGGTTTCAACATTACTTACTGGGTAATAAGAGCTTCTTTGTTTGGACAAATCACGCCTCTTTGCGTTGGTCACTCAATTTCAAGGATCCGACCAATATGTTAGCCCGCTGGCTACTCACCTTACAGGAATTTGGGCTGGATCAGAGCATGATATTGCATCGGGCAGGGAAGCAGCATGATAATGCTGATACGCTGTCTCGTTTACCTACCAGAAAATATGGAAGATCAGATTGCCTAGATTGCGGTGCGCATGATGCTATCATTGCCACTAATGCTGTTTCCCTAGGGACTCAGCAGAATGTGTTGCAAGAAGCTCAGCAAACTGATCCACTTGTAAAAAGATTGCTTGCAATGTTAGAGGGAACCGAGCCAATTCCTAGCAGGGAAGACCTTGCTGGTGAGTCGGCTGAGTTTTCGGACATTTGTGAAGCATCTTGGTAGTATGGAGTTGAGAGATGGTGTGCTATGTCTAGGTTGGACGAGACTAGCCACCGATAGGAAATACTGGAGGAAAATAGTCCCTGTTTCCATGAGGAAAGGGTATACATGGTCCTAAAACTTCGGGTCACTTCGGAACCTGCAAGAATGTCTGGTCAGTAAAGATGAGATATTTTTGGCCAGGTATGAGATATGATCTGATGCGATGGATACGTGCCTGTCCTGAAACAGTGGATGAGAAAAGGGCACCAGTACATGAGGGATAATCTCAGAGTATCTGCCGTTCACCAGATAAGAGATTATAACGAGCGTTCTGGGCCCCCCAGTTTTGAGGCGGGGGAGGTGGTGTACCGATTCTGTCCCCCCAAAGCGAATAAGAAGCTCGGACCCAAGTGGGGCGGGCCTTATAAAATCAGAAGGTTCATAGGAGGTACCACCTGTGAACTGGAGACAGCCGAAGGTCTAATGCGATACCATATCGACTATCTGAAGCCGGCTTTCGATGAAAATGGGCCGATTCAAGCGGTTAACTTGGATCGGGCTCCAGAATTCCGAAGGCAGGAACAGGCTGGTATGGAAATCTTTAGACTAGAGGCTGGGAGAGTGGTGCCAGGGAAAGATTGTCCTAAGAAGGTAGAGAAAGAGAAGATTACTGTAGGCGTCAAGCCGAGAGGTAGACCTAGGAAGATCCGAAAGGGTAGTTCCAAGGAAACCTCCAGTAAATCTCTGCCTCTAAAGAAAAGAGGGGGTAGACAAGGGAAATCTGTTGCCAAACCTGACAGTTCCTTAGCAGACTCGGGACTTACGGCTACCCCGCCTGGGCTTTTGGGTCCAGGAAAGGCTTTATCATATGAGAAGTCCAAGGTAGCTACGGTCTGTCCGAAGAAGTGCGGGAGGCCGAAGGTTCGCACAGATACGTCCGACCAGCCGGTGGCGCCCCCGGTCGTTTTGAATAGGAAGCGCGGAAGGCCTAGGAAACAGCTGGTCCAAGCTGCTCCTGTACCTCCAGTGCAGCCGAAGAAACGACCAGGTAGACCAAGGAAAGGAGCTGTGGTTAATGCAAAACCATCAGATCCTTCTTCTCCTGGCATAGCAAGGGCTAAACGTGTACGGAAGGCCCCAGTTCGGTTGCAGATGAGCTAATTATGGTACTGGACCGAGGGTAGGAATCTCCGAACTGATTTCTACCCAAACTAAAAAATCACACAACGAGAAGTCAGACGGGTGGTGGACCGAACTGAGAGCCGCCCTGTCCCCTATTGATAAGCAGTAAAAATGGACTTTATTCAGTTAATTCCATTTGTGACTGGGAGACGAACATGAGTCTCGGAAAGTACTTAACCTTACCCTGGGTACCGCTTGTATGTTGAACTGAAAATCCAAAACGTCTTCAGTGGCCACGGACTTCAGTGAAGCATCGGAATCTATTTATAAGGAATAGAGTGTTGCCTACGCCTGGGGTGGGTTTTGAGGAAATCGGAGAATGATTACACCTCTGCATCGTCTCAGCAGAGTCCCGAATAGCTGAGTGGGAACACGCGCCCAAAAGCTATTTTCAGGCTCAGAAGGTGAGCGCGGGAAGAAAATTGGCGCTGCAGTAGTGCGGCGACTGAATGCAACTCTGGCGTTGCAGTGGTTAAATACGCTGGTGTTTTACCGTTTCAGTCAGTCTACTTCCTGCTTCCGCGAAGCAAAGCACCGAGACTACCTCTTAGAAAGAGAACACTGCAGTAAGTTTTATCAAGTGATGATCCTTGTGAAATATATTGCCCTGTGTTTGTAGTCCCTTTGCTCGAGTAGTCAAGTTGCATGAATGCTGTGGGTCGTATATTAACTGTGTTTGGGGCACGTTGATAATGCGCGGGCTGGCGTGGGACCTATAGCGGCCATGTTGTTTTCGCCATTGGTGTAGGAATGAATGAACGTTACTATCCGAAGGTGTTAAACTAAACTTGAACAGCGTATCCGCTGCTGGTATACCAATAAACGTTCAGTCTTTGTGTTTTGGAAGTAATCAACCAACTCACTGTGCCTAAAGCGTGGGTATATTCGTGTAGTGAAGGTTTGGATTTCTCGATACCACTACGCTCTATGTGTGTAGTAGCTGTCAGCCACAGCCGAAGCATGTCCGAGAGGAGTCCGAACGTCCATCTGCAGCAAATAACAGGTATTTTCTGTACTTGTTTCTACCCATACCATCATTATACTTTCAGGTACCGATTGAATAGTGATGTCGACTTCAGGAGAATTCGAGAATATGACCGAGGACCAGTTGGCTGATTCCCTCAACGCCAAGCTGTCCGAGTCGGATCTAGAGATGGATCTGGACGGTTCGGACTGCGAGGTATTGTCGGACGAGGAGGCTAAGGTCTTGGAAGGGTCTCGGATCCTTGTTGGCATGGGTCAGCCTGACGCAGGTGGCTCTGGGACCGGCACCGTAACTTGCTGGGGCGCAATTATGGAGGCCGAGGATGCTAGGAAAGCAGCTGCTGAAGAGGATGCGGCGATGGTGACAGACATGGCTGAGGTTGAGTCCGAGACTCCCGAAGCTAAGTCTGTACCTTCGGCTGGTACCTCTAAGCAGAAGCCTAGATCCCCCAGAAAGCAGGACAAGCCGAGGATGAAGGATGGAGAGATGGTCGAGTCCCCGCGGACTCTATCTCCAGATCCTGCTGATTCCTCGGCGGCAGTGACTGTGGAGCTCATGGATTCACCGGCCAAGAGCACCCGGTCTTCTGCCCGTCAAGTTCGCAGGCCCCGGAGTTCAGACCCCAAGTCGAACTCGAAAGGCAAGGCACCTGCCCCAGCGACTGGAACTACTAAGTTGAAGTTCCGGAAGCTGAAAAAGGTCCATGTGCTGGTGAGGTGGATGTCCCCAGAACTGGTACTGGGAGATCCAAACCGACTCAGACCCCGGTAAAGTCTAGCATAGCGACTTCGGACAAGTCAAGTGCTAGTACTAGCTCGAAGGCCGCAGCCTCCAAGCGTCCGAGGACTGAGAGCCAGTCGAAGGCAGCTGAGTTGACTGCTCCTCCTGCTAAGAGGAGCAGACGTTCGAGGAAGGCCCAGAAATGGGTGGACACAACTCTGGCCGAACTGCCTTGTGCTTTGGAGACCGCTGCTCTGGTGGAAACATCAGAGACCGGCGTGAACCAGGCGTTGAAAGCCCTGCAAGTAGCTGCAGAGGATGCCAAGAGACAGGTCAAAGTGACCGTGGCGGCTCTTGTGACTCCTCTGAAAAAGCTTCAGGCGGTGAGGGCGAAGGTGGATGAGGTAGGCACGCTGAAAGAAACCATCAGTCAGCAGGCTCTCCTCATCCGGACTCTGAAGGCATCCAATCAGGAGAAAGAACAACGCATCCTGAAGCTCTTGGAGGAGAATACCAGACTCCAGGGCTTGCTTTTGGATGATTCGGACGAGTCCAATCAAGGTGTGAGCAGGTCGGAAAGTTCCCTGGGTGGAAAGCCAACCTCTCTCCCTGCCAAACCAGTTGAGGAAGCTCAAGCCTTGCCTTCTTCAGGCTCGGGCGAGACTCCTGGTTTGACCGTGGTGTCCAGTCGAGCTGGTGGGATGTTGGAGGTTAACGACCAACAAATCCATTTCCTCACCAATCTCCTGGACCAGATGAAGTCCCAACGTGAGCCACCCCAGCCTCAGAGAACTGTGGCTTCGGCTGCGTTGGGCCGGGCGCCTCCCGAGCAAGGTATGTTTGGCAGTATGTTCGATACTCCGGACAGACCTTCTGCGAAGGACTCGCCCGATGGACCGAAAGACGACGATGGCAATGGTGACTGAACGGAGGAAATGCATGGACGATGATGACTGGACCGCCCTTCGACCCGATTTAACCACCTCGGATACTCTTCGGATGCCCTGGATCCTTGGATACAGAACCTTGGTGTGAGGCGCCGAAATCTGAAACCAAGTCTGCAATATGAATGTGAATTCCTTTTTCAAAATAATTAATTTCTGTTAAGCAGAAAATTGTTTGTTTGCAAGGTAGTGAGGACACAATATGCTCCTGCTTGTTGAACACGAAGAGGTTTTCATAAAATTTTTCTTACTTCAAAGAATGTTCATTTTAATTAGGACACAGTATGCTCCTATATGTCGCAAGAAGTTTTCATAAGATTTATTTATTGTTCATAGTAGAGAGGACACCTTATGCTCCTACATGTAGATGTTTCAACTTTTTAATACCCTGTCGAGTTTTAAAAACGTATTTTTCAAACTCTTAAAAGAAAAGAGGGGGTATTGTGGTGTTATTGGGTTTCACTAGAGTTTATCTCTAGGTGCTGTCTGCTGTGGGTTAGTTCGGCCAATCTACCCCAGTGGGCAGTACTGGTCCGCAGTGACTTTTTAGTCTATGTATTAACTTTTACCTGTTGCATTTTACATATAACAGCAGTCCAGCTGTTGTTGCCAGAGTAACGGCAACCTGGGTTAACCTTATTTTGCTAATGGTTATGAATGTTCTTGTTCTTGTAACTAGTATCTTGTTACTCTTATATTGGCTTGTACCATGTTTACTTAAACCTGCATGTTGCCTCAGACACCTGTGGTCAAGGGTCACCTAGCTGGCTAGGAGGCCCGAGATCCTCGGACTGAGGTAGGATTGTGTAAACTGACGCTCAGCTTGCAATTCCTCACGAGAATAAAACCCTTTGCGAACAGGTAGTGACTGCCTTTTGTTCCATTTGTTTTATACATCGGTAAGGTTAAGGGATACGAACCTGCGAGATCACTACACATATTATATATTTCCACCCACAATATAATCTAATATTATTTCTTTTCAGTAAAACAGGTACGAAATTCAAAAACACTACTAATTTGCACAAATATCTACACATTTAACTTTCTTTTTTTTTTATGAAGAGAAATCATTTTTAGACGAAATATTCCTACTCCATCGTTGCCTAACATATTGAGATTGAATCTTAAACAAGAGGTTTACCTTGGTGGGATCAAACGCACCACTTGGTAAAATTTGTGCCATGTAGGGTGACTTGGGGATATCCTCTTCATCAGAGAGAATATGGACGGCATACTCGCCCGGTGCTGTGGGCCAGTAAGTGATATCCGCTGAACCGTCCCCTGCATCTTTAGAGTCAATCTTAGCCTGAGAAGGTCCCTCAATTGAAAAGCCTGAGAATCACAATGAACAGTCACCAATGTAAGTGCAATAAAAAATCATGAATTAAGATGACAGTAACTGACAATAAAAGATCTGGAAAAAAACACCCACAAATTGTTATTAACTATTGTCTACTTCAAGAAATAAAACTGTTTACGTGAAAGGAAATCATGAATTATAAACTAATTAGTGCCATTTATACCACAATATCCTCAAATTCCTTGAAATTCCTATGAATTATAGAGTATACAAAGATGCACTTCTATAAAATACAGACATTTTCCAACATATTATTGTTATATTGATTAACTTGAATACCTTCCCAGCAGCAGGGAAAATGGCCATTATTACACCCCTGTACTTTCAGCATTGTATGTCACACTTGGTCAAAGCAGTGCATAACATGTGAGTTATGTCACCCTGGGGACATACAACAAGTAGGTCCGCCCAAAACGTAAATTACTTCTTTTATTTTTAATTATTTATATTTTTTATTTATTAATGGGGTGTAATAAATATGGAACAAAGCTCGGGTGAAGTCTGTACACTTGTTAGTGACCTCGGGAGCACAGAAGATCTCGGGCTAACGCCCTCTAACTTCCCGCGCTCCCTCGGTCAATAACAAGTGTACAGACTTCCACCTTGCTAGGTTCCATCTATTTGTAACACCCTTACCTAAAAATGGGGAAATAAGCCTTGTGGAAAATATACGCTAAATCTCACTAACCCACATAATATTATGTGATGTGTTTCAGCAAAATGAGTCATAAGTCGCAAAATTGATATTTTTCAAAGTGTTTTTTCACAAGATCACATTATTGGAATTTTCTAAGTTTTGGAGGGTTCATCACTTATGGCTATATCAATCGATGTATCAAATATCAGGACAATCTATGTAATATATCCTTTCGTTTTAAAGGTCCTCTTATGGACTACATTGAGTTACTTTACTGGTTATTGACCCCCAGAAATATTGGAAACTATTTTTTTCAAAAACGAAAATTTCAAACTTAAGATCTAGAAATACTTATTAGATTATTAGACTGTTTACTATTATTGGAATCGGCTTGATCTCATCTTTTCAAATATAATGGTATCTCAAAATCTATTTTTTGCAACTTATGACTCATTTGCCTATAACACATCACATATGTGGAAATTAATGGTAGACTATCCAAGAAAGCTTTACTCACTACTGGTGTACACCAGGGATCAATCCTGGGTCCCTCCATGTTTATCTTGTACATTAATGATCTCCTTAATATCGAAATTACGTTTGCAAACTAATAGAATCGGTCACTATGGACTGTGAAAAAATGGAGCAATGGAGCAATTACAACAAACTAATCATGAATATACCTAAGACAAAATCCATGTTCTATTCATTGATAATGAAACACCAATAAATCTTAGTAGCCCATATTTGGATTGTGCTGGGGTTGTGGATAGTGATAAATTACTGTTTTGACCGAATCTAGAACATTATTTTAGCGGATCAAGCAGATAAAGTAACATATTTGAGCGGATCAAGTAAATTACAATAGCTGGCAGTGGTTCCAGTGTTTCTGCTCAGGCACTTACCCCATCACCTCGTTGTTTGTCATCAATTCCACGTTCTTTTTTGAACGTGTATAAGTCCTAGTCACTTAAAAGTCTTTCCTCCACTGTTTCCGATGGAAATATTAGCCAGTTTTAAGTAAAGCCTAGGCCTTGCCATAACGTGAGGCCATTAGACATTGTGCAAGCGATGTTGTGACACAAGGCTGCCACCCAGCGGCAACCAGGCAAATCAGGCCAGGCTGCTTCATAGAGCTTTGTAAGCATAAATATCACTCCCACTAGCTCCAAAATCACCGATAATGTTCCGAATATCATTGTAGAGGGATGAACCGCTTGCTGAATGGTGGTGAGCAACGAAATAAGGAAAAATCCATTTGTCAATTCCGGCAAAACATTGTCATGTTCGCCACAGTCGGCCATGACAGTTATAGGTTTAGAGTTTGGGGTTGGGTCAGGAATAACTTCCGGGTCAAGGTGTTTTCAAATCGAAGGAGGAGTGCGCTAAAGAGACTACAGTACACAGTGCAATGCCAAGTGCAAATTGTCGCCATGTGTGCTATGTCTGCCTTGCTCGCTCAAACTTAAACACTTATGGCTTCTGAAATCGCCTCAAATACTCTAAAAATTCACTATCGGGGTAAAACAATACTAGAATCATTTCTGCTGATTCAGATTTTTTATCTATTTCTTTTTCAAGTCCCTAGACACACTAACACGGCCGGAACACAGCATTCATAGTGCAAGCAATGTTGTGATACAATGGCTGCCGAGCAGCGGCAACCAGGCAAAAGAGGACAGGCTGTAAAACTGCTGCCCTGTGGGTTGCCTAAAGTCTCCACACCTTTTCCGGTCTGCCTTCTTCGCTCCAACGTAATTATGTATGGCTTCCACCATTCATTGACTCACATACACTAAAACTTCACTATTAGGGTAAAACAATACTCCCATCATTTCTACCGATTCAGGTTTTTTTTTTATTTCTTTTTTAAGTCCCTAAACACACTAAAACGGCCGGAACACATTTTGGTGGCGCCGACTGGCGTGTTATAAAGGAACTAAAACCCGGAAGCATGTTGGTTTGGTTTGGTTTCTAAGTACATCTAAAACGTTTTTTAAAGGGTCTAACGTTTGTCACTGTGTGTTTAAACAGTAGTATTGAATCCAAAAATCAGCTATGAAAGTGATTAATTCGCTCTGTTTGGTGTCTTCGGATTTTGTTGGAAAATAAACCCCTCGGCACTGACGGGCCTTGGGGTTTATTTTCCAACAAATTCCTGAGACACCAAACCTCGGGAAATGAATCCCATAATAATACCCTAATTCCCAAAATTAATCCCATAAAGATACCTACAACACTAACTGATGGTCAGAAGATATAATGGGTGTCAAAATTCAGGTATCTGTTGTTTAGATCAAGTTTAACTAAGGGTTGTGCTCTACTTCTTACAAAATCAATATCTTAAATATTGTATTGGCCTTAAGCTGAATATAAAAGAAAGTTTTATGCTACTTTGACTACATTAATTTCCGTTACCTATCATTGAACGAGAACTACCAGATGAACTGCACACAATTCCAAATAGAGCCTTGAAAATAGCACTTCATGCTCAACTTCATGGAGAAACAAAGACTCTTTTTCTTTGACCAACAAATGGAATTTAATCTGCTTAAACTCATATATAGAATGATATAGATGAATGAGAATGATACGATTGTTACCCAAATGCCTCATGACATTACATGAAGATTTAATGGCATTGTTCTTAAACAAGAACTCCCAAAATATGATCTGTATTAAAACTAATTTCTTTACTACAGAGCTGGATTATAGAATAACCTTCGGAGCTGGATAATGGAATAACCTCTCGCCAGAGCAGAGACAAATACATGATCCCCTAACCTTCAAGTGAAGGCTAAAATTACCTATATTTAAAGCAGTAACCAAGATATCAATAAACACTTAAATATTTATTTGTATATCTTGTATCAACCACATCATTATATATGTATAAGCCTCATCTCATCTCATTCCACTATCCCATGAACCTTGTTCTTCTATATGGCAATTTATTTACAAGTAATACTGCCAGGGTCGAGGTGTCAACCAGGCACTTGGCCTGAGCCTTGATAAAGACTAAAGACTAAAAAAAGACGGGTTGGCAAACACTATTAACAATTTATAACTACCTGGATAAATAATGTATTAAGGAAAAAAGATGAAATACAATTTTTAACTTACTAATTTAACTAAACAAATATCAAAAGCCCTCATTTGCCATTATTTCTAATTTCAAATTTTATCTACCTGATAATTATAAATTTAATTAATTGATCACTGATTTCCTACTCAATAAACAATGTTAAATGTGTGCTTACTAAGAGGTCCTGTTTCACCATTAGTTTCTACCGTGAAGACAGCAGGGAAACCTACAACTCCGCCAGTGAGACCAGGTCCATAGGCGCGGATCCTCGAGTCCTTGTATGGGTCAACCAACACCATGAATGGAGACTTGGACACATGCTGGCCGCCGTAGGTTACGTTGATGATGTAAGTTCCTGGCTCTTGTGGCATGTAAAGGAACTCATACAAGTTTGCTCCAGACTTGTTCACTCTGCATGGTATGTCCACACCTCCTGCAAACAACGGTGTAAGGAGTTGGGTTTTTTTTAAATAAATTTAATTGATCGACTTTTCACAAAGTCTCATTTGTCATGAAATTTCTACTGGTTAATACAGCAACGCAAACAGTCCAAATACTTTTTGTTGAAGTTTTCCAATTCTTTATAAGTGGATGGTTTTAATTGTTTGCTGTTGTTGTTGGTGAGAAGTCAAGACCTCACTCTTGTATTGATCAAGTTGTACACAACATAGCCACCAGCTTTAAAATCCAGAATAGCATTCCATAGCAGTGAGAGTTCTTATATTATTCTGTTTTTATTTGTTATTCCTATGCATGTAGCCGTGATGTTTATGTTTTTAATGTTGTCTGCCTTTCCCACCCACCCTTACAATGACAACCCAGCCAAGAGCCACCTTCTCTGCTGCTTAGACACATACTGTCTATGCAGCCAGACAGATGAAAAACAAAAGACTGGCAGCACGGCTGTGACTCAAACTTCTAACCTCACGCTCAGTAGGCGAGGGTGGAAACGATGGGGCCATAGAGTTTGGTTGGAGTAGAGTGGTTTGATTTTGCTGCTGATATAAGAATGGCCGAGGAAGGCTGGTATGCCCAATCGATGCTTGCATTATTGCTCAATGTATGTCTGGTGAGAACGATGACATAATCCACCTGCAACCTACCTGGACCAATGACCTGGGCTTTGCATTCTCCTGGGCCAGCACCCTCTGTGTGTACCTGGAAATCCCCACTGTCTCCAACCCTCACGCCTTTTGGCTGAACACCGCGACCAGTTACATAGCACTTCTTGGCATCGACGGCTGAAATTAGGCAATTCCTATTGGTAATCAAACTGAACCAAATTTAAGCAAATGTAGTATCTGCTATTAATCGTCACCTGAATGATTACAAATAACAGCACTTGAAACAACACAGATCTCTGAGTCCTTGCTAGCTTTACTAGTACATTTATATCACCAGCATGTTTAGCAACTAAACAACTTATTCAACACAGCATGTGAGAAGTATATAAACAATATCGTATGACATAAAAAAGGTGTATAAACAAGTGAGCAAAACAGTAAATGAAAGCTAGACATAAAAAAAAAAAAATATCAGACATAAAACTCAGTAGTGTCAACTAGCGCTAACTCCCTGCAGCAGGAGGTAAGATCAGCGCGCATCCAGCGGCGGACTGGCCGCTTGGAATTAAAGACTTTGATTAAAAGTAAACCCTGAAATGAAATATTAATCAACCAATCGAGTTGAATCTTGAACATTAAAATCAAGAGAAATTTCCAAATCTCGTCTGAACAATGTTATAGAGCATTTTAGCAGGTAAAAATCCCACGTGGATCAAATGCAGCAGGTAACTAGTAAGACCATCAGAATGTTACCATTAGAGTCGTTGTCATACATCTAATTTTTACTGACTTTTCATTTGAGAGAAAAAAAGGATCACTAAGAAGCCAGCTAGGTTGAAGGCCTATCTATGATGCCTAACTACTCATGCTTCTTCTCAGGATTCTTAAACTTGGGTTTGCCTGTTGGGGCTCAATTGGCGTTTGCTAAACATTTACAAAATGGCAAGCCATAAGAAGAGTCAGCAGCTAGTACACCTCACACACTCAACCTGTTCTTGTACCTCTCATTTCAAACTTGGTGCCTCAACCCTAATGTGGGTAACTGAGTACCTGGGATTTGTATTAGATAATAATATAAAATATAATGAGAGCAGTGTCTAGAAGGCTGTTTACGATGCCCACAAGTTTTTACCAGCCTGAGGATCTCTTCAGAGGCCGCTATACAAACATACAGTTAGACATATATCACCAGCATGTTTAGCAACTAAAAAGACATAAAAAAGAAAAATATCAGACATAAAACTCAGTTGTGTCAACTAGCGCTAACTCCCTGCAGCAGGAGGTAAGATCAGCGCGCATCCAACCCGACTGGCCACCTAGCCCCACTAGAAGCAGAGATAAGCCAGTTTACAAAATTGCTGTATCGGTTGCGGCCAAATTGAATTATTTCAATCCATAACACAATTTTCATTGGGAATTTGTTGGTCAATGATTTATTTAATAACTGTATTTATATAATGACTGTATCACTGTAGGCTAATGAAACATGCATTTAGACACCTAGAACATATTCCTAGCCCCATTGGGAGCAGAGATATGCCAGTTTATTTGACATGTTTGTTGGCGGCCATCTCAAGTTGTTCAAAATCAGGAACTTTACATCACATGGGAATGTGATATAGGGACCCCATAGATGATAAATCAAGAGGGAAAAACCTTTATCTGGGATTTGGGGGTTAGGCCACAATTTGCCATTCCACTACCGGACTAGTAAACAACCACAAATAATCAACACACCCCTTTCATACCAATTAACAAGATGCACATTTATAAATATGATTGGGTGCCCCCCTCCCATTTTACCCCACACACCATCCTCGAGACATTACATACCATATATCCCATCCCAATGTAATAAATATGCACAAAAGGGGGTAAACCTGAAGGTGATAGATTATATATTTATGATGAGTTTTGATTTTTTAGACTCACCCGGGGAGATATTGACTGGGAAGGGGCTGTTTGGAATATCCTTGCCGGCGAAGAAGACGTCAACGTAGTGGAGACCTTCCTCCCTGGGTGTGTACTCGACGTACCAGACTTCTGGGGCTTGCTTGCTCACAGTTGGCCGGACAGTGTCCTTGTGACCAAGTGGGTCCAGGATGACTACATCTACGACACCTTCACCTGCATCTGTGCAGGGAGAATGGTATAGGCTTATTAGACGTTTGGATATATTGTAAAGTTGGGGACCATCTCCCCATAGTATAGAGAAAGGACACAATGTTGTTACACAATTAGCAAGTTATTAAGTATTTCTCCTCTGCTCCAACCTCTGCTTGTTCCCACCCATCCCCATTTTAGGGTGTCCACTGTGGGTCCCTGGTCCCCTCCCTCTCCCATTCACTCCCTTGAGTCCACCCCGATCTCCAATCCCATATTTTCAAATATAACTATATCTCAAAATCCATTCGTTGTGACTTATGACTCATTTCCCTAAACCACATGGCGTATAGGATCTAAGGGGCGAAAAAAACAGGTCTAATTTCATACTTCATATTAACAGCCTTAAAGACTTTTATTTAGAATAAAGAAAACGGGCTCAAGGAAGCTAGACAAAATCAAACATATATATTGAAGACACAGAGTAAAAAGCAAACCTGTCCAAATGTCTAATTGTTACATAATTAGTAGGGTCATCTGGAGCACTTCTGTGACCGTTGAGAGTAGAGGTTGGTTTCTCAGTGGATTTGACATCTATAAAGGGTAAATAAAAAATTGAGCGGGGACGACCCTCGCGAAAGTGCGGGGAAAACCCGTGAGAGCCCCAAATCCAAAATGGCCGCCATCAACCATTATGAGAATTAATATTTCAATGGTTTGGCCTACCATACAGTCCAGTATATGGTTATTAGGGTTTTGGCGGTTGAGGAATTCGTATCTGATATCAGTTTGATGATTTGACCTTGCTTTGACCTTCAAATCCAAGATGGCTGACAATTTTCAGCTCAAAAGGGTCAGATTTTCAAAATCATCATAGAACCTTCCTAATAGGCTCTTATGAAAGCTCTTATCATGCTGAATTGACTTATGGAAAGTGAAACAAAAATCAGGACAACCATAGTTAACACTGAGCATGGGAAGCTCACCCTCAAAGCCCCCTGGGTGTAATAGAACAAACCCCTTTCAGACTAATGACCTTTCAGATTTTGTTTAGGAGAAATTAAACCAGGGACAAATAGCAAAAGACAAGTTTCTGAACTGTCTTGGGTATCATAAATATCCCTTATTGATATACTTAAAGGCCCAGAAAATCTAGATCAAGAAACATGCCCAATAAATGACAAATGACAAATAAAATACAAAATGGCTGCCACTAAAACTTTGGAACACCATAACTCAGATTATAATCAACATATATTCAAGTGTGAATACACTTTTTCTATGTTTTTAGACATGGGGAATCCAGTGCAATATAAATAAAGTCAATATAATCAAAATTTAGTAAGTTGGTATACTGATACTGAGAAATAAAAGTAAAAACTTCCTTAAATGCATCAAGTAAACTCAAAAAACACCTAACTCAGGGTATAATCAACATATATATTTAAGTGTGAATATACTTTTTCTATGTTTTTTATACATGGGGAATCCAGATCAATATGAATAAAGTCAATCTAATCAATATTTAGCAATTTATTTAGTTAGTATATGTGTTATGCTCAACCGACTACTTGGATGGTGAGGGAATAAAGAAAAAAAGTCAACTTTATCCAGTAAACTCAAGAAATCGATTGGGATTGTATTGTATAAAAAGCATTCATGACCAAGCACAATTGATATCATATTCCTGTAGACCTAACTGTCAAAGGAATCTCTTTTGACTATTAGTTAGTTTTTGATTTGAAATAAAACACAACAGGAACAATCAGTATGCCTAGTGATTAAGGCACCTGGCTTTAACCATTAGCTCCTGTACTGGTAATATAGTCGTCGTTGACTGCTGCTGTCACTCTTGCAGCTGCAGCAACAAATTTTTTAGTAGTTGGTCAGAAGCCGGAAGCAGGTTCAAAAGTAAAGTTTGGAATTATTTCATCTGTGAACTTCCATCCTGAGTACTCTGGAGGAAGGTGAACACACTTTGTTGTTTAAATCTGGTAGTACACTCTGTGATACTAGCAGTAGAACTTGGTAGTAGAATCTGTAGATTAATATATGTTTTGTGGACAGAAAGTTTTCCTCAATTTTTCTTTATTATAGAGGATGTAATTCAAATTGTAAACAGTATCCTATTCTCCAGCTTTCTCTATATCATCTTGAGAAGCTTTGTTATTGAACACACTTGTTTTGAAACACTGGCTAATTGGCAAACATCCTTAAAAGTATGCCTTTTCCTAAATCTAAACACATTTTGCTATCATGGACAACCTCTTTGGTGGAAGGTTATAACCATTATTAAATCATCAGCAGAGGACAATCCTAGCAATAAAATATGTACCTCCAATGTTTCTACACAGAGATGAGGCATTGCTAGAACAGATATACACACTAATAGCTGTGAGAACCCCTGGAAAGACTACTTGGATAGGATCTGCATTATCACGATGTCACACCATGTCTAATGCTAGCTAAGGATCTCCTAAAGGGAGGGTGACTTTAGAATGGTTATCTTGAAGTAAGTAATTATATTTAAGGTATCTTCACAGCTGAGGAAGTATTTGTCAATTCAAGCATGAATGAATCAATTTCTCCAAAGTTGTTGCAAATATCAATCTATCTCTTCAGGAAAAACTTTCAGGTATGAATGGGTGTGAGTTTGAAACCAGAGCTGGTATGAATTTATTTGTTCATGTCAAAGAGTGTACCAAGAGGGCAGATGTTACTTGCAGGCAGAGGCAGAAACGGCCCATGGTTGGAAAATCATGATTGGGAAATGCTAACAAGCATTTCATGGTCTGCCACCATCGCCCTACCAGTTTACAGCTCATGACTGCTCAGACAATAGCAGTGATGACAGTAGTATCAATGATGATGGTCAGTTACAGGAAGCTATAGATTCAGAGAAGGTCCGAGGAGTAAAGTACTGGGGATGGAAGTTCATAGATGGTCAATTCCGATCAGTATCCTAACACAATCCTGGTTAACTACTTTAATGTTATTCACTACATAAGGGAACGAGTTTGTTCTTGCAGAAAAAATAACTAGGAATGTACTAAAGCTTTTGGCCATTATAATGGTTTAACAGTTAGGACTACAGGAATATGATTCCAATTGTGCTTGGTCATGAATGCTTTCATACAATACAATCGCAATAGATTTCTTGAGTTTATTGGATAAATTTTACTTTTTTACTTTTTTCCTCACCATCCAAGTAGTCGGTTCAGCATAACACATATACTAACTAGATAAATTGCTAAATATTGATTAGATTGACTTCATTCATATTGATCTGGATTCCCCATGTATAAAAAACATAGAAAAAGTATATTCACACTTGAATATATATATGTTGATTATACCCTGAGTTATGGTGTTTCTTGAGTTTACTTGATGCATTTAAGGAAGTTTTACTTGATATTTCCCAGTATCAGTATACTAACCTACTAAATTTTGATTATATTGACTTTATTTATATTGCACTGGATTCCCCATGTCTAAAAACATAGAAAAAGTGTATTCACACTTGACTATATCTTGATTATATCCTGAGTTATGGTGTTCCAAAGTTTTAGTGGCAGCCATTTTGTATATTATTGTGATTTGGGGCATGTTTCTTGACCTAGATTTTCTGGGCCTTTTAGTATATTAATGTGGGATATTAATAATACCCAAGACAGTTCAGAAACTGTCGTTTGCTATTTGTCCCTGGTTTAATTTCTCCTAAACTAAACCTGAAAGGTCATTAGTCTGAAAGGGGTTTGTTCTAGTACCCCCAGGGGGCTTTGAGGGTGAGCTTCCCATGCACAGTGCTAACAATGGTTGTCCTGATTGTTGTTTCACTTTCCATAAGTCAATTCAGCATGATAAGAGCTTTCATAAGAGCCTATTAGGAAGGTTCTATGATGTTTTGAAAATCTGACCCTTTTGAGCTGAAAATTGTCAGCCATCTTGGATTTGAAGGTCAAAGCAAGGTCAAATCATCAAACTGATATCAGATATGAATTCCTCAACCCCCAAAACCCTAATAACCATATACTGGACTGCATGGTAGGCCAAACCATTGAAATATTAATTCTCATAATGGTTGATGGCAGCCATTTTGGATTTGGGGCTCTCACAGGTTTTCCCCGCACTTTCGCGAGGGTCGCCCCCGCTCAATTTTTTATTTACCCTTTGTAGATGTCAAATCCACTGAGAAACCAACCTCTACTCTCAACGGTCACAGAAGTGCTACAGATGACCCTACTAAATGTCTAATGCTGAAAAAAATATTTAAAACAAACAAACAAATTCAAAATTGTAGTCAAAAGTCAAATAGGACGAAATCTTTAATACATTATACGTCTGTATCTTTAACTTGTATCATCCAAACAATTCAGTTTAAATTCACTATTGCTCAAATCAAATCAACCTCATCAAGTAACAGTAACACAGCGATGGGCGGAAGACCATGGTTATTCTGTATTGGATTGTCATCTGTGAGCCCATATCTCAATGTAAATGCCATTTGTTTTATGAACTTCACTGTACAATGTACTTGTTTTTGTTCATAACTAAACTGTCTTATTGCAGAAGATGTGCTGTATAAAAATACTAATTAAAAAAAAAAAAAATGGAGAAATGCCCTGCCCTAATCAATATCTTTAAAGTACTGTTTGCATTGCGGATTTCTCATCTGTTTACACATATGAAAGTGCAATTGAACAGTGCACACTTACCGTTTGTGAAAACCTCAAAGTAAGTTTTCTTTTCGACAACGTTGCCAGTATTCTCGATACCGGGTCCCTGTGCGTGGCACTTAGATGCGTCCCCAGGTATTGGTTCCACTCCTGCTGTCTTGGGGCTCTCCTGACCCGCAGACTTTACAAGGACCTGAGGCACAAGAACTAATCATTAAATATGGTTCTGCAATATGTTTAATAAATGTGGAAATAGTTAAATGAAAGACAATAAGTTCCTCCCTCTGTGTTGAATCTCTATCTCTGACACGCCCCCTTCATCTTGGATTTCTTTTCCCATTCTGTTGCACTGCAATGATAATGTAATAAACAAATATATAACATACTTACCGCCTGGTCGCCATATGCTGCCTTCTGTTCTTGTATGGGATGACGGTTAGAGGTGCCCTGGCTCAGTACCTTACTGCCATGGCCAGCATCCTCCTCCACTGTACAAGCACATCAGGATCAAAGACAGGAAGAGGTTGATGTGTATTAATAAAACCCAAGGCAAAGCAGGGCTATCAACATTAAACATCAAATAATTTACAGAGATCTATATGATAATTATGGCATTGATAGTATAGTGATAACTACAAATTAGAAGATGCTACTACATGTATATGGTATGATGAATGTTATGCCCTTGCCAATATCAGGTAGGGATGTTTTGTCCCCAAACGGACAAGATAAAAATATATCATTGTACATATCCAGCAACTCGAACATTTTTCTTTATCAAATATCATTTTTCTTTTCTAAGATATTCCAACACATAATCAACATGACTTATGGATATCCTAATATCCGAAGAGACTTTCTTTTCTTTCCCCCACATAGCCATCATTCTTAGTCCAGAATCAATTGCTCATTTTCTTATACTACTATGTGGTGTCTGAGTAATGGCACAGAGTCCCTTAGGCTATTCTCATAGACTAGAAATCCAACCAAAGTAAAGTTGGTTATTACATGACTATTATATTACATTTCATTTCTAAAGTTGAAATTGTTAAAGAATGATTAGTTTAATAAGTCTTTTGTAGGTAATGCCCAACAAATAGTGGTTGTGTGTGGATAAATTGCATTTATTTGTATATATTGATATTTTTTTGATTATAAAAATAATCAATGTGTGCAAGTCTATCCATGACAATTAGAAAGTAAGCGAAAAGGAAACAGTCCTAACTGTCATATTTGAAAAAAGCAGCTGCAATGTGTCATAACAGAAGATGATACAGGTCATAGGTAATAGGGGAGTGGTAATAGTAAAAAAAATCTTGTAATGGGAGAAAAGATCTCAGTAATGAATAAATAGTCGGTGCCATGAAACTATTTGTTCCAGGAATAGGAATATCTGGTCAGTAATAGGAAAAAGTGACTTAGTAATGTATTTTTGCTAATGTCTAATATGTGAAAATAAAAGAGTAAAAGTTGGTAATATTACATATACCATACAGATGACAACATAGTAACATAATGTTACATAACACTCATCCTTCCCCCTCCCCCTCTCCCCCTGCCACACCTCCCCTTTCTCCCTCCCAATCCCAATGCTTTGTACAAGCAGAAAAACAGTTGGAAACTTCACACATTAAAAGAACATCTGTGACCAAAAATAGGTGATCGCCATTTATATAATACATTTTCATTTATGATGTTTACCATTTCCATTTCCATTTCCAGTTGCATTTCCATTTCCTGTTCCAGTTCCACTTCCACCTGCACCTGTATGAGTAATCAATGTAATCTTAATAATATGGACATACCATGGACAATGTGCCTCTGGCTGGGTGATAATGGCCATGGTCAGAGAAAAGATATCATGGATTGCCTCTGTTGAAATATGCATCATGTGGACCTTTCCCCTCTATTTTATCTACTCTGTAAATTGCATCATGTTTGATATAAACAATTTGCAGGTCAGCAATTTGCGCTTGGTGATTTTAGGCCGTATAAATTATATTCTTCAAATGTTTATATTCCACAAGAGCTCTTCATAGAAATATTTGTATGTCTACTGCTCTCAGCCAGATTAGTACTACATTTTGAGACATGTTCTTGGAATCTGTTATGTCCCCAACTGTTGTTCTACTCTGTACAGGTCCGTCGACCCTGTGTGGAAGACATTATATATAGTGGTTTGTGAAGGTATCTCGGGTGAAAATGTGATGTGTTTCAGGAAAATGAGTCATAAGTCGCACAAAATAGATTTTGAGATACTATTGTATTTGAAAAGATGAGGTCAAGCCGATTCCAATGATAGTAAACAGTCTAATAATCTTATGAGTATTTCTAGATTTTAAGTTCGATATTTTCGTTTTTTGAAAAAAAAGTTTCCAATATTTCTGTAGGTCAATAAGCAGTAAAGTAACTAAATGAAGTCCATATGAGGACCTTTAAAACTAAAGGATATATTACATAGATTGTTCTTAAATTTGATACATCGATTGACATAGCTATAAGTGACACGCTCTTCAAAGATCAGAACATTCCAATAATATAATCTTGTGAAAAAAACGCTTTGAAAAATATCAATTTTGCGACTTATGACTCATTTTCCTGAAACACATCACATATGTGGTTTGTGAAGGTATCTCGGGGGAAAATGTGATTTTGAACACTTTTTTAAATTGGGATCTTCACACTCTATGTTTGTTTGTTTGTTTATTTGTTTATTGATAGCATTTCATTGGTACAGCATATCCAAAATATTACAAAAAATTAGCAGACAAATTCATATTAATTATTATTAATCATTATATTAATACATCCTTTAAGCATTTAACGATAAAGGTATCGCCTGGGAATGGGCCTGTTGGGAAATAGAAGAGATAATATGAATGGAGAGAAAGTGGGGAGGGGGAGCATGAAGAAGAGGGGAGGGAGAGGGGGGATTGGAGATTGGGTTGGGAGAGAAAAGAGCAGATAATTATGAGAGACAGAAAGGAGGGGCGGGAAAGAAGGAGAGGATGAGGTGTGGGGAGAGAGAGGGACCGTCCAGAGGACGGGTACTTTGCTAGTATTATAATATTTCCCCAAATGCCTAGGAGATCCCCGCATACCCCGGGTCGGGGGATGAACTTACAGGTGCATAGGCTTGCATAACATGATCCAGGGAATCTTACATCACTAACTAGAGCTTTTATTACAACTACATTGCAATGGTGTTGAGATATATAATGATGTATATGACATATTAAACTTTCCATACCAACTAAATTCCGTCAACAAATTTGAAATTGTGTACTTTATTACAAAATTGTGCCAATTTGTTTTGGTGCAAACTGGAACTAATTCCTGAATTATTTTCAATATTTCCAACTTCTTATAACCTCCTGATTTCTTAAAGAAATTGAGGATGAGATAATAGCACTGAATAGATGGGTATATCATGTTAGTATGGGTCCAACAAATCTATTTCACCCTGAATCACACTGCAGAAGAGCAAAATACAGAAATAAAGACAATACGGTGAAAGACCGATGAAAATAATAGTTAGTCAAGTTGGTATGTAAACCACCCCAAACCTCCCCTTGATTGAATTGTTTCTTTATTTACAAAGCATTATCAAATCAAATTCATGATCAACTGAATATAATTATTCATATCAACTCAAATAATGCTGGCCATAATGTTGTACCTTTAGGATTCTCCAGTGTCTGGATGAAGTTGTGGAAGTCTACCACAGCCTGCTGGTGAGCCGTGCCATTCTTACCTGCAAGGTCAAGCCAAGGTTAAATCTGACAATGGACTCATATGTAGTGTGTTTTAGGAAAATGAGTCATAAGTCGCAAAATTGATATTTTTCTAAGTGTTTATTTCACAAGTTCACATCATTGGAATGTTCTAATTTTTAGAGGGTTCATCACTTACATCTATATCAATCGATGTATTAAATCTATGTAATATATCCTTTAGTTTTAAAGGTCCTCATATGGACTACATTTAGTTACTTTACTGTTTATTCACCCCAAGAAATATTGAAACCTTTTTTTTCAAAAACGAAAATATCAAACTTAAAATCTAGAAATACTTATTAGATTATTAAACTGTTTACTATCATTGGAATCGGCTTGATCTCATCTTTTCAAATATAATGGTATCTCCAAATCTATTTTTTGCGACTTATGACTCATTTTCCTGAAACACATCACAATTATAGGAGAGTAGGATAATGTGACCAGTTCTAAGGAGGGGCAGAGGAGGAGAACTATGAGAGGTGTGAGAGAGAAGGGAAGACTGAGATGGAAATATAGACGGAGCAAAGGAGAGAGATGGATAATTAAGAGGGAGAGGAAGAGGGAAGAACAGAGAGGTAGGGAGAATAGGGGGCGGAATTGAAAGGTGAGTTGTGTGAGGCTGGAAGGACAACAACAAGAAATGAACGCTGCTGGGGGGAAAGTATACAATATGAGTACATGGGTCAGATCTTTAGAAAATGTGCAATTCATCTTCACCAATCCTCTCAAATAGTCCAAATTTAAGACAAAAATCAAGGTCAAAATACAATTCAGCCTATCCAAACAGATTGATAGAATCAATGCAATGCCAAATATACTCAAATTTACCTAGTATTGACCAAATTACAGCCTGATTCAGCAGAATTTATTAAATGTGTACAGCTGCCAATTGTACATTTTCTGAAAATCTGACCCTAATGTATAATAGGTGGTGATGGCATAAGACACCAAGCTGTACTGTACAACATTCCCCTAAACATGGTATTATATACTAAGTAAGGATCTTATTTTATAATATCAAAATAGTACAAGATCCCATTGATTTACCTTTAGACAATAGATTCTAAATAGTACAAGGTCAACTCAAGGTTATATCTGACAATATACTCAAAATAGTACAAGGTCAAACCAAGGTTCAATCCCACTGATTGACCTTCACTCCTTCAGACAATCAACAATCTACTAAAGGAATACAAGGTCAAGATTTAATTCCACAGATTCAGAGAATAGAATCAAACCTGTACAAGGTCAGGTCAAGGTAAAATATAAATAATTCACCTTCAGGCAATGGGCTAATAACTGAATTGGTACAAACATATCTTTTCATGAAACAGTTTAAAAGCGAAATGATTAAAAAATAATGTTGTTTGATTTTCCAAATTTCAATGATACCGTTTTAGCAGATTCTTTAAAATTAAAGATATGGTATTGTACTTGTCATTGTACTTACTAGGTTTGTTGGCGTGTTTGTTGGCGTGTGGTCGAGCTAGAAATATCAGAATGGAGGCATGAGTTTCATGATGGTCAGGAGAAATCATACAAAGTACTTCAAGGGATTTTCTAAATAATATACTTTGAAAAATAACAACTTTGCGATTTGTGACTCACATTCCTGAACCTCATCACATATGTTCAAGCTAAATATTGATGAATGTCACTAGGATATTGGTGGACAGTTCCTAGCCAGTATTTCCTAACGCTAAGAGAATATCCTTAATATTATCACAGGTTACTGTGATGATTTCTATCCAACTAAGCACTGTTGCTCATAATTGATGTAATTGTAACCATGCCTGAATACATTATTGAAACCACAGTTAATGCACCCTCCCTTCTAGCATTATCACTGCTTTAAAGTGTCAGTAAACCCCCAAATATTATGAGCAATTCCATTTCCTTGCTATTATTGAAATGTAACCGCCCCGGTTTTACTTAATTCAAGTTATTATTTAGTGAGTTTTACCCATTTAAAGGAGTGAAAACGTAGTTCCACAGTTTAACGCTCCATTCAAGGCACCACTGTTTGCCTACGTCATAAAGGTGCACCAATCTTGAAATGTACATGCAATGAACATAACAAACAAGTCTCATAATTGCTGCTAGAAAGAAGAAGGGTGGGGTGGGAGGAAGGTGTTTGATCAATGCAGTTGTGCAGACCAAAACAACACTGTGTTACATATAGTTCTCTGGTCAAAACAATGGCTGAAAGCAGTAACAGTGAACTGTTTCAATTGCTGGGATAATGGGGGGAAAGGTAGGGATATTATGTTCATTTCTGGCGCACCTTTATGATGTCACACAGCACTCTCAGTGCCCTCTTGTGCTAAACAGACCTTTTCAACTAAGCTTTCCCATTTCGTGCCTGTAAGTGACTATAAGTTAGACATAAATGGAAGTAAGAAAATTGAGACTTGGGTGTTGTATTTATGGCTCCATGAAGTTTGTTGTCCTAAAAGTGACCAGGAACCCATTGACTGACCCTTTAAAAATGCACTATAAACGATGTATGCGCACATCACATACATCTTGATTTCTGTGCACAAGTATCGACAAGTTAACATATATGCATTGGTTCTATGTGTTGTCAAGTCAGTTAACTTATGGAAGTAGTCAAGCCGGATCAGATCATCAGAAAATGCACAATCTAAAGTTCTACAGATCTATCAAATTCTGCTAAATTAGAGTGAAAAATGATAAATATTGAGTATATCTGAGTGTATTTTGTATGATATTCATTTTTTTCTGGTTGGCAGCGAATGTGGCGGTGATTTATGTTTACATACCAGACCCATGGCTGCCATAAGCCGGGAGAATCAAATGTACAGGTCTATTAGGACAGATGGCATACAGGTGTCCATATAGGTTCCAGCTTCTCCATGCAATGTATATACACAAATTCCCATTCTGTGCATACATTGCTACAGATGTTACATTGTCATACGTAGCGAATCAAAAATGTAAATGAAGAAAATGAGATTAACAGCCATCTGTCACCAGGTTCTCCTGATCACATAAAAAAATATTTGCCACATGTTGGCTCCATGAACATGGAATATAATTATATAGTCAGAATGTTCACAGCTGATATTCGTGTTTTGCCAGTCATTTTAGTAGATATGGAAGGTTTATATGGACATAGAATACCGCCAACCATACATATATAATCTTGATGTATACTTTGATAATAGTTGATGAAGGAATTCAGTGCTTAATGTCATGTACCTAGTCTTTTTTAATTTATTTGATCAAACTATGAATTGAAAATGGCATTTTGGCCAAAAAAACACAGTTTTAAGGATATAATTGGGTCAGTTTTTTCAAGTGTGCTGTTTTGCCTAATTATCATATTTGCTGCTCTATCATCGTCAATATGCGTTGGATCTTAAGAATATTAGTCTCATATTATTCCTATGAACAAGGGCTTTCATTCCATGTATACTCTTCCTAGGCTGTTCCAATATTTAGTGTCTTAAAATTCTGAAAACTCTTTTTTTGCATCATTTTTCAATAAAAAAAGCAATGAAGTAAAATATAAATGATCTGCACAATGCCTAAAACATTTTTCTGCATGTTTCTTTTCTTTTCTCCAATACATCTAGGACTAAATTAGTTATAATTTACTTTTTGAGCATATGAACATGGTAACAACCTCCAGAGTGACCTCCAATAATTTCCAACCATCAGAGTAACGCATGAAATCCCTTTTTTTACATGAATGGTTAGAAATATATATTTTTCAAGTATGTATACAAAACAGTATATTGGAGAAGGTATACATGTATTCTTTAATGTATTAAAATTTCCACCTGATATTTTCAAAACTTTTGAGTGAGGAAGAGGTTATTGTATAGAACCCACATTTTCCAACTAAAAGGGATTTCATGCGTTATGGCTGAAAAATGATGCATACAGGATAAACAAATAAAGGAAAATAATTTGTATAACTATGTTCTAATCCCATTTCAATCTCCCTTGTGGTATCACTACACGATTTGGTGATAATCTTGATTCAGGTACAATAACAGGCCAATAACCCTTTAAATGTCCCTTAGTAACGCATGAAAGCCCTATATAAACTGGCAGTAACACCCTCAGTAACATCTGCATATATAGTAGACAAGGTGACCCAATATATTTATTTGGCTGTATTTCTGGTTTGAAAATGAGTGTAAATTAGTTGAGATTCTATTTGAAGTGATTCAAAGCATATTACTTGCTCAACTGATTGAATTATTGTGTGTGTTTAAGCATAACGCATGAAGGCCCTTCAATTATCATTGCTTATGGTGGCTCAAAAGATATGTCAATGTATCTCTCTTTGAGTTGAAATTAATTACATTTTAGTTGCAAATGCATTTGTAAATATTTAAAGCAAGGTGAAGCTCATTTTTATTTGATAAAACCTGTTGAACTAAATTATTGTTCTTTTGATTTACATTGTAACGCATGAAATCCCATCCATAACCATGACATAGGGTGGCCCAAAATTTATATATTAGGCTCTCTCTTTAAGATGAATGTAAAATGTATTAATTTTGATCTCATTTCGAATTATTTATAGCAAAGTAATGAGGAATTCACTTACATGTAGGCTGTTCAACTGAATTATTATTGTGTTGATTTACACAGTAACGCATGAAATCCCTTCAATGATTTCAACAAAGGCTGGCCTAATATATATTTTCAGCTGTTTTATTGGACTGAAAGTCATTATCAATTAGTTTTGATTCCATTTGAAATGATTTAAAACAAGTTGATGCTATTTTTAATTCATGAGGCTTGTTCAACTAAATTAGTATTGTGTTTTCCAACATAGTAACGCATGAAATCCCTTCAATAATCATGACAGAGTGTGGCCCAAAATATACATCTTGGGCTCTCTCTTTGGGTTGAAAGGAATTTGCATTAATCATGATGCCATTAGTAATTATTTAAAGCACTGGGATGATACTTTTTATTTCATAAAGGTTGTTCAACTAAATTAATATTGTGTGGGTTTATAGAATAACGCATGAAATCCCATTAATGATCTTGATATAGGGTGGCCAAAAATATATTTATAGCTGTTTCTTTGAAGTAAAAGTCATTATAAACTAGTTGTTATTCCATTTCAGATGATATAAAGCAAGTTGATGCCAATCTCATTTCAGAAAGACACTTCAACTAAATTAGTATTGTGTTTTCCAACATAGTAACGCATGAAATCCCTTCAATAATCATATCAGAGGGTGGCCCAACATATATATCTTTGACTTTCTCTTTAGGTTGAAAGTAATTAGAAATTAATTTTGGTTCCATTTGTAATGATTTGAAGCCAAATGAAAGTATTTTCATTCCATAAAGGTTGTTCAATTGATGTATTATTGTGTTTCACACATGAAATTCCTCCCCTAGGCACAATATAAGTGGCCAAAATATATATATTCTGCAGTAGTTTTGGATTAAAAGTAATAATAAATGGTTATTTGTGCCCATATAAGTTTCAAACATACAATTTATAGGTTTTACAAGCCATTCCCTTCAGTTAAATTAAATGATTTCAATATTTTCCAACAAATTTGGGATTTCACGTGTGACTGTATAAAAGAGGAAATTAAAAAGTGACATGAGAAGACAACCACAGGTCCGAATTTGTTGGAATGAAAATTTTCCCAGAATGTCAACACCAGTATATTATGACCCAAGGCCAAAAAATATATTCAAGGTATTCTAAATTTCTCCCCTTTCCCAGATCCCAAAATAGCAAAACAGCACACTTGAAAAAACTGACCCAATTCGTTTAATACTCATGTTAGATATATAAAAGTACATATGGCACGACTCGTCATGGAGAGATAAATACATCTGGAGGGTTTGATTCTCACTAATTGATAAATCTGGTAAGTTACACGTCCGTAAAGGTGGAAAAAGTGATTGAGCCCATTTCGTGAGAACTGCTCATATATGTGATGTGTTTCAGGAAGATGAGTCACAAGTTGCAAAATTGCTATTTTGTCAAAGTGTCTTATTCACAAGATGTCGTTATTGGAATCATTTCATTTTTCGGTGGCTTAACGTTGGTCGAAGCATGAATACATTTCCCACATTCCCAAATAGTTTATGATTGAAATGATTCATTGCCAAATTAAAGGTCATAGGTTGTGTATAGGTTTTTATTTTCGGAAGTGTACACTTTCAATAACATATCAACTTTTGCACCGAAAAAGGGGGTGGGTCTCCTCTATGTAACCATAGATCTTCCTGAGGGCCCCCCTTTGGAAAAAATAGAGTTACGTTATTGAACAGATACAGTAGTAGTTGGTAGATAGATAGATGCAGCGACTACATTAACGTGATAAACTAATATGGCAGTAATAACAACACAAGTAAGACAAGCACAATAAACAATAAATTGGGCAATCTAGTGCCATGAAGATCTAGTTTCTAGGTAATTTGCCTACCTCCTCACTTTTAACCCAGATCTTTATGTTTGGTCATGCGAGAGGTTTAACTCCCACAATTAGGAGGATTTCAAGCCTGCCGGTATTGAATATATCTATGGTTCTCTAAGGTCATCTAATCTAATATATATGCTCAAGAAGGGTTTTTTTGTCACACATGTTCCGGGAATCTGCGATCTCCCCAGCTGTCTTGTCATTTTGAAGCCTTTTTTTAAATCGGGATATCCACACTCTATTCATAGTCAGGGAAGAAGGTATGGCCAAACCAATGATCATGTGACCCAGAGGCAATAATCAATGAGCCCTTGACCCAATTGATCATGTGACCCAGAGAGACAAGGGGAGAGTATGTATAGGCGAGGAGAGGGGGAGGGAGAAGAAGAGAGAGGGGGAGAGGGAAAGAGAGAAGAGGAGGAAAGGAAGAGAGAAGAGGAGGAAAACGAGGGGAAGAAGAGAACACAGAAGGGAATGGTAAAAAATAAAAAACAGGGAAGGAGAAAGTGAGAGATCAGACGGGGAGGGGGAGAGCGAGGAAAAAGAGCGAGGACGAGGTGAGGGTAGAGATCAGAAGGGGAGGGGGAGAGTAAAGGTGCAGAGGGAAAGGGAGGGGGGATCAGGTAAGAAGAGGGAGAAGAGAGGGAGAAGGAGAAGAGGGGGAGTGAAAAAGATGGGAGGGAGAGGAAAGGGGGAGAGGGAGAGAATGAAAGAAGCACAAGGAGAGGGTGGGAAAATTGGATAGGGAGAGGGAGAAACGGATACAGAGAAGAGATATATTCCAACAAGAACACAAATTGGCTCTATAACTATGTTAAAAAATTCAACAATAATGATACTAATTAATAACTATCATTTATAACGCCACAAACTTTTCCATATCACTGGGAAAAAAATAATACAAGTTCAAAATGCAGACAGCTAGGTATACCACACCACACGGTCCCTGTACTGCCCGTCCACCGACCCCTCCACACTCTTAAAGTGATTATTGGCATCTAACCACCAAGAATTAGATTCCTAACTAACTTCACTAACAAGCAGGCGAAGAACGCCAAAAGACGACGCTGTGATTCTTGTATACTGCTTTTAAAAAATAGAAAAAACGGTAATAAGTAGGCTCTATAACCATGATAACTAATCTAATAATGATATTAACAATGATTATAACAATTAATAATTATAAGTAAAAAGGGTAATAAAAAGATGGAACCTAGCAAGGGGGAAGTCTGTACACTTGTTATTGACCGAGGGAGCGCGGGAAGTTAGAGGGCGTTAGCCCGATATCTTCTGTGCTCCCAAGGTCACTAACAAGTGTACAGACTTCACCCGAGCTTTGTTCCATATTTATTACACCCAATTAATAAATAAAAAATATAAATAATTAAAAATAAAAGAAGTAATTTACGTTTTGGGCGGACCTACTTGTTGTATGTCCCCAGGGTGACATAACTCACATGTTATAAGATTCCTAATATGAACTAACTTCACTAACAAGCAGGCGAAGAACGCCAAAAGACGACGCTGTGATTCTTGTATACTGCTTTTAAAAAATAGAAAAAACGGTAATAAGTAGGCTCTATAACCATGATAACTAATCTAACAATAATTGTTATATCATATTACGTAATGATGACGTAATAGTGATTAACCACATAATAATTAATAAGCTAATTAACAATGAATTACAATAAAGATAATTACCCCTTAGATAAATAATTAATTGCAGTACTATGGAAGTCTAGATGGAGAGGATCGGGTAGCAGCAGGGGACAAGTAAGGGATATAAGCTTAACCATGTGAGACAGGATCACTGATGTGAATCCAATGTATCGAGAGTGCATAATAAAATAGTCAGTCGGTTATACAAGCTGAAGGACTCCGGACTCCAATGATATTAACAATGATAATAACAATTAATAATTGTAAGTAAAAGGGGTAATAATGAACATACTCACCTTGCCCGGGGCACAGGCATGCGGTCACAATGGCGGCCAGAGTGAGGAACTTCATGTTGTTGATTGGAGGCGATACAGTGGGTGACTATTAGGTGCCTGGTATTTATAGGTGGGAAATCTCTTATTGCACTCTTGCACTTATTGATTATAGAGAGTTGCAGCTGGACCTAACACAAGCCAAACTGGTAGAGTTGACACTTGGCAAACATATTGCTGCTGCCATTAAGTTTGTTCAGCTTTTTAATTTGGGATTGAAATTTTTTTTTAATGAATAGCATATGTTTGCTTACTTCTGCGGCCGGCATGGGAGGAGCCTATTGAATGTGAGTCAGCACCCATGGCAGTGTGCGGGTCAGATTGTCAGAAAATGTACAATCAGCAGCTCTACACATTTAGTACATTCTGCTCAATTAGGCTGCAATTTGGTCAATACTATGTAAATTTGAGTACATTCTGTTTGATTATTCTGTTTGGTTACGTTGATCTTTATTTTGAACTTTATTTTCGTCTGAAATTTGGGTTATTTGAGAAGATTGGCGAAGATGAATAATACATTTTGTAAAATTCTGACCCATGATATCATTTAGATGGTTTTCAGAGTAAATAATTAAATGTTTGCACGGCAGATACAGAGGGAGCCATGTAGAGGGATCAATTGTCACACAGCTCAGGACACAATTTTTTGTTCTTAAACAATTTTATTGATAGCCATTTCACAGGTGATACATTTCATGCAACAAAGATTGTTTGTCTAAAATAGGAACAACATTTGTTTTTAATGAAATTTGCTCACTTCTGGGCCGGCATGGGATAAGCCTACCGAATGTTCAATGTGTTTATGGAGAATTAGTCATAAGTCGCGAAATTGATATTTTTCAAAGTATTTTATTCACCAGATCTCTGTGTACGAATGTTCTCATCTTTGGGGTATATAATGCTCCAAGTCGTATGAATATGTGTACCAAATTCCAAGGCTTTGTGTTAAATATATTCATACATTCCTAAACTCATCCTATAGAGTATACTAGTAAATATCCACCCACAGATATTGCAAAATGGTCTTTTTTTCAAAAATAAAGAATCTTAAAATATAGAAACACTTATTGGATGTTCTAGTGTGTGCCATCATTAGAATCAGCCTAATATCATTTTTTCAAATGTGATGATATCTCAAAGTCCAGTTTTTGCGACTTGTGACTCAGTTCTCTATAACACATCACATATAGTTCCAAATGGTTTTCAGAATGAATGTTTACACAGCAGATACTGAGGGGACCACAAAGAGGGTATGATCAATCTTTACAAAACTCGGGACACAGAATTTTGTTCTTAAACAATCTTTTTGATAGCCATTACACTTGATACATCTCATACAACGACAATTGTTTATTTAAAAAAGGATGGCAATAGTATCAATACTTAATGCAACAATTAAAAAATTGATGGAAAAGCAACTCAACTTAATGCAACAGTTGCAACTTTTTCGGACATTTACCATCTACATTTTTTTCCGGGGAATCCAATCTTCCCCTCCCCGGATATAAATTGACATACTCCAAATTGATATTTCATTGACATACCATAACGCTTTGAACTGTTTATTTATGTTTCGACGTCCTTACAAACCTATGGCATTATCTAAAACAAATCTTATAGGGCCTATGTGTGCCTGTTCTTTGCTGTGTTATTGGTAGCGTGTGGCAGTTCTCGTCACATATTATTGCTATCTCAGTATCTGCTATAATTGTGCGATTCTACCATGGTTTGAATTGCATACAAATATATTTCACCGATTCTATTTATGGAATGTTCTCTCTAAGACAGTTATTCTCGTGTATGTGTGAATGCCTGTATATTAGAATTGGCTGATTTATAACAACTCAGTCTTTTGCTAAAGATAACCTGAATTTAATTTTGTTTTGGAGACCAGTTCACGTCAATCTCTAGGGCTTGTGATTAGGGATATTTCACTGTCTAGGATGTTTCACTGTCACGGTGCAAATTGCTATATGTTTATCGTTCTTTATACAACTGGTTTCATTTTGTTTTGAATGCCACCGAAACGACCAATGGCTTGTTTCTAGCGCCTGCGAAACGCCTGCTATGTACCAGCAATGCAGAGTCTTTGCCTGTATGGTGTATAGTGTTCCCATAGGGCGTTACCCCCGCTCAATGAGACCGACGGGCCGCCCTTGAGTGTTGACGGTGCTTGGTGCCCCAAGCGCCGATGGGCTTAAGTCTCCATGGCAACTAAACTCTAGACGTTTCCGGCCACTCACTCAGACGTCGGCGCTCTGTGCTTATCTCCATTTTGGCGGGGAGCATGGGGCTTAATGGTCTCCCATGTTAGATCGGTGAATTACCGTATCTGACATTAATTTCAGACACTGCCTAGAGAACAAGAAGCTTGAAATCTTTTAAATTTTATTTTTTCTCAGTTCAGAGGGGAAAAAAATCGGGAGAGCGGCCGACTCTTGGAGTGGCAGTTTTCACGGCACCGTAGTGAGCAGGGCCCGGCGAGTGTTGAGGGGAAAACAAGAACGCGGTGGCCAGTAGCATTCCTCACATGGATATATTTCAAGCTGGAACGTGTCGATTTGGCCACCTCTTGTCAACTTCCCATAGGCGCAAACGCGGATCTCGGAGGGGGTATTCATAGGCCTACCCTAGAACGCATGTCATGCAAATGGGCGTGTCCCTTTTGCTGTCATGATTGTCAGGAGTGTCTTTGGTGCCATGTTTGGGGACATGTAATTTGTTCTGTTCAAATTATTAATCTGGTGTATTAACATAGGGTTTCAAGCCATATCTGATTCCCTCTATCTGATGTTTCAATATTATTTTACTGGTGACACCGCATGGCATGAGAGTTCGTCTGTTGCTATGGCAACCCACGCTTGGTCTTTAAACCTTGCTGTGCAGAGATTCATTCACCACATCTTGCTCCTAAGTTAATTGAGCAATGTTTAGACATTTTTCTGATGGTTGAATATAGGAAGCAGGATTATTTCTTTGAATCCTATAGAATGACAATTGCAAGTGTATTTATTGTATTTTTGTGTATGTTTTCACTGTATAATTATGTACTTTTATGAAACATTATATTTCATTATGTATGATTGTTTTATACTTTTATACTTTAAAGTATTATGAATTTGGGATATCTGTTTCTTGAAACATTCTTTTTCATCACCTTTTGAGTACGTTCATGAGCCAAATGAACCGGAGATTTTAGGGGAGAGGGCATGTAAATCTAATAAGAAGATTCATGTCCATTCCTTCCTTGTGGCTTGTGCTAACTGTGGCTTCGAAAAGAGGAAGACCCTCCTATTAGACCACGATCACGCAAGGTTTCGGGCTTAAAGATGGAAACTTTTTTTATTTTTGTTTTTTTTGTTTTTTTTTATCTTTTTGCCCTAGTAATTGGTTACCTAATTCGCCGGTCGACTCAGTTGGGCGTCCATGCTGATGTTAGAGAATGTAATATGATTTCTCTGAATTGCACATTATATTTTATTATTTATGAATGTTCTATACTTTATTATGACTTTGGTAACCATTTCTTGAAACTTTCTTTTTCATCACCATTTGAGTATGTTCGTGAGCCAAATGAAGCGGAGATTTTAGGTTCTATTCCTCCCTTGTGGTTTATATTGCTTGTGGCTTCGAAAGGAGGGCTCTCACCTCTGATGGGATTAAAGGGGGATTCGGACAGTCGTAGGTACCATTGCTAGAGAGGGATTAGCCGCAGTGCATTGTGCACCCCTACTCTAGTGTTCCCAAAGATGATCCTTAGACCATCTTTGGTGTTCCTTAAATGGAATGGGTCTGGGTCGCCTACTGAGCCAGCATTGTGTGTTGGGGGCTGAGTAGAAACCCCCCTGACATGCATAATCTGGACGCGGCCAGCTCTAGTACCGCACCAATTCTCCCCAGACGAGGCAAGTAATGGGCCCTGCCCTAAGGACCCTCTTATTAGACCACAATCACACAGGGTCTCGGGCTTAAAGATGGAAATATTTATTTAGAATTCAGCGGCTTACAGGTGGAGGTACTTATTTCATCTTTTTGCCCTAGTAATTGGTGACCTAATTCACCGTTCGACTCATTTGAGCGTCCATGCTGATGCTAGAGAATGTAATTTGATTTCTCTAAATTTCCTTATATATCAACTAGCCAAGATGCCCTATTAAACAGATTCTTGCCACTCTCCACTTGGACGATGGAGATCGTGTGAAACAAATGTCTAACTGAATCAAGTAGATAGACATTTGTGTTACCTATTTTATCTAGTGATATTTATATTTCTTATTTTTTCTTTATCATTTTTTTTTTTTTTTTTGTTTTGTCTTGCATTTGTCATGAAAAAAGGTATTTCTTAGATTTTCACTCCAGTCTCCTGTTTTTCAAGTTACCAGTAAAGCCAAAATTTTATAAATTTGTGCTTACATGATTTGATGTTGGAATGTGAATGAGTTTCTCTTATCTCTCAAAAATTGGGTTTATACACTTGTTGATATTGTGTGGTTACATGGTATTGTGTGTGCGGTTACAATGTTTTGTGATGGCGAGTGGCATATACAGTTTGGAATTGTTTGGCAGTGGTTGTCTTGGGTTTGTCCCTTGTATTTAATTTGGTTGTCAATAGGGTGTGTCAACATAAATTGTTTGTACTTGTGTCCAGAGACCCCCCTGCGGGGGAAGGAGGGGATAAAGTGAAGGAATAATCCTTAATCTGGTTCTTGTATAATTGAATATGTAATATATAAAATATGTAACGCAACAAAGCAAGAAGAAAAGAAAAATAAATGTACTTATTGTAAAAATACTTCTAGGGGAACCTGGGAATATTTAACTAGACTTTTTATGATGTAATGCCGTACAGATCTAAGTGTATTTCTTTATTTTGTATGTTTTGTATCTGTTCATTACATGCCTGTGTCATGGAGGGTGGTCAATGGGTAGCGACGGGGTAATGCTATACAGCTGGAGTTGCCATTGCCCCTCCCTCCATGACTCATGTATTCTGAGGGGCCTATCAGAGATAGAGCCCCGCCCCCTCCAGGAGTTAGCATGTGTGCTTCTCCTGTGAGGGGTTCCAAATGAGTAACAAATAAACAGTCTAGATTTCGCAATCCTTGGAGTCAGTTGTCTGTCCTCCTGTCCCTTCTCCTTCTACTAGACTCCCCTGTCTATCTACCAGCTAGCCCCCCATTACAACTGTATTGCAAATATGTTCACATTGTTCATGTCCCTTATTGGGCACATTTTATCCACACCTCTATAATTATTTGCAACATATAATCCCAGCATTTATCCGGATTTACTGATTCAAAAAGCTCTGCCAAGTAATCTATCCTCTAGTAATTCTTCAATTATTTTTTTGTAAGAGCAACATTTAAAACTGATATGTTTATACTGCTCCTTGTCTTTCTTAATAATTAAGTAAGTTGGTTTGTGGTCGCTTATGTTTATATTATGTGTCCCACATATTTTTTTTAATTTGGTATTTGTGAAATTTAAATCAATAGTTGTTTGGGTACTCGATGTGATTCCGATTGGGAGATTGATTATTTGCTTCAATGAGTTATTGAATTCAATCGCTCACAGCTGGGCTTTGCCGGGTGAGGTAACTGCATGGTTTACATTAAAGATGCATTACCAGCTGTGGAAGATCCTGAAATGAAATGACTATCTTTGAGATAAACACTCTAAACCTATCATATGTTCTGGAGAAACGATTTAAATGAAGAAAAACTGATTAAAAGTAACAAATTCAGTATCGGTTTTTGCTCTGCATACCACTGCATGAGTGGCCTGTAAATGCCCATTCAAGACAGGAGGGGTAGTGGGGAACCCCTAGTCACATACATGCACAGGGTCTATTTTTATATAGTTTGGGTCCAAAGAAGCAAGGTTTATAGAAATAGGCTTTACAGGTTCTAATAGGCAATCGAGTTATTGGTCACAGTTAGAAACAAACAAACATAACCATCATTTGGGTGTATGCTTCATTGAGCAATGAGTCACTACCAGTAGGGACATAATTGTAGACATGTATAAATGATGGTCTGATGATTGGCACTTAACATTCAATAAACAAGTCCAATACTTAGACACTTGGGTCCTGTTGTATAAGCTAAGGAGAGCCATATTCTTATGGCAATATCTTCCCCTGTAGGGAGGAAAAACATTCCTCATATATGTGAAATTCCCAGCTTTTAGGAGGAGCCTATTTATACAATCAATGATGGGTAGGGAAAGCTGCATGGGTAACCAGGGAGGAGTGAACCTCTTCCATTGGAGAGAACATAGGCAAGAATCACAACACTTGTACAACAGGCCCCTGCTGCAATACCTTATAGCCTATGTGGTAATGACATAATTTACAACGAAAATAACAAACATCTGTTTAAAATGTGGAACGGAGTTCCACAAAACATCACACTATAAAGAGGTCAACTGAGATCATTAGCATAAAGTGCACCCTCATTTCCAATATATGACGTATGCTAACAAGGGAGAAATCCCTGTGAAATCTCTGGTTGACAGACGATCCAATGGACGTCCATTCGGTGCGCACCGATTGAAGAATGCACCACTTCTTATGTTATTTACATGCTTTTAATGGATTCGGAATTATTAGATATTCAAGGACATGTTTGGGTTTATCATATACTTGGTGTATGTGGCAAAAGGAAAAATTGCGCAGATTTGCGCATGCATAGCTGGTAGTGCATTTTTAACGTCACCTACTAATGTAATTTGATCATTATTTGGTAGCAAATCTAACATTGGTAGTAATGATTTTATGGCATCTGCCAGGCAGTCGCTTGGGGATCTAAAAACATTCAAAATGGAGATGGCGTGTGTTTTGTTTTGAACAATTCTCGCTATAGTTGGTTACAACATTTACTGTTATAAGTTATATATACAACAACCTTTATTCAGTATTACAGCTTACATTCTGTTATCATTACATCCTATCACTGAATTGGAGGAAATAGTTCACCTTTCCTTGGCTCGTCTTTGTTTGTATAGACAGGGTATTATGTTTATTATTGATAAGAATCAAACAAGTGTTTACTCCGATGGAGATTCAGGTACATGGTAAGTACATGGTTACTATTGATAAACAGGACCACTGTGACTGTTAGAGTTAGGTATGGGTGGGTGGGTAGATGGATGGTGGGACAACTGGTAGAGTTAGGTGTGGGTGGGTGGGTAGATGGATGGTGGGACAACTGTTAGAGTTAGGTGTGGGTGGGTGGGTAGATTGATGGTGGGACTATTGTTAGAGTTAGGTGTGGGTGGGTGGGTAGATTGATGGTGGGACAACTGGTATAGTTAGGTGTGGGTGGGTGGGTAGATGGATGGTGGGACAACTGTTGAATTGAATTGAATTGAAAAATCTTTTATTTGTCATAAATATCATAGCAGTTACATTATAAATAGAAAAATTAGAGTTAGGTGTGGGTGGGTGGGTAGATGGATGGTGGGACAACTGGTAGAGTTAGGTGTGGGTGGGTGGGTAGATGGATGGTGGGACAACCTCAGACTGCCTCAGTGCATGAGGTGGCCATAGGTAGTGATAGACGCACCACACCTCAATAGGCGAAGCATCATATATATGGGAGCGATGATTCCTCATGGAGTTAGGAGAAGGAATGTTGTTAAACAGGTGTTGTACATAGGTGCAGATATACTTGACGAGCTCATGTTGTCAGTAAACCTAGAACGAAGGGAGGTTGAGGGTCAATTTGGCGATTCCAGGGAGGATATTGTGCTTAGCTGACTAGCCAGGTGGCCCCTTGGTCCAATAATAGCGAATTATCTTAACAGTTTTTAGGAAGCAGAAAATCTCCGGCTTTGAACTAGAAATTAGCCTTCTGTTTCCCTGTTATGAGTTTTACATACAATTCCTAATATTTGATTTCTTGCATTGAATAATGATGTAATGCTAGACCCCAGTTATTATAAGTGTTTATGTATATTCATTCTGCTATCATGGTACAATTAATACACATAGCACTTCATACAATGTTGGGTTATTTAATTTTTCTTTTAGTTTCAGAACTGGCTTGACTCTTTGGCTACCGCAGGTCAATTTCCCAAAAGCATTGCTTATGAAAACAAATGTTGTTGTACACTGTACATGTTGACTTACACATCCAATGAGTTTCAAGAGCAGATCCTTCATATGACCATAAGAGTGACTATATTACACATAAGCTTTACAATATTTGTTGTTTGAAATGAGTAGGACATGTTCCCCATATGCATTGTCATCCACTCTGACTACCTTACCACCTTCTACTACCCCCTCCCACCCTCCTTCTCATATCTGATATCAGATTCATGAACACGACTGATAAGGCAATTCAGATAGAGGAAGGCCAGTTAGGCGTTCTTCTTCATAGTGTACCAGGCTGAGACACAGTTATAGAGTATTAATTGGACTCAATCTCTGGGCTCATCAGCCTTTCTACTAAGGTAAATATATACGTGTTTCATTTACCCCATATTGTCAGCATGGAGACTTTGTAAAGCGTTGTAATTCGTTTTGTCTGACTTTGGCTGCCCTGTCCTATTGACGCTACTGATCTCTTCACTCCTGGTTTGGTGATTCTCTTCCTTGTTTCTTGTCACTCATTCTTACTATTTAAGTCTCCACCCCCTCAGGCTCTACAATAACCCTCCACCCTGGTTGTTGTTAACCTGCTGCCTCTCCTCCTCTTCCCATTAACCTCCCAGTAGACGCTTTCATTGTGTCCCTCAGTGTTAACAAATATATATGCATAAGATGTAATGTAGACAGACACTGACTAAGGCTTTAGTTTGTGTGTAATTCATTAAGTTTCATTGTCGAAATATGGCGCATTCTCTATACATCGATCTATTCATCTATTCATCTATTCATATGTCTATATTTATATCAATATCTAAATATCTAACGCTAGTTATGGATGGTAGTTTATATTCGTATACAAAGGCTAGACAGTGCACCGGTGTCCGTAACTACGCACCATGCCCTGGATACTAAAGATTAATGGCGGCATTTCTGTGTATATCTGCGTGTCCTAGTTTCTGGGACCTCTACCTGATAGTACAGTTTCATGCCTCAAACCTTTCCTAACGATTGTGAATAACCCAACGCAAATGTAGGTTAATATACCACCAAGTACATATAGAGACCTTGTTATTGAATGCTATGTGACGAGATAATGAAACTGTTTAGACACAAACTAAGCTGTGTTTGCAAGATTTGTCATCCACCTGAAGATTCATAGGTGAACAGCTTCAACGTCTGTTTAAGTGCTTTACGGTTAGATACTATGCAGCATTTATTATTTTTCTGATGTACTATCTTCAATCTAAGATAAAGCAAACATAATTAATGTCTACCAATGTCTTAATCGTTCCATTTATATAGTCGTAATTTGGAAAATAAGGATTAAGATGTTCCGATCATATCATGTGTGGTGCAATCTGCTGGTGAATAGTGTGTTTGCATGTCCCACTGCTATTGAAATCTGACATACACATATTTGGCAAAATTTCGTCAATAATTGGAAGAATGTTTTCACCAATATTAAAGCTTGTATAACTGTTCCATGAAATCAAATGCATGGTGGGAAAGTTGAGGACTTGTGTCATATTGAACCATGTATAATTTGCCACAGGCAACTTAATGATTCAAATTAATGCATGATAACAATATATCGTACATATGCAATTTATTTCAAATATGCGAATGCAGGACTCCTTGGTCTACGCTCTTCCCGGATTCACATGGAATTGTGGGACCAATGGTACAGTAGAAAATCTAAAGAATTGTTCAGCATGGGATATTTATCAATGCTCTAATGTTAATATCCATGTTATACATGTTTCAATGACACAAGTCTTCAAGGAACCTTCAAAATGTATTGGCACATTCTCCTCAATCACCATGAGGAGAATGGTGGGATTAAAGTAAACCTACAATCTGATGCATCAATGGGTATGCCCAGTATTTATATGCATCTTCTCTACAGTCCCCTATGGTCAAGTGGTTAGCATCTAAGACTGCCAAACTGGACATTGTGAATTTGAATCCCAGTGCAGGCAGCCTTTTTACATTTGTCTGATTTCTGAGTCATTTATTTTCTAATTTCACTGATATCTTCTTATCTGCATGGGGCTCGATTTTCCATTAAACTCACACATGTAGTTATTGATGCAATAACCTGTCGATTTGTCAAAGAATTAGAGAGGCTAAGATCAAATTAAGTGAGAAAAGTGAGTTGGATGGGGCTTGGTGATAAATAAGTTCTCTGTAATAGAGTCATAGGTGGCAGTCGTAAGCATGGTTTTTTGCATGGGGCCACTATTCACCAAGAGTCAAAATGGCGGCTAAATGCGTATAATGTAAGAATCTATATCAAATATTTCCTATAGTTTCAGCCTGAATCATGGCTAAGCCAGGCACGCCACAGCTCCCTATAACATCCATATAATATAAAGCTAGAGCGATTTCTACGAAAAGAGGTAGAAAAGAAATGGTAGAAAGAAGGTTTTCTTTGTCCAGAATGTTCTCGAAATGTGTTGTATTACACACCCCTTTACTTATCTGTAGAGGTCTGTCCCCCCTCTCTAGATGTCGTCGTATGTAGTTTGTGAAGATATTTGGGGTGAAAATGTGATTTTGAAGCCTTTTAAAAATTGCGATCTCTACACTCTATTTATAGCCTGGGAAAGCCCCTGTTAGATACTACGTCATTAGCCACAAGCTACTATGTCAATTCAAGGGGGACCCGCCTATGTAAAATGCCAAAGAACCAGTGAAATTTGGACTAAAATGTGTGAGGAATTTAACAGGAATGATATATTAAGACCTGTAGTGGCAAGAGGTATAAAAAAGTGTTCAAAAAAGATGTTCTCCCCAAATGGGTAAAACCAGGAAGGTTGAAACATTTTGAAACCTAAGTGCTATATATTTTTAGGATATTTGGAAAAAAAGAGGTGTCACAGGTTTTTTAATTGGATTATACAAATGGCAAAAAAATACATTCATAGGCAGAAGATATTTTATGAGAACGACATCTCAAAGGGAGAGGGTGGGGAAATAGAAGAGGGGAAGGGGGGGGGAGAAGAGGGGTAGGGAAAAGAGGAGGGGAGGGATAGGATGTATGGGAAGGGACAGAGGGAAGGTAGGGAAAGCGAGGAGGGGGAGCATGAGGAAGAGGTGAGGGAGAGGCGGGTATCGGAGATGGGGTTGGGAGAAAAAAACAGGTATGAGAGACAGAGAAGAGGGGGAGGGAAAAGAGGGAGAGGGGGAAGTGTGGCAGAGAGGGGGACCGTCCAGAGGACGGGTACTTTGCTAGTGTATTATATACATATAATGTAAGAATCTGTTTCCTATAGTTTCAGACTGAATCATGGCTAAGCGAGGCACTCCACAGCTTCCTGTGACAGGTGACCCAGACCCTGGAGGTAAATATAACTTTACATTTTATATTCATATTCATTATACCTCAAATTTACATTAAATATAATGATAATTTATATTCATTAAGTCTTAAGGATTACATTGAACCGTTCAAAATACTGTGTACTACCTTTTGCTTAAACTCAATATTTGTAACTGTAACAATTTATTAATAATTATTAGATCCATTTTGTTCTAACTTGACATTGAATTGGAACTGTTGCTACTCGTTCACATGTTAGCAACATGGGAAGTATTATTGCTGTATAGTGTCCCGGGACTTGTCACCAGCTTTCGAGCTGGTGAACTCTTCATCAGGTGATGGTTACATAGAATTGGTGGCTTAGGTACAAGTTAATGTAGTTGTAGTGATGTTGGAAATTAACAGCTGCCTGCACATACCGGATGTTGCATGGAAGCAATGAATACAAAGTTGTTTCCATTAATTAGAAAAATCCTATTGATAGGTAGGTTTGAGTCTGGATATCGAGGTGAAGGTTAAACAATTTGTTTAGCATAATATGTAGGATTCAGCGCTAAAGACTGCATGAATTGTACATGATTGACTTTTTTTCATTAGTTGGGTTTGTATAGGAAACCCAGTTTTCATGAATCATTATCAGAGTTATCTGCTAATTGTTGACCCAATTTACTGAGTGTTGGTGCATTTATCATGAGTGGGATTGTTAGTTTGGTACTCTTTATTGTTGAGACGTTGTTAAGATTGGAAATATCACTGTCACTGGACACAGGGAAATCGGTGGACGATACAGTGGAACTGCTTAAGATGTTTTGCCTTACTTTTACTTTATTTTGTAATTACATTATACTGTTGTGTAGCAGGCAGGTCCAATGTTAGACACTGTCTATATTTAACTAGAAATAGATGTACAGATAATAGGGATAGCTAGGTAAAACAAAATTTGAGGGATATACGGAAGAGCTGTGACTGTCACAGAGATTATTCCTCTTTCCATAGGTTTCTCTCTTTTATATCTACATTGTATGACAATTGTTGTAAATGTAATATGGAAATACAAATCTATTATTATTATCATTTTCGTCTCGAAATTAGTATTTGATGAGTGCAGAAGTTGAAGCTATGGCCTGGTTTTGTGTAGGACATGGGCGAGGCTGGAACGGTGTTTGAGACTATGGCAGGTTTCTGATTGAAAATGCCACTGATTTTGGGCAGTGGTAGGACTACCTTGATTTCCTTTGGATAGGCCATGACTGAGTTGCCAGCTTGTCTCTTTGGGGCGCTCGTACACATGTTCTCATCCAATGATAGAATGTATTTGTTTAAACCAAGTTCAAATTATTTATCCAAATTATTTATTCATTATTTATTAGGTAAAGAGTTACGCGGTGGTAACACGCTGCTCAGCGATACACCTTACTATGAGCTACTCACAGAGAAGGCAGCTGAGCTGGAATATCACATCACAGTATGGAGTATGATGGGGCACCTTATCTCCCTTAGAGTTGTTGATGCCTTTACCCGCCAGGACATTGAGGTATGCATGTTAGCATTAATTTAACAAGGTTTCATTAGTGAGCGTTGTCCATTTGCATAGGTGTCCCTGTCCAAATAGACCACACTAATCACCCAAACTGAGTGAATTAATGAATGTAGTTGAGTTTAGGCTAAGACTCATCTTTAGAAACGTGTTTCCTGATGCACACAACCTAAACAGAAGCTGTGCTGGAGGGTAAAGATGGCAGTGGGTCAACGCCCTAATGATGGCAGTGGGTCAAAGCCCTAATGATGGCAGTGGGTCAACGCCCTAATGATGGCAGTGGGTCAAAGCCCTAATGATGGCAGTGGGTCAACGCCCTAATGATGGCAGTGGGTCAACGCCCTAATGATGGCAGTGGGTCAACTCATTGAGGACGGGGGCAGTTTACACATAATTTGCCTGGCTGACGTGGGCCCTTTCCCCCCTTTTTGGGCTTCAGGACGGGTGTTTAACATGAGGTTTAGGGTATAAAAACACTTTAAGAATATTTTCTTCAAATAATATGTGTCATATGTCCATCGTTTAATAGGTGTAAACAGTTATTGATCATATTTTTTCATAATTTCTAGAATTTGGTCTTCAATAATTAAAATAATGGGTCTCAATTGGGTGCAATATGGCAGCAACCTTGCTCCAAATTCACTTTCCAGCATTTACGTATGTTCGTTATGACGTCATTATTATTGTCTCCATGACAACATACCTATAAAGATATTTCTAGTCTATGTGTTTAGACAATTTATATAAAAAATTGCTGCCTGCAGGCAGCATCCCGTCCTTAATGGAGAGGATGTCATGCTGCCTACAGGCAGCATCCCGTCCCCAACGCCATTTTGAAAATGCTGCCTTCAGGCAGCATCCCGTCCTCAATGAGTTAGCTAATGATGACAGTGGGTCAACGCCCTAATAATGGCAGTGGGTCAACGCCCAGAGATTTCACTGCCTCATGCCGCCATTATCTTTGAGGGCTGTCTCAGTGTCTACATTTTCCTCAGAGATCCATTCCGGCCCTCGAGCGTTTCTGTAGCCCAATAATTGCGTCAACAATTTTCCCTGTTGCTGACTGATGGCTGCCAACAAGCCATACAGGCCTTATAGACCGTTTTGCAACCAGGCAGTCGACAAATGATAACAGGGGAGCCCTAATAGAACCACCTAACACAGAGGAGCCCTAAAGGGTGGAAATAAAACATCAACCATTCTTAGCAAAACTCACCCAATTTATTATCCACCTTGATATGTGCTAAAGGATAATTTGAAGTTTATATTGCAGGCCCAGCACACTAACTACCTACAGGTGAGGTGCTTACTGGACCACATCAAACAAGGCAACGTGGAGAGATTTGATGGATTCCTACAAGCACTGGAACAGTCTAATCACAAACACATACTCCAGTATATCGGGGCTAGTTACATCAGCAACAAGTACCTCGGCACCAGGTACCTCGGCACCAAGTACCTCTGCAACAAGTACCTCGGCACCAAGTACATCGGCACCAAGCAGAGCAGCAGTAATGTCAGCAGTACCAGAACAAAGCCCTTCAGCCCCAATACCACTAGTGCCTACCACAGTGCCACCTGTACCCACTGCTGTACCAGACACATGGCCACCAGACCCGCAGGATACAGAACTACTAGAAGGTATAATCAATGAGGAAAACCTAATATCCATGCCAAAATATGAAAATATATTTGTAAACACCTTGTTTAGATATTTTCATGATAATCTAAGATTCTATTGATGAAAACATGATGCAAAAGCACTACTATATTGTGTAATGAGGACCATCGGGATAGACTGCCATCTTGAAGTCTGACCCTGCTGGCCCACCATTTGTTTAATTATAAGGCAAGCAAGGGCAAGATGACAGTCTCTTCCATATGTATTGGACTTTGTTTGAGTGACGCTAACCTGGGTTAAAAGTATTTTTGTATTGTCATTGGTTATACTACTCTACCTTTAAGTAATTCATCAATTAAGTAATTCATCAATATTGTTTTCAGGGATCAAAGACCACTGCCGTTACTGTTTGAGGGAGATGCTGCGTGTGCCACAGTTAGACATGATCCATGACGAGGTGCATGACATCAGCCGGTATCTCGTACAACTCATGGTACACAGGAAGGAGAGGCATGCTGGCACAGAGTGAGTAACAGGTTGTTACAACATTAGGACATATAAAGTTTGGATAACATTCCAAGTGTATTTGAGATATAGTTGTAAGAGACAAAAGTACATCAGCAAGGCCTAAAAGGCAAGATTTGAAATCTTGTAGTTTATTGACAATATTTGACATATTAGTATATAACAGTTTTGTAATTACAGGCGACTGGAACCAATAGATGAATCAGACATCTTCAATAGACTAAGAGGTGATGAAGAGGAGGAACCACCGGTGACAGTGCTGCTCTCTGCTGCCCCTGGACAAGGGAAGAGCACATTTATCAAGTCTTACATAAGAAAGTGGAGCAAAAAACAATTAAAGCGCCTTGTTCAACTCCTACAGATGATGGTCTATATCCCTGCTGTCAGGATTGAGCAAGATATCTGGGCAGCTGTCAGAAAAAACATACATTGTAGGACGCCACAACGTAAAGATGCCGTGCTTAAATTCATTCAGTCAACATCACAAGACAACTTTGTGTTTGTTGATGGCACTGATGAGATGAGAGAGGTGGTGTCCATTCAGAATGTACAGGAATTCATAACAGAAGCCAGGAGTATTGATACCTACCGTGTTTTTGTCTCAACCAGAGACAATTTGTCCAATATCAATACTAGTGATTTCCACCGGCAAATCCACATACATGGATATACAATCCTGCAAGGTTTAGAGTATGTTGACAAATACTTGAGTAAGGACATATTTGCAGAACAAGTGACGAGGATCAAAAACCTCAAGGATACTCACAATGTCTCCTCCATATTGACTAACCCATTGAGGACCCATATACTGTGTATTCTAACAGTTAACAATCGTATTGACGTCAATGATGATCAACAGTTGAATGTTGGACATTTATACAAAGCCCTTGATGACATGGTTGTAGAGCACGAGCGAACAGCAAAAAGTCTAACAGATGATAGTGAATTTGAGATGTGCAAAACAAATTTTTATTTGATGACCTTGTATTCCATGGTGAAAAATAGACTGGATATTGACAAAAGAATGTTGCAAATGTTCAAAATCACCGAAGACTTTTGCCTGGTGAGACTTTTAACCAAAACATATGCTGGAATATCAGTCACTGGCAAATCTGATTTCATATACGTGGCACCCCATGAGACCTTCCTGGAGCATTGGGTGGCTCAGGGGGTCCTGTGTTTACCAAAACCTCTCAGAGACATTATCATTTATTACTTGTGCTCAGAGTCAGTGTTCAACAATACTATATTGTTTATTTGTTGAGGTATTTGTGACATGAAATCCATGGAAGAAGAATGTAAAGTTAAAGATCTGTGTAACATTATTTGGCTTTGTATGGTGTTCCAATCTGATCACAAGTCAGACGATGACATGTTCATATCTTATCTATCGTTGTGCAGTTCTGTACTCTCTGATATAAAGTCAGTGATCACAGATTTGTCTGCTGGACTTCTACTCCAGTATGAGGAGTGGAACCTGTCTTGTTTGCATGAAAAGATGCAGGAAGTGTATGACAAGTTATCCACAGAACGTTGGACGCAAGGTTTGTGTGAGAAGGCTTGGTTTGCCCATAGCTGTGGTATAGGGGGAAGTGATACCACGGTGTTGGGTCTCCATGTATCCCACTGTATGGACACGCTATCCACCCAGGTGAGGGAACAGGTCACTCAGAGAACACTGGGATGTTTACTCCCTTGTGTGCAGTAAGTATTCCTGAACTTTTATTCAATACATACAGAGAATGGTAAGAGCCGGCAAAAATTGAAAATTTATTGGACATGATTTGTTCGAATAAGCACGATGCCGTAGGCCGAGTGTATGCATATCGAGTATGTATACCATCGGTAAACATTATAAATGAAGGCCATCTAAAAGCATCTAAAAGCAGCTTAATCATTGAGAAAAACATTCACATTAAGTTAATAGGAAGACAAAATGATTCCCAAGACTGAATTTTCATAGATCAAGCCTGTCGAATCCAGCTCTCACAGAGATCGGCCAGGCCGCGGTGATGTGTCGACTTAAATGGCAAAAGTACAGAAGAAAACCGTTGATACACCTTATACTAGGTGACGCCCTCGGCATTATAGGATAGACAAATTCAATCTTAGCCTCTCTAATTGGCTATAGAAAACTTGCATACAAACACTAGGTATACACATTGAATCATCACATTTCAGATGTACTGTAGTGTCTGCTATTGAAGGTGATCGTATTTATAGCAATAATGACACTTAGTAGTGAATTGTGGTTCCTGCTAATTAGTACCGCACTAACTAACAAACATATTCTCAGGTTCTTGGTCCTTGCCAGCTTTCCATCTTTATTCCAACAAGCATCAACATTCCAACACCTCAGGAGGTCAGTACTGCAAACTGAACCTGCCCAAACTAGCCTCACAGGGACTAGTGTATAAAACACATACACCACACATAGGGTGTCACATCACACTATACATGTTATACAGAGAATACAGGGTACATATCACATAAGACAATACAGTAGTAATCACACATACAAGACTGCAGTGCATAAGAGTGACCTCTTGCGGTCTATATATACAGCACTGTCCTGGAAACCCCAGTGGAATATACAGTCACTACACCTGGTGCCTATATAGGGAAGGAGTTGTAGAGAATGAGTACCAAGGCCAGTCAGCATGACTAAACCCCAGACACCACAATACTCCCCTCCCTCATTTTTAAAGGAGAGAACAACCGCACAATGCACAAAGTGACATAACAATAAGGTTGAACAGTAGTATGGCAGTAAAGTAGACAGTAAAAATAGACAGTACAAACAGGAATCCATGCTGGAAAAATGTATATAAAAACATTGACATAATCATACAATGCACATACATAATACACGGTTGAGAAAAATTTCTCAAAATAATCAAAGGTGATAATATATGGTGAAAACATACAACATACGTGTTTGATGAGTTTGCTTGATGTAGCCTTAATAAAGACTTTTTGTAACAAAGCACAAAGAAAGTATGAGCACCAGTCCGTGTAAATTAAGTCATACAAAGTCCAGCAACATCCAGTTGATATGCAATGAAGTTGTAGTAGCACACTGTCTATTGAAGAATCCATGAAACTAGAAGTATCCATGATATTGAAGTACTGAAGAAGTATACTGTCCCATTACAGTTCAAGAAGAGATAAAACATCCACCATCATATATATAGGGGTGCAGGAACAAGGACCAAGGCTGCATCTGTCCGGGCTGTCAACCGGCGTAGCTAGCCGCTGGGATACTAGCGCTCCCACGCCGCCGTCCGGATATCCAGCTTACTTCTCTCACCTTCTTATTACAGCATCTTGCTCCACATAGAGAGCCAATTTTCTCCACACCATTCAGGGGCTGAAAAACATCTTGCTGAAAAACATAAGTGATCTCAATTCCTGCATGACATTTACAATAGCAACACATATACAATAGCAACACATTTGACATGCAAGAGTCCACTTTAGCAAGAGACATTGCCACCTATTTACCAACGCCTCATATCCCCGAGCAGAACATATTCACTTCATACAACCATGCAAATAATACCCTGGAAGGAAACCATTCAAACTGGTTCTCCCTACTTCATTTCCCAATAGGTCTGGCAGCCCAAGGAGACCAACTGGCCAGCTAGTTCACTTCCAGAGTAAAATTAACAAAGTTAACCAATATAGGGCTTCTAAGAATACCAATGTAACCTAGCCTTCCACCATGGCTCCATGCCTAGGCCACTTTTAGCAACAATACTTCTCGTTGTGTCATTTTTTGTTTACCTGCACCATATCCACCATTATCCCCATAGCCATACCTGTCCGGAGGTTTTACTGCTGCTCTGTAATAAATTACATGATTACCACTCGCCCATTCCATACACAACAAATCATCATTAACTACTAACAGAGACAGAATTGGACTGTAAAAACAGAACTCATCCACCTCCGCAAGCAGTGACATCTTATCAGGAGAAGGAACCATGTTCCAACTATTTCCAACATCTTCCTTATTCATAGCAACAAAGTTCATCACCTTAAATTCAATACAGATCACTAGACCACTCAGCAATTCTAGGTAGCAGGAACGAATCCTTTTTGGTCACCAGATTCAATGGCAGGTAATCCGCACAAAAAATGGTTAGTACTATCTTTCTTACCAACCAACAATTCCCGCTCCCCAAGGTCCATTGCTGGGTTCAATGAATCCCTTGATGAGCATATTATGGATCCGCACTTTGGCATCTTCATTTTTGGTATGTCCCCCATGTCAACCACATGCTTAACTATATTCTTCAGTCCTGGGGTTTTCCCCGGGAACCGGAATCACTTCCGATATTCCCCCCAACATACTTCATTTGGTCACTGAACTGCGATCAGAATCCAATACTATCATTTCCAATGGGAAACTATTGCGGAGGCAACGGTACCTCCGGTCCTAGCTTCCACGTTCAAACAGCCATACTCAACCCGGCTAAAGCCCGGCTGATTATGAAGATCCGGTAGGAGTGTGCAGAGGCAACATCCTAGTCGCCAGCAACTACAACTGCCAACTACACAACATCCTAACTCAGATTTATCCGATTCAAAGAATACATCTTCACCGGTCGGTCTAAATCCACACAACTACACTGGCAAAAGCATCTAGAAAGATAACTTCATATCCATTGCAATTAAGGGATCCACTTTGCAAATTCCGACATAATGCTCACCTGCCTCTAGGGTGAATTCACCGGACCAATCTGAGTAACACCTGTGCATTAGGACAAAAATCCATGCAAAGTATACCAGCTTCTCCACATACCACCTTCAATCACATAGGTGAGAGCATACCAAGCTCCACCTAATCCCGGAGCCATATGTACACAACCACGTGTGACCACGTCAAGCACTGTGCCAGCTTAACATGTTACCCGGCACGGTATCAGGCAATGTTTTACTGACATCTCAGCACAACCAGTCAATGAGAGCCACAATACTCCAACAATTGGCCAGTGACATTGACAAAAGTCACATCCGCATATATTCGGTCTGCAATTACAACAGGGGCTACCAAACTTATAACAAAACCTCGAAGATCACAGGCCATATCCTTACTTGCCTTGCTCGCCAAAATCTGCCCCGGCAAGCAAGCATGCTTTGGTACACCACGGTGCACACTGCCACAAAGCATGATAGCTTATCCGACATTCCTTCCAGAACTATGCCCCTTATCCACTCATTGCTAAAACCATAAGATAAGATAAGATAAGAAGTTGTTTATTGTCTTCATACATAGGTACAGAGGGGTACGAATGAGTAAAGTAGGTAAAAAAAAAGACAATAGGTCGACATACCAATATGGTGCTACAAGGCACTATTTCTTCCGGCTGTTACCCGAATTTTTGAATAAGTAGAAGGCTAAAAAATAACTACAGTAACTAATTGACTTAGTGAGGATACAAAATGGTAGAGATCAATAATTAGTCTAGGAGATCGGGCAGAACAGCGCGATAATTTTTACAACATAGGGTATCTAATCGAGCAATACAGTTCGATTCACAAACTCCTACCACATAATAACGGTAATGCGGAAGGTACATGTAAAGGGTTTCGTAATAAAGTACATTATTACTAAATTACTTGAGTAGTAAGTTTCATGTCGTACTAGTGTCAGAACAAGCAGTACAGCTCGTCTCATATAACAGACTGAGTACATATGGTGGTAGTAAACTATTTTGTTACAATATTACAATATTACATCACAATGAGCAAGGTACAGCGCGAGCACTACAAGTGACAGAGTATAAGTGGCTGCAGTAGATTATTATCCTACAGTATTATAGTACAATTGTGCTATGGTCACGGAGGGAGATCCGTACCCTAGGGGGGCCCAGTCCGTGTAAGAATCATTGATTTAATATTTTTTTTGAATTCTTTCTTAAGTTCGAGGTTTTGTAATTTTTTCTCCAGGCTATTCCAAGCTTTACGGGCTCTAAAGAGGAACGAGTTTTGATAGAAGGTACTTTTGGGGCGTATTGTCTTCAAATTTTTGCTATTATTTGAGTAGCTCCTTGTGGGTAGCTTCCTCAGGTCAAGATTGGACTCACATTTTGCCAAATAGTGAGCGCACTCTAGGACATGGATCTCTCTCCGCAACTCATTCGGCAGGATATTTATTTTTTTGAGTTCTTTTTCAACATTTTGATTCTTGCCAATATTTAGAGCTGCCCTCACGGATGCATTGAGGAGGGATTGCAGCCTGCTTACAATGTGCTTATTTGCACTCGAGTAAAACATATCTCCTCTATCTATTAGAGGAATAATCAAGGTTTTAACAATATCAACCTTTACCTTCCTGGTTAACATATATCTAGCTCTACCGAGAAGTCTAACCTTCCATTTTACATTGTTGAGTACCTTGGTCGCTTGACTTTTAAAAGACAGTCTTTGGTCTATTATTAGTCCTAGATAATTATATTCCTCAGTTCTGAGTATGGGTTCTGTACCCAGGGTAAGGTTATGGTTGACAGTGTCGATTCCTGTTTTTTGGGGGGAGATTTTGAAATTCATATACTTCGTTTTAGAAACATTCATGGAAATTTTGTTCGATTTGCACCAAGTATCAATGAGGTTTAAATCTTCTTGAAGGGTTTTGGAGATATTTTCTTTATTGTTAGCGCCTAAAAATAAAACTGTGTCATCAGCATAATGTTGGATTGTGGAGTTTTTTACAACTTGGTGCATATCGTTTATATATATTGTGAATAGGATCGGACCTAAAATTGTTCCTTGAGGGACTCCGAAAGTTACCTTACCGTGGGTAGACTTCATTCCATTTACTCTAACTGTTTGGGTTCTTCCAGATAAGTAATTCGCGAACCATGAGTTTTCATGGTTGCAGATACCAATCTTTTCTAGTTTTTGTAGTAATATGGGGTGGCTGACAGTATCGAACGCCTTCTTAAAATCTAAGAAGACTGCGGTGGTGACCTCCCCCCGGTTTATGTGCTCATATATTGGTGCCAAAAAATCAATATGGGCCTGTTCGACTGAGTGTCCGGGACGGAAGCCATATTGTTTCTGATAATAAATGTTATTCTCTTCCATGTAGGTAGATAGCTGGTTTTGAACAATTTTTTCTAAAATTTTTGCAGGCATCGAGATGCCTGATATTGGTCTAAAGTTATTGGGAGTATTTTTGGGACCACTTTTATGGAGTGGAGTCACCACCGCAACCTTAAAGGCAGCGGGCACAATACTGGTTGAGAGAGACAGGTTCAACAAAAAAGATAATTGCGGGGCAAGTGCAAGGAAGCAGCCCTTCAATATTTTACCAGGTATAGTTTCTATTCCTGAGCTCTTGTGAGGATCAATGTTTTTAATAATTTTTGCACATGCGAGGGCATTCTGATTCAAATTCCAGTCAACGCTTTCTTCAAAATAATGCATAATGCGGCATGTGTATTACCCCCTGCTCCCCTCTCTTATTTTCCTGAGGGGCAGACAGGGTTTCGTGATTTACTAGCAACATTCCCTGCCGGCTGAGCCACCATATCGTCAAACCACTTGCAGAGCCGGCTGTTCGCATTCGGACACCATATACCCGTCTGTGCGCACAGAGGGCCATGGCTCCGACTTTTCTGTCAACCTGCTTTTTGCAGCAGTTTCCGACTTGGTTTCCAACGCAAAGAATCCCACCAGCACATCATCATTAGACAGGCTATTGCTGCTCCCTACTTCAATAGCTGCCACAACTTCTACTGGCATCCTCGGCTCATCCCTCACACCAGCCACAGCCACAATAGTGGAGTTGAGCCATGTACCATTCCTACAAATGAAGCGGGTGACAATAGCTCCAGCAATTCTGTATCTGCAATTACTTCATTCAGTTCATCCGGCCCATTCAGTCCATTCCGGGCATTCGGCAAATTCCCATTCCAACCATTCCTTCCTACTCATGCATGGGAAACACCACAGGGCCATTTACTGCCACCAACCAGCAGGAAACCAACCAGATTCACAGCTAGATCAAAGCTGAATTACCATCAACATATAGCTGGAACTCCCACTGGCATCTGTGTCAGAATGCCACTGGAATGCCAGCCGGAATGCATCCGGAATGCCGCCGAATCTCGGGCCGGAATGCCGCCCGGAATGCCGCCGGAATGCATCCGGAATGCTGCCGAATTTCGGGCCGGAATGCCGCCCGGAATGCACCCGGAATGCCGCCGAATTCCGGGCCGGAATGCCGCCCGGAATGCCGCCCGGAATGCCGCCCGGAATGCACCCGGAATGCACCCGGAATGCCGCCCGGAATGCCGCCAATTCCGGGCCGGAATGCATCCGGAATGCACACCAGAATTTCTGTCAACTTCAGCTCCACTCATTCCCCTTTTTTTATTTTTTTTTTTTTTTAAAAAAGGAGGAACTTCATTCATTCTTAGTATAATCTAGCATAATCAACAACATCATTTTCCTAGGATTACACCTGTCATGAGCAGAAACATAGTTTGAGCCGAAATACCAGGAGAAAGCAATTTATACCGATCTACCTCCTACTAGGTTTATATGCTCCGAGTAAATACCTTCACCTGAGTGAGTCCTTTTTCCCAGCCTGCAAAATACTGAGAATTCGGATCACTCTTGGTGGGGTTCTCGGCCTGCCAACCCTAGCAAAGAGATACCTTCCAACTGCTTTCCTGGCAAATCTACGCCCAATACCACTTCCATGAATCAATTAAACAAATCAGTGATCAATGCATCTGCTTTATTCGGGCACAATTCTGGTCTTTCTGAGGTGAAAGACAACCAGCCAACTTGACTCTGAACTTCCACACTACTAGGAGCCACCTATTGACAGCAATAGGCTTTCCACTCACTTCATGCTTAGGGACAGAGGACAAGCAGCAAAGTTGCCTCTCCTTCCTTACTAGAAGCATTACACTTACTAGTACTTTTCTCCAGCCAACCAACAAGTACCAACTGGTCACGGCACCAAATTGTAGTGTCTGCTATTGAAGGTGATCGTATTTATAGCAATAATGACACTTAGTAGTGAATTGTGGTTCCTGCTAATTAGTACCGCACTAACTAACGAACATATCACTAACTCAGGTTCTTGGTCCTTGCCAGCTTTCCATCTTTATTCCAACAAGCATCAACATTCCAACACCTCAGGAGGTCAGTACTGCAAACTGAACCTGCCCAAACTAGCCTCACAGGGACTAGTGTATAAAACACATACACCACACATCACACTATACATGTTATACAGAGAATACAGGGTACATATCACATAAGACAATACAGTAGTAATCACACATACAAGACTGCAGTGCATAAGAGTGACCTCTTGCGGTCTATATATACAGCACTGTCCTGGAAACCCCAGTGGAATATACAGTCACTACACCTGGTGCCTATATAGGGAAGGAGTTGTAGAGAATGAGTACCAAGGCCAGTCAGCATGACTAAACCCCAGACACCACAGTACCATACTTTAATCTTCACATTGAATGGAGAAAATAAACTATCTAAGAAGTTCCCTGTGTTACCTGCAGGCGATTTAATTATTCAAATTATTGTAAAAGTATATCCTGCATGTGCAATCTATTTCTATAATATGCAATGCAGGGATGTCTAGCTCTGCACGCTTTTCTGGACTGAGCTTGTTTGATGTGTGTATCTCTTGTGCACAAAATAGTTCTATCTATTGATTATGGTTCATCTAATAAATATGTACAGTATATAAACATGTGACTAGAATGAGGTGTGATTGTTTGGCTATAGACTTGTCTCTTTATCTTACAGGCAGGATGAGGTTGGAGGCACGGGCATCCAGCACTACTACCATGTACCCGGCACCACCAGATGGGGACAGGTGGGGTTCAAGCAAGACACACAACACTATACAATACATGCCTGGAGTCCAGCAGATGGAGCAGCTCTACTGCACCAGCACTGGGGGACACCAGGCCCTGCACCTCACACACCCGCAGACAAACACCCCACACGCACCCACACACACCACATTGCAGTTTATTGTTATTCATATCCTACATTTGGTCCTCTTCCCCCGGGTGCCTATAGCATGTGGGGGGATCTCTTCACCAGCCTTCCTGCCTGTATGGAGGTCAGGACAGAGCTGAAGAATCCTACACTACCCATCACTTCACCAGCAGTAGGTGGGAATAGCCATGCCCTGTCTATACTACATGCGGTGAGCTCAGTCAGACCCACACAAGTAGAGCAGGTTACGTTGGTGTTTGGCTATATACGACTAACCGAGCTGTCAGGGTGGGTTAAGTCCCTCACTGACACTGGTCCATGCAGGGTAACATTAGCCTATATGTGTATAGTAGTGGATGGGGAGGCTATGGATATAGCCCAGGTGAGGGAGACGAGGGATTACATAGCGGGGCGTATTGAACTGGATACACCAATCTGGCGCACATCAGAAGGTGGCTGGATTCCCCTTTAAAGCAGTTTCTCAGCCTTTACCACAAAGCAACTCTTACCAAATGTACTCACATTACGACCTATACAACTGACCTTATTGATATTCTACTATTGATACCACCAGCTCCCCAAAGTCGGTCATCTTTCAATAACCAATTGTGTGCTGTATGCATGGTATAGAATGCTTTTTGTAACTCCAGTAGAATTCTCTCTGTTATTTCTAAATTATCTCTTCTATATCCAACAGTGATTTATATATTTTTCAATATATACTTGTATATGTTTATATAAATTTGAGGTAGGCCAGAGGCGCCACCTAGAGGGATTTCCCTTCTCTACATCACACACTCACTAGGTTTCTGTCACTTGCTTCATAGCTCCTGATCTGACCACACGCCTATACCTCTGACTGTGGAAAAGGCTTGGACTTTTGTTACGAATTGTGTGTTAAGATTATTCCAGCATGGGCAAGTATGACGCTTGTGGGTATTCCCACGTACGACCTGGTACCAATAATTGCAGGTTTCGTGCGGATGCTGTAGCTAAGTGCAAGTTTGCCAAAGACGCGGACGCAAACTGGCATAAATTCTTGGACGTTTCTACGTTGGAGGCCCTTACTAAGGCCGAGGACACCAATGATGACCTAACAACGGGTGAATTACGTCGCTTGAATATGGACCAGTCTGGACAGATTACCGACCTGCTATCTAACATGGATAAGCTTTCTAGTGAATTTCAGAAAGTCTTAAAAATGGTGCCTACCGGTACTGGTGGTGGCTTGGGCGGTGCCCTGGGCGGTGGCCTGGGCGGTGGCCTAGGTGGTGGTCCGGGCAGTGACTTAGGCGGAAACCCGTTTGGCCACTCTTTCGGGTCCGATGGTGGTGGTGGTCCTGGCTCCTCGCTACTAGACCCTGGTATTTCGTCAGCGCTACATGATGTTGCCCTCTCTCTGGATCCTGCTGCCACCATTAAAGACAAAGGTATGCCTTTTCGGCCCGAATTTTACGTCCAGCACCTTTTAAACAAAGTTCCCGTCAAGAATTTGGACCACCACAAGCTCTCGTACCGTGAGCTCGTACACGGCATGGTTCGAGTGGCCATTTCTATACTTGAAAATGGCGGTGACCTCCCTGCTTATCTCGAACACATGAGTTTCCTAACTGAGGAGGGTATGAATGATTCCTTCCTTGACAAGGCTTATTCCCTATATGATCATCGCATGGTGGACAAGGTGTCTTTGGCAAGCTCCCGACTTTTGTGGCCGGCGACCCCCTCTGTGTTGCTGTAGGCTTACGTGCATCAGGAGTTGAGTCATAGCATCAATATTGTGTTAAAGGTGACCTTTAGAACATCATGGATGTCTCCTGTCCCTGTCTCTAGTACTAGTGTCAGTGAGGTATATCCTAGCTCCCTCCCTTTCTCTGTCTATAAACATCATATCACTTTTCTTTTCTTTTTTAATTTAGTTTAGTTTAGAGGGTGCTTAGCGTGGCAGGTGCTATGCCCCTTGAACTGCAAATCCCCCTGCCCAACCTGTAGGGGGAATATTGTGCTGGGTTATGTTGATTATCGCTCCTTTGTCCCACATAAGATCTCCCCTGTTACAATTCCGTCCCAAATCCACTCTGACAGCTCTGACCGCTATCATGCTGCCCCTCTACTTGTCACTTAAACATAAACTGATATCAGAGGAAGCTACAATAGCGGCATCCAGTCACTTCTATCTTGTTCTCCAGTGAGCTCCTCATATTGCACGCACGTATTGGTGAGTTGGACGGTGATTTGGGCCCACGATTAGTCGCAGAAGTGTTCCATCAAACTGTAATTATGGAACTACTCATACAACTAATAATGGTGTCTGAACAGTCACAATCTCTGGGTCATTTGTTTTGTTTAGAATGTTTCATGCTATGATTAATCCTAGAATTCAAACAAAGTATACAAATTATGCGATTTAATTGTGACTGGTGTCGCCATGACAATAAACACAACCACGCACCCATTATGCCTCATGTAGCGTTATATACCAATCCGTACACCAGCAGCTCTCATTGAGGGTCCCTAATCATTTATTAGAAATTTCAAAACAAAAGATGAAATTTACCCTATTACCAATGTTGTTTCCAGTACAGGCAGGGTGTGGGATATTATTTGATTGATTTATTTTTTATTTTGTTTATTCATTTATCCTTCCTTTGCTTTTCAATTACTGCATCCAAACTCCATCGGTTCATCATTATTTGTATATGTGCGTACATGTTTATTATGTATTCTATTTATTTATTTATTTATCTATCTATCACCAAGACAACATATTTCCCTCCTGACATGAAGAGCTCACCGCATCCAGGCAGAGAAAGAGTGACTCACTCATTGGCTGTTCATGTATTTAGTCTATGTATTTATTCTATTCCATTATTGAGTCTTTATTATCGTTTATTTATTTGTTTATTCATTCAGTCATCTTGCATTCTTGGGTTTATCACTACATTTTTACAGTAGCCTCTCCCCCCTTGCAGGGGGGAACACCTCGTACACAGAGTAGTGACCTCTATGTCAGTACTCATACACTAGAGTCTTCCTCCTGCCTACGTGCATACGTTAGAGATGAACAAGATCCAACCACACTAACTCTAATATATCTACTACAGGTCTGAATACCCACCGTATATTCAGACATACTTATACATAATGTCAGCTCTGTATCGGCTCTGTTGGACTGAAACTTCAAGTTGTATATATGACTCGTAAATCAACCTCGCAAAACGATTAGATATATTAAATGATTAAAAGTGGTAAAAGATGACACATTGAATATAGAGTAATACTATTTGCTTGCTTTTGAACTGTGTGACATGAGAGTATTGGGTATGTCTGAAAATGTTTCGCAATACAATTCATTTAGATAAAACAGGAGGGGTACAAGTACAGGGTCAAGTCTGGCAATGTTTTAGCGATGGTGTGAGGGGAGCTAGAACATGTCAATGTTACAACATGTGTCCTCCTCCTACTCTTCCCGACCCCTCTCTTTAAGTTTAAAGACAAAGGTTTCAACCCTGGAGAAGGGGACTGACAATAACGCCGTGACGACCATGACAAACATGAAGGACAGGAACAGGAAAGTGGCAGTATCCACTAAGACATTCATGAACCAGTGCCGTCCCAGTCATCGCCCTATTGTGACCCCTGGTCCCCACCATCCTTGCCGGGCTCAACCGTAATGTGAATGTATTGAGTTGTGCCTGCACTTCTCACCACTTTCCTTATACTACTGATACTACTACTACTGGTATATGGGTCAGATTTTCAGAAAATGTACAATTAGCAGCTGTACACATTCAGTAAATTCTGCTAAATTAGGCTGCAATTTGGCCAATACTAGGTACATTCCAGTATATTTGGCATTGCATTGATTCTAGCAATCTGTTTGGTTAGGTTGAACTGTACTTTGAACTTTATTTGCGTCTGAAATGTGGGTAATTTGAGAGGATTGGTGAAGTTAAATTGTACACTTTCTGAAAACTCCTTTACCATTAGTTGCACTACTTGTATTACCTTTATATGAATATTGTGATTATGCTCAGTCATTAAAGAACCAGATCTTTAACAGTAGACCATTGTCCTCCTTATTTTTCTCCACCTCATATTGAATGGGTTCACTACAAAATGTATTAGATTACTAAGGACTATGAAATTAAAAAAATCCATAAAATATCTTAAAACCCAATAAAGCAGCCTTCACAAATGACCGTTATATTTTATTTGATTCATTCAAGGCCTTATTTATGTTCCTTATATTACTCGTACGAAGAATCTAAAAGTTTCCCCACATTGCTAACATTTCTATTCTATTTTGTATGTTAGAAAATGGCAGGTAAATGTGAATTAAACAGAGTAATTATGGTGTTAAAGCTATGTTTAGATTTTTAGCATTTTCGACGACAACAACAACAATGACAATAAATAAGGGTATGAACCTATATTTTCCCTAATGGTACATATGTTTGCTTTTCAAACTAAACAAAATAGTGTTCAATTATTTATTGTGAACATATTTAGACAACTTTCTGCACATTCTCGGATTCGACCTACCTTTTCTCGGCCCGCACCTAAGTTCACAACTGTCATCAGGCATAATCTGATTGTACACATTCCAAGGATTAATTTGATGTGTGGTATGTCTTGTTACCCTTTGGGTGTGGGTAACTTCTAAATAAAGCACTTTTGAACTTCATTAAGTGTGTGAGATACAGATTATTGATGTTGATCTATACTGGTTGATGCTGAGGGGCAAGGTTATGTTAAAAACCGATTGTGAATCAACCAACAGTACTATACCGGCCTTGGCTGAGGGTGTGAAAGGGGTGGGGGAGTGGGGAACTACATGGTAAAGGTGTACACACCAACCCAGCAAAGTCTTGGATGTTAACAATCATAATCCGAATCTGAATAAATGATGAGTCGAAACTGTTAATTATTATTGAGATATTAAAGGGGAGTAAATGTACAACCATATTATATCAAAATAAAATGTCATCAACGAACAGAGTGTATTCGTGGAGGAAACTTTACGTTTAAGTTGGAGCGATTTTGTTTCTTCTCACTTGCAAAAATATCTCCTTGGGTTAAAACGATGAGATAAACGTGTTGATGCATAGTTTTTTATGTTCTACTATGTTCTTGACTCTCTCGCCAGAGTCAGTATCCAAAAGCATATTGCGCCCAATGAAATAAACGCAAACTTTTCTTCTGTTAAAGCCGTATATAACATATGTCTATAAGCTTCATGTTAACTTTATATTCCAGAAATGCATAAATGATGAGCGATGTAGTAAAATAGTGTGGTCGACCCCAGGACAGAAAGTGGTTATTTATTGACATGCTGAATAAACGTTTTTCAAAAAATAGAACAAAAGGGACAAACATTAAAACATGATTGATGTCAAGTAAAAGTTTTGTTTAATTATGCATGAAATTTACTCTTTTTATTGTTTCTCAGCTTGAAAAGCTGGGAAACAAGGGTATTACTATGAAATACGCCAATCACTGATAGTGGATCACATCTGATAATATTCTTTAGCTGTCTGTGAGGTGTTTAAGCATGCCTTAGCATGCCTTATCTAATCCTTGTGATCAGGTGTTATTCATCCCACTTCTTCGGTAAAGTTGCACTGATTGACAGCTTTTCTATAGCCAAGGGAAAAAATCAGCCAAGGGAGCTGATTGGCTCTAAGCTGATTGGCTGTTAGTAAGGCTATGGCTCAGCTGATTGACAGGCTTTCTAGGCTTAGGCAAGGGAGTTGATTGGCTGTTCCCCCTCACCCTCTGTCCTCCGCCTGGACAGCCAGTTGATTGGCTGTTCCCCCTTACCCTCTAGAGGAGAGGCAAGCGTATGAGGGTACCAGTGGGATGTCAGAGTCAGTATTACGACAACCTATGTAGCAGACCCACGGTCACCCATTACGTCACGTCATGCCTCACTGCTCATGTCGGCCTGCAACCTGAGTGAGTTAGTGGTCAGTGAGTGGTGTCCCGGGAGTGGTGTGCACCACTCAGTAGCTTCCACACCTTTCCCTGCACTTTGTATGAATGCCATTCTGTTTCCTCCCCCTTCCCCTCTCCTTCTGTGACCTTCTCTCTCCTTTCTTATTTGCTAAAGTAATAATCCTAGCTCCCTCTCCCTCTCTCTCTGTCCCTCCCTCCCCTTAGTCGGCGAGGGGGAGGAAAGGGGGGAAGGAAGGAAAATTGATACTGTAAACGTATGTATTTTCGCGCAGATAAATTTTCACGCACTAAGTACTTTGACATCTGTTCGCATGGATTTAAATTCACGCAGCAGGGAAGTCTCACACCTTGCTTATGGATTTATTTTCACGCACAAAGGCGGGTGCGCTAAAATAGCGAAAATAAATACTGCGCAAACATTAATACGTTTACAGTACATGTATAGGTGTGTGTGTGTGTGGTAGTGGGGTCCCTCCCTCCCCACTCTCTCTGTCCCCCTGAGGGGGAGGAAAGGGGGCAGGAGAAGGAAAATTGATTGATTTACGCATGGACCAAGGCTAGGCAGCTACCAAAATGAGGGTCCATCTCGCACAGTTGAGATCTCGCACTGTACTTTTTTTTATTCTTCTTATGAAATTTATTGATACTGTAATGTGTACCCACAAGGATGTACAGGATGTATTAATATCCCCTTTCCTTCCTTTTATCTTTGTTCTTTCCTTTACTTTACCGAATTCGGCCGTATATTTCCGAACCCCAGTCCCCATGTTGTTTGTTTACAGCAAGCTACATCATAGGCTTATGTAATCCCAGGCGAGTGGCCATCCCTCCCTCCCTCCACTCTCTTTCTCTCTCTCTCCCACCCTCCCTCCATGCGACAGACCAATACCTAACGGTGCTTTCGGGAATTGTTCTCTGCTGCAGGTTAGTTTGAGGTGTGTTCAGTTATGATAGTGTTTCAAATTACAGACACTCAATAACTTTCCAAGGAAAACTTCTTTCTGCAAAGGAACAATTACGCAGAGTCTGATAGTAAAGTCACAAACTCAACAGAAGCATGTAGACATAATACTGGAACAAGACGTGCAGAAGCCCCACTATTTTAATTATCCTTAAAGATTGATTGTCAATTGTGTGAGACTCTCCCAAACAGTGCTCTGAACGAGCATTCGGTCGCACTTCAAACGACCTTCATTGAAAGCTTGGTCAGTGGCCGTCACGTGTTATGAGAGTGGTTGCATTCGAGTACCTTATATATATACATATAATATATATATAACCTTGCTTGGCCCTTTTAAAATTACTTCTAATTTCCAATTACTGCAAATGACTATCGTTGAGATAAATGGTCAATGAAGGACCACAGAATACATTTGTACATACAGATCACAATATTGTTGGATAATTAATGGATAAACATACATAAAATAACAAAATAGTGTTATGTTTTTTGTGCAATATTTGTACTTTGAAATGTTCGGATATAAGTTAAAATGTAAACTTTGTAGGTAAATATTTTGCATTTTCAGTCTAAACATGCCTAAAGTGCAATAACTATAAGTTGACATCAGGCACAAATAATTGAGGCTGAGAAAATCGTTTCCAGTGGAAACGCCAAGTATATGAATTAAGTTGACACTGATTACAAAGTTAAATATGTAAACAGTTGATCAAATCGGTGCATAACTTGATAATTAGTTAACTTAGTACTTGTTATATTATTTATTATATCATTTATTATATATGTAATGTGTTTCAGGAAAATGAGGCATAAGTCGCAAAAAATTGATTTTGAGATACTATGAAGTACATATGAGGACTTTTAAAACGAAAGGATATATTACACAGATTGTCTTGGAATTTGATACATCGATTGACATAACTATAAGTGACAGACTCCCCAAACATCAGAAGATTCCAATAATGTGAACTTATGAAAAAAACGCTTTGAAAAATCTCAATTTTGCGACTTATGACTCATTTTCCTGAAACACATCACATATTTGGAAGATCTCTCCAATCATTTAGCAGATTACGTCCAATTTCCAGACCTCTATCCATCTATATCCATGTATGTTTATTGATGGAATTAGAAATAGAAATATATCTCAGTTGCCTCACCTTGGTAGGAAGGTGTTCTGGTTTGCAGACACAGTAATTAGTTAATAAGGCTTTGAACCCCCCCCCCCCCCCCATCAAAGCCTACCGACCTTCACTCACCAGCACTCGTGGCCTTTAAACATATACGTGGGTGACAACATATGTGATGTGTTTCAGGAAAATGAGTCATAAGTCGCAAAAAATAGATTTTGAGATACCATTATATTTGAAACGACGAGATCAAGCCGATTCCAATGATAGTAAACAGTCTAATAAAATAGTAAGTATTTCTAGATTTTAAGTTTGATATTTTCGTTTTTGAAAAAAAAAGTTTCCAATATTTCTGGGGGTCATTAAACAGTAAAGTAACTAAATGAAGTCCATATGAGGACCTTTAAAACGAATGGATATATTACATAGATTGTCTTGTAATTTGATACATCGATTGACATAACTATAAGTGAAACACTCTCCGAAAATCAGAAGATTCCAATAATGTGATCTTGTGAAAAAAACGCTTTGAAAAATATCAATTTTGCGACTTATGACTCATTTTCCTGAAATACATCACACATACACCCATTAGCAGCTTCCTTCTTGAGGCTCAATCATCTAGTAATTTGTTTCCTTATGTGAGTTTTCTATTGCTTTTCTGAAATGTTTCCTTGATTCTATAGCGTCTTTTCGTCAGTTGATATAGAGAGTTCCAGGCCATCTTAACCTTATTAAGTAAGCAACTGACCTTAGAGCATTAATAAATATTCCCTAATGAAGATGGCATGTTTTCTACAGATTCCATGTGAATCTAGATTCAAAATGGTGGCTATGCAAATTCTCTCTATACGACCTGACTGTTGTGACATTATGTACCCCCTCCCCCGCCCCTCCCCCGCCCCTCCCCCCCCCCTCCCCCCCCCCCCCGCCCTCCTCCTGCATCAATACTTGACGCTATTTCAGGCTCTGAACGTAGCAAGGTGACTAAGCAATTACAACGACCTTCAAAAGAACCTTCAACTTCGGAAGAATTGATTTTATAAATTCGCCAATGTGAGATACATAAGGCCCAGTAAGTGGGATAGGTTCTCCCTTTCAGTCTGACTGTCGCCATGGAAACCTTTTCCATTTGATCATTTAGTTGTTTCTCAACGTCTTCAGGAATCTATTGGTGATTGTTAACACAAGAGCGTCTGACTGAGGAACGTCTACGGGCAGAGATTAGGAACAGCCAGGTATAGTCACTATAACACCACCATCAGAATAACAGCATAGTTTGTACCCGGGAGTGGTAAATCCCCATTCTTATCTCATTCTAATTGCTATTGAGAGATTGACAATAATATTGAATGCGTCTTCATTGTGCAGAACTATGTGAAACAAATTATGTAGTTTAGGTAGTAATGCCTGACATTGAGGGGCTGCTTGTGCACTGTTTGGTGTATAATCCTGAGGTTAATGACTGACATTGAGAGGCTGCTGGTGCACTGTTTGGTGTATAATCCTGAGATTAATGATTGACATTAAGGGGCTGCTGGTGCACTGTTTGGTGTATAATCCTGAGATTAATGACTGACATTAAGGGGCTGCTGGTGCACTGTTTGGTGTATAATCCTGAGGTTAATGGCTGACATTGAGGGGCTGCTGGTGCACCGTATGGTGTATAATCCTGAGATTAATGGCTAACATTGAGGGGCTGCTGGTGCACTGTTTGGTGTATAATCCTGGGGTTAATGTCTGACATTGAGGAACTGCTGGTGCACTGTTTGGTGTATAATCCTGGGGTTAATGTCTGACATTGAGGAACTGCTGGTGCACTGTTTGGTGTATAATCCTGAGGTTAATGACTGACATTCAGGGGCTGCTGGTGCACTGTTTGGTGTATAATACTGAGGTTAATGACTGACATTGAGGGGCTGCTGGTGCACTGTTTGGTGCATAAACCTGAGGTTAATGACTATTACTCCATGATGAAGGGAGGATTAACCGCAGTTTGTATGGGCGGGAGTGTAATCCTACTGTGTAATCATGTGTGCAGGATTACATGCAATCCAGCAGCATGTTTCCGGTTTGCTACCATGCAAACCCCCTCCCTCCTTTTGATATACTGTTACATAGCATCTCACTGATACACCGGAGGGAGGGGGGAGCTTTTAGGAACAGCCATTTTTTCTACTTCCAGTGAAATGAAGTTTTGTTTCATGGAAACCTTGGCTGTCGTTTCCACTGCTTCTCTAGCTCCTAGATACATCATGTATTAAATGAAACTAGATTCTGCAAGGGGATAGTTTAGTCTACAATAATTGTAAGTCCTGTTGTTCTGTAATGACAATTGTTTACATTGAAAATCGATCAAAAATAGACCAAAAGTTACATCAGGTCTACCTGTCTCCCCACCTGTCCCCAAGCTGACTATTAAAGTTAGGACAGTCATATTTTCAATCTGTCAACTGTTGATTTTCATTGTCAATAATATATTTTGACATGTTTTCCTGTATCATCATGGAGTAAAAATAGAACCCCAACTCGTAGGTATTATTAGCAATAGGATTGCATGGGTCCTCGTCAAATCTTTTCACATAACAGCACTCGCCCTATCGGGCTCGTGCTGCCATGGAAAAGATTTGACTCTGACCCATGCAATCCTATTGCTAATAATACCTACTCGTGAGGTTCTATCATAACATTGAGGGGCTGCTGGTGCACTGTTTGGTGTATAATACTGAGGTTAATGACTAACATTGAAGGGCTGCTGGTGCACTGTTTGGTGCATAGTCCTGAGGTTAATGACTGACATTGAGGGGCTGCTGGTGCACTGTTTGGTGTATAATCCTGAGATTAATGACTGACATTGAGGGGCTGCTGGTACACTGTTTGGTGTATAATCCTTAGGTTAATGACTGACATTGAGGGGCTGCTGGTGCACTGTTTGGTGTATAATCCTGAGGTTAATGACTGACATTGAGGGGCTGCTGGTGCACTGTTTGGTGTATAATCCTGAGGTTAATGACTGACATTGAGGGGCTGCTGGTGCACTGTTTGGTGTATAATCCTGAGGTTAATGGCGGACATTGAGGGGCTGCTGGTGCACCGTTTGGTGCATAATCCTGAGGTTAATGGCTGACATTGAGGGGCTGCTGGTGCACTGTTTGGTGCATAAACCTGAGGTTAATGACTGACATTGAGGGGCTGCTGGTGCACTGTTTGGTGCATACTCCAAAGATTAATGACTGACATTGAGGGGCTGTTGGTGCACTGTTCGGTTCATAATCCTGATGTGATGCTGAGATACACCTTCAATGCTCAAATTTCCCCTTTGTCTGTTTTATCTGTTCTATTTGCATTGTCTGTTTTATTGTGTATTTTTTATTATTTTATTATGTATAAATAAACTAGTATCTCATCTGATACAAATGGAAGTTATTAATATTTTTTTATTTTGTCAAAGGTTATTTTAGCGGCTATCAACAACTAACAGAATTTGAAGAGGAAAGTCATATCAGGAAAAGAAACCTCACCAGGTGGCTATTATGGTGGTACATCACCTGAGTGTGCTGGTCAGCACCTGGTCACTACTGGTCAAGGCTGCCTTCTGCCTCCTCCTGCACTCTGGTCAAGCACTGGACATTCAGATTCTCTATGCGGAGGATTTCAGACCAGACAATGACTGGAGTTTTGAGAAGTCAGCGGCTGGGCTGCCGATGGCCATTGAAGACTTTAAACAACAAGGATGGCTCAAGGACGTCAACTTCAAGTAAGACTGCATACCTGGGTCAAATTTTCAGAAAATGTACAATTGGCAGCTGTACACATTTAGTAAATTAGGCTAAATTAGACTGCAATTTGGTTAATACTAGGTTGATTCGAGAATATTCGGTATTGCATTGATTCTAGCAATCTGTTTGGTTAGGTTGAACTGTATTTTGAACTTTATTTTCTTCTGAAATTTTGGTTATTTGAGAAGATTGGCGAAGTTAAATTGTACATTTTGTGAAGATCTGACCCACATTGTGATGAGATATTAAGATAGAATATAGTGAGACTCGTGTCTAGGAGACACCGTATGATGGCCACAAGTTTTTATTGATGTGACGATCTCTCTTGCCGCTAGGCCTCGATCAGCGATCCGCCATATATTAAGTGACAACTATTGAAGCATAATATGAAGTGATGAATGGGCATGACGTCACATCCAGCGCAACGTCGCGGTTTATTTTTTACTAGGGGGAGTCATGGAAAAACAATGCCCGCATGTTGGGATGTAAATTATGCAATCCACCTTGGATGAAGGAGGTGTTTAGAGGTCAGATATGTTTAATGAATGAATATAAATCATTTAAGTGTTATTTCACCATAGAATATTAACAAAATTTACTGTTGCATCATATCAAATTTCACTTGGTTCTGCCCTAGCTAGTACATTCCATCGGGCATTGACCAATAGAAGCCTCTAAATGAATATGCCCATACGTGCATTTGCGACGTTAAACAATGGTTGGATTTCACTCTGTTCCAGGGTGTACAACCTCGGATCATGATATAAAAATAGAGTCATTAGATGGAGTCATTAGATGCAAGAAATGCGCTCCATAGTATTTTCAGCGTGTAATATTTATCACTGCTTTTATGGCAATAGACATGTTCTTTTACATGTTTCCATGACACAAGATTTCAATTTTTCACGTCATGTATTTGGATTTCATAGATCTATAGATTCTTTCATTTATTTTTATAAAAATGTTGCTTATTATTTGTAAGTCAGGTTTGTACTGTATCCATCCAAGCATGCACTATAATAATATTATATGTACAAATGCCCTATTGATATGTTTATTCCTATTCACAGGTTCATACACATACCAGAGTCATGCGAGCCCAAGATTGGTATCGCTAATGTTGCGGCAGCCTACTACAAGTACAAGCCTGATATAGTGGTGGGCTTTGGATGCTCTTTTGGTAAGTTTTCAACCTCTTATTGGGATTATTGAACTAAAGCTGTATAACTGGCACTTACCAAATTACTCTAAAAAAAGAAAAAAACATCTAGATTTAATAAAGAATATTTTAAATTTTGTTTATATAAACCGCCAGTTGTTAAAAGAAACCTGTTTAGAATATCTGGGACATTCCTTATAATATGCGAAGAATAAATTTACTACCTCGTTAATATTGTTCTGTAAAGTTATATAGCCCCAAATATCCCATAATTTATAGCACAGCACATTTCCTTACTTGGGCCCCAGAGTAATGGGAATGTAACTACGTAAATATGGTAAAGTTGGCAACCCCTAAGTACAAGAGTGCACTATTTAGCACCTTAGAGGCATCCCCTGAATGTATTAACTATCCTTGATAAAGGGCAAATGAGCCCAAAACCTAAACACCATTACTTAAGGAATATTATAAAGACCTTAGAAAAACATGGAAAATGGAAAGGTTACCATGAACATTAATTACACAGTAATAGCAAGGTCCTCCAGTATGACAAGAAGTTTTGGTCTGGACCAAGGCAAGAAAGGTTTCCCCTGATAGATACATTTGTTGACAGAATTAAATATATATGGGAGTAAAAAAGCATGATCTATTTTGGAATTTCAATACCATGGAATGGCAACGGCCCGGGAATCCAATGGAATCATGTTACCACCACATGACCCAGTTGCATATCCTGACTGCTACTATTTGAGTTGTTTTGAGTATTGGTGTGGCAGTTATTATATAGGTCATAGCTCTTCCTTATATCCCAAACAACTACTATAACTTCATGTCAGATATGATGAAATCCATCAATGCTTGAATGCTACTCACTGTGTTCATTCTTAAGACCAGAGTAAACAGATATCCAAATTGAAAAAAGTTTAAATACTACTATTCTATTTAATCGTCCTGCTTAATGGGTTTCCTCTTACCTTTTGTCATAAACATAGACACTCTTGGATAATCCTTGCTGCTGATATGGCATGAACCTACTCCAAGTCTTAAAGAGATAAACCACAGTTCAACTGGGAAAAAAACTGAAAATATTATTTTGTTTAAACTTTGCCCCATGAAAGAACAAGGTTATGTGAATTCAAAAAGCCAATAAAAACAATATGTCACCGGGTTAGTTTTCATTTCAGGGAGCCCTGAAATTTAGGGTTGTTCACTATAGAAGTCTATGAGAAAAGGACAATTTTTTCCGTTTTTTCAGTATTAAAAAAAAACTGAAAATAACTTTTTCCTAAAAATCTCTATAGACATAGCTAACATATTGCTTTACCCTTTCAAGCAATAACAAATGGGGGTCACGGACTTCTTAAAAAGGTTATTCAACTGAATCTGCATCCCGATGAGTTAATATAAATATTGTTATATTATGCTATATGTTCTGCTTGTTGCAGTGTTGGTAGAACTGGGTCTATACACAGCCTACTGGAACCTACCCATCTTCCCACAGGGTGGATCAGACTATGTACTGTTATATTATGCTGTTTATTGTTGCAGTGTTGGTAGAACTGGGTCTATACTCGGCCTACTGGAACCTGCCCATCTTCCCACAGGGAGGATCAGACTATGTACTGTTATATTATGCTGTTTATTGTTGCAGTGTTGGTAGAGCTGGGTCTATATACGGCCTACTGGAACCTGCCCATCTTCCCACAGGGTGGATCAGACTATGTACTGTTATATTATGCTGTTTATTGTTGCAGTGTTGGTAGAGCTGGGTCTATACACAGCCTACTGGAACCTACCCATCTTCCCACAGGGTGGATCAGACTATGTACTGTTATATTATGCTGTTTATTGTTGCAGTGTTGGTAGAACTGGGTCTATACACAGCCTACTGGAACCTACCCATCTTCCCACAGGGTGGATCAGACTATGTACTGTTATATTATGCTGTTTGTTCTACTTGTTGCAGTGTTGGTAGAACTGGGTCTATACACGGCCTACTGGAACCTACCCATCTTCCCACAGGGTGGATCAGACTATGTACTGTTATATTATGCTGTTTGTTCTACTTGTTGCAGTGTTGGTAGAACTGGGTCTATACACAGCCTACTGGAACCTGCCCATCTTCCCACAGGGTGGATCAGACTATGTACTGTTATATTATGCTGTTTATTGTTGCAGTGTTGGTAGAACTGGGTCTATACACAGCCTACTGGAACCTGCCCATCTTCCCACAGGGTGGATCAGACTATGTACTGTTATATTATGCTGTTTGTTCTACTTGTTGCAGTGTTGGTAGAACTGGGTCTATACACAGCCTACTGGAACCTACCCATCTTCCCACAGGGTGGATCAGACTATGTACTGTTATATTATGCTGTTTGTTGTTGCAGTGTTGGTAGAACTGGGTCTATACACAGCCTACTGGAACCTGCCCATCTTCCCACAGGGTGGATCAGACTATGTACTGTTATATTATGCTGTTTGTTGTTGCAGTGTTGGTAGAACTGGGTCTATACACAGCCTACTGGAACCTGCCCATCTTCCCACAGGGTGGATCAGACTATGTACTGTTATATTATGCTGTTTATTGTTGCAGTGTTGGTAGAACTGGGTCTATACACAGCCTACTGGAACCTACCCATCTTCCCACAGGGTGGATCAGACTATGTACTGTTATATTATGCTGTTTGTTGTTGCAGTGTTGGTAGAACTGGGTCTATATACGGCCTACTGGAACCTGCCCATCTTCCCACAGGGTGGATCAGACTATGTACTGTTATATTATGCTGTTTATTGTTGCAGTGTTGGTAGAACTGGGTCTATACACAGCCTACTGGAACCTACCCATCTTCCCACAGGGAGAATCAGACTATGTACTGTTATATTATGCTGTTTATTGTTGCAGTGTTGGTAGAACTGGGTCTATACACGGCCTACTGGAACCTACCCATCTTCCCACAGGGAGGATCAGACTATGTACTGTTATATTATGCTGTTTGTTGTTGCAGTGTTGGTAGAACTGGGTCTATATACGGCCTACTGGAACCTGCCCATCTTCCCACAGGGTGGATCAGACTATGTACTGTTATATTATGCTGTTTATTGTTGCAGTGTTGGTAGAACTGGGTCTATACTCGGCCTACTGGAACCTACCCATCTTCCCACAGGGTGGATCAGACTATGTACTGTTATATTATGCTGTTTATTGTTGCAGTGTTGGTAGAACTGGGTCTATACACAGCCTACTGGAACCTACCCATCTTCCCACAGGGTGGATCAGACTATGTACTGTTATATTATGCTGTTTATTGTTGCAGTGTTGGTAGAACTGGGTCTATACTCGGCCTACTGGAACCTGCCCATCTTCCCACAGGGAGGATCAGACTATGTACTGTTATATTATGCTGTTTATTGTTGCAGTGTTGGTAGAGCTGGGTCTATATACGGCCTACTGGAACCTGCCCATCTTCCCACAGGGTGGATCAGACTATGTACTGTTATATTATGCTGTTTATTGTTGCAGTGTTGGTAGAACTGGGTCTATACACAGCCTACTGGAACCTACCCATCTTCCCACAGGGTGGATCAGACTATGTACTGTTATATTATGCTGTTTGTTCTACTTGTTGCAGTGTTGGTAGAACTGGGTCTATACACAGCCTACTGGAACCTGCCCATCTTCCCACAGGGTGGATCAGACTATGTACTGTTATATTATGCTGTTTGTTGTTGCAGTGTTGGTAGAACTGGGTCTATACACAGCCTACTGGAACCTACCCATCTTCCCACAGGGTGGATCAGACTATGTACTGTTATATTATGCTGTTTGTTGTTGCAGTGTTGGTAGAACTGGGTCTATACACGGCCTACTGGAACCTACCCATCTTCCCACAGGGTGGATCAGACTATGTACTGTTATATTATGCTGTTTGTTGTTGCAGTGTTGGTAGAACTGGGTCTATATACGGCCTACTGGAACCTGCCCATCTTCCCACAGGGTGGATCAGACTATGTACTGTTATATTATGCTGTTTATTGTTGCAGTGTTGGTAGAACTGGGTCTATACACAGCCTACTGGAACCTACCCATCTTCCCACAGGGAGAATCAGACTATGTACTGTTATATTATGCTGTTTATTGTTGCAGTGTTGGTAGAACTGGGTCTATACACGGCCTACTGGAACCTACCCATCTTCCCACAGGGAGGATCAGACTATGTACTGTTATATTATGCTGTTTGTTGTTGCAGTGTTGGTAGAACTGGGTCTATACACGGCCTACTGGAACCTGCCCATCTTCCCACAGGGTGGATCAGACTATGTACTGTTATATTATGCTGTTTGTTCTACTTGTTGCAGTGTTGGTAGAACTGGGTCTATACACGGCCTACTGGAACCTGCCCATCTTCCCACAGGGTGGATCAGACTATGTACTGTTATATTATGCTGTTTGTTGTTGCAGTGTTGGTAGAACTGGGTCTATACACAGCCTACTGGAACCTACCCATCTTCCCACAGGGTGGATCAGACTATGTACTGTTATATTATGCTGTTTGTTGTTGCAGTGTTGGTAGAACTGGGTCTATACACAGCCTACTGGAACCTACCCATCTTCCCACAGGGAGGATCAGACTATGTACTGTTATATTATGCTGTTTATTGTTGCAGTGTTGGTAGAACTGGGTCTATACACAGCCTACTGGAACCTACCCATCTTCCCACAGGGTGGATCAGACTATGTACTGTTATATTATGCTGTTTATTGTTGCAGTGTTGGTAGAGCTGGGTCTATACACGGCCTACTGGAACCTGCCCATCTTCCTACAGGGTGGATCAGACTATGTACTGTTATATTATGCTGTTTGTTGTTGCAGTGTTGGTAGAACTGGGTCTACGGCCTACTGGAACCTGCCCATCTTCCCACAGGGTGGATCAGACTATGTACTGTTATATTATGCTGTTTATTGTTGCAGTGTTGGTAGAACTGGGTCTATACACAGCCTACTGGAACCTACCCATCTTCCCACAGGGAGGATCAGACTATGTACTGTTATATTATGCTGTTTGTTCTGCTTGTTGCAGTGTTGGTAGAACTGGGTCTATACACGGCCTACTGGAACCTACCCATCTTCCCACAGGGTGGATCAGACTATGTACTGTTATATTATGCTGTTTATTGTTGCAGTGTTGGTAGAACTGGGTCTATACACAGCCTACTGGAACCTGCCCATCTTCCCACAGGGTGGATCAGACTATGTACTGTTATATTATGCTGTTTGTTCTACTTGTTGCAGTGTTGGTAGAACTGGGTCTATACACGGCCTACTGGAACCTGCCCATCTTCCCACAGGGTGGATCAGACTATGTACTGTTATATTATGCTGTTTATTGTTGCAGTGTTGGTAGAACTGGGTCTATACACGGCCTACTGGAACCTACCCATCTTCCCACAGGGTGGATCAGACTATGTACTGTTATATTATGCTGTTTGTTCTACTTGTTGCAGTGTTGGTAGAACTGGGTCTATACACAGCCTACTGGAACCTGCCCATCTTCCCACAGGGAGGATCAGACTATGTACTGTTATATTATGCTGTTTATTGTTGCAGTGTTGGTAGAACTGGGTCTATATACAGCCTACTGGAACCTGCCCATCTTCCCACAGGGAGGATCAGACTATGTACTGTTATATTATGCTGTTTGTTCTGCTTGTTGCAGTGTTGGTAGAGCTGGGTCTATACACGGCCTACTGGAACCTACCCATCTTCCCACAGGGAGGATCAGACTATGTACTGTTATATTATGCTGTATGTTCTGCTTGTTGCAGTGTTGGTAGAACTGGGTCTATACACAGCCTACTGGAACCTGCCCATCTTCCCACAGGGAGGATCAGACTATGTACTGTTATATTATGCTGTTTGTTCTACTTGTTGCAGTGTTGGTAGAACTGGGTCTATACACAGCCTACTGGAACCTACCCATCTTCCCACAGGGTGGATCAGACTATGTACTGTTATATTATGCTGTTTGTTGTTGCAGTGTTGGTAGAACTGGGTCTATATACGGCCTACTGGAACCTGCCCATCTTCCCACAGGGTGGATCAGACTATGTACTGTTATATTATGCTGTTTATTGTTGCAGTGTTGGTAGAACTGGGTCTATACACAGCCTACTGGAACCTACCCATCTTCCCACAGGGAGAATCAGACTATGTACTGTTATATTATGCTGTTTGTTCTACTTGTTGCAGTGTTGGTAGAGCTGGGTCTATACACAGCCTACTGGAACCTGCCCATCTTCCCACAGGGAGGATCAGACTATGTACTGTTATATTATGCTGTTTGTTGTTGCAGTGTTGGTAGAACTGGGTCTATACACAGCCTACTGGAACCTACCCATCTTCCCACAGGGTGGATCAGACTATGTACTGTTATATTATGCTGTTTATTGTTGCAGTGTTGGTAGAGCTGGGTCTATATACAGCCTACTGGAACCTACCCATCTTCCCACAGGGTGGATCAGACTATGTACTGTTATATTATGCTGTTTATTGTTGCAGTGTTGGTAGAACTGGGTCTATACACAGCCTACTGGAACCTGCCCATCTTCCCACAGGGAGGATCAGACTATGTACTGTTATATTATGCTGTTTATTGTTGCAGTGTTGGTAGAGCTGGGTCTATACACAGCCTACTGGAACCTACCCATCTTCCCACAGGGTGGATCAGACTATGTACTGGGAGATAAAGTCAAGGTAACACTTCACTACTGCTCAGTTATTTTATGCTCTCAGATTGTGTAGGATTCTCTATACCATTCAGGGTGGGACATTCACTCGCTATTCTCTCCATTACAGGTCAACAATACAATATTATGTGAAGTTTAACTTATCTAGTATCGTGTTCAACATATTTCCTATTACTCTCAAGTGACTTGAATATTTTTTATTTGTATCTAAGGGTATTATCAGGTATATTGAAATATTTCCCTTTCAAATTTGATTGCTATCGTTTGTTTTTTTTGTTTTTTTTTTTAAAAACCACTTTTATTCAATATGTCAACAAAACTTTTTGTCTCCTTGGGTCGATAACACAAATTTTACATCGTACCCGTTTTCTCATCTCGTGGAAAATTTCATTTAAAAAATAATTATGTACTTATCATTTGAACACACGGACACCATAATAATATAATACTTATGTCATGGGACCTTCGTCAATCACAAAACTTATCTCACACAGGATTTATAATTTCACAGGCCACTCCTTCTGCTCATCTGGTTGGATATATAATGCTTTTGTTCCACCCTAGAGAATAGAAATATGAAGATACAGGCTACGGTTTTAGTGCAAAAAAATTATAATCTAAAAGTAAAACATCATGCTTCAACTGTAGGTAACCATACAGTAATATCCTTTTGAAAACTTTACCATACAATACTTATGTACAATGCTTTTCAGAGTATTATGTTCACAAGTTTTTCATTAATTTTGGTATTATGAAACACAGTCACACCCATCTCTTCACCTGGTTTAAAGGCATACGTCCCACAATTTGATGATGGAACAGCTTCTTTTTTTCCTTCTGTCTCTTTTAATCTTTTACCTAAGTATTAATTCTGTTGTTACCATAACTATAAACATTGGTCCTTTTGTTACCACATAATCATTACACTATCTTCAAAAGTGTTATCGTTTGTTATTTAGAAGGAAAACAATTTGATTATAAGGTAAATATTGCAGTATTCAGGGATGGTGCGCATCCACTCATCAGGAGAGAAGACAGCGGGAGGTTTCAGGGATATCTTCCAGGCCATGGGGTGGACTAAAGTGGCACTGATATGGGCGTATGGCTTCTGTGACCTGACGGGACCTGCCGTCAAGTCTAACCTGCAGGAGAGCGGGGTGGAGATCACTGAGGTCATCAATACAGCAGCTGAGGGCACGGAGGACTACCGGCTGAGGGAATACCTACTGAGGATAAAGGAGAGGGCAAGAAGTATGTCACATCATGTATTGAATTTTTTAAAAAATGTTAATACTTAAAAGAACAGCATTAGGGTCAGATTTTCAGAAGTGTACAATTCACCTTCACCAATCCTCTCAAATAAGTCAAAATTCAGACAGAAATAAAGATCAAAACCCAGTTCAGGCTAACCAAACCGATTGCTAGAATCAATGCAATGCCAAATATACTTGAATTTACCTAGTGTTGACCAAATTGCAGCTTAATTTAGCAGAATTTACTAAAAGTGTACAGCTGCCAATTGTACATTTTCTGAAAATCTGACCCATTATTGTTATGATATCATGGTAAATGCACCTTTCCTAAGGCCCTTCCTTCAATTTCTGTCTGTTCTACTTCCCAGTACAGGGAGGAAATCAATTTTATCTTTGAAGCTATGTATCACAAGTTATAATTATTTGAAGGTCAGCCTGAAGGAAAGTACGTTGTACGTTTGTACAAGGTTGAGTGCCATTCGGAAAGATATTCACTCATGTACATGTTGACTAATTAAAGGTTAAATATATATATATATATATATTATATATAATACTTTTATTCAAGGTTCGATATACAGTTACATAAGGTTATTAGAAGTTATAATATATCAGTAATCAGTAATCCAGGAATTGGGTTAGGACCTCTGCATCAATGCAGGTCTTTCAACAAAATGTTTTTTTAAATTCGTCACGTTGCCAATCCACTATCATTGCAACCGTTTTTAATGTGTGCCTGGGAAAAAATGTTGAACGGAAATCTTTTTTTCACTCTCATCTTGTGAATATTTATAATATATCATTCCATAAAGTTTTTCTTGAGTCGTTTTTCCCTTCCATATAGAATCCAGCAAAAGTTAGTTTTGAATTGAGTACATATGTTTTATCTTACTGACTGATTCGTAGAGACGCATAATGTGCTCATTCAATCTAGATATGCTGTTCTCAGAGCAATGTATGTATTTGATGAATACATCTATTGTACCACTTGGCGGGATGGCATGTAAAGCCATAGGCTCCAAAGTCAAGTCATATCACCGTCTGGGAGATACTTATACATCATATTTTCGCCTGGCGCGATTTTATGGGGAAAAATGCCTAAGATCACACCCTCATTTTCTGTATTTAAATAATTATTTTTGCAGAAAAGACTCCTTATAGATTGTGTGCATTGATATAATAATTTATAAAAATGATGAGCAGCTGTGAAATTGCAAATGTATTGTGTACTTAAATAGAAAATAGACCCGATAATGAGTTAGGGTTAGGGCGGACTGTAAGTGAGAAAGTAAAGAGACTGAGCAGTAAACAGCGCTTGTGATCCAACACTAATTTCCATGGAATTTTCGCTATTTGACCAAACAATTTGAGAGAGGTATAATGAATACAAAATAGACTTCTCACAGTGTATGAAGAGTTTATCTTTCTTAGGCTACGAAATTTTGTAGGGCTTCAGTCAAAGTTTTCTATTCATAACATAAACTTCACATTTGAAGTTTTTGCAGTGCCATGTTTCAATATGAGTTAAGATAAGATAAGATAAGATGTTGTTTATTTGTCTTTGAGAGTTACATAAGTATGAGTTGAGATAGGGAAAAGACAAATGGGTCGACATGCCTTATGGTACAGCTAGTGTACCATCTCTTCCGGCCGTTACCGAATTTGGAAGTGGAAAAAGTTAACGTGAACCCGGTGTGTTTCAGTTGTGGTGTACTGCATGGACTCTGCCACGAGGGCCCGGTTCCTGTGGCAGGCCTATGAGGTTGGTATGTACCCTGACTATGTACTGATCGCATGGGGCGGGGCTTCAGCCTCCATGTATGCACCATGGACACTCATAGCCAATCTCACCCAGGAGGAGGAAGACCAGTGGAGGCAGCGCCTCGTAAAGATCAACTACAAAGGGGTAAGTTTGGGTGGGAGTTCATTAATACATTATATATAGATTACATATAGTTTATTGCATCAACTTTACATAACTATCTTTATGGGTCAGATTTTCAAAAAATGTGCAATTCAACTTTGCCCATCTTTTCAAATAACCCACATTTTAGGCAAAAATAAAGTTCAAAATACAGTTCAACCTAGTGAATTAGACAGCTAGAATCAATGCAATGCCCTTGAAAGGGTTTATTACATACATACATGATTTCAACGACATCTGATAAGTTGCATGGCATACCGATGCCATACAGGCTGTCATAATTTGGTTGTAATAAATGTATGTAATAAATGTCCACTTGCAATCTGTTCAGTTTCAAATTGTTCTCAACGTCAGGTCAAATCACACTCCACCTTTTTGGGTGTTGTGCGATTTGACCCACCATATCACTCGATTTAAAACCTCAATCATGCCATTGGATATAAATATGGAATGTACCGCTCTATCTACTAAGCTCTTTCCAGGTCTCAGCTGCCATTCCCACAGGAGATGATATTGATGCATTCCTAAATGAAGTACCGGTGAAGCTTGCAGGACCACCATTCTACTACAACTACTCTCTAGAAATGGGTTTGATTGTAAGTGGTATTCCTGTAATATGTAGAAATGGGTTTGGGTATAAGTGGTATTCCTGTAACATGTAGAAATGGATTTGACTGTAAGTGGTATTCCTGTAATATGTAGAAATGGGTTTGGGTATAAGTGGTATTCCTGTAACATGTAGAAATGGGTTTGGGTGTAATGGTATTCCTGTAATATGTAGAAATGGGTTTGGGTATAAGTGGTATTCCTGTAACATGTAGAAATGGGTTTGACTGTAAGTGGTATTCCTGTAACATGTAGAAATGGGTTTGGGTATAAGTGGTATTCCTGTAACATGTAGAAATGGGTTTGGGTATAAGTGGTATTCCTGTAATATGTAGAAATGGGTTTGGGTATAGGTGGTATTCCTGTAACATGTAGAAATGGGTTTGGGTATAAGTGGTATTCCTGTATTATGTAGAAATGGGTTTGGGTATAGGTGGTATTCCTGTAATATGTAAAGATAGGTTTGAGTGAGTGTAAGTGTTTTCTCGTTGCTAGGTGTAACTCTATCCCTGATTATAATAGATAAACAAGCATTATGTAGATCAGACTAACTGGAGATAAGTGACCGTCTAGTAATGATGTAGATCTCCTGTATTGCAGGGTTCCTACAAGGCAGTGGACATGTATGATCTGTTGACTACATACTTGACGGTGCTGAATGAGACCCTGGCTGAGGGCAAGGGCTCTGAGTACTACAGAAATGGTACCTATATCATGGACAAAATACGCAACAGGACAATTATAGGTAAGTGGACTTGCACAAGATCCCTGTTTGTTTTAGAACAAATATAAAGTTCTAATTTTCTATCTTAAAATTATCAATCAAAGGTAGATGAAGGTTATTTGGAATATCAATTACAGCACCTATAGGCCCTCTGACACGTTTCACATATCGCCAGTTACGTGATCAATATAGCTGCATTTTTTCTTTTGAGGGGAAGACCAACTTGCATGATTTTACTTATTGTGTGATTTATACAAGTGGAATTATTCATGCTCAAGTTCTTGATATTGTGCAGCAGTAATACCGTGCTCTGTGTAGGGCCTATATTTATCAAGGGTAGTGCAGCTGTTCCTTGACATTACTGTTTTAAGATTTTTATTCAGCGACAACGATTTGCAAGGTTAATATACAGTAATACATTATTTCTTCAACACCCAAAAATCATTTCTCAGTTGGAAACTGAGGATCTGCTTGGTTTCTTTTTTAAATGCATCTTATCTTCAATAGCTCTTATGTTTTGTGGAAAATCCTTACAAAAAGACTCCTCCCGATAGATTCGTTTCTCCAATTTTCAATTGGGATTCAATTCCTGTCTCTCATGTTATATTGATGTTCTAGAGGATTTTATTGCATGAATGTTACTCAATGTTGCATGTTGCTTGCCTCAAGGGAAGAGAGGCAAGTTTGCGTTTGATGAGAATGCTGACCGCATCCCTGACTTGTGGCTGTGGTCCTTGCGGCCGGACCAGGAGGAGCTGGAACCAGTGGCCATCATCAACATGGCGGAGAACCTGGGCGAGGTATGGAGGCTTCCTCGTTAGTAGCCGGATAATCAACCCTTTACATTATATAGGTTGTGTGGGTCAGACTTTGTTATTATATAAGTTTTTGTTATTATATAAGTGTGTGGGTCAGACTTTGTGAAAATGTACAATTGTCAGCCCTACAATTTCGGTAACTTCTGGTAACTTAGACGGATATAATAAATGCTATGTATATCTGAGTACAGGATGATCAACACTATCTCTTCACTCGTGTTGAACTGCATTTTGAACGTAATTTTTCTCTTAGATTTGGATTATTTGAGAGGATTGGAAAAGGTGAATTGTACATTTTCACAAAATTTGACCCATATGCATAATTAGGGTGGAAGGGCAGCCCATACAAAATAAGTCAGCCAGAATCAGCGAGTCAGTCAGATTACATGATGTAAATATAACAAAATCTGCCATTCGCCTATGCTGCAACTTTTACATAGACGTGAGTATTTTGTGTTGTGATATTTTGAAAGTTATATATACAAAATGGCGATTTTGGAAATTATTGCATATGGCGCTCTACAGCCCAGTCACTTGACTGGGTTTTATGTACAGCTAGTTAGTGAACTGTTCTATTATATATGCTTTCAATAATGTAAACAGAAAATATTGTTGAGTTTTAGTTGAATTTCACCCACAAACTGTGTAACAACACGTTTCTTGCAATGGCTACTCCCTACATTTCAAGAATAATGATGTATACTTAGAAAATAGGCTAATAAAGCCTCGGGCTTCAGTATTCAAATCTATTGTTTTTCAAGACCACAAGCTTGTGTAAACCTTAATCTTACCTTCTCTAACCAACATACTTGGCCCCAACTACTCTCCCCCAATCCCAAATGTGTCTGGTTCATTCCTAATCACAGATTAAGTTAATTATACCTTTTTGGAATATTGTTCTTAGAGGTTTGAGTACCTGGGCGATAAAAGGCCATATTGGGATACAGATGATGGTGAGCCACCAATGGACGCCCCATTGTGTGGTTTCTATGGTGAACTGTGTGTTGAATCTACAGGTAAGCTCTTACAATATTACCCTCATGACATTCTTTTTCATTTAGTATTTTTATATAGCACTGTATATTATCTTCTGTAATAATGACAGTTGAGTTATCAACAAATAAGTACATTGTACACTGAAGTTCTAATAATCAATTAAGGACATTAACATTGAGATATGGGCTCACATATGATAATCCAATACAGAATAACTATGGTTTTCCGCCCACTGCTGTGTCTATCTAGACCTTAATCTACTCTGAACTAAGGTCAAAGTAAGACCAAAGGTCAGGACAATGGAATGTCTGTAACCAAGGTACCCTATGGCAGGCATATAACCAAGGTACCCAATGTCACAGGTAACCAAGGTACCACAAGACATTGTTGTAGTCATTGCTTGCCTACTTGTCATTGAAAATGCACTGTTCAGAAAATGAGCATCAAATGAAATTAAAAGAAAAGATTGCTGGAAATAGCTCAATATGAAGCTCAATATTAGGAATAATGAAGAAACTTACAAAAACCTATCATAAGTCTGGTGCCAACATCGTTGTTCCATCTCTATCATAAAAATCTATTTGACTGTTATGAATGTTGGTCGATGGTAGTCCTAAGCATGAGTCAACTAATGCTAGGTGTCTATAGATTATCGCAGGATGCTTTTATAATGGTGATTTTTCTTTGATGTTGATTTATGGAAGAAGAACTACCATTAGCCCCTATTAATCAGTTAACATCCTTGTAAAACAACAGCTGAGCCATGACCTTGGGTCGCCTCACTCAACCAAATTTGGGGGACAGTTCCTCCTGTCTTAGCTTTAATCCTCTTCCCTCCAAGCCAGGCCATATCAGGTAGGCGGCGTTTAATGACACTTTAATGACCAAAACATCTGCCCTTTACCCCCTTCCCCCTTCTCAAAAGGAATCAACTTGTGCGACTAGTTTTCATTAATATAACTCCATGAAGGAAATTGAAACCATATACAATTGATTCATTGACTCCCATATAAACACAGAATCATGTGATCTCTGTTTAAGATATAACCGGTACGATAGTTGGCATGGTTATTGGGTTGGTGATAATCTGTATTGGACTTGGTGTATTAGGATATCTCTACAAGTAAGTTTTTCTGCCTCGAAGTATGGAACTTAACGTTGACAAATACTTTCACTTATTATTCATAAAATTAGAGCTTTACTCAATTGGACAAAATATTGAGTGTCACATTTCATGACTAAAAATAATAGAGTTGTGATCTCTTAATAAATATTGTTGTCGTCAGAGCATGCCATTTAAAGCATGTCATTACCTCAAATTAATTGTCGCTTCAGTATAAGTGTGTCTAAAACACTCTTGGTGCAAAATCATGAAAAGTATGTCCACTACAGAAGTTTGCAGTTAGCTCACGGATATAACAGTAAATAATTAGAAAATTAATTCACTTGTAGGAGAAAACAGGACGAGAATGCCATGAAGCAGATGTTGTGGAAAGTCAACTACGAGGATATCATTGTTGGTAAGAAGAGGACGGGAAGCGTGGTAGGTCAACTCTAGCATCTTAATAATGTATTTTTATCAAGCTATTCACTATTCACCATTGATCAGAATATATTCATAAGTATTTTTTGTATTCATGTAAAAAGTACAGGAAATGGCCAGAAGCTTCTGCAGTGCAGTCTTTCCAGCCAAGTATTGATTTGGTTTAAGATAACATAAATGACTAATAAGATGATTAATACTATTTTCAGCAGATACGTTATGACTAGTAATGCTTAGTGGTGAGACAGCAGTGGTTGGAGGACCAGATGGATTTACATGAACAAATCATTTGAAGTGTGTACTAAAAGGAACCAGGAATAACCAAGGTTTTCCACCCACTCCTGTGTCTCACCACCCCATAGTCTTCCACCCACTGCTGTGTCTCACCACACCACACCTTACTATAACAGCAGTGGGTGGAATAACCAAGGTTTTCCACCCACTCCTGTGTCTCACCACCCCATAGTCTTCCACCCACTGCTGTGTCTCACCACACCACACCTTACTATAACAGCAGTGGGTGGAATAACCATGGTCTTCCACCCACTGCTGTGTGTCACCACCCAATACCTTACTATAACAGCAGTGGGTGGAATAACCATGGTCTTCCACCCACTGCTGTGTCTCACCACCCAATACCTTACTATAACAGCAGTGGGTGGAATAACCATGGTCTTCCACCCACTGCTGTGTCTCACCACCCAATACCTTACTATAACAGCAGTGGGTGGAATAACCATGGTCTTCCACCCACTGCTGTGCCTCACCACCCCATAGTCTTCCACCCACTGCTGTGTCTCACCACACCACACCTTACTATAACAGCAGTGGGTGGAATAACCATGGTCTTCCACCCACTGCTGTGCCTCACCACCCCATAGTCTTCCACCCACTGCTGTGTCTCACCACCCAATACCTTACTATAACAGCAGTGGGTGGAATAACCAAGGTCTTCCACCCACTGCTGTGCCTCACCACCCCATAGTCTTCCACCCACTGCTGTGTCTCACCACACCACACCTTACTATAACAGCAGTGGGTGGAATAACCATGGTCTTCCACCCACTGCTGTGTCTCACCACCCCATAGTCTTCCACCCACTGCTGTGTCTCACCACCCAATACCTTACTATAACAGCAGTGGGTGGAATAACCATGGTCTTCCACCCACTGCTGTGTCTCACCACCCAATACCTTACTATAACAGCAGTGGGTGGAATAACCATGGTCTTCCACCCACTGCTGTGTCTCACCACACCATGGTCTTCCACCCACTGCTGTGTCTCACCACCCATGCTTTACAACAACAGGCAGCCATCAGCTCCAAGGCCATCAACAGGAGCACCAACAGCAGGCTGAGTGATGGGTTGCAGGATGAGGAGGAGAACACGCGGGCGGGGCAGATGTTCATAGAGACAGGGACATACAAGGGCAACCTGGTGGCCATCCTCAGGTGTGACAACCACCACCTCAACCTCACCCGCCGAGACTTGGTGGAACTGAACGCTGTGGGTACACATGCTTATAATGACTCTGGCACTAGAAACTTCCCATTCAGCAATTTCTTGAATGATGCAAATGTAGCAGCAAAAAGATGTTGTAAAAGACAAAGCATTTTAGATAAGATGGTATTAAACTTCTTCATCATTTTCCAACCTGATCTGGAAAAAGGGTTTTAATGTCTAGATCTGTTGATTGCATATAATTATATTCTTTCACTATATTTATTCAAACAGCTTGTCAACTATTTGTAGTTATTGATACCTGAAAGACATAAAATATTGTTGTGGCTCTGAAATCTGGGTTTTATACCTGCACAAGTAGTTAATCAATATAATGATTCTTACCAAATATTATATTTTGCGCAGATGCGAGACATGAATCATGACAATATTGTAGGGTTTGTTGGCGCCTGTGTAGATCCTCCCGACATCTGTTATCTCATGATGTACTGCCAGAAAGGCAGTCTACAGGTGGGTAGCTTGTATTCTATTGTATTCTATTTGAATAAACTAATAAGATTCTATATGAATAAACAAATTAATAGAACTGTCACCTGAGTACACAATCAGATTCTATAATTATTATTATTATTATGGAAATTTCATTCATGTCTTCATATGCAGTTACATAATGTTCTTTTATGCATTTACCAATTTACAATTCATAAATAGGGCAGACAGTTCTACACAGTAGATCTTCCACAGTGTCCTAAAATTTTACATTGTAACATTTGTTTACATTGTTTACATTTCCTAATTGTTGATAGTTAATATTCAATTTGTTCGACCTTCATTCAACAGTCTAATATAATTCAATGTGACAAGGTGATCAATCAGTTATGATATTTGACATTATAGCAATATAATAAACATCAGTTTACTCGTCAAAGTTGCTTTTGTTTTGATATGAGTTTAATTATGATATGCTTAGTAATCATCCTATCATTGCAGGATATAATAGAGAATGATGATGTGGCATTGGACTGGACGTTCAAGTCTTCCCTCCTCTCAGATTTGTGTAATGTACGTCGGCATTTTAGATTCATAGACTGACTCTTGATATGCTCTCTTACATACTGACTGGCTCTTTAAGTAGATTTTATCCATCAACTGACCTTTTAAATGGTCTCTAACCTGTTGACTGGTCCACTCAACACTTTAATTACAGGGTTTAAACTATATCCATAAGTCAGAGCTGGGCTCCCATGGTGGTCTGAAGAGCACTTGTTGTCTGGTGGACAGTCGCTGGCAGCTCAAGATCTCCTCCTACGGCCTGCATGCATTCAGACTGGAGCACATGGCAGACATTGGAGAGTATGAGAGGTACAGGAAGATGTTGTGGACCGCCCCTGAGATACTGAGACTGACCAAGAAGAAGCCACGGTATGGCAGCAAGAAAGCTGACATCTTCAGCTTTGGTATCATCACCCATGAGATTATCTACAGAACAATGCCTTTTGGAATGTTGGAGACCAGCACCCCGCAAGGTAAACAGTAAATGTTGGCTTTAGTTCTTAGTAATCCAGTACTAATTACTTTCATTTTGTATGCAGCAGCACCCATGAGTTATTTTCATTATTGTTTATACCACTCATAGGGAACACAATAGATATATGCTGAATAGTAGATTTGTGACATATAAATCAAACAGAATATTATCAGTGAACTATGGCTTGCATGCAGAGGTAGTGCAGAAGGTGATGTCCAACAGGACGGTACCATTCCGCCCCACGCTGGGTAAACTGGAGGAGGACATACATGAGGATGTAAAGGACCTCATGAGGAAGTGTTGGGAGGAGGAGCCTGAGAAACGACCTCTCTGTGACATGATCTTAAAATATCTGCTGAAAATGAACGAAGGACAGTAAGTGTACATCCATTATTGCGGGTTGCTATGATTAATATCCTCCTATATGTATAAATCCACTATCTATATGAATCCAGCAAGTTTTCTTTATATAAATGGTATCTACAATGTGATATATAGCATTGTTTGATCAAATAAACGTCAAGAAGGTAAAGTAGCTCATTTATTTATATTTTATTTGAGCTGAAAAATTGTACTTTGTTTGCAGATTTTCATTTCCCTAAGAATGTAAAGAGAATTTCATTTGAATTGAAAGTGGATACTGTTCTTATGCCTGTAATACCAAGGCCTTTGTAGCTCCTAATGATCTTGTGAATAATACATGCCATCTATGTTTTCATCAGGCAGCAATGAAGAATTTTAATCATACCATTATACTAATAGAATAAATATCCTTCAGGATGTCCGGGAATAGCATCATTGGTGTAAAGTAATACCTGAATTGGAAAAATCTAAACCCTTACTCTAATGGACGATGTAATTCATATACCTGAAATCATTTGTATTGAGCTGTCTAGTATTGAACCTGGACTGCCTAAGTATGCACAGTATTAGACATGTACAGTGACACCTAAAACCCTCATGTCAGTAAAGTAAGGATTATGTCAGGAAGATGATAGTGTTAATGATATTTCTATTTATTTCACTACTGTATCAGACAATTATTGGACAAACAAGAGAAAAAATATACATCAATATTTATCAGGGAATGAATTATGTGCCAGAACATGTTCAACCAAATCCCCTGTGAATAGGGTAATGGTAATGATAACCCACAAGCAAATTCTTATTTCTTATCTTATCTCTATAGGAAAATTGACATCATGGGGACCATTATCAATAAGCTGGAGAAATATGCCAACAACTTGGAGGAGATTGTCAATCAGAGGACCGCAGAGCTGGTGAATGAGAAGAAGAAAACTGACTCATTGCTTTATAAAATGTTACCTGAGTGAGTAGGGAATGGGCGGGTAGGGGATTAGTAATTTTTTCACTAATGAATAACCTTCAATTGACATAGCAATAGTTGGGCAATGTAAACAGCTCTAAGGATGGGTGTCCAGTCCGAAACATCTTATTATAGAAACCTCCACAATAGCAAACACAATACATAATGAATGTAATAAATTATAGTTAAAATGATGGAAAGGATGATCTGGAACTAATAACCCAGATACTAATATGGCCATACACACTTGAATAGCATCACTCTGGCTGTACTTTAACACTATGTTTTAGACCTAGAACCACCGCAGACATGTGCTCTAATACTCTAATATAGTTATATTATACATGTATGTTACAGGTCTGTAGCCAACAGTCTGAAGCAGGGGAAGGTGGTAGAGGCAGAGCTATATGAGCAGGTCACTGTGTACTTCTCTGATATAGTGGGATTCACTCAGCTCTCACTGAGTAGCTCACTACTCTAGTATAGTTATTATATAACACATGTATGTTACAGGTCTGTAGCCAACAGTCTGAAGCAGGGGAAGGTGGTAGAGGCAGAACTATATGAGCAGGTCACTGTGTACTTCTCTGATATAGTGGGATTCACTCAGCTCTCACTGGCTAGCTCGCCCATACAGGTTGTGGACCTGCTCAATGACCTCTACACTATGTTTGATGACATGATAGAGCAGCATGATGTCTATAAGGTATTTATATCTGTTTGAAATATGGTTCATTTATTTTTATGGAAAGTTCAATTCCTACAACAATACATCATGGGAAATACTAGGATCTTCAGAATATCCAAAAGGATTTTTATTCAATTATTTTTATTTTCATGATGTCTATAAGGTAGTTATATCTATAGCAGAGGCTTTTTGTATTCCAACATTACTAATGTCTTGTTTTATCAAACATACTGAAGCATATTTTCTTAATTTTCATTTTATTGAAATGATAAGTATATCACCTCAGTTCTTGCCGATATGGACACAAATAAAGTAATCTATATCTGAAATGCTATGCCCTATTATTCTGATGTAGTATTTACAAATTTTGGAATGTGCTCTCATCAACGAGACTTTATAGAATAGTGTGAAATGCTTCATTTTCTTTCGGCAACTCAGAATATATGCATCATGTAAATATTGAGCTCATTTATGAGTTTCATTCTATGGTTTTCCATAACAGGTGGAGACTATAAGCGACTCCTACATGGTGGTGAGTGGGCTGCCTAGGCGCAATGGTAACAAGCATGTGGGGGAGATTGCTAACCTGGCGCTGAGCTTAATGAGTGCAGCTGTGACAAGGTTCAAGATCCGCCACAGACCAGACATGACACTCCAGCTGAGGATAGGCTTCCACACAGGTCCCTGTGCTGCAGGTAGGTTAGCTTGACATACACCCAATTCTTTATTCTTGTATTCAATTCCATTATTGTTTCCCCCTAAAATTTAATTCAGACATTTTAGATGAAAATAGTGTTTAGCCCAATGATGTCTGGCCAGGCCAAGTTATGTTTGTCCTAGCTTTTTGGGGCCCAGTATTATTTAGACTCAGTATGACTTAATGTTTAACAAAGGAAGAACAATTACATTATTTCACCTCTGGAACAGAGTGCCCATAGACTTTGTATAGGCTTCTTATATGCAAGTGAGCGGGAAGAAATATGTTTCATTCCTCCCTAGGGAAGAAACAGATGACCTAGTTTATCCATCTGCATTTTCATTGGCTATTCTGAAAGTAGGCCAGCTTTTTCATAGCTACACGTCATGCCATGACATTATGTCGTCTGCTAAGCATTGAAAGTCCAGTGGCCGTTGTCTACGTCATGATGGCCGTCATAAATTCAAGCGTTAATAGAACCATGCCAAGCCCTCGCCGTATTTGTCTCGCAGCAAGTTACCGTAATTAAAAGCAATCTAATATGTTTAAAATCGTTTGGAAGAGGTCAAATAAATCTTGAACTAACCTTAGTGCATGTCAAGGGGAAACCCTCGGGTCTACGCTACGCTCTGACCCCTCGGGTTTGCCCCGCCTCCAACTCGGTGAAGAACGATCCCACAGACAGCACTGCAGTTAGTTCTACCTATATAGTACTTTAGGTGAGGAAAAGATGTGTAACACCGTCCTTAATTGGCAACTCTACACATTTAGTAAATTCTGCCAAATCCGGCTGCAATTTGGTCAATATTAAGTAAATTCGAGTATATTCTGCATTGCATTGATTCTAGCAATCTGTTTGGTCAGGTTGAAATGTATTTTGGACTTTATTTTCGAATACTGAAATTTGAGTTATTTCAGTGAACTTGTGAAAGTGAATTGTATATTTTCTGAAACTCTGACCCATACATAGAGACTGTTTGTGACTTACAGGTGTGGTGGGGCTGGCCATGCCCAGATTCTGCCTCTTTGGGGACACGGTCAACATGGCCTCCCGTATGGAGACTAATGGAAAAGGTAAACACCAACCTCAGCTCTGTATCTCAGCATTTATGATGGGCTGGCTTTATTGAAAGGAAGAGTAGAGAAGAGGGATATCGCTATTTAATGTGATGTGTTTCAGGAAAATGAGTCATAAGTCGCAAAATTGATATTTTTCAAAGTGTTTTCTTCACAAGATCACATTATTGGAGTATTCTGATTTTTGGGGAGTTTGTCACTTATAGTTATGTCAGTCGATGTATCAAATTTCAGGACAATCTATGTAATATATCCTTTCGTTTTAAAGGTCCTCATATGGACTACATTTAGTTACTTTACTGTTAAGTGACCCACGGAAATATTGAAAACATTTCTTCAAAAACGAAAATATCAAACTTATTTTCCTAAGACAGATTATATATATCGGGGTGGGCCGGAGATTAATTCATGGTTGATGAAGAAGACATGATGAAGTGTTGTTAGTTTTATTGTATTGCTCAAGCTTTCGGGCTCACCTGCCCATCTACAGGAGTACATGTTGACATTTGAGTTTATCATAGCTTAGGTGGGATTTAGTGTAGTTGTAGTATGCTTTCATTATTCAGCTGTAAATATTATATCTTTCATTTTAAAGAAGTTGATGCATCTTAGTCATTTTCTTTGTTTAGTGTTCAATTGTTTCAAGCTACTACTTTGATTCATCAACTTTCATTTTTCAACCTTGTCTCAAATATGTCTCCTTTGAATCTGTTGACTATGGATAGCCACTCATCTTCATCACTTACAGAATAAGCCTCATACAGTCAATGGGGTTCAACAAGACTTCTTGATGTATTTTGCAGAAGTAAACTTGTATAACTGGTCTGAATGTAATGGTCTGAGTTTGGCTTAAGAGACACAAGATGAACATATTATCATGCCCATTTGTGATGTGTCTCAGGAAAATGAGTCATAAGTCGCAAAATTGATATTTTTCAAAGTGTTTTTTTCACAAGTTCACATTATTGGAATGTTCTAATCTTCAGAGGGTTCATCACTTACATCTATATCAATCGATGTATTAAATCTCAGGACAATCTATGTAATATATCCTTTAGTTTTAAAGGTCCTCATATGGACTACATTTAATTACTTTACTGTTTATTCACCCCAAGAAATATTGAAACCTTTTTTTGCAAAAACGAAAATATCAAACTAAAAATCTAGAAATACTTATTAGATTATTAGACTGTTTACTATCATTGGAATCGGCTTGATCTCATCTTTTCAAATATAATGGTATCTCAAAAACGATTTTTTGCGACTTATGACTCATTTTTCTGAAACACATCACATTTGTACTGTTCCAGCATTGAAGATTCACATGTCCAAGTTTGCCTATGCTGCCCTGAGTGCCCTCGGTGACTATGAGATCGTTCCACGGGGTGAAATGCCCATCAAGGTTTGTCAATCATTTCTAATTCACTACCAAACATGTTTATTAGGCTGAAGAGATTCGACATTCATTGGAATGCATTGAAAATAACAATAAATCATGTACTGATACTACAATCTGTTATAACTCTATTATAACTTACAATTGTTAGTATAGTGCTTATATATATATTGGGAAGCTATTTAGTAGAGGAGAATAAATAGAGTCCGGAGTCCTTCAGCTTGTATAACCGACTGACTATTTAATTATGCACTCTCAATACATTGTCTCACATGGTTAAGCTTATATCCCTTACTTGTCCCCTGCTGCTACCCGATCCTCTCCGTCTAGACTTGCATAGTACTGCAATTAATTATTTATCTAAGGGGTAATTATCTTTATTGTAATTCATTGTTAATTAGCTTATTAATTATCATGTGGTTAATCACTATTACGTCATCATTACGTAATATGATATAACAAATCACAGATACCTTTCATTATTGTCATATCCACCGCAATCAATACATAAGAATTAACACCTTTCATTACAATAGGAAGTTATCTATTATATATCGTGTCATTCAATATGGAGAATTCTTCCAGGTATCTATGTAATAGTTGACCATAATGTTGGACCTAAGTTAGTGAGGACTGTTATTAATCCCATACCAATTCTATTACTTATACCAAAGGGTTTTTATGGTAGCAAATAAACATGTTGCGCCCTTGGTGAGATTGCCTGTGTGCTAGCATGCCAGCTGTAAAGGTTTTCAGTCATGGGTGAAAACCCCAGAAAATGTACAATTCACCTTCACCAATACTTTTAAATTACAGAAATTTCAGACGATAATTATAAAAGATTTACCAGTGCGATCTGTTCCGCTCCGAGTAGGAGAGTGCTGGAATGCGGGAACCCTTGGTTACCTGGTTGCTATATACAACCTTCAGGTGTTGGTGCGATGAATATATTTTTTTTGTTGGTTTTTTTTATTTAGAATTTTTATACAGCCAATCTTCCGTGAGATGACAAATGAACATAAATGTGCATGCACAGTGTACACATAATATTATGAACAATGGATATCATGTACACATGAGGATAATGGGCTCACGGGTGATAATTCAACAGAAAAACCATGGTCTTCCTCCCACTGCTGTGTCTAGCTAGACTACGCCTAATGTAAAAATACTACTCGAGATCAAGTTGGGTTAAACACATATGAATCAAAATAATGGTAACAAAGTGAGGTATTCTTAAGGATAAGAATAAATATATAATTATTATTATGCATTATATATTAGGTTAGCCGAACCATCAACCCTATACCTGGCTACTGTGTACGCGTGAATAAGGTCGAAGAGCAGCCTGTGGGTGAGATTCTCAGAAAATGTACAATTCAACATCGCCAATCTTCTCAAATAACCCAAATTTCAGACGAAAATAAAGTTCAAAAGACAGTTCAACCTAACCAAACTGATTGCTAGAATCAGTGCAATGCCGAATATACTCGAATTTACCTAGTATTGACCAAATTGCAGCCTAATTTAGCAGAATTTACTAAATGTGTACAGCTGCCAATTGTACATTTTCTGAAAATCTGACCCCTATGCTAAATAAGTACAAAACACTCAGACCTAGGCGGTGCTTGGCCTAGTGGCTGGGATCAGGCATTAGGTGCTATCAGCGCGGCGCTTTTTGTTCATTTCACCACCGACTATGATGTATTTCAATGGTTGTCTTCAGTTGATTATAGCGCCAGCCAGTCAGATTATAGGAGATAAACATAGCAAAATATGTTATTCACCCACACAGCAACTCTTATAAGGACATGAGTGGGATTTACTAGTGATATTTTGAACGTTTCATACACTAAGTCCAGATTTTGGGAAAAAAAGCATAGGGCGCTCTACAGCCCAGTCACTTGAATGGGCTGTATGTACAGCTAATATAGGTTAACATATATAAGGATAAATTTAGTCATGCGTCAAACCACCCTAGACACAGCACTAGGCGGAATACCATTACACATGCTCTCAACTTTGGGCTTGACAAATAGTCATGTCTCGCTGTATAAAAATGTTAAATACAAAAATGTTAAAAATGTATGTTGTTTGCTATTACAGGGGAAGGGGATGCAGATGACGTACTGGCTGGTTGGACACAAGGACTTCACTCAGCCTCTGCCTGTATTTGATGACTAGTGCACTGCAGAATAAACAATAATGTATAGCAGCATTGAAGTAGATCCTTAGTCAAAGTGTGTAGGAAATAAACAAATAGTAAACAATTGGATTGAGTTTGATATTAGATGGGGAGAACATGAGTTGTGCCAGTAAATAGGGTTAATTCTACCGTTGGGAACAATTTTACGTATCAACTAGTTGAGAGAGCAAGAACATAGGAGAAAGAAAATATATTAATTGTAATTGCAATTCTTTTTTTGTTAAATCTTTTTGTTCGGAAACCACCTCCCAGGAACTGAGAAAAATGACTTTTTCATAACAATAATTCTTTTGAACATGGGAAATGTGCTTTTTGACAGTTTAGGGTTAGGAAAACACGTTGTTGCGTCCAAAAGTAGACATATGTACTAATGATGAAATCCGTACAGACTTTTCCTCTGTGGTACAAGCTATTTTTCATACTACAAATTCTTTTCCAACTGCTAACTTCCTATGTTCGAGCAGATTTGACAATTTCCAGATCAAAAAGTTCCATGTCTGTGGCGATTTCTCCATGTCAGCCTCCTTTTCCACTATTTCCCTTAGATAATCACCACAGAAAAGTATGTCACTGCACCTTTTTCCTATGTCTCCTATTGTATGTCCTATTTCCTCTACATGAAAAGCCATGTCTGGATGCTCTGATACCTATGTCAAGATTTGGTCATCTTTTCTGTTGGTGTCTTCCCTGGTACACTACTTTTCTACCCATACCAAAGGAGACACCAGTCCTATTTGGGTAGACTTTTACACCATGTTTATTTTTGTAATTTAGAATATATGAAATGATCTGATAAAATGTAATTTACCAACACCCACCTGCAAATTTGGGGGCATTCATTCATATCACTTCTTGAAATAAATATTCTTTAAGAAGAAATGAAATGTATGAGTAATTATGCTGGTTAATTAAACTTTTTGAAATAGACCTAAAGGACTTGGAGCTAGTCTATTGGGATCTTCTTTTGCTGAATATTCCAACACAGCTAAACCCACCACTTCATATCAATCCACCAGAAAAATAGTTCCTTAATTAAGTACCTATTTTATTGCAATACAGATCGAATTTCCAAAAAGTGAATAGACAACTAATGCTTATTTCTTAAAATAATACTCTAGGAACAATTAAATAAAGGGTTACTAAAGGAACCATTGAGAACCCAAGCTTTCATTTAAACATCGTGTTGCGTTCGTCCCAGGCTACAATGTAAACATGTAGTGGCTCAGTGTTACGTAACATGCTGTACTAGCCATGAGTGTGGGCCCACTAGTTATCATTGCCACAGACTCACCATGCCGGCCCGTCGCGTCCATGCTTTGTCTCTTCATTACAGCCCAGAGGGGGGTACCCTCTATTGAAATTCCCCTCCCCTCTGCCTCAGCGGGCGGGAAGCCTTCATATAAAAGGCCTACCACACTGTAAGCTGCAGGCAGAGAGAGGTTACCACCACATTACTATACATCTGTACAATAAACCTATAGAAATCCACAATACCATCTTTAGTTATTATTCATGTTATAACGACTCATAAGAACCCTAGATGTATCGCATCCCCTATTGTGTCAATGAAGATGTAGATGATGGCGTAGGAATACATCATAGTACATTTAGGTGAAAAGTATTTGATATTCTGAAAAGGAGTTGATATTCGGAAAAGGAAAAGGATATTCCAAAAAGTAAAAGATATTTCAAAAAGGAAAAATATATCCCTAAAAGGAAAAGGATATTCCAAAAAGGAAAAGGATCTTGGCAGAAAGGAAAAGGAAATTTACAAAAAGGAAAATGATATTCCCAAAAGAAAAGTCTTGGATATTTTGGATTTTTCCTGTCACATATATAACCTTTCCAATTGGGGACAAAACACACGTTTGTCAAAAAATCCCAAAAAACTAAGATATGATGGGGAAAAAATCAGGTTTGGTAAAAAAATCTTTAGGTAGGGTAAGATTTTTCTAGGTAGGGGGGGGGGGGGGGTAAATCGGAAACACACCTATTTTTTTTTTCCCCTATCATCAAGTCGATTGCTTGCCGTGATAAAATCTTGAACTGGATTGAAATATCGTTCACCAGCTTTATGTTTTATATCGACTGCTCTGTTTTATTGATATGTTTTATACCTTATATTGTTGAATATTATTAAACTTTATTATGTCAAGATTGTTCAGATTTCACAAAATGAAAAATTCACCCCTTATATTCTCCCATTAGAAATTCTAATGGGAGATAGTCCAAATAAGGGGTGAATTGCGTCATCTGCAATTGATGAAACATTGACAATGTAAAATGGTGGTAGTGTATAATATCATAACAAGTCAAGATGTATAGATTATACTAACGCTACTATTCCTTTATTTATTCAGCTGATTGTGTGTAGTGAGGTGGACGTGTACATGTCTTATTCCTCATCAGGAAAGTCAACTTTTGAATAGAAAATTTTCCAAAATTTACAATTTTTTCTGACATTTAATGCAGAAAACATAGAGTGGGGCACAGGATTATTGTTGAAATTGTTTCAGAGAAAATTGAAATACAGCTTTAAATGTGGGACAACACCAAAAAGCCCCTTTTAATGCATCATTCTGAAGTTGTAACTAAAATGAGAACATAAAATTGTTTGAGAAATTGCCATGAGGAGCTACCAACTAGAAGTTACTAAAACTAGAGCATCTTTCCTATGTACACATAATATGTCAACAACAACATAGTAATAACATTCGTAACTGCACTATGTACACATAATACATCAATACCAACGTACAACATAACAGAACACTTCTGCTGCCTTATCTATCCCTTCGTGCTATAGAGGGAGTAGGATGTATGATAACATATAGGTTGAATAATGAATGAATGTGGATTAGATATTATCTACCCCTAATTACTATAGAGGTAGTAGAATGATAAGGTATAACATGTAAGTTATATGCATGATTAAATATGGATTAGATAATATCTACCCCTCTGTACTATAGATATAGTAGAATAATAAGGTATAAATTGTAAGTTATATACATGATTAAATATGTATTAGATATTATCCCTGAACCGTCCCATTTGTCAGGGATATAAATATAACCCAACAATATACTCTGGGCCTGAGACGAACAGTAGAACCATCGCTACCGATAAAGGTGCAAAGTGTATTAATGGACTACACAAGAGATTATTTATGTTGATGTATTGAAGAACAGAGAACCATGAGTAGGAATGTGGTTTCTGTGTCTTGTCAACTCTTTATACATACAAGATAAATAATGGTGCTACAGGCAGGTGGAGTTATATCCTAGTCATAGAATCAGAGCAATATATTATGGTACAGGGTGAAGTAACCTGAGTATTCAGTTTGTCTATATAACACAAGTATGGTATGTTGATGTACAGAGTACACTATATGCCAGGGTAGAACTGGTAGAACTGGTTTCTTGGTCAGCACAGGAGCAGCATCCAGTGGAGAGGCAGGTGTAGTTTGACATTGTGTGTATAATGTATATGATGTATGCATGTATGAAAGTATAATGTACATGTATGTAAGTGTGACACATTACATTAGTCTGTGTATCAGTGTGAATATATTCATGTAAAGAGGGGGAAAGGGTCGGGTGTATGAATGTAAGGTCACTGGAGTGTATAAGACCTTTGTAAGATCACTACAGTGTATAAGAGGTGCTCATTCCCACTACAAGCGGGAGCTGCTGATGTAGGGAGGTAGGTGGAGGCTAGTTGATGGGTGAAGTAATGATAAATAATGAAAAGCCTTACGGTTGACAATGTGAATGATGAGGGAAAGATGCATTAATGAATTAATAGAATAAATAATTAAATACATGATGGCTGATTAGCTAAATAACGAATGGAGGAATAATAATCGCTGGATAAATAAAGAAATGGTGAATGAAATGAAGTAATTAGAAGCAGAATGTTTGTCACCACCAGTAAGTGAGCCAGACCTGCCTGTACTGTAGAGTAAGTGAGCCAGACCTGCCTGTACTGTAGAGTAAGTGAGCCAGACCTGCCTGTACTGTAGAGTAAGTGAGCCAGACCTGCCTGTACTGTACAGTAAGTGAGCCAGACCTGCCTGTACTGTAGAGTAAGTGAGCCACACCTGCCTGTACTGTAGAGTAAGTGAGCCAGACCTGCCTGTACTGTAGAGTAAGTGAGCCACACCTGCCTGTACTGTAGAGTAAGTGAGCCACACCTGCCTGTACTGAAGCTGATATTGTTATATTGTAAGGTCAAGGGGTCACTAGAACACATATAGGTATTTATGTCACTGTAATGGGTGAAATACAGCAGGAGGTATATCGGGACTAAAGTATAGGATATACAAGTGAATTTGTTCTGTTATTGTTATCTGGGAGTCTGTGTTGACATCAGCTTATCTCTGTGTGTGACATAGATAAGGTGAGACAATATAATATCTATATAGGTAGGGGAGGCAGTGTGGAGGGGGCAGAGCTGTCAGAGTGGGTAGTCGAGGGGGCAGGGGGAGGGGGGAAGTAGTGTTGCCAGTGTACGTATTTGGGGGTGAGGGGACAGTTAATGTAGTGAGTGGAGGGACAGAGGAAGAGATGGGACGGATGGGAAAATGTTTGATCAATCCAATGGTTGGGACAGGAAGAAAAAGCAAGTCAGGGTGAGGCAGGGGAGACAGCGATAGACAGAGCAACAGGGGGAGACAGGATGAGACAGGGAAAGCTAGAGAGAGACAGGGAGGGACAGGGAGAGACAGGATGAGACAGGATGAGACTGGGAGAGACAGGGAAAGCTAGAGAGACAGGGAAAGACAGGGAGAGACAGGATGAGACAGGATGAGACAGGATGAGACAGGGAGAGACAGGGGAAGCTAGAGAGAGACAGGGAGGGACAGGGAAATCCAGGGAGAGACAGGATGAGATAGGGAGAGACAGGATGAGACAGGGAGAAACAGGGAGAAACAGGGAGAGACAGAGGGGAGACAGGGAGGGACAGGGAGAGACAGAGGGGATACAGCCAGAGACAGAGTGAGACAGGGAGAGACAGGGAGAGACATGGGGAGAGACAGGGACAGGGGGAGACATAGATAGGGAAGAAAGGGAAAGAGACAGAGGGATGGTGGGGACTGGGAGATACAGAGGGATATCAAACAGGAGAGACAGGGGGAGTCAGAGACTGGGCGGGAGAGGCATATAGAAAGGTGCCCCTCACTGACACTAGACCTAGCGAAAATAAAACAACTAAATATATTAAGCCCGTCTAGCTATCACATAATCCCCTTTAGACAATAATACATCAGCTAAATACTGAACCATGTAAGATACAAGTTATAACACTACCACACCTCAGTGGACAATAAGTATGAGTGGCACCCACCGTACCCCAAGCCCTATACACAACTGCCTACACTAGTTCTAGAGACTGGGGATTGTATCTTATTGTATCATATGGTCACTTGTTCTTAATATGTTGAGAATACACTTGAAGCTGCACATCTCATACAAATATACTATAATGTTTAAATGATGTAACCCTGTATTTTATTATTATACCTGCTTTACACCTCTTTGTTTTGAGATTGTCCTGGAAGACCTATTTTTAGATGGAACATCCCATTCTATATCGATTATTTGATTACTGAATGAAAGTTGTTATATATATATATATCTTGTGGATTCTCAACCCATAAGAATCTAGTGACTATAAGATACATATCCCTGGATCTAGACGGGATATATTCTCCCTTAGTCTGACAGTTGTAGCCATTTGTATGAACTAAGCAGAATAAACATCTTTATACATATACATGCCTACACTAGGTATAGGTTTATACATATACATATCTACACTAGGTATAGGTTTATACATATACATGCCTACACTAGGTATAGGTTTTTATTCCATGATTTGGCCGTGAGCGTACAATACAATCGATATACTTGCCGCTCACAAGGTGGACAATATAAATTCCCTGTATTGTACAGTGACGTCACGACCGTTCGAGACTTGGGGGACAACAAAGTTTGATGAAATTAATGCAAATAAAGTTGTTTTAAGTTAAGAATCATGGAATAAAAGCAAGAATAGCACAGTATCGCGTCTTCGGCGGCCTATATTCTCCTCGTATGGCCGAAAAACAACTCGGCCTACGGCCTCGTAGTTTTCGGCCATACTCGGAGAATATAGTCCCCCTCATACACGATACTATGCTATTCTTGCTATAATACATATACATGTCTACACTAGGTATAGGTTTATACATATACATGCCTACACTAGGTATAGGTTTATATATATACATGCCTACACTAGGTATAGGTTTATACATATACATGCCTACACTAGGTATAGGTTTATACATATACATGCCTACACTAGGTATAGGTTTATACATATACATGCCTACACTAGGTATAGGTTTATACATATACATGCCTACACTAGGTATAGGTTTATACATATACATGCCTACACTAGGTATAGGTTTATACATATACATGCCTACACTAGGTATAGGTTTATACATATACATGCCTACACTAGGTATAGGTTTATACATATACATGCCTACACTAGGTATAGGTTTATACATATACATGCCTACACTAGGTATAGGTTTATACATATACATGCCTACACTAGGTATAGGTTTATACATATACATGCCTACACTAGGTATAGGTTTATACATATACATGCCTACACTAGGTATAGGTTTATACATATACATGCCTACACTAGGTATAGGTTTATACATATACATGCCTACACTAGGTATAGGTTTATACATATACATGCCTACACTAGGTATAGGTTTATACATATACATGCCTACACTAGGTATAGGTTTATACATATACATGCCTACACTAGGTATAGGTTTATACATATACATGCCTACACTAGGTATAGGTTTATACATATACATGCCTACACTAGGTATAGGTTTATACATATACATGCCTACACTAGGTATAGGGCATTGCCATAACCCTGTGGCGCTCATAATCTCTTTGTATACATTAAAATGGCAGTAAATAAAACAGTGATTAGACACAGAAACAGCAGCCCCCACCCCCACCCCCCTCCATATACATCTGGTTCTAGAGACAACTGCTTACCCTGTGGTGTGCGCCAATTTGTATAGACCAGCTCTACACGTCCCTGTATGTGCTCCCTCCTCTCCCTCACCTGGGCTACACCCATACCCTCCTCATCCACTAGTATGTATGTACGCAATAACCCTACCCTGTATGTAGGACTAGTGAGGGACTTAACCCACCCTGACAGTTCTGTTAGGGTTATATCTCCATCCCACACTGTAACATACTTTACTTGTGTGTGTATGGCTGAGCTCACCGCCTGCAGTACAGGCAGGAGATGGTTAGCCTCATCTACTGGTGGTGAAGTGAAGGGTTTAACAGGTCTATTTATCCCTATCCCTACCCTCCTACAGGCAGGGAGACTGGTTAACAGCTCTACCCACCTTGTGTAGGTGTAGGCACCTGGGGGTGGAGCACCAAATGTAGCATATTGATTACAATCAACATGTACCCTATCCATCCTGTGGTGTGTGGGTGTGTGTGTATGTGTGTGAGGTGGACCTGGTGCCCAGTGCTGGTGCAATAATGCTGCACAATCAGCAGGGCACCAGGCCTGTATGGTGTAGTCTTGTGTGTCCTGCTTCACCACCACCCCCCATCTGGTGCTGCCAGGGATGTGGTAGTAGTGGTGGATGTAGGTGCGTCCATACTTAGTCTTCTCCCTGTAAGATAAAGAGACAAGTGTGTAAACACAACCTGCTGACATACATGTACACATTACACATATGTGTGTATGAATAATGATAGTCCTATACACATATAACTTTACAGAGGAACTCATATAGACATATTTAATATTGTATACATGTTTACATACGCATACACAGACACATATATACATACTGGTCAGATTGTCAGAAAATGTACAGTTCGCCTTCACCAATTCTCTAAATTAACCCACATTTGAGACGGAAATGAGCTTCAAAATGCAGTTTAACATAACATAACTGATACTTTAAATCAATGCGATACCAAATATACTCAGATATACCCATAATCCATAATTCATCAATTTGTAGCAGAATTTAGCAGAAATTACTAAGTATATAGAGCTGCCAATTGTACATTTTTTGAAAGTCTGAATATCTGTATGGATACATTGACATCTATATATACAAACCCACCAGTACACGTCTTCGCTGCCAGGTCACTACACGTGACTCTACATATGCAAATCACTACACTATGAATTAAGGCTTCTAGAGATATTTCTATTTGTTTTTTTTATTTTATTTCCTCTTAATATGGCTGTAATTAACTGGAAATCTTTTTTTCTCAACATGAAATTTCCATTCAAAGTCACTACAATAGTTCCACCACAGGAAACTCACTACATAGAACGCACAGAATGAACCCATTTAGCTCGTTATACGATGGGTAAGGGTTCCCCAAAAAAGGAATTTAAAAAAATGTCCCCTATATAAGTGTGTTAGGTGTAAAATTTGACTTTTATAATGTGTGGTAACTAATCACACATTTTAATGCTGGAGCTACCAATCTACACCTTTTTAGAAAATGGATATGAATTAGTCTGATTAATGGGTTTATATCAGTAGCAAAAACATGGTTTTTAGTAGTGACTTGGTAATCATGAGTTGAGTTAGCAGCAGGTGGTGCATACATGTAGTGATTTAGCAGCGTAAACAGCACATGTATATACATACACATGTATACGTATAGCTCGATCAACAAATAATATCAGTCAAGGCAGAAGGGCATTCGACGAAGACAGAAGTCTCCCTTTATTAAACAAACAAGAACGAAGAAAAGTTTTTCCGGTGACCAAGTGCTTTGAAGCCGGAGAATGTCCTGTTCAAATTTCCCGCGGGTAGGCGTCACGTGATAATTGTACACCGTACGTAGGTCGTCACGTGACAAGGGGGCGTGGTGTCTTCCCGCGCTTTAAGCCTATAACTCTTATAGGCAACCATAGCTTGATCAACAAATAATATCAGTCAAGGCAGAAGGGCATTCGACGAAGACAGAAGTCTCCAAAACCCAATAATAGATATAATGAAACAAAGTAGAAGAAGTTTTTTTTTTTTTTTTTTGATCCACAGTTCAGGAACGACTAAATCATACGGCCGACAAGGCTGAAGAAGATAACTTGGAAATCTCCAACTTGCGATCAGGAGGAGTGGCCAGATACATCAATACGGCCAGGCTGGCCCAGTCGCCTACACATTGAATATCTGACAGTGGCACGCCCAGATTATGTAGATGTTGAGCACCTCCACGTCTGAGCGAATGAAAACCGACCAGCTCAGGATTAAGGCCGACTTTAGAAGAGAGAAGCTTCAAGAACTTCAAGGCTGTAGGATATAACAGTGGCTGGCCATGTACCATGAAGATAGGGTCACTAGCACTACCCTTCGACGACCTCAGATGGGAAAGGAGCAGGGTATAGGCACAAATTCTGTAGTTAGACGACAATGGCAAAATAGGTATTTCCAGGCACTTATTATAATATTTCAGCGTTTTAGAAGAGGTGACACAAAGCACAATCTTGCTTTTGGAAAAAAGAACATCACGTCTCGTCAAGACATGACAGTCTGCAGACTTTAACTCCTGTAAATTCTCTGGTAACACATTTGACTTCCTGAGTCCGGCCTATCATCACAAGTTTCCATCCTCTGAACACGCCTACCAGTATCAGAAAGCGATATTTTTAGGCAAGCCAAGTTCAGCAAGACATATTGACAGTGTCGTGAGCCCGCTTGAGGCCAAGCGCATTGGCGCGAAACTAGAACAGGAAGTAGACCCGCACAGAATGGCGGAGTGGAAAAGTATCGAAGAAGAAACCCTGACTAAAGTAGCTCGGGAAAAATTCAAACAACACAAAATATTGAGAGAGAAATTATTAGAGCCTTCCATTACGAAATTTTACGAACTTACAACTTGCACCAAATGGGGAACCGGACGTAGACTGCGGGGTGTAAAAATAGCAAATGGCTGCCGCGTCCCCGCGAAAGTGAAAAGCTTTACGGGTGAAAACAAGTTTGGTAGGATTTTGGACAAACTGAGACTCGAATTCTCCGCAACAAACAACAGGAGATAACTTGAACATGGATCGACCTAGGCGGCATTTATTAATTCTTGCCGACTCCAGAGGATCGGGTCTAAAACAATACCTCCGATCGCACAGACCTGAATGTGACTTAGACGTGTTCGTGGCCCGGGGCGCGAATACAGGCCAAATCATCGAGAGAGCCAAAAGTATTATAAGAATCGACAGACCAGAAGTTATATTCGTGTTATCTGGAATCTGCAACATTACTCAAAAAAACTTTGATACCAAAGAGGTGAGCTTACAATATAACAATGACATGCTTTTCGAGACAGATGTTGAGGAATCCATGCGAAGAGGTGTAAAAAGGATAAATGAACTCTCCCCTCCAAATCTACCCAATCCTATGGTAATATATGGAACTACGATGGGAGTGGACTTGACGGCCTATAATACCTATTTAGCTAATAACTCTGAAGATCTGAGTGCTATTCTTACTCAGAGTAAGCTAATTTCCATCGCGGAAGATCAGCTCGTCCTTGATAAGCAAGTGGTAATATTCAACAGCGTGGTGAAGAAGTTTAACAAGACACAAGGTCTACCAACGCCTTATATTGGAAATCTGGTCCATATGAACAGGTCAGGAAGACGACATAGGACCACGAAAACATCTACCCATACAGCAATGTATTCAAGACTTGCATCAGATGGTTGCCATATGACTCCGGACCTCTTGGACAAAATCGCAAAATTAATATTCACCGCTTATGATAAGATCCAGTAATTTAAAAGGTGGAGGCTAAGCTTAGAGATAGTTTTATCACGACCGGCGCTTTTTGGAGCCCGACAGTGCCAAAGCTCCCTCTTGCTCTCACCTCAACCTATATTTTGACTGACATTAACTATTAATAAGGAACAATGACAGTTGATCATTAAGTAGGAATTTATTGAATATCAGAAATATTCAGAATCAGATTATAACCATGGTTATCTCTTGTTGTTAATACAACGTAAAGTTAATACTTGTTAATAAATAACATGAATTTTAGAATAATGTAGAAGTGTAATTATGAGACGAATGGATCTCAAATATTGTCGTAATGGTGAAGATGGGAGTTGTAATTAGGTAACCACGACCGACGCTTTTTGGAGCCCGACAGACAGGTCCTGAAGAACGACTCAAGTTTCACCAACCTTCCAAGTTGATGTATGTAGTATTTTCCTCCTTATAGTAATACGCTCTGATTAATCCTATTCCTTCAGGCGTAAATAACACACAAGCAGAAAGTTCTCACTCTAAGCGAGTATGATATCGAGTGAGAGCAAATTGATGATGTTCCTTGGGAACCTATGTTATTATTGTTGTCGTTCTTTGTGTATAAAATTGTATGCTCATGTAATCGAGAGGGGTACTACACTTACTAATGTAAGGATAGGATTCCCCTACTTTAGCCCCAAACATTTAGGGGACATACTACGGACCTGTGATGGATGATGCCACTGAATTAAGCAAGTTCAAATCACTAAAGGGGATGAAGGTTGTGTCATGGAACATACGCAGTTATTTACCTAAAATAGACCAATTTAAAAGTTTCATACACGACACGGAACCGCAGATAATAGCATTACAAGAAACCTGGCTATGCAGGAATACCTCAAATAAACAAATTAATATAAAAGATTATAATATAACAAGACTAGACAGACAGGTGAAAAAAAGGGGGGGAGGATTAATGACTTATATACACTCCTCGTATGATATAAGAGAAAATGAATATGTGCATCTGAACGTATCGGATAAAAACATAGAACTTCAAATATTTGAAATAAACAAAAAGTTCATGAAATCTAAGTTAATTATAAATGTCTACAGACCGCCACAAAGCCAATTAAAAGAAGCCACAAACAAACTAGAATCAGTTTTGAAGAGCCTAGATCCCTCTAAAGAAATCTTAATTCTTGGTGATTTTAACTATGACGCAACTATTTTACAAGATAGCACATCCCCAAATGCTGAGAGATTCAACTCGATGTTACAAGCACACAACCTTCATCAAATGATTAAAACTAAGACTAGAATTAGTAAATCGTCTTCCTCCATAATTGATCATGTTTATACAAACTGTAATATTATCAGCAGTAGTGGTACTATCGAGGTTAATATTAGCGACCATTTGCCAGTATTTGTTCAACTTAAGAAAGAGCGAAATAGATATGAGTATGGCACATTTCAAGCCAGAAATACTAAATGCCTTGATACAAAGATACTTAAGGAAATATTAAAAGATCTGGACTGGCAGTCGTTTTATAGTCAAAGAAGTGTGGAGAAGGCGTGGGAAATATTGTATCAAAACATCTTGACTTATGTGGACAGGATGTGTCCAGTTAAGACGTTTAAAAATGTAAAGAAGTTACCGGTATGGTATGGGAAGAACATTATAGAGTTAAGTAAGAAAAGGGATAAAGCCTTTAGAAGGGCTAAGGTTACTGAGAAAAGCGAGGACTGGGAAGCTGCGAGAAGGGCCAGATTCTTGGTAAATAAGATGGTAAAAGGAGCCAAAAATAAATATATAAAAACCCAAATCCAGGAAAATAAAAAGGACCCTCACAAATTATGGGACATTCTTAAGCCGTTAATGTCGCCCGAGAAAGCTAAGGGTGGTGACTCAGATATTAAAATAAAAAATAGTAATGGTGCCTCTCTGCGAGGTAAAGAGGCAGCCGATGAAATAAATAAATACTTTGTAGATATTGGCCCCACATTAGCTAGTAACATATTACAATATGAAGATGACACCCCAGCGGAAAATAATATTCCGTCAATTAATGAAAACTTTACATTTAGAACTATTACCAGAACGTCAGTTGAACTTTCCCTTCACAGAGTAGGAAACTACAAAGCCTCCGGGATTAAGTTGCTTCCTACTAAAATACTGAAACCCTGCATGATGGCCCTTAGTGAGCAGTTCGCTTTTTTGTTTAACCTTTCACTAGAGTACAATGAAATACCGGTGGCATTTAAAGATGCTATAGTTACCCCGCTTTATAAAGAGGGGGACAGGGCAAACCCGGGGAATTACAGGCCAATATCCTGTATAACTTTACCGTCAAAAATATTGGAAAGATGTATTCAGAATCAATTATCGGGATATTTTGAATCTAAGAATTTACTGAGCAATGGGCAATTTGGTTTTCGGTCGGGAAAATCGATAATTGATGCTCATGATAGGATGCTAGAAACGGTTTATGAGGGGCTAAATAATAAAAAAGCTACAGATTTGGTATTTTTAGACTTCCGCAAAGCCTTTGATACGGTTAATCACAAAATTCTACTACAAAAATTAAAAAAATATGGTATCAGAGATTCCCCTCATGAATGGTTTACAAATTATTTACAGAATAGGACCCAGAAGACTTCGGTGAATGGAATATTATCCTCATCGCAGACAGTCAAGTGTGGGGTCCCCCAAGGCACCTGTTTAGGGCCGATTCTCTTTATTATTTACATTAATGACCTATTAGATGTTGTAAAATATAATAAGACACAATTATTTGCTGACGATACGGTGTTGTATGGTTGTAGGCCTGTGGTTTCCCGGGGGGTCGAAAACTTACAGATAGATCTTGATGCGATTGTAGAATGGTGCAGAGTGAACAAAATCTCTCTGAATATAAATAAGTGCAAAACTGTTTCCATCTGCACAAAACCTACTTCATTAAACAAGGCAAGTTATTCCATAGGAGAAAGCAAACTTGACTCTGTAGAGTCTTATAAATATTTGGGCATAGATATAGATAGAAGATTAAACTTCAAAAAGTTCCTAATCAAGAAGACAAATACTATAAGGACAAAGATTAAATCGATGTCTAAACTTTATGGTATCTGCACCAAACAAACCCTATTACTTATCTACAAAACAACAATTTTACCCCATATTGATTATGGTGATATTTTCTATAGTTCCGCACCCCAAAATAATCTAAATAGACTCCAATGCTTACAAAACTCGGCCCTAAAAATAACATTAGGACTTCCTAAACTTACTAGCACTAAAGAAATTCACACTAAGTTGAAAATTCCATCCCTTAAAGCAAGAAGAGAAAATCACATTCTAGATAGAACTTTCCTAAAGATGAGAAAAGAAGAGTATATTGACGCAAGAAAAATAAATATTAGAAGCCTAACAGAAGGCAGAAAGATGAAAGTCCCACACCCTAAAAACGAAACATTTAGAAATTCCTACTTGTTTCGTATGCCTAAACTCTGGAATGACTTGCCAGCAAAAGTTCAGTTAATCAATACCAGGAAGGAATTTCGAAGTTATTTAAAACATAAATTCTACCTGATCAATGATCAATACCTAAAAACCATCAATAACTGAATGCAAACTGTAATTGACTGTTATGTACTTTTGCGAAGTAAAACGGTGTATTGTAATTAGATGCACAAAAGATTCTCGAGATATTCCTGAATCCTACCAACTTAAGGCCTGTAATGCCTCACTTTATGTAAGATCGAGATATCGATATTGTCAAAAATTGTCAAAATTGTTGAATTTATGCTGTATAAGGGACTGTAAATATTTCTACGAATGTAGTCGGGGTGACTTTTCTTAAAAAGTCTTACATTAATACATTATAATATCTATCCAGATAAATATAATTTATTGGATCAGTACACAAGGTGCAAATCTCTAATGTTGTAAATCATAACTATCATATCAATTAAGTGTCATGACTATGTAATATCTAATAAAAAGACACATGTACGGACAACTGGAATAGTTGTTACTCAGAAATTCCAAATGTAGTATATGAATAACAGTAAAAATGAAGTGTATATATGACGAAACGGTCGACGAATGTATAACATAAAGGTAGCCTGTACTGGTTGCCTAAAATTAGAAATACTATATAGTGAACTCTGTATGTCTGTATATCTAAATCACTAGTAGAATAGTTCAAGCTTCTTAATACTCATGATATGGAAAAGATGTAAAATGATTGTAAATGACTCTAAGACAAGTGATGTAATTGGAATTGATTCAAATCAAAATTATTTTAAGGACTAGCCGGAAGAACTACACGCAGCCGCGTATAGACGTCAAAGCCCGATTCATATTTTCTGTAACTGTATAATGATTGATTGAATAAAAATTCTTATATATATATATAAGGTTGAGAAACACAAAACTACACAAGCCCAACATGCTGAATCATGTGGGTTAGAAAAACACACGAAATCTGACATCATGGACAGATTTGAAGCCAGAATTGGTATTTTTTTGGTTAACAGATGTGCCAAGGGTTTTCTTCAAACCTTCCAGAATCATTTTCAGGAGGTAAGAGTCCCTGAACGAACACTCATATCCGTAGCACTTATGCAAGGCAATAATTGCAGATAAATAGTTATTCACAGTAGAGAACTTGGAGGTTTGGGCCTTGTGCACAAGAAACCTGGAAACTGTAGACTCTGTGGCAGGTAGAGGCTTCAATCCATAATCTGAACAAAAGGCGAAGTAAATAGACCACTGGGAGGCTCTAGTCGACTTAGTGTTAGACGACCAAGATCTGGATAACACCTCAGCCACCTTTTCATCCAAAGCTGGCAAAAGGGCTGCAACATAGAGTAGAGTTATTAGCACAAAATATATTCCCATGTTGATGGATTCGGGAGATATAATCAGGTAAGGTGTTGTCAATACCAGGGATGTGCTTGACAGTAATGTAAAAATTATTCACAGCACTTAGCCAAAATAACTGTCTCAGAAGGGACTCACGAGATGGCGGGAAACTTAGAAAGACCTTAAAAACGTACAGAGCCGCCTATGGGGTAGTAAACTGAGAAGGAGAAAACTACCAAAGAAGAAAAACAGCAAAAATATACATATACGTATATAGATCAGATCTGCGGACTTCTTGGAACATTAGGAGCCATTTCAAACGATTCTCGATGGAAACAAATTCCAGCGCAACTCCCGCGATGGATGACCACCGCGCCATTAGCCAGTGCAAGGAGGAGTTGGGCGACAGAGACGGTGACAAAACAATGACAATAGATAGCCAGGTAGGGCCAACAACTGATGGAAGTGAGTGTGATAATGATTTAGATGCCACTTTAGTCAATGTATCGATAAGTAGTGAGGAGGATATTGCTACAAAGAAAGGGGATATATTATCGATCAATGATAAGGCGGGTGACACGGTGACAGAGGAAACCGACGGCGGTGTCACTCGTTCGAAAAGGGTGACGTCACAGAACAGTAAAGACAAATGGAGCATTTCTAATGTTCAAACTGACATTATTAAACACAAAACGAAACAAGCAGAAGGGTCAGAAACATCAGGGTCCAAAAGCACTCAGGGGGTAGAAAAAACTCAGTCACAAAAGTCAGAATGTTCTCAGGAAAATGACAATGCAGTAACGGCCCCGACCATGACGTCGCAGGCACCGACCGCAATGTCACACCAGAAACAGGTGACAAGCCAAGTGACAGACGACGAAAGGGCTACAGTCAATAAGTTGCCTAAACTGTTGGGGATTGACGAATCCGAAGGGGAGAAGTACGATGAGTTGGTGAAAAAAATAACCGAGAGTGTTATAGAGCAGATATCAGTCGATAAACTAAAGATTAACTATAGTACCATTTGCTACGAAATGATGAGAAAAGAAACCGAGTCGTTCAATTTAAGGTTGAATACAATGGGGACAAAAATCTCGAACTCGCTGAAATGGGCTGAAGTTAGATATGATGCATTAAATAGGAAAATCATCAAAATCGAAGAATCCTATCCAAAAATAGTGGAAAGCACAAAGGTGTTGGAGTCTGAAGGATCTATGTTTAGACATTGGGTGAAACTAAATACGGGAAATGGAGGCATAGTCGATGGTGGGGCAAGGACCGACCTAATAACTCTCGAAGAAAACTTCAATACATCAATGGAGGAGTTAAAAGATAAAACAATAAAAGAGCTCGAAGATGGGCTTAATGAGGCAATAGTTGACATAAGAGGGCAACTGGCGGCGTATGAACAAAAGCTGGAAACAATGAAAACTGAATTTGGGAAAGTTGACACGAAAATAAATGGGGTGCAATCAGAAGTAGGTGATCTAGCCAGTGTCAAGAAGCAACAGTTCACCATTTCCGAGGACAGAACCACTGACGGGTCAACCCATGTAATCCTGGAAGGGATCCCTGAGCACTGGGATAAAAAGGAGGTAAAAAATGGGGAACGTCCCCAGATGGTAGAGAAAACATATGAGTTTGTCCTGGAACTGTTTAACTCGGTGATGACGATACAGAACGGCCACGTGAATGAAGCGTACAGAGTTGGGATAGAGAGAAAGGGGGTCGTGAGGGCTATTTATATCGATCTTGATAGCTCAGAAAGAAAGAAATTAGTCCTAAATCAATCAAGGGAGCTAAGGAGACGGGCAGGAATAAACCTTTGGTTTAATAAATTCACACCTGATATGAGAAATCGCGATCACCGTATGGTAAATGACTGTCACAAATTGTTACGCGTAAACAAAGTTCAGGCTGACCTAGTTATCAACCACATCAAAATAGGCCAGAAAACATATTCGCAGTTTGATCTACATCTTTTACCCTCCGGATGTAGGCCCATGGATGTAAGCCACTTCCCAGTAGAAGGGGGTGGAATAGGGTTTCATGGGGTAGCTAGCCCTTATTCCAACTTTTATCCAGCTAAAGTTAGACACGCCGACATAACCTATCCCACCGCCGAACACGCCTACCAAGCGCAAAAGGCGAAACACTATGAACGGCCGGATATAGCTCGGAAGATACAGCACCTCACAAGCCCCGCCCACGCTAAAGCTACGGGTGAGAGGCTGGATCGTGCGGCATCTCCGCAGCAAATAGCCGAGTGGAGAACAAAGGAGGAGACAGTTCTCAAAGAAATTGTAACAAAAAAATTCACTCAACATCAAGACTTAAAAGATCTTCTAATAGACCCGGCAATCAAAGGCTTATATGAAATCACTGGCTCTAAAAAATGGGGAGTAGGACGGAATGTGCGGGGCGTACTTATCCAAAATGGCGGACGGGTCGAGCTAAAACTCAAGTCGTTCCTAGGTGAGAATAGGTTTGGCCGCATTTTGGAGGAGATAAGGACTCAACTTCTGTAAGAAACCTTCAATAAGCCAGTTTAGTAACCACGATTTTAGTCATTGAAAAATGGATCAGCCTCAAAGAGAACTTTTACTGTTGTGCGACTCTAGGGGAGAAGGTCTACGTCCCCTCTTCAGGTTGAAAGCTCCGGACATTGACGTTCAGGTCGTTGTGATGCCAGGGGCCGACACCACCTCTCTGATTGCAAGATCAAAGCAAATAGTCATGATTTCCAGACCAAGAAACATCATGGTGTTAACGGGAATATGTAATATTACTTATAAGGACAGAGAAACGAAAGAAGTCCGCCTACGCTATGTAAGTGAGACCGAAATTGATCAAAACAATACTGATAACATGACAAGGGCGAGGGAGGCATTTCTTGGATTCGCCTCGGTAGCTGCCCCACCACCAACCGTGATATTCGGTACAAGTTTCGGTCTTGATCTTGTGGTATACAACCGTCACATTGCAAGAAATAACAAGAGGTTGAGGAGGGTTCTTACAGACCACAAAATACAAGCTATTGGTGAGGATCAGATTCTGCTTGATAGACAAGTTGTAGCATACAACAAAAGCGTAACCAGATTCAACAGGGAGCTGGGCCTGCCCTCTCCTTATATCGGCTCATTAGTTCATTCACACAGGGCCAGTAGGAAGGCGGTAACGACTGGGAGGCCAGTACACGACTCCCTCTACCACAAGCTGTCGGAGGATGGCTGCCACCTATCCCCTGAATTGAAGGATAAAGTCGTCGATCGAATCATAGCAGCCTACAGAAAGTTAAGTGCATAGCTTGGGAGAAAGAATGTGATTGTGCTCAATGGTGGTAAATGGCGCTTGCCTGACCCCGAACTCCACTAGGGACACAATGACAATTCAATCAAGAACTCCAATTTCAGGCGTATTCAAGACATCACTAATGGCAGAAAGCTCATTAACGAACAGATCTACTATTACCCCTCTACTCACTAAATAAACTCTGATGAGAAGACTGAAGGTCGCAAATGGGACAAATATTATGGGGAAGCTGGGGGGTGCCAGGACTGGGAGCTCTTGATGAAAGGTCGGCGCTCAACGAACCCAATCTGAAAGAAAGAGTTCTCAACCTTGGAAACCACTAGCTCTCTCCCAATCTCATTACATTTTGGCTATCCAATATTCACAAAGATAATAATGAATTATTATACTCCAACAGGGTATGAAAAAATATTATATAAGCATGATAAAAAAGGTTTATCGACAAAAGAAGAAAAGAATGTATTGTAAACGGTAACAAGAATTGAACATTTTACTGTTTGTGATGTGTTATAAGAAAATGCTGATATGTATTATTATTCTTCATCTATATCTTAAAGAAATATTGTACGAATATCAAGTCGAACTGGATATTCAGTAAGAGTGTAGCGGGGGGAATGTATATTCTCGCGCAGTAACTCGCACAATACTAAGGGTTGGGTTTGACTTTAAATACCAATGTAACAAATGGGGAAAGTTGGATTTCGGGAGTCTACCTATTAGTGAGAGGAAGGCGCTCAACGAACCCTTGGCTCTCCAGGAAATCTTCCGGGACCTAACCTGACCTTTAAAATAAGTAACCCAACTCTAAGAAAATAGAATGATCCTTATTAGATCATTATCTTCTTCTCAGGGCGCCCTCATAGGGCTCAAGCGTTAGTATCTAGATAATAGTTGTCATGATAGTAGGGGAAAAGAAACTAATGGGGCAAGAAGCGAGGGGATATATGGGGACTAGTCATGGAGGGAAATGGGAAGAGATCTCAGGGGCCATTAGGGATTCAAGGATGGTAGCTCCAAACAGGAGTACATATTTCGTTCTATCCAGTAATGGAGGATAGCGAACTTAGGGAAAATGATATAGATATGTTCAAGAAACTTAAAGGGATAAAAATCGTGTCTTGGAATGTCAGAAGTTTACTACAGAAAAAAGACCAAATTGAACAGTTCATGTTAGAGTCGGAACCTCACCTATTAGTATGTCAGGAGTCTTGGCTCAATAAAAATGTATATGACAATCAGTTAGAAATAAAGGGGTACAATATGTGTAGATGGGACAGAAAAAGTAAAAGAAAAGGGGGCGGACTCATATCCTATTCTCACTCAACGCTAGATGTTTCAGTTGAGAAATACCGTGATTTATGGGTATCGGATGCAAATATCGAATTACAACTATTTGAACTCTCAAAACAATATGTAAAAAAGAAGATAATTATTCATGTATACAGACCTCCACAAGGGAGTCTACAGAAAGCTCTTGAAATGATCGACTCAGTTTTGGGGAATATTGACACATCTAAGGAAATTTTCCTACTCGGAGATTTTAACTATGATGCAAAGTTTATAGAGGAAGGGACGTCGGTAGGAGCGGAGAGGTTTAAAAACTTGCTAGGTAAATATAACCTCCAGCAACTCATTACTGATCATACACGAATCAGTAAGGCCTCTTCTACCACCATCGACCATATCCACACTAATTGTAAAATAACAAATAAGAATGGCACATTGAACATAAACATAAGCGACCAACTTCCAACGTACGTTCAATTAAAAAAAGAAAGAACAAGGTACAAAACTGAGACGTTCACAGCAAGAAATACCAAAAATCTTGACATTCCTATATTGCGAGAAATCCTCACAGATCTTGACTGGTCTCCATTGTATAAAACCAGGGATGTAGAGGAAGCATGGAAGATAATTATCGATAATATTAATAGGATACTTGATAACATGTGTCCAGTAAAAACTTTTAAACAAGTAAGAGTGTTACCAGAGTGGTATGATGATAGTATTATTCAATGTAGTAAAGAGAGAGACAAAGCATTCCGTAAAGCGAAAAAATCAGGAAATGATCTTGATTGGCAGAAGGCTAGGAGACTTAGGGGAAAAGTTAGCACCACCATAAAAAAAGCTAAAGACAAATACTTAAGGAGCAAAATTGATGAAAACAATAATGACCCACATAAAATGTGGGAAATTTTGAAACCACTCATATCTGAAGGGAAAAGTAATAAAAACAATGAGATAACGATTCTGCAAGGGAAGGAGGTGCTAAAGGGGACGGATGCGGCTGAAGCAATCAATAATTATTTTGTCAACATTGGGCCTTCACTGGCGAATGATATTAGAAGTAGCAATAAGGTGAAAGAACCTCGCAGTAACCTCGAGGATAGTGGATCAAGTGATAAACCTAAATTCTCGCTTAAACCCATTGACAAAGTAGCTGTTGAGGTCGCGTTATTGAAAGTGGGAAACTTTAAAGCTTCCGGCATGGCTCTTCTGCCAACAAAGATTCTCAAACCGTGCATGAAAGCACTCAGTTGTCAATTTTCATACCTTTACAATTTGTCACTAGAAAGTTCAATTGTACCGCTAGATTTTAAAAAAGCGAATGTAACACCACTGTATAAAGAGGGAAGTAAACAGAATCCCGGAAATTATAGACCAATATCTTGCATTAATTTACCAGCTAAAATACTCGAAAGCTGCATTCATACTCAACTGTCTAATTATCTAGAATTTAACAATTATCTGACGCCAGGTCAATACGGCTTTAGGAGAGGAAAGTCCATTGTTGAAGCCCACGATAACCTACTTAATAAATTATATAATAACCTAAACAAAAAAAGAGCAACAGATCTAATATTCCTTGACTTTAAAAAAGCTTTCGACACGGTTAATCATAAATTATTACTTCAAAAATTACTAAATTACGGTATCGATGACAATTCTTATAAATGGTTTAATAATTATCTCTCGGAAAGATATCAAAGAGTGGTGATGACGGGTGGATCATCCTCTCTTAAAGCCGTTACATGCGGGGTTCCACAGGGGACATCCCTAGGGCCTCTCTTATTCTGTGTGTATATCAATGATTTGCCGGAGGTAGTGAAATCTAGTTCGATTCAGTTGTTTGCCGACGACACCGTATTGTTTGATGACAGAGCTCTCGGAGACAATAAGATTGAATCTTTACAAACCGATCTCAATAACATTGTAGAATGGTGCTCTTGTAATAAAATATCACTCAATATTGGAAAATGTAAAAGTCTAACGGTAAGAACGAGAAACGATAAAAAAAATACAGTATGTTATACTATCGGTGATCAGAATATGGGCGATGTAGATGCTTATAAGTATCTCGGTATGGAAATTGACAGACAGCTTAGCTTTAAGAAATTTATGTGTAAAAAGATCAATACTGTGAGGTCGCGGATAAAGGCCATGTCTAAACTTTATGGGGCTTGTAGCAAGAAGACACTATTACTTATATATAAAACAATGATACTGCCGATATTAGATTATGGAGATGTGTTCTACGGTTCAACAACCAAAGCTTCCCTCCAAAAACTGCAGACTTTACAAAACTCTGCACTAAAGATCATTCTTCGGTTACCAAAATATACGAGTACGATAGATATTCACAAAGAACTCAAAATCATGTCACTTGCTACGAGACGTGAGACCCATATTTTAGAGAGGGCATTTATTAGATCCAGAGACTTAGAAAATGTAGACACTAGAAACTTAGGCCTAAGAAGCCTTCAAAAGGGCAAAAGATTAATCGTCCCCCTGCCGAAAAATGAAATCTTTCGGAGGTCATACCTTTTTTCTTTACCCAATCTTTGGAATTCTATGTCTTGCGAAGCACAACTTATTCCCACAAGGAAAGAGTTTAGGGGATACCTTAAACAAAGGTACCCCCTTGAACGAGATCCTTATATAAAAACGAATGATGACCTGTAGTAGATTTGAACATATCACTGTATATCATGTTATATCTTGAATCAACACTTCCTAAGGACTTGTTGAAGGGGGCAAAGGGGGGGAAGTCATTTCTCAAGGAACATAAATCCTTTCTCTTAAGAAGATCGATACAACGATAGTAGCAGGGGAAAGGGGGCAGAATGAAATTTGTGGATAATGGGGTCTCAAAAGTATGAAATCCACCAGTATAGGTCGATTTGGAGTCAGTCCAAGATTGATATTATGTGTTTTGTTATTGTTAAGGCCTATAGTATAAGAAGCCTATGAGTTACAGATGTTCATGTATGAACTAATGTTAAGGCTTCCAGTATAGGACGGCCATTGTTGGAACTATTATGAATGAATAGACAATATACTTGTTGTTAATTATTACTGATTATTACTGAGCAGATTTAAGGTATAATAGATCAGAACTAACACTGATACTAACAATGAACAACGAAACAAGGATTCAACAGACATTTTAATTTTACTCAATGAACTATAAAGACTACAAAAATATCTGAAACATCAAGGAGATATGGACAATGGACACTTTTAATTGAATTACAAAATTGATCTCATTTGGTTACATAATTTTTGGTTTGCCTGGAAGAACTGCATGCCCAGCGCACGCAGATGGTGTATTCAATTCTGACTGTATGTATGAATGTCTATTCAGAATAAAAATCCTATATATATATATATGCAGTAAGGATTCACACTGACACCTTTATTTATTAAATGCATGGTCTGGGTATTATCTGTCAGGACCACAACATGTTTATTCTTCCAAGATTCCTTGTATCTATCGGCAGCAACCAATACAGGAATTGTTTCCAATACATTTATATTCCTGGAGTGCTCAGAGTCAACATGTACATTCACCCAATGAGAATGGGAAGGATCAGTGACATGAAAATCAATGGGAAGCTCGTCACTATTGTAGAATCCTCCAACCCAATCCACGGGGGTTACCAACCCAAATCCTCCCAAAGAGGCGTCCGTAGACAAGGTAAGATCATTATGATGTAAATGAGAAATCATGTATGAGGTCCCATTGAAGCGTTGGGCGAATTCTGACCACCATTTTAGGTCTAACCTGAAGCTGTCGCTGAGCTTAATGCGAACATTCCTATCAGGAGGACCTCTCAACAATTCTATCACACGGTGGCTGAAGGTACGCCCACCTCTGACTACCTTCGAACAGTGGCATAAGATACCACAGAGTCTCTGGACTTGACGTTTAGTGGCATGATTCTTGTCCGTGAAGAAATTGAGTTCATGGTGTAACTTTTTTAACTTATCCGGAGGCAAGGATAATGTCATTTGTTGGGAATCGATCAATATTCCTAGGAACACAGAAGACTGAGAAGGAGACGTACATTTTTTCCAACTCACTAGGAACCCAAGGTCTCCTAGAAGGTGAATCAGTACCATTTGTATCTCTTGACATTCTTTGAAGCTGGAACCAACAACAACAAAATCATCCAGATAGTTAATTACTCTGAAAAAACCACGACGATTCATAGCTTTAATAATGAAGTCACTCAGAGCTGAGAATATAAATGGGGCCGATCTCAGGCCAAAACATAGACGTGTGTCTTGAAAAAAGGTATTGTCCCAGCAAATGCCCTGTAGCTCCCATTGGGAAGGTGTTATGGAGACAGACCGATATGCTGCTTTCAAATCGACAGTCGCCATGTAATCTCCTGGCTGTAGAATATCACAGACATCGTCAATCGTGTTGAAACTAAAAGGCTGAGCTGTTTAAACCATAAAGTTGTTGATGGAATCGTTAGGAGGTTGACTGCAATCCGTTATCGGACGGAAGGTCCCATCTTTCTTGGCAATGGCACCAAGCGAATGGATACAGCGAGGCTTGTTGGGCACAATCCTAAATTTCCCATCACGAAATTCCTCGTTTATGAGGTTGTTGACGAAGGAATAAGCTGGGTCGGACAGAACTGAAGAGTAGTTCCGACAGTGGTAGATCGGAACGGTGGACGTTGCATCTACAATATGAAAACCATTTTTAACTCCGTCGTACAAGAAGTCACGGAAATAAATGTCTTGTTCAATACATAATTCATTGTGCCAAGCTCCTAGCTTCAGCTGAGAAGGCAAGCCGCCGACATAATAAGAATCAGCAATACGGTCATGTAGGGACCAACACTTGTAAGGTTTAACGACGAAGGAGTCCCGGGAGGAGAATCCTGAATAATCCGGGGTTGTACGTGTATGAACACGAAAAAATTTAACACAGTCCTCTGGATACACATCCTCGTCCCATTCTGCCAACAATTGGGGTGAAGAAGCAAACACAGAAGGCAGAATGTCACAATCAGTCACTTGCAGAGTTGAAGAAATTCCCAAATCCGAGCCATGGCCGCCATCTTGACCGGAAGCCACGGGGGAGACGAGAGTTCATGCGACACTTGAAGAATTGGCTTTTTTCTCTTTGAAGCGACAATTTTGCATTGAATGGCGAAATTTGCAGTGGCCACAAAAGTGCAGTCTCGCACATTTCCCCATGAAGCAACCACGAGTATTAAAATTATAACATACGTCTGGTTGCCAGTCTTCAGGCATAGCGGGGAAGCCCGAATCATCCCGAGCTCTGCCGAGTGATCGGTTTGTTGTTGTTCCAGGCCGGTTCCTTCCTGCGCCTTGTTTCCAAGATGGCGACGAAACTTTATCAGCTTTCTCGTCGACTCTCTTGCGATAATATCCACTCAGATAAATGCCTGCGGCAAATAGGTCTGGCGTGCCAAAAAAGCAGTTGCCGGCCAGGACCTGATCAACTACATGGTGATCGTACGAAGCACATCCAAGCACAGAGAAGTTGACGTCTATCACATGGCGACCTACGTACAGCATGTGTTGTAGATAAGCACGCCAGTCACCATTCACAGAAAGATATTCCAACACTTTAGTCATGCCATACAACAATTCCGCAGCGGACAATTTAGTATGGTCCATCTGTTTGACGGTCATCTGGTTGGCTAATACTTGAACATAATTAGCAGGCCTGTAGTCCATACCTTTCTTTGGCGGAACGCCGTCATTGACGTTCAATGATAGTTGCTGAATGCTGTTGACAAGGTTTTGCATATGGCCATCACCCTCGTCTTCCTCCCCCGGAGAGGACTGGCTGTACACGCCGGGAGGAGAGCTTTTCTTTATCTTATCCAGACGTTGAAGAATCATCGACAAGGCATCAGAGGGAGGTGTATTTGAAGTAGAAGACTGTGCTTTACCACCAGTTGCTTTCTCGGAGGATTTGTAAGCTTTCTCAAGAAACTCCAAGTACAGAGGATCTGCTCTGTCGTAGCCACCAACGCCGGCCATTTTGGGAGAATCACGTAGAGACAATGTAAGCAGATCAAATGTTTCTGGATCGTGGAGGAGTGGGGTGGTGTGGGGAGGAGTGGCGAGGAGTGGGGAGGTGTGTGGAGGAGTGAGGTGGTGTGGGGAGGAGTTGGGAGGTGTGGGGAGGAGTGGGGAGGAATGGGGAGGTGTGGGGAGGTTTGGGGAGGAATGGGGAGGAGTGGGGAGGTGTGGGGAGGAGTGGAGAGGAGTGGGGAGGTTTGGGGAGGAATGGGGAGGAGTGGGGTGGTGTGGGGAGGAGTTGGGAGGTGTGGGGAGGTGTGGGGAGGAGTGGGGAGGAGCGGGGAGGTGTGGGGAGGAGTAGGGAGGAGTGGGGAGGCGTGGGGAGGGGTGGGAAGGAGTGTGAAGGCGTGGGGAGGAGCGGGGACGCGTGGGGAGGAGTAGGGAGGAGTGGGGAGGCGTGGAGAGGGGTGGGAAGGGATGGGGAGGAGTGGGGACGCGTCGGGAGGAGTGGGGAGTAGTGGGGAGGAGTGGGGAGGCGTGGGGAGGACTGGGAAGGAGTGGGAAGGAGTGGGGAGGTGTGGGGATGGGTGGGGAGGCGTTGGGCGGAGTGGGGAGGCATGGGGAGGCGTGGGAAGAGTGGGGTGGAGTTGAGAGGGGTGCGGAGGAGTCGGGAGGAGTGTGGAGGTGTGGGAAGGAGTGGGGATGAGTGGGGATGAGTGGGGAGGTGTGGGGATGAGTGGGGAGGTGTGGGAAGGTGTGGGGAGGAGTGGGGAGGAGTGGGGAGGTGTGGGGAGGTGTGGGGAGGAGTGGGGAGGTGTGGGGAGGTGTGGGAAGGTGTGGGGAGGAGTGGGGAGGTGTGGGGAGGTGTGGGGAGGTGTGGGGAGTGGTAGGTGTGCAGTAGGCAGGTGTGAGGTAGGCAGGTGAGCGGTATACATGAGCAGTATGGACTTTCATACCTTACTACGCTCATGTATACCGCTCACCTGCCTACTGCAGTGACAGTAGAATATATGACCTAAGACATTTTAGAGGGTCACCATTTATATTAAAAATGTATATTCACCTCAATCTCAGTGAAAGTTGAGAACTGGAAATAATCTGACCATTGTTAAAGACAATAAATTACAAAACGTGTTGGGTTCATTCAGATAAATCCTCTGGCTTTTGACCTTTTCAACATTGGGTTTGACCTTTTCTTATGCCTTTGAAATTTTGGGGGGACATGTCCCCTCCACCCCACCCCTGTTCTCCCTGGTTTCCACGCCCCTGATAATATGATAGTCTCAGTAAGGAATTAATGAAAATGAATTAAGAAAATAATAGTTGGAAGGATGCTGACATAGCTTTCAATATGTAATTTTGGGATATTTTGGCTCTCAATTGCTGAGGAAATCCACTTATTTACTATTATTAATGTAACGGCCTCATTGGTATTTAATGGAACCTGACATCTATATAGTGAGCCTCAGCCTCTTAGATGAGAGAATGAATAGTTCCTCAGTGTAACACTATATTCAGGCTCATTATGCTTATGCATAAATCTTGCAAGAATATGCAATGTACATATACTACTCAAATCAGGAAAGGCATTGTATATTGTATGTGTTATGCTTATGTGAGTACCCATGTAATACAGGCATTGTGTGCATGTCATGAGCCCACTTCCTAGGTCACACAAAACACTCAATGTCAAAGGAACCGTATTACATTAGCTTTCACAGTTTGACATGTGAGTTACTGTAAGTTACTCTAAGTCACTGGCACATGTAATCTTATAACTTGAGATTTGGATTTCATACTTGTCACCATTAACTTTAGTGGACCATTAACCTGTGAATTAACAGCTTATGGACATACTTACTGTGTAGTACAAGGCAGCAGGTGTCCTAGTGTGGCTGTTATCACCTCATCCTTCACCTGGGGAGATAACATGTCTAGACAACGCCAGATATGGTCCCCCAGTGTTGTGGTATATGGACGGTAGAATCCACCTCCACAGATATAGCAAAACCATGCATTGTGTTTCATGCTGCTTATAGACTGATGTAATGTACCCAATATACCCTGTACCTTGGTCTCTATACCATCCTGCACCTCACCCTGGAGTAGATCTTCTGCAGTCATGTGCTCAATAAAACCCTTTATATCAGACAATACATCATCACAGTGTGATCTATAAGATACAAATAATTCATCTTTAGGTGAATCCTCTCCACCAGCCTGCAGCACCATAGACAGTAACACTATATCGCTCATAGATTGTACCTGAGATTGCTTATCTCCACTTGACACTTCACTCAACACATACAATATAATGTTGTTATACACAGGGTTAGAAGACAAATACAGTAACACAGCATCTCTGAGAGGTTCATGTAAACACAGCACCCCCTGAGCCACCCAGTGCTCCAGGAATGTTTCATGGGGGGCTGTGTATACATGCTCAGATTCTCCCTCACTATTCATACCACTATAGGACTTAGTTAATAGACGTACAATGGGGAAAGTATCACTTATATTAAAGTTGTTCAGAAGTTCTGGATTTATACTCAACCTGTCCTTTATCATACTATACAAACACATTTTATAATAATTGTTAATATCCTGGGTTCCATATGGGTTGGGTAATGATTTACTCTTGTACTCCCTACTGATGAGGAATTTGTCCATGGTAGAATATAGCTGATGTACTTTCAGCTGTTTTACATCATTGACATTAATCATGTTATGTACAACCAGGACACACAGTATATGTGTCCTGAGTGGGTTGGTAATAATTGCCTCCACATCTGGGTTCTCCCTGTTCTGTATGAGTGTTTCCACAGGATCCCTCCTGTTGTGATCTTCTAGATAATTCTGTACGTAATCCAGTCCTTGCTGTGATGTAAAACCCTTTATACTCAGGTGTCGGTGGAGGTCCCTCAGTCTGATGTAAGCGAGATTATCCCTTGTAGACACAAGGAGTCTGAAGGTCCCTCTACTGTTGGCTTCCTCTGTAAAATGCTGAATTTCTTGAATAGACTTTTCATTTCGTACCTCATCAATTCCATCAAGAAAGATAAAATTATCCTCTGATTCAGAATTGAGGAAATTGAAAAGAGCCTCTTTTCTGGATGTTGTTTTACAGTGTATGTTATCATACACAGCATCCCACACATTGCCTCTTACAGACAGGGCTGGTACATACACCATGACTTCTTTCAGGGGAGTAGCTAGCTCCAGTTGTTGCTCACACCAGTTGCTGATGAATGATTTGATGAATGTAGATTTTCCAAATCCAGGACCAGAAGACAGAAGTACAGTCACAGGGTTTGTATCCTCATTGGGCAGCTTCTCAAATATGGCTGAACGGTCAATTGGTTCTAGTTTTCTGCAAGTACAAGTTCCATATATGATTATATACTTAAAGTCTTGATACCAGTCAAAAGCCTGACTGTTATATTTTGGTTTTCAATTGTAGAATTCTAAGGGCCCATTTAAACAATGGATATTAGGACATTTTAAATTTGAAATTTTAAACTACAGCATAGTAGCACTATGTGAATCATGCTGGGAGAGAATAGCGAGAACAACATTGCCCAAATTAGAACTATATTATTGATAGTAACATTGTGGTATCAGATGCTAAGGTTTGTGCATTGTACATAAGCAACAATTCTGTCATATGCACTGCTGCAGGCGGGAGTTCAAGGAACTAATGCCGGATAAATAAGGTGTCACCACTATTGTCAAATTTATATTCACTGTGCCTCGATGAATATTTCAACATTGTATCATATTCGCATCTGGGAGCTTCAAAATGTCATGTTAATTGCTCATGCTTGGACAGATATTGTTTTCATCAATAACTTGAATGTTATATATGTCCAAGCAAAGTCCTTTGTTCTGTCTGATGTATCTAATGAAATGCTCCTATGTAAGGCATCTTAGTTATTTTTATTTTTTTTGAACATATTTTTATTCAGGAGAAATAAGTGCTGGCATATGCCAAACAAAATTAATGCAAGGCTCGGGTAAACCCAGCTTATTATGTATGTGAATAGAATTATCCATAATACATTGCTAAAGATGTTTAAGAGCTTTTAGGGGAAACAAAATCATTATCTCTAGGGGTCAAATCTCACCACTTAAGTGGAGATGGGAAATAGCCTTGGGGAAGACCATGTTTAATATTGAGGACCGATATAATAAATAAATGACTTTGTATTGAGAAATAACATGGGTCCCACGCTAAGAACTTTTATGCCCAGAATTAAACATATGAGGAGGAACTCTTTCTATATGGGGCTGTGAAACGTGAGTATACTCCCAGACGATCAAAGAATTTGTGATCAAGTGGTGTTTTCCATGCATATATAACTTTACTGAATCGGAAGAAAATTGCAGGTTTGAGTCACAAAAAGTGTAGTTTTTTTCTTCTAACTGTCCTGTTTATTTAGTCAAAAAAAATTTGAGGTCGAAATTATTCTATTTAAATGAATGATTGATGTCCATATGAAATACAAGGTCCATAAAAGCTAATACTCATTATTACTCACTCAGTTTCTGTATCCTTCCTATGCACATACAGCGGTACTAGATAGCGCCTGATGTCATGAACCGTGTCCTCATTCATATCTAGCAGGGGCCCCCGCAGGAGATTCTTCTTGTAGTACTCACATTGATCCCGGATACCTGTTATCAGATAAGTCACAGGACATAATATAACTTGATATACCTCAGTTGCTTTCAGAACAGATGTTAGAATGTGTTGGTGTCGGTGTGTATGTGTGTGTATTTAAAAAAAAAGAAAAAAAAAAAAAGATACACATTTCATTTCAAAAAAAGATACACATTTCATTAAGTTGGGTATCTCTGATCGGCAGGTGATAATAGGGGCTCCGCAAAATCACAACAAACTTACACTCCCAGCTTGTCCTAGTCGTTGGCCCTATACTCATAGATATTTATTTTTCTATGTGTGATGGGAGTCAAACTTAAGAAGTTTATATTGTTATCTAGACAATATCTAACCCCCGAAATGATTAAAATGCGCCTATAGGGCCCCACACCTAAAATCCGACCTGATTGTGTGTGGCATCGCTGCCATTTGTTCTGCAGAAAGGTCCACATAAATATGGTCACAGCTTTAAAATAACACTCCAACTAGCTTATTCAAATCGGCAAATTTATTGGAAATTTATTAGGCAAGTTATATATAGCCCGAAACGTTGGAAAAATAAAAAAGTCACACTACAATACCTATTTTCGCAGTTGTCTGTCGGAATTTCAAGCGATATCCTTCCCATTTAACCAAGTTATATATAGGTGAGAAAACTTAATTTTATTCATGGTACCCTATGAATATAGACAGACGATCAATGCTCAGTGGCTGCCGAGTCTCCATTCTGTATGGTTAGTTTACATGTGGACTAAGTAAGGGCGGGAGAGTCACAGCATGATCTGGCAGATAAGATTCTAGAAATGCAGCCTCAAAGCAGGAGTCTAGAAAGAGGCTTAATTCACATACTGCTTCATGTCAATTCTCCAAACTCACCAAGTATTCTCTAATAAAATCATTTAGATTTAGCTAGATTTTGATAACCTATGTCTTGATACAAGAACCAACGCATTTTGTTAGAAACAAAACACACCTAAAAACTGACCTGATTGCATGTGGCGACGACGACGCCATTTGTTTTGCATACAGGTTGACATAAATATGGTCACAACTTGATAATAGCACCCCAACTGGCTTGTAAAATCAGCAAATTGTTTGGAAATATATTAGGCAAGTAATTATAGGTGAGAATACCAAATTTAATTTTTGGTGCCACCACCATATTGACGACCACTGCTCTGTGTTCGCCGAGTCCCCATTGACGGCAATCCATACACAGAACTACCCGGGATTCGAGGCGGGAGTGAATATTCACCGATGACGGTCAAGGGACGGTAGTCCCGCGACCGTCATCAGTGAATATTCACGACGCCGAGAATCCAAGGGTTGTTCTGTGTTTATTTCACCCCGCACACTGAACTAATGTTAAATTAACATGATCTACAGCGATTATGAGAAATAAATTGTTAAATAATTAGTTCTTTAGCTTGATTCGCTTCAAAAACATGGCTCCGAAGAAGGACCGGAATTGGCGAAGATCAGAATACACGCATGCGCACAGTGTACAAAAAAGTAGGTCGGCCATGTATTGCCCATGTGCAATGTCGCTTCAGTTACTGACCAGCTAAACAATATACAGAGCCTATGTTATTTCTATGGACTGAGCATATCAAGGGTGAAATAATAATGCTAACTCCCTGCCACGGACTCTCCTAGGAGGCGCTAGTGTTGGTGCCTGTTGGCGCCGTCACGCTCCCGCCTATGGCGCGCGGCGGGAGTTGTATATCTTTGTGAAGCTATAGGATCGTTGTTGTTACATCCTATCATAATATATTATTCTCACCTTTCGTGAGGTCGTCATCTATTGGTGTAGTAGCTGGGGGGATGTTCTGGTGAAGGAGGTTAAGGCTTACGGCAGTGAGAATGGTGATAAAGAACAGGGTCAAAGACTTTGGGTTTATCCAATTACATGGGGTTCTATATTGTTCTTGATGTGTAGCCCCAGGGCCCTGGTTGGAGGCAGCAAGTGTTTGGGGTGCGTTGTGCTGCAGGAGGTTGACCACAGGTTGGTGGTGTGAGTTAGTGAGTGCTTGTATAAAGTTGTTGTATCTCCCCTCATCTCCTGCTATCAGGTGGTCTATCAAGGCGCTGACCTTTGCAAAGTTTGTAGGATGGCTCTGTAAAATAATGGGTCAGATTTTCAGAAAATGTACAATTGGCAGCTGTACACGTTTGGTAAATTCTGCTAAATTAGGCTAAAATATGGTTAATACTAGGTAAATTTGAGTATATTTGGCATTGCATTGATTCTAGTGCTCAATCTGTTTGGTTAGGTTGAACTGTATTTTGAACTTTATTTTCGTCTGAAATTTGGGTTATGGGGGAGGTTTTGTGAAGGAGAATTGTACATTTTTTGAAAATCTGACCCCTATAGGGAGGTTAGTATGATTCATATTCATAGCTGCTTTTGAAGAAAGATTCCTGCAGATTACCAGTATGAGCTGCATTCCCTATATACGATATAGAAGACCTTGTCTTTAAATGTCAAGATCATACACACGTTGAAGGAATACTTTTCCCAACTTAATAAATCGGACTTAGCTCACCTCTATAGATTGCTTCATGAGTCGATTAACCACATCTAGAGACAGGAGGTGACCCATGAGTGTGTCCATGTTGATCATCTCATACAGCTCTGGCCTGTGCTTGTTCAACTTCTCGCCTATAGAACTGCCTAGTACAAGAGCTGGAGCCATGCTTGTACTGATTGATGGATCAGGGTGGAGGCCTGGCTTCCCTTCCTGTCGCTCACTGTTAGAACAAGTATAGACTAGAGACATTAGGGTGTTACTTCTGTGATAAAACATTGTTATTCCACTACCACAACTGGACCTCTGAATCGTGTAGTTCAGAATATGATTTTGAATATTGGATAAATGAACAAAAGCACTGTTTTCGAGTCAATATAGAAGTTTTTGTTTTTAGTTTTTTATTTCATTTGAGGCTAGTTACATACATGGTATCAAAGATTAATAGTCCTGAACGGCCCACATTTTGGAATATTAGGGATCATGCACAGACATGAACAGAGCTTGATCCATGCTGTGGAGAGAGCCCCTCTTGTACACATGTATTTATTATATGTCAACACCAAACATGGTCGGCATTAACTCATATCAAATCATAATCATATCTCATGATAATAGGGGAGTTGCATAGCCGCCATTTTGAATCTAGATTTGCATGGACTTTTGGGACTAATGGTACAGTCTAAAATAATGAGTTGTGTTATACTTTCTTATTTAGTAGAAGTCGTTAGAGGAATAGAGTTAGAAATATAGTTTATCTTTAGAGAGAAGTCATTCCTATTGTTTAATTTCCCCACTCATACACCCCCACCCCCACCACGGCTCTCGTTCTGTGTATTACCGACTTTCAAAGGCGGCCATTTTTTTTGGCTAAATCTGTGATAAAATTCGACATGAACAAATAAAACATTGTTAGCAACCATATATTACCATTGATTAAAAGAATTTGAAGTTTCGACTTAGACCTTGACGAGATGTGACCAACCCGCCCTCTGTGGGCGGATAAGCCTACATCAACAATTTGTGACGTCACCCAACCCATCAGTGTCCACTCCCCATATATACACTCCCCATACTTCTGGCCTTATTTTTAATGTTTTCCCCTGAAAGTGGCGACCTGTAATTCGCCTGAGAGAAACTTGACTTAGTTAGCTACCCTTTTGTCTGGAAAAACTACTGTGTTCATGGTCCAGAAATGCTGTTTTCAAACATTCATGCACCCTCTATCTGTTGTCACTCACTCCTGCCATGTTTACATAGCTTCAACCACCCAACAGCTATACCCTTACTAGCCACTGCCACCCTTACATAACACCCAGCTAGCTTGTTGACATGTAGGCTATTTATAGGGTGGGTGTTGTAGCCTACCCAACACGTTGGTGTTGTGTAGGCTACATTATTTGATACTAAATCAAATGGATATTGTAGGTAGGAGGGGTGGGACGATCGTTTATTTTTAAATATAAAAACAATCTAAAAGCGTTCAGATCTGGTGAAATATAACCAATTTACTTCCCACAAATAAATGTCTTGCTGCGGTAATTTTCTGGACGAGAGGTGACCATAAACAGCCTGAAGGGCGGGCGCAGCTGGCATATTTTGAATCATTCCGTCACCCCGGGCCTTTAGAGTCAAGGCCCAAGGTACTTACACAACTGATCGACATCATGTCGTTTTCCTATTAAACATACCGATAGCTGACAACCTTACCCAGAAATCGCAACGATATGATGTCCTCTGCAAGTTTTGTCCGAAGAAATAATCAATCTAGGCTGTAAAAGAGATTTTCGATATTTTCGATATTTCTATACAAATCCTATGGGGATGCATTGGCACGTTTGCGCTACCACAGTGGAGCCCTAAGGGAACTACTGTGCCCTGCATGTTCACCCATTCCCGGAAGTCACGTTCACGCTAATAAACGTAACCGGCAAATGGGATATATTCGAAATGGATAGCTTGTTCACAACATGTATTGATAGTAGCGTAGAAGTACACAGTACGTCTACGGTATTTAACACTAAATCAAATGGATATTGTAGGTAGTGTGCTAATACTGCTTCTAGTACAACATGACTCAACGACAACTTATGAGCAACTCGTTACTTTATTCAGATGGAGGTAGTACGTTGATACACTCGCCAGTAGGTGGCGGCACTGTTAGTGATATCTACACATCTTCCCCTTTAGATCTGAGTCGGGGATTACCTGAGTTATACAATGAATATTTAAACTTCTTCTATTAACCTTGTTACAGGTTTGGATACTCTAACACTACGTCTTGGGGTTGTAGTGATGGGTGATCTTAACCCTGAACCCGATGTATTTTCAATTGGTCTGTTGGTATTACTCAATTGACTTTGTACCTTATTTGTTACCTGTGGAGTAGGAGGTAGTGCTGTTTCGTTTTCTATATTATCCCAGAACTCCTCCTCATCCTCTACTTTACTTAACCACTCATCTTTCCCCTTGCAAACACCTTTGGGAATCTGTCTGAGTTGGCGCCTGTTTCGTCGTAGTTCAGACCCATTATTAGTTACCACAGCGTATGACCTGTCATTTAGTTTGCGAATCACCTTAGCTCCTGTGTCCCATTTTTCACCTTTTATCAACACATTATCATTGGGAACCAGTGGGGAGAGTTGTTTTGCACTGTCATTATAGTTCATAACTCTTGTTGCAGCTTGGTCTTGTTGTTTCTCCTGTCTTTTCTTTACTTGTCGTTGTTCGATCCATGAGGGCTCCGACCTTCTGAAAACAGGTAAAGTGTTCTTTAGCTTTTTTCCAAACATTATCTCAGCTGGGGATAACCCATCTGCAAGTGGTGCTGAGCGATATGCAAGTAATGCAAGATAGGGATCCTGCGCACTGTCTCTACTCTTGTTTAGTAAGTTCTTTACAATTCCAATGGCTTTTTCTACCTTACCATTAGATTGAGGATATCTTGGACTAGATGTCCTATGATTCAACCCATAAGTCTTAGAGAATTCTTGGAATATTCTTGATGCGAATTGTGGGCCGTTGTCCGACACCACGACCTGGGGGATCCCATACCGTGCCATTATGCTTTTTAGGTGGATAACTACTTGTTCTGAGGTGGTTTTTCTTAATTGGACTATTTCCGGGAATGAAGAACAATAATCAACAACCATCAAATATTCGTCCCCAGCCCAGTGAAAGAGATCACATCCGATCTTCTCCCATGGGCCCCACTTGGTTTCATCAGTTAACAATGGCTCTTTAGCCTGAGCAGGCAAGTAGGTTTGACAAGTTATACAATTCTTAACCCTTTCTTCAATGTCACTGTTCATTCGTGGCCAGTACATGCAGTCTCTGGCCCACCTTCGTTGTTTTTCGATCCCCATGTGGCCCTCGTGTAGCTTATCTAACATTTCCCCTTTCAACGACCTGGGTATCACGATTCGGTCACCTTTCAGAACAATCCCGTTTACAATACATAATTCATCTTTATACCCCATATAGTCGACACATTTACCATTCTTCCACCCTTCGACAATACAGTGCTTGACCTCTGTTAGTATACTGTCTTTTTCTGTCTCTTCAGCTATTCTTCGCAGCATAGTCTCCGAAGCTGGGAGACTTGTATATATCAAATGTACCTGGCTATTCACTTCCTCACTGCTAAGCCCATTATTGATTGATGTTGGTGCACCTTGTCTAGACAGTGTGTCAGCCATGTAGAGAGTCTTTCCCGGCACCCAGTGCATGTTTACCTCATATCTCTGTAATCTCAACATCATCCGTTGTATTCTTGGCGACATGTCATGAAGCGATTTTGCTGAGAGTGGCACCAGTGGCTTATGATCTGTCTCAAGTTGTATATTTCGCAGCCCATAAATGTATGTGTGAAATTTCTCACAGCCGAACACCAACCCCAACATTTCCTTCTCAATTTGAGCATACCTCTGCTCACACTCAGTTAGGGATCTAGCTGCGTAAGCCACCGGCTTCCACATGCCATCATGCATCTGGAGAAGCACTGCACCAATTCCGCTTTTGCTGGCATCCGTTGACACCTTTGTCTGCCTCTTCACATCAAAATAACACAACACTGGACTGGTGGACAGACTTTTCTTGATGTTCTGCCACTCCTGTTCGTGATTCTCAGTCCACACCCATGCTGTCTCTTTTTTCATGAGGTGCCTAATGTTAACACATAAATTCGCTAGGTTAGGAATAAACCGGCCCACGAAATTTACACACCCCATGACTCGTTGGAGTTCTTCCCTGTTCTCCGGCCTTTTCATTTTAACTATTGCTTCTACTTTTCCTGGATCTGGCGATATGCCCTTTTCCCCTAGTATTTCGCCAATGAACTTCACTGATGGCATGCCTAATTTGCACTTAGCCCAATTCATCAGCAGATTGTTCTCTTTGATCCTAGCTTTGACCAATGCAAGCCTTTCATTGTGTTCTTGTACACTAGTGGCCCAAATCAATATGTCGTCCATGTAAACTCTCACACCTGGTATGCCTTCCATCATCTGTTCCATAGCTTTGTGAAAGACCTCCGGGGCCGAACATAGCCCATAAGGCAGTCTTTCATAGGCATACCGCCCAAACGGAGTACCAAAAGTGGTCAGGTTTTGTGACCCTTCATCTAATTGGACCTGCCAAAACGCCTGAGAGGCGTCTAGCGTGCTGAATATTGTGGCATCTGATATTTCAGCAAATATTTCCTCACGCGTCGGAAGTTGAAAGTACTCCCTCGCCACTGCCTTGTTCAAATCCCTAGGATCTAAGCAAATTCTTAAGTCTCCATTAGGTTTTCTTACTGTTACCATCGAATTGACCCACTCTGTGGGGCCATTGACCCTATGGATAACACCCAACCCCTCCATTCGCTCTAGTTCTTGTTTTAATCGTTCTCTAATGGCAACGGGAACCCTCCTGGCCGGGTGTATGACTGGCACTGCATCAGTTTTAAAACGATTCTGTGTTTAATTGGAATGGTTGATAGCTTAGAGTTCACTTCAGGCAAAGTACATTCTTTTACGGTGATATTTTCATCTCTCTGTACCATATAAACTTGCTTACCCTTATTTTGCTTCTCTTCCAGAGAGAGTGTCCGCACGATGAGACCTAGTCTTTCACTTGTCGCACCTCCTAGCAGCGTGATCCCATCACACACAATGAAGCGTATGGCTTGCCTCTTTCCATTCACCAGGGCAAACATGATGCAATATCCGCGGATGGGGATATTTCTCCCATTGTAATCCGTCAACTTGGCTCGTATTGGCTTCAGGGGAGCTCTTTCCTCCATGTTTAGATACTCCTGATGATTGAGAAGGTCTGCACCCGCACCCGTGTCCAGCTTAGCGGTCAGCGTGGACTTGCCTATTTTCAGCTGCGTCACCCAGCGGTGATGCTCGCTTAGCTGAATGTTTAATATTTCCTTATTGTTCACCACATCTATGAATACTGAATCTTCAGTCAAGTTGAACTCCTCGTTATCCTGTAGTGCTACTACTTCATCCACTCGTGACCAGCAATATTGCTCAAAGTGTCCCGTCCTGCGGCACCTCGAGCACTTGTGTCTAAAAGCTGGACACCTCCTGACAGCGTGCTTCTTCCCGCATTTGTTGCAGTCCACGTGAGGAGCACGAGTGTCAGTCGTCTGAGCCCTCCTGGGCGTGTGACCTCCTCCTCCCGATGGCAGCTGTCGGTACTGGGCGCTCTGGCCACGTGCGCCCCTTACTACATTCACAGTTTCCGAGACGCCTGGCTCCATTACCTTCATCTCCTCCTGTGTCTGAGCATACTTCATGCTCATCCTTAGTGCAGTGTCAAGAGTGAGTGTTTCCTTGTTTATGAGTTTCTCCTTTAGTTTCTTGTCTCTCATTCCTACTACCATTCTTTCTAGAATGAAATTGTCATTGTTGTCACCCCATTCACACGAGGCTGCCTTAATCCTAAGCTCTGTCACATATTCCTCGATGGACTCTCCCTCCAGTTGGTCTCTGGAGTTAAACAGGTATCGTTGGAAGAATCTGCTTCTCAACGGCAGGCAAATCTCGTCAAACTTCCTTATTACAGTATTATAATCCTTTTTGTCTTCTGCCTGGACTATCGGCGGTCCTGCTTGCTGCGGAGCAAACACGAGTGTCTTGTATTTCCTTCGGATGTCCGCGCCTCCAGTAACTAAGAATAGAGCTGTCTTTCTAGACTCTCCCGTCACGTCCACGGCCTCAGCATACATCTCAAAGTGCTCTTTGAAGGCTTTCCATCTCTCTGACACATTTCCTCCAGTAAATACAAACGGTTCTGGTGGTTTTACTCCGTCCATTTCTCTTCTATTTCATTTACTCCTGGTACCATGTGCTAATACTGCTTCTAGTACAACATGACTCAACGACAACTTATGAGCAACTCGTTACTTTATTCAGATGGAGGTAGTACGTTGATACACTCGCCAGTAGGTGGCGGCACTGTTAGTGATATCTACACAGGTAGGAGGGATAGAGAGAGCTAGGGTGGGTGGATGGGTTGTATTTCCGATTTAAAACAACCAAACAAAAGCAATAATACCGATACGGTAGTAGTAGTAGTACACTAAAGCATGTACACAAATAAATCATCCCGAAGGACCTATAGCGGTTTGATACTTCTGGACTGTTAAGCTGGACTCCACCTCTCCATCTGTGCGCATGAACTGATTGTACCATTGAATGATATATATATGGGGCTTGTCCCAATAAAAGACAGAACCTCATGGAATTGAAGCTGTTGGGTCTTCCTTGATATTCTTATACTTATACATCACAGAGATCAACTAGGAGGCATATCCTCTCTCATATCCTATCAGACTTCTTATATACATCCATTCAATATAGCGATCTATCCCTGATAATCCCACGCACAACTCAGGTAATACTCCTCCTTCTGCTGACAAAAGCCATAACAGTGATACTCCTCCTTCTGCTGACATAAGCCATGACAGTCTCCCTGATAATCCCACACAAAACGCAGGTGATACTCCTCCTCCTACTGACATAAGCCATGATAGTCTAATTAAGGCAATTACACCTGTAATAGCCGCAACTGTCTCAGCATGTCTCTCAGACAATAACACCACGCTACAAAACATAGTGTCTGACATCAATGCTGGCTTCAGTAACATCCGACTGGAGGTGGAGAAACTGTCGAAGGATATTAACGGACGAATCACGAAGCTTGAGAAATCCATGGAGGCAGCAACGAATTCCACTGTCACCCCTGACGCCCTTCGAGCAGAACTAAAATCAATTAGCTCTGATAATGATAAGGACACAGGGAAAATTATCTCAGTAGTGAATGAACTCAAGGAGTTCACTGAATTTAAACTTGACACCATACGTACTCCTCCCAATGATTTTCCACATCTACATGACCTAGGTAGACCACAGCGACACAGAGCTGCCTGGGATAATGGTCCACCGCGTAGAGGGCTGCAAGGACCGTCAACACAACGGCAAAACAGACGGCCACGCCCACCCTCAACTCCACGTAATGTACTTGTTCTCGAAAATATTACTGAGCTTGGTGATGATGAAATAGTCACTACAATCAAAGACATGTGCACTCATTTAGATCCAGGCTATGATGTCTCTGATCTCCAGTGTGTATATAGGATAGGACTACCCGATGACCTAGTAGTACGTCCAGTCCTAGTCCGTGCACGATCGGAGAAAATGATTAAGAATACTTACCGTCAAAGATCCTAAAATCATGTCTACTATCGCTCTGTAAACAATTCGCTCATATTGTCAATCTATCACTGCTGTTCGGGAGGATCCCCTCTGACTTTAAATTAGCCAGAGTCTCACCCATATTTAAATCGGGAGAGAGAATGACTTGTAACAACTACAGGCCCATATCCTGCATATCGCTGCCAGCTAAAATCTTGGAAAAAGTAGCACAAAAGCAAATTAATGCCCACTTTGAAATGAATTCATTATTCAACAAAACACAGTACGGTTTTAGGACAGACCATTCAATTCAACAGGCTCAAACAGACTTTCTACAAAAAATCTATTCAGGCTTAAATAATAAGGAAATAAATAAAACGGTATTTTTAGACTTCAGCAAAGCATTCGACACCGTACATCATCAAACTCTCCTGGACAAACTGGCAGCATATGGGGTACAGGGTATGGAACAACTATGGTTCAAAAACTACCTATCAAATAGAAAACAAATTGTACAACTAAATGGTATGAAATCTAAGGAGGGTACAGTCACCTTTGGAGTCCCACAGGGGACTATACTTGGCCCAATTCTGTTCACTATCTACATCAACGACCTCCACTCTGTAATCGAGCATGCCCAAATACAACACTATGCAGACGACACCGTACTATTCCACAACGATAAAAACATCCACACCCTGCACAAAGACTTGCAACACGACCTGAACAATGTATACACCTGGTGCAACATTAACAAATTATCTCTCAACACCTCCAAATGTAAGACCATGTCGTTTGCCCTGAGCCAAACTGCAATGCAAAAGCATAACCATAACAGTAAGAACCTAGAACTAGGCCACACAACTCTTGACCAGGTACATGAATATAAATACCTAGGATTCACGCTAGATGACCAGTTAACATTTAAGACCCACACCAAAAACACCCTAAACTTAGTCTCTGCAAAAATAACCCTCCTCTATAGAGCACGAAATTCTTTAACACCCAAGGCCAAACACGACCTGTACAAAATGGCTATCCTCCCCAACTTCGACTTCTGTGATTTCATTTATGATTCGGCCCCACAATCCCTTCTACAAAAATTACAAGCCCAACAGAACAGAGCACTAAGAATTATCTTCAACAAAACAAAATTCGAAACCAAGAACATAAAACCCTAAACATCTGGCCCCTTCAAGCTCGAAGAGATAAACACATACTAGACATATCATTTTATTTAGCCCAAAGGCAAGAAAACCTGGATGGCAGAAAGTTACCCACCAGGAGTCATGCCGAGGGCAGAAAAAACCTAATAGTCATTAACTCAAAATTATCTAAAATTAATAACTCAATGATATACAAATGCCAAAAAAGGTGGAATGAGCTCCATACGGATGCTCATAAAATCGAAGACAAAACTGCTTTCAAGAAATACACAGAAAGGATCCTTTACCCCTTTACCCAACCATGACTGTACCCGATCTATTCCTGTATAACTCAGGGTAACTTGCTTTAGTGCCCGAACCTTTATTACCTCTCCTTAGTAACCACTACCCTGTACAAACATGATCAAAATGCCTACACATGACATGTACCTCTGCACCAATATACCTCAACTATGCCCCATAAAAAATTACTGAGTAAATCTATACCACTGTTATAAGTACCATGTACCTACCACACATGTATATTACAACGCTATGATAACTGCCGTGTAACCCCACACGTGCCAAAGTGCCTTAAACTTTGCCTCATGAGTGAACCTACATATAACTGCATATGCGTATACCAATGTACCTTAATTACTGCCTCATGAATGAACATATGTGATGTGTTTCAGGGAAATGAGTCATAAGTCGCAAAAAATAGATTTTAAGATACCATTATATTTGAATAAATGAGATCAAGTCAATTCCAATGATAGTAAACAGTCTAATAATCTAATAAGTATTTCTAGATTTTAAGTTTGATATTTTCATTTTTGAAAAAAAAAGTTTCCAATATTTCTGGGGGTCAATAAACAATAAAGTAACTAAATGTAGTCAATATGGGGACCTTTATAATGATATGATATATTACATAGATTGTCCTGAAATTTGATACATCGATTGACATACCTATAAGTGATAAACACTCCAAAAATTAGAACATTACAAAAATGTGATCTTGTGAAAAAACACTTTGAAAAATATCAATTTTGCGACTTATGACTCATTTTCCTGGAACATATCACATATACTGTATTATACAGTGTTTAAAGTAGGGTACGAATATTTTTCAGGAAATTTATATTGGCAGGTAAAGCCTGGCTAAGCCAGGCCATGCTGGCTATGCCAGCATAGGGGAGAGTATGAGAGGGGCCACCCCTCTCTTTGGGGGAGTTTGGGGGGCCACCCCCGAAGAAAATTTTCGAAATTCCCCCAGTAAATAACCCGTTTTTGCCCATATATTTCCCTACAACCATGATTTATATATTATATATCTGAAATTCAAAGATATGTTAGAGCAAATATAAAGACTACCCTTTTCTGATTTACTGTGAAGTTTTTTTACTTTTCTCAACAATATGGGGGGCAATTTTAACTGCCTGTCTTTTCAGTGTTTGTTGATTATTGGTGAAATTTGGTCTTTCGTCTATCTCCCTCACAACCAAAGACCTCTTGATCTTCTTTGTTCCCTTTCCTTTTCTTTCTGCTTCAATATTTCTTTTCCCTACATTTGAGTTTTCATTTTCTTCCCTGTTTTCCTGACTGTATTTGGTTGTTGATGTTGATTCCTTTTCCCTCTCACGATTTTCATCATGTGCAACTCCAGTCTCGGAAATGCTCTCCTTTGCACTAATAGGAGAATCAGCCACTGAAACGTCACCCCTTCCTCATTTGGTAGCCTATAACCCCACCCCCGACCCCCTCATATCTAGGTCACCCCTTGCACCGCTATAGAGTGAGCCTTAGGTGCCAACCATCTTTCCCAGCTTTCCTGAACCCACAGGAAAGCTGCAGGCTTAAAGGGTGTGTAGTGGATTCCTGAAATCTCAGGACGCTGGGGTGAGTGCAGGGTGAGTGTAGGACTTAAACAGGGGGCGTTAAAGGGGTTGGAGCTATGGCAGGTTAAGACTCAAAGAAGGCTCTTTGTGTTATTAGTCACCAAAGAGTTCGGGAAAACAACAAAAAAATCATTTATGAAAATTACATTGAAAGTAATACAGGAGAGTTAGAAAAGTCCTATGAAAAAATAATTTAAAAGGGGGTAAATGCGATTTCAGGAAATCCTGAGATTTCAGGAAAACTTTAAACACTGTACACTATACACCTATTAACCATTTCAACCATGTATACTCATTAAGATCTCATAACCATCTCATTAAATTAGAACTAGTCATAGCCACTCCTAGTCAAACCATTATAGCTAAAAGTAAACTCACATTTATTATATTGTAGTCATATCATTGTAGTAATAGTCAAACTGTAACAAAAAGTAAAGATCAAACAAGAATTCGGGCACCCAATGGAAGACCTAACTAAACAATGGTTTACTTAGATAGTTGGACAACCCTACTGTATAACATCTTCAGCAATAAAAGAATCCTTGAATTGAATTGAATTGAATATATACATGCAACACTCTACAGGACGCATTGTATCAATATATATATATATATATACATTTTAGCTGCGTTCAATGAATAATAGAATAATAATAATAACACATGGGTGCGGCTGGAAGTTGCGACCATGTGGCCGCCTTTCATTAAAGCTTTTTTTTGTACCAACGAAACGCTCCCATTAGCAGTCATGGTCGCGATCAGAGTGAACACACAAGCTAGGTGAGGTTGCCTAGCAACCACCGCCACCGAATTCAGGGGAGACTACACACAATATATAGGAACATTATGCAATAATATATACTATACATTTTAGCTGCGTTCAATGAATAATAGAATAATAATAATAACACATGGGTGCGGCTGGAAGTTGCGACCATGTGGCCGCCAAACTTTCCCAACAACACAAGAAGGATCAAGTAAGACAAGGATCAAACAAATCAATCAAATGAAAAATCATTGAGACTAAATACGAGGTAACTATATAGGTCTAGTGGACAGGTCGTTCAACACTCCAGAAATGTCAGACTCAATCTGAAGTTTACGGGTAAGTGGGGTCTTTAAGTAGTCGAGGACTGAAAGGCTCTTCCAGTCCCCGAAGGAGCGGATATCAATCAGCGGAACTCCGATGCTGTGAAGGAAAGCAGCCCCACTGCGGCGCAAAGAATGCAACCCAATATCCGAGGGATTGTACCCTAGTTTGGAAGTCATTCGTTTCAGAAAAGCCAACAGGTCCGAGTATAGAAGAAGTGTAGGAGGGCTACCGGGCACAAACTTGTAGAATAGAGGGTCATCCGGTTCAGCGGGGAACTTGGCGAAGTGAGAACACAACTGAGATACCAAGTAAAAATCATGGTTCTTACAGGTAGTGATTGGGATGACAAAGCGATCACGTCGATGCTTCAACGTCTTCGAAGATCTCACTGTAATGGTGAACCCTAGGTCAGAGAACTCCACATCACCGCGCCTAACTACGTGACCAAGGTCAGATGGAGAAGAGGGGACACAGTTAGACTTGCGCAGTAAGGTTCTAAAGGCGAAGAGCACAGCTGTGCGACAAGTAAGGTCGTTCTCATCCGTGTAGTCGATCAAATAAAAAATGTTCTGTAGGTCCAGTAAGCTTAAGCAGGCTTTCTGGCGAACCTCTTTACCTAACTTGTTAGCTAAGCCCATCATCAGTAGCTTAACCGCGTATTGGCCACGAAAGTCACCATCAAAGCCCAAGTACTTATGCAGAGCTATTATGGCGGACAAGTAGTTGTTGCATGTGCTGAAGCAAGAGGTTCTAGACTGAAAGGTGAGAAACCGGCAAACAGTCTGAGTAGAAGCAGGAATACAGATTAGGGAGTTGTCAGCGCAAAACTTGATAAACCTGCCCCATTGGGAGTTCCTAGTACGTAGAGTGTTTTTAGCCCAGGCAGTAGAGATGGCAGAAGACACGTCCTCATCCAGAGAGAGCATTTGCACCTTCATGAGCAGCCCTACAACATAAGGAGAAATCAGCAAGGTGGATCAAATCACACAAAGAAGTAACTCTGGACAGAAAATCGGCTGTAACATTCAGACGACCAGGGATATGTCTGGCGGTTAGGTAAATGTTAGAATCAACACACAGCCAAAAAATCTGGCGTAAGAGACTCATGATAGGCTTGCTTTTAGTAGAACCCTTGTTGATGCAGGCCATGACGGTAGTGTTGTCTGTGTAAAGGACTACATGGTTATTAGACCACAGGTGACTAAGGCGCTCAATAGCTAACTTGACAGGCAACAACTCCAGGTAGTTGATATGGTAGACGCCAGGATCTATGTCCACGTTCACCCAGTGGTTATGGTCAGGGCATGAATTTGAAACTGGGGCAGGTGAACTAGAAAACCGACCCAGTTGCCAGTCGTCTAAGTAGACAATACCGTAGCCGGATGATGAGGCGTCCGTGAAGAAGACAGGGCCTTCACCGAAATTGTAGAAAACCATCTGCTGACAGCCATTGAAGCGGGAAGCCCAGTTAATCCACCATTCAATATCCAACCTAAACCCCTGATTTAGGCGAATACGAGATTTATGTGAGGGGATATTGGCCAACAGATCAATCACGCGTCTTGAAAAAGTTCTAGCGCCACGAACCACCTTTGAGGCGTGGGCCATTAAACCACAGAGGCGCTGCAACTGCTTCTCTGTGGCCCTGTCCTTGGTAGAGAAGTAGTGGAGCTCTGATAAGAGCTTCTGAAGCTTGGTGTGTGGGAGAGAGACAGACATGTCAGCGGAGTTGAAGCAAACACCCAGATAAACAGTAACCTGGGATGGAGAAGTCGACTTCTTCCAAGCCACACTGAATCCTAGGGAACCAAGCAGAGAGATGAGAAGCATCTGTGCGTTGGAGCACTCCTCGAAGGAACTGGCGACGATCATGTAGTCGTCCAGGTAGTTGATAACTTTCATGCAGCCTCTGCGCTGTAAGCATCTCACTGTAAAGTTGGATAGTTGAGTGAATATATACGGGGCGCAACGCAACCCAAAGCATAGTCTAGTATCAACTAAATAGGTAGAAATACCATCCAAGTCCCATTTAATGCCCTGGAAAGTCCATTGATCATGGCGAACAGCAACAGTGCGGTAAGCAGAGGAGATATCCAGTGTCGACATATAACAGTTCGGAGTTATCAGTTCAATTACATCATCGACCGATTTATAACAAAACTTGGAGAACGTGGAAAGCATAAACGTGATGAAAACCACATCATATTTGTACTATTTTTTAACTGAATTGGTTTATACTCAGTACCCTAACTTGTCTCGTATTATTATTATTATTATTATTTTATTATTTTATTGTTTTACTGGATCCGATTGGACTCTATCTGTAAAACCATGTAAAGGACATCAAGTCCCATCGATAAACCCAAGGTTGTAATATTGACCGAATGTAACCACACCATTTACGAATGGTCCTAGTCTAAATACTTATATCTTACTTGCCAAATAATTATGTCTTACTTGCCATCGTAGACACCTAGTAGAAATGTATCCATTAGTAAAGGTAACGGCTGGAAGAGCTGGGATCTTCCCAGAGGCCTGTGGACCTATTTGTCTGTAATTGCTGAAATACTTGGACAAATAAAAGATTATTCTATTCTATTCTATTCTATATGATTGTTGATAGAGTGACCCAAGGGCTGACGGCAGTCGGTTATTGGCCTCCAGCTCCCGTCACTTTTGGGTACAGCGCCCAGGCTATGGATGCATCTGGGTTTTTGGGTGGCAATAGTATACTTGCCTACAGCCAACTCTTTGTGAATAAGGGTATCGATATAATCATGAGCGGGACCTGACAGCACAGACCTATAGTGTTCACACTCGTATTCAATCTGACCAATGTCAATATCAACAATAATGAACCCATTATGAATGCCATCAAAAACATAATCTCGTAAACACAAGTCATTTTCCCACTGTAACTCATAGTCCCAAGCGTAAACATTCCAGTTCGTTAGCAACCCCCCAATGTAATGGTCAAAGATTCTGACAGAACATAAAGGTAAATAGTCACAAACTAAAACAGGGGCATAACAGCTATATCTAGCAAAGGCATCACACACATCGTAGAGATAAATATCTGATTCGCTAAACACAGTGTCATTAGGTACGCATACAGAGAGACATGAAATAGCACTATCGGTAACACGATTATCAACAGAATCAACCACAAAACATGCGTCAAAGTCGTAAATACCAAAAGAACAGTCGCGCATTACAGTAGGAGGACATAAACTGCTGACAAAAACATCATAGCTACTCACAAATTCCAAAGAATCGGGCTGCGAAGCAGGGGTAGGAAGCTCGTGTCCGCCATCTTGGATAGCCACCGGAAGTGATGACGGACACGAAGCCACGAATCATTTGTTTTTAACAGTCGCTTCGCCACAACCCTGTGCCCTATGCTTACCATTACATTTTCGACAAACATGAGATTTGTGACAATTGCGATTATTGCAAACTCTGTAATTAAAATAAAAACAGATGTCTTCGGGAAAGTCCGCCGGTGGTTGACCGGAATTGTCCGATCCACGAGATTTGTTGCGCTTGCGCGATGAGGATTTGTCACCATCTTCCGGCGAAACAACAACATTAGAAGTGAAACATATTGAAACTCCCAAAGAATGGCTGCTAGGGTGAAAATCCGAAGCCTTGGAGTCATTGACACGGTCGGTCACGTACTTGTCATAACCGATAGCACCCTTCTCGGAGAATTTCCTGGTTGCGTGCATTTCTGTCAAGAAAGCTATGTGAGCGATATAGGAGCCAATTCGTTCATCAGCGCTGTCATGGAGGTGAGACAACACTGCCGTCATGCCGTGCACCAACCCAATATAATCCAGCTTGGAATGATCGGGCTTCTTGTCCGGCATACAATATGATTTGGGACGTATGGCTTTACCTTGAGAATCGTCTGTACCAGCCAGCTTCTCTAGTGCCTTGGTTAAGGGGCTAGACACAAAGGAAGAAGGTGGCGGTGTTGGAGGTGGCGGAGGAGGAGGCAGCGGAGGCGGCGGTCCATGGGAGCCCGAGCCCGAGCCCGAGCCGAGGGTGATCTTGGGCTTGGTAGACTCCAACACATCCAAGCGCTTCATAATGGCGTCCAATGTACCAATCAACTTGACGTCCACTTTGGAATCTGTATGTTCAGGAGAGGAAGCCCCTTTGTCGCCCGAACCATCCAACAAGTCTTGTAAGGTCTGACATTTGGTCTCAGATCTAGACATTTCCTTCGTCATGGCAGTGTAAGCTTCCTCAACCTTAGTGAGATATGAAGGATCGGACTTATCGACGCCGGCTAAGACAGACGCCATTGTACCAAGGCAGGATCGACCAAATGGATGTAAATGAAGTCTCTCACAAGTGGAACAACGTTTTAACATTAGAACAAGGTAAGGCTAATATACAACCTAATAGTTCCAGTTAACCTTGGATTTCAGGACTCTGATGAAGGCAGATCTAGCAAGCTAAACTTCATAGCTTTTTTTTGTACCAACGAAACGCTCCCATTAGCAGTCATGGTCGCGATCAGAGTGAACACACAAGCTAGGTGAGGTTGCCTAGGGAACCACCCTCACCCACCCCGCGCAACTGACCCCCCCCCCCCCCTCACACACACACACACACACACACACACACACACACATTATAGTATCTGTTCTGTCCACCCAAAGATATTGTAAACTCATCTTTCAAAAATACAAATATCAAAATTAAATATAAAAATAATTATTAGATCGAGATTCTATTCTAGCCTACTATAATGTAACTATAACTAATAACTGTAACTATAACCCCCCTCCCACCAACCCCACCGCACACCGCCACACCCTCCCCCAACCCCTCCCAATATAGCATGCCAATAGGTAGACTCTAGTACAGTCCCACACTACGACTTAGTGCTTAGTCTCTGCGGAGCGAGGGTCCAGGTTCATGCGGAGCGAGGGTCCAGGTTCATGGACTAGCCAATAGGCCGCGCACAACGATGACGTCACAAGGGGATTCCGGATTCCCCGTGGGGATTCCCCGCTATCCCCTCGCCGCAGGCAAGAAAACATTGAATATTTCCAAGTTTACTGGTATCAGACATTTGTCAACACAAAATACACATTACTAAATGACTTAATAAGGGCCTACCTGCAGAATTGGCTTCCTATATGCTGGTGGAGGATATCTATGGCCGTTTGCAGGCCGGCATTCGATCGGTACGTCGATGATGGATGCAGGTCCTATTTACAGGATGCAGTCACGCGGAAGCATGTATACCAGTGGCGTGTGACCGCATCCGCGCACGGAATACCGTCCTGCGAATAGCGCTTCAAGCGGCTTTTTTCAGTTTGTTTCTAGCGTCATTTGCCGTCGATCTATGGCGATTTGAATTTATAATTTATTAGTTTGCTCTATGGCTGTCCTTTATATTGTATATTTGCTATGCTATAAGCGATCGGCGATCTTTTATATTGTCTATTTTTTATGCTATAAGCAATCGGCGTGAGCACTTTTGAGGGGAAGCATATGTGCGCTGAATAGGCTGTTTAATGCTACTGAAAGTGCACAACGTGGCTATATGGGTCACGCCGAAAGTCACTCTGCCTACAACTACCGGCTGTATAGCGAGAGTGACGCTGCAAAACTGGACCCATTCTTGCAATCTAATTGCCGAAACGCAGAAATGAACCGACTGCAGAAAGGTTATTAAAATAATGGTTTGTTGTTTTGTGTAATGTAATGGTTTTGTAATGTTCTCTATTTGTATTTGATCTGACCCATCATGGACTAAAATGATTATACCACGATGGTTATGGCATGAGATTGGTGTACGATTCCACATACCCACTCGGCCTGCGGCCTCGTGGGGTATATGGAATCGTACACCAATCTCATGCCATAACCATCGTGGTAAATTTTGTATGAACCAGGCATGGAAATCCTTTGTGCAGCAAGATCACCATAATAAAGAATACTTGAATTGTATTGAATTGAATTGAAGATTCGGGATAATTATGGTTAGTTATTTAAAACATTTGATTGATGAATATATCACAGCAGGGTTTTATTATAAGATTTTATTCCCATTTCACATTTACATACATGTTAAATCAAAAGAATAATAGAAGTGGAATACTGTCTGTGCCAGTCACAGCTCTTCCGAATATCCTGTCGGTTGTTTCGAATACATATATAGAGTTGTTCTAAGTAATACAGTTGACTAGCGGACTATGCTTAATACAAGATATGAATAAAGTGAAATAAGGCGTACAGAAGTGTACGTATATACAGGGGGAGGTGTGCAAGCACCCTCTCTGACTGTTGTCGGTAGCTACAATAGCTAATAGTGTTGGTTCAATAATAATATTCGTGGAGCATTAGCTTTACTATAGCTAGTAGGAGGTATTTATATATTTATATATTTGTCAAGTACTAGCGCCGCCGGTATTAAAATAATAAAATAATAATAGCAGCTGTGGTAGTACTGTTGTTTTACTGATAAAGGTTCCACAATGACTAGCTGTTATTCAAGTGGTGAGTGTGTGGGGGAGGGGGCAGGTGTAGGGCTCTTGAGGGGTAAATTCGACAAATCGACATGGCCTATTCTTATGAATGACAATCGACATGGGCATCAAGTGACAAATGACAAAAACACTTTCTTAGCCTGACAAATCGACAAAGACCTCATTAGTCCTTACCGACAAAAAACGGGTCATTTTTACGGAAATTAAGTGACAAACGACAAACGACACATGGCAGGTAAATGTGAATTAAATGGAGGACTTATGGTGTTAAAGTCTTGAAGGCATCCGGTACTATACCTGTAGACAAAGATAAATTAACAAGGAAAGTTAATTGCATAATCAGGCAAGAAAAGCAATCTCTGAGTATCTTCCCAGGGACAGAGTCAATCCCAGAGCTTTTGTGGGGGTCGATTTCTTTAATAATTTTCTTGATATCTTTTGGTGTGATTGGTTAGAAGTTTCCATATGAACGATTCTCTGAAGAATTTAGTTTATCATTAAGAAGAGATTTTGAGGGACTGTCTGGCTCTGGTATTTTTGATGCCAGAGAAGGTCCAACGTCCAGGAAAAATGTATTAAATTCATCTGGGATATTTGGCAGGTTAACCTTATTATGATCCTCCAGATGAATTTTATCGTTTCTTTTTACTTTTTCAGGATTTATCACCGAGGTGATTGTTTTCCAGACTGCTCTGGGATTTTGCCTGTCGGCATGTAGCCTGTAGAAATATGGCTTTCTTCTTTTTACATAGGGAATTGATAGTCATGTTTAAAAGCTCTATCTGTACAAATGTGCTTCATGATAAACCTCTCATTAAAGAATGGTGACATACCAGATCTATTCAAAAAAGCAAATGTGACCCCTCTCTTTAAAGGTGGCACAAGAAATGATACCAACAACTATAGACCAATCTCAAGCATCAATCTAGTAGCAAAAATAATAGAAAAATTAATTCAACAGCAACTTTCAACATACTTTGAAGATAATAACCTGTTCTTTGAGAAGCAATATGGTTTTAGAAAGGAGAGGTCAGTCCAGCATGCCCACATTGATTTTATGAATGAAGTTTATCACCATCTGAATGACAAATCCTATAATAACACTGTTTTCTTAGATTTTAAAAAAGCTTTTGACACAGTTAACCATGATAGACTATTATTAAAATTAGAACAATATGGTATTACAAACATAGAACTATTATGGTTCAAACTATCAATTTATATTAATGACTTAAATATGGTTGTGGAAAAGTGTACAGTCCAGCACTACGCAGATGATACTATTCTATACTGCCACAATAAGAACCTTGAGACTGTAAATCAAAACATACAACATGACCTGGACAGAATTGACCTATGGTGTAGACTAAATGAAATATCCATAAATACTTCCAAAAGCAATGTTATGCAATTTTCGATATCAAACACAAAAATTAAAGAAAAAAGTACCATAAAACTGGGAAATAATATCCTGAATCCAGTAGAAGAATATAAATATCTCGGCCTAACCATGGACACAAACCTCTCCTTCAAGAAACATATAAATATTATCAGAAATAAAGTCAGTGCAAAATTACGATTACTGTATAAAGTAAGGCATTGTCTAACAGAGAAGAGCAAAAAAGACCTATATAAAATGACCATTCTCCCACACTTCGATTTTGGTGATTATTTGTATGATTCCGGACCAAAATCACTACTTGGTAAGCTCCAGTCCTTACAAAACTCAGCGCTTAGAATCATTTTTGGTAAAACAAAATACACAAATGTGGATCAAGAACATTTAGACCTGAACTTATTACACTTAAACAAGAGGAGACAAAAACATATAATTAATTTAAGCCACTTCATGGCTACCGATGGAACCAATTTGGATAACAGAAAAATTTCAACTAGAAGTCATGCCCAAGGCAGACGTAATTTAAAATTATTACAACCAAAATCTGCAAAAATTCTAAATTCTTTCACTTATAAATCAGCGAAATATTGGAATTCCCTTGAAACTCATGCTCACCAGGTACAGGACCGGAAAACTTTTAGCAAAATTACTGATACCTGTTTAAATACAATTGAAATACTGTAGATCATCCCCTACCATTGTACCAAACTCTGTATATGTATATTACTATGCCTATCTCATGTTCTATTGCAGATCTTTCATCTTATTTTATTCTATTTTTATCGCTATTGTATTTTTAATACGTATACATATTTTGTTATGTCTGTATAATACTTCTTGGTCTGGACCGACCATACAAACTATCAACCATTAATTACACTGTTGTTATTGTACCCTAATTTTAACCTCATGCTCTAGTTAGTACAACTTAGTGTTAGCTAATTATCATATATAATATTCAAACAGCTAAACCTAAACCTAGACAAGTAGTAAGTAGCCCTTGAATATCAAATGAAATAGCCATTAAATTTCTATTCTAGTATTTTATTATAAATTTGTTTCGGCAATCACCAACCAACCAGGAACCCAGTGGAAGACTTGGAACATAGGTTTCAAAACTGGGCCCTCCTTTTTGTAATCACCATTGATGCAAATAAAAAATGTTTTGAATTGAATTGAATTGAATAGTATTTCTGAGTTTTTTTTGGAGGTCTTTATCTTACGTGTCATATGTATAACAGCAGTTGAACTATAACCAGAACATGTCTCCCTTTTTGTCACCCCCATACTGATGTACACTTTGACAAATTTGACAGTATTTACAATGTAATGTGGGTCAGATTGTCAGAAAATGTACAATCTCAAGTTGGTAAGAGTTGGAAGGGACGTTAAACAACCTACGAGTAAGATTATATTGTATTGCTACAATTTTCAAAAGGGTCACTACGTTGGTGAACCCAAGCTGTTAAAGTACCTTTTCTAGCATGTTATATATACATGAAAAATGTCGTGTGTAGGTGGATGTGCACCCCGTACAATGTAGTATGGAGGTGTACAGGTGCTGGAGTGGAACAGCCCCTGCCCGTTTGGTAGCCGTGTTGTTGTTGCAGGAGAAAGGTATGATGGAGCCATGGATTGTGGGTCAGAACACGTTTTGTAGAAGGTTCCCTTGTCTTATGAGCGTCTCAGAAGATGTATCGGTATTGGAGCTAACTGCACCAACCACGGCAGCCATCATACTTTTGGTGACCCAGTTTGCGAGGAGAGCAGCGGTCGTCCTTGGGGCTTGGCCGGTTGCGTTCGAGTACGCGCCATGAGGTGTTGGGACGGCCGGCCGGTCTGTTGCAAGCTGGGGTTATAGTGAACCAGGCGTGGCCCTCCCAGCTGGTCTGTATCTGACTGGTCTGTGCAACCAATAGTTTATTATTTGCTGCCACAAACATGCCAAAACAATTACAGGAAGGTTACAATGCTTATTATGAACATAACGAGTATACACATGAATTCATATTTCTAGATGTCCTATGACCCCTGTTGGTGGATAAGTGAGTATCACTGCAAAGGCACCGTTTACCACAACGTATTTAGTCTAAACGATGTTGAACATGGTTGCATCTTCAACCCTGTTTACAACACATTGTTGTAGATGCTTTTTGCACCGATTACGATTTTACAATCAAGCCCCGCGCTCCCGTCCACTGGGCTAAACGTTCTGCTACACTCTAAGAAATCAGCTGAAAATTCATCTGGATCCATGTAATTACTTGTTGTTTCCGGGTACGAACTGTAGTTTACATGGATTCAGTGTGCATGCGTGGAATCCATGTAATAGCTTGTAATCCCAAGCTGATTTTACACTGTTCCCGCACACTGTTCCCACTGTTCAGTCAACCATGCTAAGGCCACCTGCAGTGGCTTTTGTTTTAGCAGAGCTATGTATAGCCAGAGACAGTCCATTACGTAATGGACTGTCTCTGGTATAGCCTTGTGCATGCACCAGTGATTTCTAGGTCAGCCCAAAACTGGACTGCAGGTTTGAAAACATAACAACTTTTACCCTCAACCAGTGAGGTAGGACAATACAACTCACAGGACGGATTGTTTATGCACAGGTCCATTTGAGGAATATGGCAATACTTTCAGGTAAGTAATATATGTTTTGTATTCTATTGTACGCCGATAGGAATTAAATATTAGTACCACTTTCATGGGAATTGACCATTCAGTAAGAAGTATGGTTACTACAGTTAACGTAGTACTACTGTAAAGGGGCAGTACAGTTGCCTAGTCGGCCACAGCTAAAGGGGTACCCACACTTGATCAGTTTGCAAAATCATACGATTTCAAACTCTACAATTGATCGTGGCATTTATAGACATTTGATACAAATGACAATAAGGCCTTTTGTATCAATGTTAATGTGGAAGATGTGGAAGAAATGTTGCACGAATACCACCTGACACCATTAGGTGTTACCCCTGCCGAGGGGAGGGGTTGGTGGTGTTACCCCTGCCGCCCATGAAGGGGGAGAGAAATACATTTGGTTCTCATAGATCGGTTGTCATAAATCATGCCATTGCTTTATTTTTTGTATTATTACGAAGTCACACAGAAATTCCTGTTTCAGAAAATGTATACTTTTTTGTACCTTGTACATCATTTGTGGCACCAGTGTGCGTAAAAGAATATGCACTAATGTATGCAGTGTGACGACGTACACAGAGTAAATAAGGCTTCAATATTGACTTGATTGATAAAATAATGTGACCAGACATAACTAGCCTCCACATTAAGCTCTCAAGAGCTTCATCGATATAATCCTTATTAAATGGTAACGATTTTAGAGCTAAGTTTGACTCCCGTTTTCCGTATTTTTGGGGGTATTTGAAGGGTAGACAATGCATTATGTTTTATTACATTTTGGTACTCGAGAATACGGACCGGTGCCCATTTACCACCCTGATATTAGCATGAGAAACCGATGGAAACCTAGGTGCTTGATTTCTTGGTAATGTGGAACACCCCTATTAGTAGTTAGCCGTTTCATAGGCATATTGCCACATATCACCCACGCCTAGCTTTGGGTGGGAAGGTGTAATAGACCATTTTGACTGGAAATGTCACATTTCACCCACACCTAGCGTGGGGTGGAAAGGTGTAATACCCCGATGCAACACCTCCATGACCCATCCGCACTCAGTAGTCACGCAGAAAAGCTGGGGGCCATTTTGACGGGTCCGTTTTCGCCTAGGGACGTTTTGACTGGATATCGATCATTTACACAAGCTATGATATTTGTATTATGGGATTTCTAGCCATATTTCGTTGACATTTGCTTACAAAAATTGGAAAGATAAATATACCGTATCCTTAAAATACAGCCTACAGGAACTAAAAAGTATATTGATATTCATTCACCTCAAGTGCACAATTTAAAGAATATGTATAAGCTACTAGGGATTGAGGCTTAACTGTTTTTAAGCTGTATTTTCTTCTTTACAGAAGCTGGTATGAAGAAGTACAGCAACAAGAAAATGATGAACCAAATTGATGAAATGATGATTTTCTGAGGGTAAATAAAAGACTGGGAGTGTGGGGGTTTATCACAAAGATCTTTGCTGGGTTTTACATGGATTCAGAGTAATTTTTACACGGATCTACTGCAATTTCGAGCCGGGTTTTACATGGATTCAGAGTAAATTTTTACACGGATCTACTGTAATTTTGAGCTGGGTTTTACATGGATTCAGAGTAAATTTTTACACGGATCCACTGTAATTTTGAGCTGGGTTTTACATGGATTCAGAGTAAATTTTTACATGGTATCCATGTAATTTTACACGGAAAGGTAATTTTACAGGGAAAAACCGTCATCCAAAAACGCAGTGGAATCCGTGTAAAATTACACGGATTTGACTGAAGGACCGCTTACAGTGTACATGGTTTTAACTGTTGAAGACGTTCTTCAATACATAGCATCTTCAAACCTGTTATGTGAAGGTTATGATTATTCAATGAACATGTTACCATTGAAATAATCAAGAAATACAATTTGATATATTTAGACGTCTCAAGATTGTATGAGGGGATTATAGATATATGAGGGGAGAACAGAATGTTATATAGTCAAATCCACTCCTTTTCATGAAAAACGCTAAGAGGCCATTCTCAGAAAAGTCTTGCATTTCATAAAGTAAAATGATATGATAAAAACAATATTAGCTTCACTGTCCTCACGACCAACTGTTGGCCCGATCGACAAATACACCTTATTCAAAACACCATTCAGCCCTCCATGCATTATTACTCAATTATTGTTTTTTTAACAATCGTTCTGAATAAGACTGACCTTGTAAAAATCATTGTGATTTCTGAATACACAATAATCACTGTTTAAGTTTCACCTCAGCTTTCAAATGTGTGAAAATGATGCTACACCCCCATGGGTAGGATGGGTGCGCGAAATAGGGCATTGCCTAGTGTTAAAACTTAAATGTGCGACATTGCTGCTGTACTGTAGGATAGTGTATTCACAGAGGTCATCGTTGGCACGCATAAATATTTTTCTTGTTTTAAGTTTTATTTGCGTACAGTTTCAGGGTAACCTGATATTCTCATCTTACACAAATTTGAAATAAAATACAACACTGAACGATTCTATAAAAAACTCTAATTATAGGCCTACTCATTTTAAATGATTTAACCTCTTAGACAACTTTACATCAGACAAATTATTCTTCCTGTTTGATAAAAAAAAAGAAGCTGTCAGTCAGTCTGGTATCTCTTAGTCAAAGTTTCAATGGATAAAGGGTCCTTTTTGTTATAAATTATCCCAAGTAGCCTAATACTATATCTTTCCTCTTGTGTATACACTGTTGACTTCACATTCATTTCGCCGCATAGAACTTATTGTCATAATAATTGTTTAATTAGCAATAATGTCGCAAATAGCAATATTTAAATAATGATAATAATGCAAGCTCTTTGCATTTGAAGTAAATTACATATTTTCAGTCTAGATAGGCCTATATTATACACTCTCTTTTCTTGCTCTCTGCTCCTCTCTTCTTATTTGTCATACACCAAGATTTTACATCTAGCTACATCTCTACTACTACAGAAAGCACCCCTGATACCCTCACACATAATGTAAGGTATTATATATTATGAGCATGCCAACCCATAATAACGCAATGAAATAATAGTTCCAGGGCTGCCATTATAATATTAAAACATTAATAGTTTTGCGTTTTTCATCCCCATGAGACTTGAAATGAGTAACATTTCACTTTGGATATATGGGTTTAGCCACAGTGGCGAAAACAAAATATCTCTGATAAATATGATATGTTGTGTAGCATACAACCTTGTGTCGGGCCTTGTGTAACCTGCGTCAGTTAGGGAGAATTACTCATATATAGACTAAATATAAACAGTGTTTTTAAAGATGATGCCTTAATTGTAATTTACAAGACATCAATTCCTTTCGATGTATTAAAGCTAGACAGCGTTATGTATATTTATGACATATCCCCTCCTGTACGTCCCCCTGGACCTCCTCCTGTATCACCCCTGTACCTCCTCCTGTACGTCCCCCTGTACCCCCTCCTGTATGCCCCTCCTGTACGTCCCCTGTACGTCCTCGTGTATCACTCATGTACCTCCTCCTGTATCCCTCCTGTACGTCCCCTGTACCCACTCCAGCACGTCCCCCTGTACCCCCTCCTGTATCCCCCTGTACCTCCTCCTGTACCCCCTCCTGTATGCCCCTCCTGTACGTCCCCCTGTACGTCCCGGGTACTCCTCCTGTATCACCCCTGTACCCCCTCCTGTATCACCCCTGTACCTCCTCCTGTACCCCCTCCTGTATGTCCCCCTGTACCTCCTCCTGTATTTCCCCCTGTACTGTTCCCTCACTGCCTGCCAATTGTTTTATCTAAAAATGAAACTCATGATTTATCTCATGTATTTTTGCTGACGTTTGAATTAATTGTAATAATAACAAATGTCACATCCTAGCATACCCTCACCCTATCTCGCCCCTCCCCTCCTCTCCCCTTGCCCCTCTTGCCCTACCCTTCTTGACTAACCCCTCTCTTCCCTAACACTTGCCCTCCCTTCTGCCACTCCCCTCTTCCAGTCCTGCCCCCCCCCCCCACCACATCTCCACTCTCCCCTCCTGCACTCACCCACTAACATACCCTCTCCTCCATTCAGCCCCTTTCACCCCTCACCCTATCTCGCCACTCCATCTCCCACACTCACCCTCTCTCACACCCTCACCCTATCTTGCCCCTCCCCCACTCACCCTCACTCATATCCTCAACCTATCTCGCCCCTTCCTCTCCTCCACTCACACCCTCACCCTATCTCGCCTCTCTCTCCTCTACTCACACCCTTTCACACCCTCACCCTATCTCACCACTCTCTCCTCTACTCACACCCTTTCACTCCCTCACCCTATCTCGCCTCTCTCTCCTCTACTCACACCCTTTCAAACCCTCACCCTATCTCACCCCTCTCCTCTACTCACACCCTTTCACCCCCTCACTCTATCTCGCCCCTCTTTCCTCTATTTACACCCATTCACCCCCTCACCCTTTCTCACCCCTCTCTCCTCTACTCACACCCTTTCATACCCTCACCCCATCTCACCCCTCTCCTCTACTCACACCCTTTCATACCCTCACACTATCTCACCCGTCTCTCCTCTACTCACACCTTTTCATACCCTTACACTATCTCACCCCTCTCTCCTCTACTCACACCCTCTCATACTCCCACCCATCTCGCCTCTCTCTTCGTCCACTCACCCACTCTCATACTCCCCCATTTCACCCCTCCCCCTTCCTCCACTACCCCCTCTCATACCCTGAACCCATCGTGCCCCTCCCTTCCTCCACACCCCCTCCCCTCATATCCTCACGCCATCGCGCCCCTCCCTTCCTCCACTCAACCCCTCTCATACTCTCACCCATGTCAACCCTCCCTTCCTGCACCCCCCCTCATACCCTCACCCCATCTCAGCCCTTCCTTCCTCCACTCACCTCCTCTCATACCCTCACCCCATCTCACCCTTACCCTCCTCCACTCACCCCCTCCCATACCCTCACCCATCTCACACCTCCCCTCCTCCACTCCCCTCACCCCACCTTGCCCCTCCCTCTCCTCTCATACCCTCCCCTCCTCCACTCACCCCCTCTTCTACCCCCACCCGATCTCACTCCTCCACTCCTCCACTCTCCCCCTCCCATACCCTCACTCATATCTCCCCTCCTCCACTCCCCTAACCCCACCTTGCCCCCCCCCCTCTCCTCTCATACCCTCACCCCATCTCACTCCACCTCTCCTCCACTAACCCCCTCTTTTACCCTCACCCAATCTCACCCCACCCCTTCTCCACTCACCCCCTCTTCTACCCTCACCCGATCTCACCCCACCCCTCCTCCACTCACCCACTCTCATACCCTCACTTCATCTGCTCCTCCCCTCCTCCACCCACCCTCACCCTATCTCACACCTCCCCTCATCCACTAAAGGGGTACCCACACTGGATCGGTTTGCAAAATCGTACCATTTCAAAGTCTAAATTTGATTGTGGTGCCAATCGTGTCCCAAATCAGGTAAAAATAACAGAATCTGGTGACTTTTTTCGACCCACACAGGCCCAAAATCTGTCCCGATTCAGGGAAAAAGTGAAATTGTGGTAAAGTCAACCCACACTGGGTTGAAATCACCACGATTTAACTTGCTTCTTTTAATAAATCTGTCCACAAAGCAATTTCAGAGAATCTATGCATCTGTCTTGGATGAATCCACCACCAATTAAAACAGAATTTTTTTTTGCGGGAATGTGTATAAAGTAATATATTTATAATATAATATCTCACGTTTTCTTGGATACTGGCCAAAATATTAGTCCTACAGGTTTGTGCATATAAAATCATTTGTAGACAATAAAATTATCTTTCTTTTGATGTATGACACATGGTTGTACCCCCCAATACCTTAGAAGTTAAAGAATATTGAGTTTTCTGTAAAAAAAAGATGTTGTCTCAGTAATTATTTTTCCCAAACAAAAACAGCATAAATTATTTCAAATGAATCGGGGGTCTAGCCACTTCTTTCCATTAAATGGAATGTCGTAGGACCCCTCCCAATCTATGGTAGACCATTGTAGCAAAGGCTACGACTGATCGGGACACAACCCACACTGGCAAAACCTATCGTAGAACAGTTACTAATCGTACAGCTCAATCGTACGACTAAATATTGGCAAATCGGCGGTGAAATCGGCCCTGTGTCTTCCAAATCGGAGAACAAAAAGTAAAACAATTGGTCATACGATTAGTCTTGGGATGCTACGACTAATCGGGGGTTTGAATTAAATCGTAGAAATAATCTTAATGCAAAATCGGCCGTGGAATGAGCTCTGTGTGGGTACCCCTTTATTCCCTCTCATACCCTCACCCGATCTCACATCTCCCCTCATCCACGTTTGTATTTTCATCTCTGGGCTATAGAATAGTGATTTAATATAATTGCAATGAGATTTGTGTGTGTACTTCAACCCTTAATATTTGACAGAGGAAACCCTTTCAATAATGTTGTCATTTCGTTGGTTTTGAGAGGCTATAATTATTTCTGATATTTCTTTGATATTTTTGTGAAATGTATTGATACTTGTTCTTAATGTAGTGAGATCTCTCAACAAGGAGTTTCTACCTGTCTGCTTTTTCTTGCTTTATGTAACATTTTTATGCAATAAAGAACTAGTTAAGAAATACTTAATTTGCATTTCTCCTCATTTGTTTGTGAATGAAGTCGCTCTGCTGATGACATGTATTTAGTAGTGAAATAATATTATATGTGATTGTTCAATATTAACTTTCCCTTCCACGATGTATCCCTTAAACAATTCTCTAGACCAAAACAATCCTATAATCGAATCTTACCTATTATCTTCAATTTTAAGCAAATTTCAATCAATTTTTACTCTTCCTTATTTGATTTTGTGAACAGTTATCTAAACGTTTTCTGATACACTTTTGAAGACGGTTTTTAATGCCTAGACGGTAATATAATAGCTAAACGTTTTTGAACATGGTAACGGAAAAAAACCGTCTTCTAAAAGGGGACAAAAAACTGTCTTCAAAAACGTTTAGTACGAAGGCGGTTTCACTTGCAGTGAAGGGAATAAGAAAGGTTGAGATGGAATTTACTTAGATGGAACTGAACAAGACGTTAAAACTACAAGTGTGATTCAATTCATTTACTCGTGGCTGAGTAATATCATCTCTGATTGGTCTGACGTCATCAATGAAGGGGATATCAACCAACCACAGATGCGCTTACATTGCGGTCATTCCATCTCTTTATACAACATGTACAGAATCAGCAACACTATTAAATGGACGTATACTTCCTGCCCGAAGTTAATAACCCATTCAGTTGTAGTATTGTTACAACTAGTGTAACACAAAAGGTAACAATGTATTGACGTTTGAAGAAGTATTTATTCCTGGTACAGGTATACAATGTGATGGTATAAACTAGTTGGAATCCGGCAGGTAACTAACTTGATTGGGCCCCAGGCAGTCCCTTATATCTGGGTTAATGAACAATGGTTCATTAGCCCCAGCTCTGATTGGCCATGTGGGCGTCAGCCAATGGGTGACGCCCAGGTGGTCAGTCTCAATGTGACTGCCATGGGGGAAGGAGGTACAAGTAAAATGAACTAAAATTTTAGGGATGTATACTTATGACACAATAAGGTATAATATGTTTACATCTACCATTCAAATGTGATATGTTTCAGGAAAATGAGTCATAAGTCACAAAAAATAGTTTTGAGATACCATTATATTTGAAACGACGAGATCAAGTTGATTCCAATGATAGTAAACAGTCTAATGAAATAATAAGTATTTCTAGATTTTAAGTTTGATATTTTTGGGGTCATTAAACAGTAAAGTAACTAAATGAAGTCCATAATTATGAGGACCGTTAAAATGAAAGGATATATTACAAAGATTGTCTTGAAATTTGATACAACGATTGACATAACTATAAGTGACACACTCTCCAAATATATATATAATAGTATAATAATAGTATACTACTGACAGTCAATACATACAACTTAGCAGGCATATGAGCCTATTGTAGTGTCATATATGTGATGTGTTTTAGGAAAATAGTCATAAGTCGCAAAAAAGAGATTTTGAGATACCATTATATTTGAAACAAGATCAAGCTGATTCCAATGATAGTAAACAGTCTAATGAAATAATAAGTATTTCTATATTTTAAGTTTGATATTTTCGTTTTTGAAAAAAAAAAAGTTTCCAATATTTCTGAGGGTCATTAAACAGTAAAGTAACTAAATGAAGTCCATATGAGGACCTTTAAAACGAAAGGATATATGACAAAGATTGTCTTGAAATTATATACATCGATTGACACAACTATAAGTGACACACTCTCCATAAATCAGAAAATTCCAATAATGTGATCTCGTGAAAAAAACGCTTTGAAAAATATCAATTTTGCCACTTATGACTCATTTTCCTGAAACACATCACAAATAAATCAAGAGAAGCGATTTAAAATTTGAGTTTTTTCAGCTGTGGATGGCCACAATGAAGACCAATTAGTACAATTGCTCATAAACTGTCATTGTCATCCCAAAGTTTGGTAATTTTCAGAGTGTTTGTAAAGGCAACTTGTGCAATATTAGGTAACTTGGCCCATATGAGAGAATATGAACTTTGGAAGTGGAGCAAGTGGCTGGACTCGACCTTAATTGATTGGGGAACAGGTAGAAAAAGAAGGTGAATGTCTACAATAATAATGTTTCACCAATTTAGACTACCTCTCCTTCCCCCCCCCTGCCCCACCCCCACCCCCACCCCACACACTCTTTCCGATCTCCCCCAGCCCACTACCTCACCCTCTCTAGCTCTCCCCTATTCTTGCACTATCAGATCTAGAGTCTAGCGGGAAGCTAAACAGTGTTCAATCAGACTCTCCCTGTCCTAGCGCCTTGTTTCCTTCCACTTCCTTATGTCCTCTCCTCCCTTCAACATCACAACATGTTGTGACAGTGTGTGACAGTGTGTTTCATCACAGGACTGCCATAGTGACAGCCCAGGTGTCAGTTCCTCCCTCCATACATTTCTATTGTATGTAGTGTTGATGATAAGACATAACATTGGCCTCCCATAGTGACAGCGCCGGTCTCACCATCAATTCCCGAGATAACAGAATCAGTTCCCGAGATAACAGACCGCCTCACTATGAGAGGTAAGCCCATGTGTACTCTGCACTGGGACTGATAAGGTATTATTAGTTCTAGAAATCACCACTGAGTGTCTCTCCCCTCTAGTCTTTATTGGAAGGCAAGCAACTAAGAAAGCATATCTTAAACCTCCTTCCTATAAGATATAAGTATGTGTATTCAAGGCTGGGACTGATGAGGTTTAGGTACAATTCCCCACTGCATGTTTCACTGGCCTAAAGGAACAATGAAACCCAAATATTGTATTGGATAAGAAGGCAGCTCTAATGTTCACTTTATTGTGTGTCAGCAAATATTAGCAACTTAAAGTCACAAAAGAAAAGCAGGGAAGCAAGATTAAAGTTGGTGGAGGGAGAGAAGAGAAGTTAGAGAACAAAAGTAGAGGAGAGAAATAAATATGAATAATAAGAGAGACAGGAGACTGAGGGGAGAGAGGAGCCACAATCAGTTCATCAAACACTCCACATACCAGTGCTCTACTATATCTATCTATATAATCTGTACCACCCACTCATGCTGTGATTATGTGTATATTAGTGTAGGTAATGACCCTCATACACATGTTAGAGATAAGCCCTGCAGTGTGGAGAGACAAGTGGTGGGGGGAGCTGCTGATAAGAGATATATAGTAACATTGATTGTCACCAGGTCGCTCCACTCTCTAGCCTCTCTGTATACTAACTAAATACCTCAAGCTGCCTCTATAATATAAATATAAATATGGTTTTAATAATGTTACCCTTATATGTTTCCATTATATAATGTATATATTCATTGACCCTCACCTCAACAGATTTGTATGTAGTTATTCAGTTACATCATCTATATAGCACAATAGTTGTGACTGAGTCTAAAGCAACCAATGCATCAGATGCATTCACTACACATGAAATGTTTATGTTTTGGATCAAGCAATATTAGTCAGTAAAAGTAGCATGCAACTGACTGACAAAAGACAGGCAGCAGTGTGTATATTCTGCTATTGACCTTACAAGGCAGAAGGAAGGAGACAACAGGTATTAGAATCGATTTGATGAGATTCTAGGATTTTTTTTTTCTCTATAGAACCCCGCCTACGAGCTTCCATCTCCAGGGAACACTGGTCGGCTGAGATCTATAGTTCTCTGTCATTTCTGGCGATTCAGCCAACCTGTGGCTGTATTCGAACGTTGATATTAAAAAAACGGGACCTTGTATAAAAATAAAATCTTCAGGACATCTTAATCAATATGATTTCTTATGGTTTCTGAAATCTTCCCATTATTCCTTCAAAGAGAAATGTTAGTAGGAACGTCACAAGGATGAAAAAAAGCTATCCGGGCGAGCCTCGAGCCCCTAAGCCTTGGCACTGAAGGCAAACGCTCTGCCACTGAGCTATGCATGTAACTCTCTTCTAAAAGCAATAATTCCCTTGGTGTTTTCTGCTCGCTGGTATTGTAGCCTGGGGGAAGTTCTCGGGCAAGCCTTCAAACTTTCCCCCAGGCTACAATACCCACGAGCCCCCTCGGGAATTATTTCTATAGTAGAAAATAAGTTATTCTCTAGATTATGGGCAACTCCAGGTTGGTGACCACTGGGTTACCTAGAATATTGTTGAATGCTATTTGTCTGTAGTATTTATGATATTGAAGACGATTAAAACAGTGCCTTGTACCAAGCCTGGATTTTCTGCCTCATCTCTACTACCTCAGATAGCTCTATACTGTAAAAGGTCTTGCATTAAAACACTAGGGAATATTCGGAATAGAATCCATCACTGGGAAACAGAGGCCAGAGTAGAGGGTAATTTTGACTGGAAGATGGGCCTGGGCCACCGGTGTTTACATTATATGAATACAGGTTTAAATGGACACAGCAAGAGACCTTTCATTAAAAAATTTAAAGACAGAAAAACATCTAATATCGCCACGAAACTTGAGGTTATATAAGACAACAACATGTCCAATCTGTATCCTACTTTATGTCCAGGGCCCTGTAGGAGGAACTGTCCATTACTCACTTTTCCGTGTGGACCATATGTACCCGAAAGTTGGACAAATAAAGTTTCAATATATTTCCCTTTAATAATTATGGAATACAAATACCAGAACAAACCCTCAACAGGGCATTGGATGCGCCATGTGTAGTTGCAGGTTGAGTGCATGATGCATGAGCCTGCACTGGGTGTGAGGGTGTCTGTGGAAGCACATACCTACAGTCAGAACCCCAACCCCGCTCAGATAAGTCTCAGCCCCTGTATGAAATCTGTATGAAATGTACTAAAGGCCCTTCAAATCAATATGATATATCGGTGTATACCAGATATTGATTTTTTACCTGAGAGATACAGAGAGCCACTAGATGGTTACACTATCAGTGGTTTACTATTGTAACAGGAGGGACTCAGGAATACATTTGTGGATTAGGCTACACCTTGCAAGACAGATATTGGATCAATTTCATTACTTGCTAGAGCTGAAATGTATAATAATGAAAGAATAGATATTTAGTATACTGTTCTACACACATACCACAGCAAAATTGTATATCCCCTAGTGACACAATTATTATAGCAAATGGCCCGATGGAGGGTTCAAACTGATCGAGACCCATCAGAAAACGGGACGAACCCCGAAGGGGTGAGTTCCCGTTTTCTGATGAGTCAAGATCAGTTTGAACCCGAACAGAGGGCCATTTGCTATTTATTACACACTCTATGTGGATGTTAAAAAGTAAATTTAACTTGTTAAGCCAATAGTTTAGCTCGAGGAGGCTTGATTCACCTCAATTTGCAGGCCTAGTTACGCGGGCGGGACAACGTCATCTGGCCTATGCTGCACCAATGAAATTGCGTCTTTGGCCAAACTGCACACATGAACGATTGGGATCGACCAAACTGCACCCCCAAACTGCACCTTTCTAACTGCTCATGTGTGTAATAAATGGTTAATTCTCATGACTCATTGTCAAATTTGAAAAATGATTTGCACATCAAATAATTGATGATCTTTTGGTTCGACATGAAGTCTATTCATTTCATTCACAGGTTACTGAGGCCTCTTACCAATATTGACACTACCATTGCACTTGTATGTCATAGAGAATGGGATATGTTTTGAATATTATGACACTTGTTATGATAATAGTGGAAACAATTTGTTCTTTTATTCAGGGACCAGATAGTGATATAAACTTGTCACTGTATGTTGATGAAGATTGGCATGAGTACTGTGACAATATGTGATGTGTTTCTGGGAAATAATTCATAAGTTGCAAAATTGATATTTTTCAATGTGTTTTTTTCACTAAATCACATTATTGGAATGTACTGATTTTTGGGGAGTGTATCACATGGACTTTTATCAATCAGTGTATCAAATCTCAGGACAATCTAAAAAATATATCCTTTCATTTGAAAGGTCCTCATATGGAGTACATTTAGTTACTTTACTGTTTATTGACCCCCAGAAATAGTGGAAAGTTTTTTTTTCAAAAACGAAAATATCAAACTTAAAATCTAAAAATACTTTAGATTAAAATACTTTAGATTAAAAATGAGATTATTAGACTATTTACTATCATTACAATCCCCTTGATCTCATCTTTTCAAATCTAATGGAATCTCAAAATCTATTTTTTCCTGAAACACATCACATATGAGCCAGGATGGTACTCATGCGGACCATGTTGTAGTTCTTGCTACCGCCCATCTGCTAAAGATGGGTATTGTTATCATAACCAGATCTCAGGAGGGCGGTAGTGAGAAGTGCAGAACATAGATTGTTGGTAAAACAACTTAGACTCCCATCACATTGGGCCACATTTAGGAGAACCACTACCAAGGTTTGATGCCCAGGGGTAAGTTATTTCACTATTTTATTTGATCTCAACCTAGGATACTGTTCTGAGAGGATTGACTTTGCACTCTGTTCTATGTTTATGTGAAATTTTGTTTATAATATCCACTTGACATTTAACTTCAAGATGCACATTTCTCTGAAACTGTTATTTCATTCTCTCATGCATTCATTCTGTTGTGTATTCATTCCAGATGGCCATGCCGTTTGTGCATTGTCTATGATCGTTCACCCACCAGGTCAGGTGACATTACACTCTATGGGTGAGTACATTCCTTTCATCAAATATCCTGCAGATGCCACCTAACACATATATGTACAACTTTTATGCTAAATTGGTTACTCTTGCCTTCTATAACAATAATAGATAATATCATATATAAGATAAAATCTTTTAATATCTATGTCCATTTAAAAGTCCAGAGGCTACTGGTGTATATTGACATGTCGCCCAGCAACCTTAGCCCTTGCAGCGCTTGCCCTATGCTATCTATGCTGGTATCTATGCTAAGTTTGACACACTGGCCACAATAAGAACAAAGTACAGCCGCTGTGCTATGTATATGATACAATACGGGGTCTACAAGTTGTAGATAAGGGACTAAGATACAAGGTACCACATACCTGTCTACATTAGTAAAACATGCTCAGGCATTACCTGGTCTTATAACATCTGTGCATAATATAACCTTGCATTGCCTGTCAAAGATTTCCCTCTGGCTTCATTATACATACTGAGTTCAATATAAGGATGTATACTCCCAGATCAGGAAGAAGGCGTTTCATATTGACTTTATGGAAATACTTCATGTGCCTGATTATTGTGACAGTTGTGCTGATTGTCATATATCACGCCGCTATGCCTAATGTACCCAGTCAAGACAACCAGTTCAATGGTGAGATTTATTGTTACATTTATCTTGCAATCACTCACTGTTTGATCAATTGATTAATTAATGATCTATTTTGAATAATTTTCTTTAGACCATCTAGATGGTGGCCCCCTGAATAGTGCAGTTTTTCTTGGTGTACAAAGAGTACAGGCACCAACTAATATATTGCTGCTGTATCTTTCACACTTACACTTACTTACATATTGTGCACATGTATTTTCGTGTATCTCTTTTTTAAAACTTTATTAAAAAATATCCTGTCTTCTTGGCTTCTACAATGCTAAGCAAGAATATATTAAATATATATAATAACTTTGATAAGAATGACATTAGATTATCTTCAACGTCCTAGCATTACAATTTATTCATGTTTAGACGCGATTTGGTAAGATTCTGGGGGGTCTTTTTGTCACTATAGACTACGCTTGGTCCTTCAGGCAACATCTGGTTTAAGTGATGGTGGTTCATGGCACGATATTGCGTTGGAAATGTTGGAAATAAAGGGTGTAAATGTTAGTGAATCTCAGTTAAATCTTACCAAACCACGTCTACAATCACTAATACTCTCGGTTTTGGATGATCTAAGTGGTCTGTTGCCTGGCGGAAATTCACGGGGCCATGCCCCTCGAATTTTCCACCAGATATTTTGTTGAAATATATATTTTTAGAATCTCCATACGTACATGTTTACTATGGTACCCCAACCTGTACAGCATATTTTATATTTATCACACTTTCAGGGATTTTGTGTGCAAAAAGGCCATGCAATATTCACGATATGTGAACGCTGAAAACACCAGCCTGCAATAACCATATCTGAGCATGCAATAACCAACATGTCTGAACGTGCATTGTCCCTCCCTGAACATGTCTGAACGTGCACTATCCCTCTCTGAACATGTCTGAAGATGCAATAACCAACATGTCTGACCATGCAGACAAGGATATTTCCCCTGTCTTTGATGCTAGCCTTGCGAAAGTTTACACAATTATTGGAAAGTTTACCATGCATTGACCTGTTGGACTGGAGATTTTACTATATTCTTATGAGAAATAAATGACTTTACTTGGAAGTTTTTCATGCAATATATACACAGCTCTCATTGGAAGATTGTGGCCCTGACAGTTTGCAACCTGATGTGGTGGAATTTCTCACAATAGTCATTTATTGGTAGTCCATAAAACTTTGCTCCCCATGGTCATTTATTGGTAGTCCATGAAATGAACTGGCCTCACATGTGTTACTTTATGACCCACCCAGCTTAGGAAAAAAAACTTTATCAATAACTGATATTCAAACATATTTCAATACTCTAGATTCATATAGCTCATGTTCTATGCATCATTTTGCTAGTTTCAGCGTATTTCTGTGACCATTTTAAGTGGAAATATAACTTTTGTTACTGGTGTCACAGTAGGGGAAGCAAAAATTAGGAATAAGCCCCATTTCCCAGAGAATTAAAAGATCAACTGATTCAGTAATAGGGGTTCAATATCTACAGTGCCCTAATCCTTAAAAAGAAAGTATATTTTAAAGTTTTCATTTTAGTTTCAAATGAAGAGTTTGATCTTATTGTTTGGAAGTAGGTATTTGGTCAATTCTCATGAAACGGTTCCAAATGGGTATTTTGGGAAAGGTCATTGAAATTAAATGAAATTGCTAGTATATGTGCCCCATAGTACGCATCTATACCCTGAAACTGCGTTTCTTATGTATGAAAATTTTGGAAATAGACCCTAAATTATATTGCATCACAGACGGTGATGGTCACAGAAATATTTCTAATTTCCTAAATATTCATTGTAGATAGGTAAAAGTAGATACGCATTTGTTCAGAATATAGAGTTAATTATGAGGCATGAGCATATAGGAAAATTATTTGAAGAAAACTAGTAAAAAATTACATTTTCCCATTTGAAACTATTTCATGAGAATCGACCATTCACATCCTTTGGACGATCTAAAGTCAAGTTGTGTGGTTATCCTGTACAATAGTAAATTACATTTCTGAGAAATAGGGAAAAAATTAACAGGTCCCTGTTCTCGTTTTTTGAATGAGTTTAAAGTTATTTCTCATGATCAATTTATTGAAATTGATAAAATATTTTAGTCAGTTTTCCTATTTGTATTTAGGAAATGTTTTTAGGAAATGTCCAAAAATGTTTTCCTTCCAGGAAATGTTTTCCTTCCAAAACCTCTTATTTCTCTATCAACTTTGTCTCAATATGTAAATACATAGTGACAGATGAGAAAATAGAAATAGAAAATAGTAAACGTAGGTTATATCTATGAATGCAGGCAAATTCTTTTCTTCTTCTAACTTTATTTATTTCCCAGTTCAAGCAATCAGCATATTAGAGAAATGTAATTTATTAAATTTAATATTTGACTGAATAAACCCTTTTTATAAAAAAAAAGCATATGGGCACTTAAAATAATCAATGAAATATGCTGAAACTAGCAAAATAATGCATACAACATTAAAGTTTCCTTTTTAAAAAAATGTTTTCGAAACTCATTTCCCTGTGACACATCTCATATGGTGTTTACTACACGTTTATTGCACCTGGGCCAATAGGATTCTATAAGCACCGCCACCTCTGCAGGAGTAACCACAAATGTGATGTGTTTCAGGAAAATGAGTCATAAGTCGCAAAATTGATATTTTTCAAAGTGTTTTTTCACAAAATCTCCTTATTGAAATGTTCCGATTGTTAGAGGGCTTAGCACTTATAGTCATCTGATTATATGTAACGAATTTCGGGACATTGTATTAAATATATTCTTGCGTTTTGAAGGCCTTTGTATGGTGTATATTTAGTTACTTTACTGGTAATTACCCATCCAGAAACATTGAAAACTTTTTTTTTCAAAAATAAAAACATTAAACTTAAGATATAGAAATACTTATGAGGTTATTAGTGTTTACTATCATTGGAATCGGCTTGATCTCCTCTTTTCAAATATGGTAATATCTCAAAATCCATATTTTGCGACTTATGACTCATTTTCCTAAAACACATCACAAATGGGTCAGATTTTCAGAAAAAGTACAATTGGCAGCTCTATAGATTTAGTACATTATGCCAATACTAGGTAAATTCGAGTATATGTGGCATTGCATTGACTCTAGCAATGTGTTTGGTTATGTTGAACTGTATTTTGAACTTTATTTTCGTCTGAAATTTGGGTTATTTGAGAGGATTGGTGAAGTTGAATAGTACATTTTCTGAAAATCTGACCCAAATATGTTGACACATCCCCACACCAAAGACACCTGTTGGTCAGTGATTGCTTCCCTCCTGTGTGGTTACCTGAAACCACAGAGGGGGGGATATGATAGGGACGTGTGATAAACTAAATAAAGTATTGCTGGCTCGATGGCCTGATCCATTACACCCCTAATAACCCCACTCGTACCTCGTGTGGTTATTGGGGTTAATGGATGGCCATCTTCTCCAGCAATGCTTTATTCAGTAAATATCATATTCCCTGCAAATAACAATGCTAAATATTCTTAATGTTGGCAGTAATGGCCTGAGCCAGGTACTTTTTCCCATAGAGACCAATGCTAGTTTGTGGAAAATGTCACAAAAACGTCAAAATCTCAAAAAAGCACATGTTTCCCTCATCTTATATCCAAAAATCAGCTTTACATTATTTTATTCTAGGTTCCATGCTAAAATGCCTCTACTATTAATTAATATACATATCCAAAGTAGAGTGATTGACTCAGAACGAGTCCCGATAAGGGAAGTTGGATTGCAATAAGTACATGTATTGATATGGATAGAGTTTTTTATAGTTTTATCAATTACATTTGGAGAATATAATACAGGATTAGTTACTAGCCTATGGATGATCGTTTAAACTTAATTTAGTCTCTATAGTTATTGTGTTACAAACTGAAAAGCAGGAGTTATATCGCAATGTACAAGTGGCAAGCACCAGTCAAATAGAACTTTACTTCAATTCAATTCAAGAATTCTTTATTGCTGATGTTTGTACAATAAGGTAATAATACTTCAGTAAATAACACATGTGTTGGCCAATATGGAATCATAAAGAAAGTCAACCTTAAGATCAAGTTTAAGTTTAGAACACTTATATATATCCTGTGTAGTGTAATGTCTGTAGGTGGTCCATTTAAATGTTTTAAAATCTTCTGCCTCATTGCTGAAGGTTGCCAGGCTATGACATACAATTGGACTTTGATATATCCATGAGTTGATTATCTTGTATTTATGGTAGTCATGATGTGCCAATGTTAGGTAGTCTAGTTACAGCCTATAAACATTCAGATGACCTCATTAAGCTAATAAGGGTTAATGTTATATCTCCATTATAACTTGTAATTGTTAGTCCACTATTGTATATATATATATTGGAAAGCTATTTTAGTAGAGGAGAATAAATAGAGTCCGGAGGCTTTGAGATCCGACTAACAATTTTATTATACACACTCGATTCAATGGATTCACATGACTGATATAATATATAATTATGTTCGTTTCTCATTGGTTGACCTTAAATCCTTTACTTGTCCCCTGCTGCTACCCAGTCCTCTCCACTAGACTTGCATACTACTGCATACTGCATACTGCAATTAATTATTTATATAGGGGGTAATTATTTATATTATAGGTCCTGGTTAATTAGCTCATTAATTATCATGTGGTTAATCACTATTACATCATTATTATGTAACATGATATAACATTAAGTACGTTAACAGTATCTCCCTCTGCTACAGGCCATACCATTGCGGCTCCACTGCCTCCCGCTCCCATCAGCTACATGGAAGGAGCCAGCTCAGCTGCTGTTCCTCCCACTGACAAGAGTGACTCAGCAGATGCTCTCATACAGGGCAGTTCTATAGAGGAGTTGTTAACCAGGCTGAGACCAAGGCTGTGTAGGATGATCAACATGAAGACACTCATGGACCACCTCCTCTCTCTAGATGTAGTTGATCCAGTTATGAAGGAATTGATTGAGGTGAGTTTCCTCCTGTATAACCCAGTAGTCCCCCCGGCTGGCTAAGTGGAAGGAGACACATTGAAACACAGGAGTGCATGGTTCAGTGGGACGAAAGGCTTTAGGCCAACCTCCCCTTTATTCAACTTGAACAACAATCAATCAGTGAAAAAAAAAATTTCAAACACAAGTTCACAGTTGTAAGGTAGCTAGTAGAATGAGCGAGTGCCCCGAATTGGGGTTCACACCTCTGGCTACAGAGTTAATGATTGGCAGGTGATTGGTAGGTAGTGAGTGAAGAGATCATAAGCCCCTCCGGCTCTGGTTATAATCTCCTCCGCTGAGTAGCTTGAGGAAGATAGTTAAATGGAATACCATCAGGGCCATGAGCATATAAATGATTATACATATAATTTCAATGTTTTGGAAAATGGAAATTGCCATTTATATCCAGGAGCATTTACTAGATGATTTACTGTATCAGGGATATTGCTAACAAGTCGCAACCTTTCAATTAGCCATCTCTGGTATAATTACTATGTATCCTCTATGCAAACATGTATCAATATCAAACCTACTAAGCCTTGCTCTAACCCTGCCTATATTACAGAGCCAACGTACAAACTTTGCTAAGGTGGGCACCATACTGGACCACCTAATAGCAGGAGATGTAGCGAGATATAACAACTTTATACAAGCGCTGTCTGCCTCCAACCAGGGCCCTGTGGTCAACCTCCTTGGCCAGAACAGCCCCCAATCAAACACACCTTTTGAAGACGACCTTGTAAAAGGTAAGATCCTTATCTGTGTAATAGAATTAATTCTATCAATAGTCTCTTGTGATGATGTAAACATGTGTAGTGATTCGCACAACTTAACACGAATAAACAAAGAGACAACAAAGAGTGTTTGCTCCCCTTCTGGTTTATTAGTCCAATTCCATGGTCAAGGCTTGACCCTGATCCGGATCCACTACCACAGGGTAGGGCATACGGATCTTCACACACAACTGGTGTGAGACTCTCAAGGGATCCAAAGGATCAACACATAATAGTGGGGTAAAACATAAGGTATAAAACAGCAGTGAAACTGAAGTAAATGTAAGAGGTACAAACGGAATACATCACGAGTCCGGTTTGTAACAGAACATAACATAAAGGGTAGATAATAGAGGTTTAGAGATAAATGACATGTAATGCAAGCCTTACAGACTGCAACACCTCTAGAGTTAATGAAGTGCACTAATCCCTTCTGGATAAGCTGCACTGTGGAGGATTGCAGAACTACTACAATACCCCCCACCTTTTTTCAGATTTTTAAAAACCCCATTGAAAAATCGGCAAGTAAGAGCAAAATGGATATATATAAGAACAAGAGAATTATCATTGCGGACCTGTAACCAAATAGTTAAATAAAGCTTTAGTAAAAGTACACAAAGGAGCATATTGTGTCCTAGCTACAAAGTTAACAAGTACAGGTCGCTACATCTCTAAGTAAAACATCCAAAAACACAAGTCACGGCAGTATAAAGTTAAAAAATGGTACAAGCAGGAGCATAAGGTGTCCTCACGACTGTAGGATAACAACATTTCTTTAAGAAATAAAAATATAAATCCCAATCGACAAAAAGGAGCTTCAGAGACCTGCGCACGTAAGAACAATATCTGAACAGTGTAATATCAAAATATATAAAAATATAAACGAATCCTTAGATACGTTAAAAAGTTTTATCTCGAGAAAAACGATTCAGGAGAAAAAATGTCTTTCAAATGGAACACAACTGGTTATAACTTATGGTAGCAAAAGCAAAACGGCTCAGCAACAAAAACCTTTACAGGCGGGTGGACTCAGTTCCGTCCGTCATATGGACGTCCGGATCCGCACGACCAGCAGTTCCTTGTGGAGGAACTTCCGTCTCAGGTGCTGGGGCTGTTTGGTTGGCCTGAGGTAGAGTATACAGCCAATGGGGGATCAACGGATCCGCAGATGGTTGAGGAGGAACCACTGGAGGTTGAGGAACAACCAATCCCGCCTGGGCAGAAAGTTGTTGGATCCACCGACTCATTTGCTGTAGCTGAGGGAGAATGGCCGGACCAGCGACGGGCACGGTAGCTGCTGCTGGAGGCTGCTGGGCAGGGTCCGGAAGGGCGGACGTCTGGGCCGGATTAGACACAACCACTTCTGTTGGGGTAGCCGACCTAGTGTCATCATCCAGGCTGGCTCTGAGGCGACAGTTGGCCTCTCTCAGTGTCTGAATGGTGGCGTCCTTCTCAGCAGCGGACTGCTTCATTTCCTCCACCAACTTTTCCAACCCACGATTGGCGTCCCTGAGGTCCCCAAGCTCAGCCATGGATTGGCAGACGCTGTCCACGGACTGCAAAGGTCCAACCATCTCCTGCAGGATACCATGAAGCTGAACCCGAGCTTCATCGGCCGCAACACAAACTTGGGTGAGGGCATCACTCACCACAGTCTCCACCCGAGTGACCAGCTCAGAAGCAGCTCCGGATGAAGGGAGACCTTCCAACAAGCCCTCCATCCACTTCTGAGTTCTTCGCGACACTCGCTTTGCTGGAGGAGCACACTGTTCGAGCCTTTCCTCGGAAGCCACTGAACGTCCACGCTTCCTATGATCGGGAGGGTTCCTCGATCCGGATTCGGAAGCAACAGGGGACTCACAAGCAGATTTGGCACTTCCAGCAGCCGAAGAAGGCTTCGTGTAATGGGCTCCGTCCTGCCTGCCAGGCTTTCTGATGCTCTCCGTAGATCCGGCTTTGGATCCACCTAGCCCTCTCTTCCCTCGAGTGCTCTTCCTCATGACTCGAAGATGTTGCTCAGCCATATACGTCATGCGCTGGAACGAGCCATGAGGTCGAACTGAAGGCATCACGGTCACAACTTTATCAAGGGCCTCTTTCCGGGTGAGGTGATGCTGAAGAACTTCCCCATTCATTAGGTGCTGTACCAGTTCCACACGCCTGTCCAGGACTTGTTGACAGCGCGGGAACGGACAGATCCAGACCTCGATGAACGGGGAGTCCGGTACACTCTAACACCCTCCGGATTCAGCACCAAGTACCTGCAGACCAGGAACGGGCACCTGAATCCGGGTTCCCAGAGACAGTGTGAGCTGGCGATCTTCTGGTAGGTTCCAGAATCCATGGCGTCTGCACGAACATGCTCAGGCCAGATATGGCTCTCATATCGGGACATCTGAGAGTCATTGAACTCCTTTTCCTCGGAATCAGACTCAGGGCAAGTAAATACCACTGATCCGGGTTGGTCCGCATCCGGGTTCATGGGAACCACTTCACTAGACGAATCTAGCTCCAGTCTGAAGTCCTCCACAGATCCCCTTCTGCCAACCTGAGCAGTCCGCCTCTCAGCTCGATGGATGTGACGCTTCTTGATCACGGATTTCTTTTTCTGGGTGGTCTTAGGCTCTGCCGAAGACCCTGTGCCCGTGGCATGCTTCGCTGGACTCAGCCTAGCCGACCTCCTGGAGCTGGAACCAGATGTCTTGCTAGTGGATGGCTGGTCCTCATCTTTGTCTTTCCTCGACTGGTCTTCCTTGGGTTGGTCCTTCTTGGCTGACCTTCCCTCATCAGATCTCTTTTCAGGAATTGTCTCTTTCCGGGTAACACTGGTCTTAGAGGGAGCACCTTTCGACCTTGAAGGTCGACGGACCACAGACTCAGGCTGAGTCTCGATCCTCATACGTCCACTGGCAGTTTGGCGGACGCTAGGGCTCCTACCTCTAGTGCTGCGGTGATTAGGGTATGGAGAGACAGAACGGCTCCTGTCTGGCAAACCGGTCTCACCCGACCTAAGCAGCTTCGGGGGGGAAGCGGATTTCCGTCCGGACCGTCTCGGCGACGTCCGCTCATGCCTAACAGAGCCGGAGCTCTGGCTGCCCGAAGGCCTGGGTCCATTCCGGTCCGGATCGTCCGGCTCTGCTTGGGTCACGTCCATGTCTTCTTCGTCACTGCGTAGGGGTTGGATCTCTGTACCCAGAGGCTTGGGTCCCTCCGGATCGGAGTCCAGCGCATCGATGATGGCCTGGTTGGCCGGGTCGAGGTAGAGGAGGTCCGTAACACCCTCATGTAAGAGCTCGCGCTCCTGCTCGGGAGAAATGTCCTCGTCACCCTCCGACTTCTTGTCCAACCCCAAGGGATCCTTCTGGTTAGGAAGCCCTTCCTTGGTTCGGTCCGCCATCTTTTCTGGTTACTGAAACCCAGGGAAATTACAATGTAGAAACAATAGTAAAATCCGCCCTACTACACACACACATAGTACATACAATAAATACAATACCTGAAACTATCTCAACTCATTCTCATTACATGAGGCAAAGAGGAGTAGTTTCACGGTCAAAAACATCACAATTTACGAGTAAATTAAGTCCAAGGGAACACAGCTAGCACAGGTGTACTCCTTTTGAGAGTAGTAGAGGTTGTATTCAACTAAACTATGTTTAGTTATGGTGTAAAGAGCCACGTATTACCAAAAACCTACACTCCATTCATACGGTACGAGCACCGGTGTCATGGCCGACAAGCATGACTTTCATTCTATACTGGCGTGCTAACACCCGCTCAAACTCACAAACAAAACAATTCAAAACTGAAAACTCAGCGTGTCTAGTACAAGACAACTTCCCACTAGTGAACTAGTGGTATCTCAGTACATGTCAAGAAAGTCTTAACCCATTTCAACTCACTTCTTTCTGAGGCTAAATCTATCGTTGGTATGTTGTTTTGGCCGGAGCAGGAAGTGTACTGAGAAAGGGTGCAACACCACAGCACTCACGCCAGCGTGGTAACTGTAGTTCTCAAAACCGCCACCGCATTCACCAGCGCCATTTCCCGCTCTAGGCCTTCAAACCAGCCCAACCAGTCACACTCTTCTAATAGGTCGTACAGTGATGTAATTTCTGCAGCCTATTCTGGTCCTCCACTTGAGACAAAAGTGGATACCTAGTCCATAAAGCCCAGTATCCACTGCACCGACTTAATAGCAATTTCAACCCAATCTCTGAGTTGATTCAAGCTTCCCGGGGAGGTCCAGTTCAGCTCGAACATGGGATTCCTCCCAAGCTAAGCCATTCTCAGTTCAGTTTCAATCAAGCCAAACGGACAGTTTGGTTCTTTCCCGGTCATTTAATTCACATGAAAAATTCCTCAAATGCCGTAAAAGGGTGGCCGGACTCCATCCGATCAGTCAACCACCGACTTCTCGTTGTGTAATTTTAACGTAGGCCCATCTGGAAAGCCCTACCTGTACTTTAATTTAAGTCCCATACTGCAATCTAGATGGGGCTTTGCGCGTGCGCTTAACCCTTGCAGCCACTGGTGGAGCACTGTCCGTTTTCTTCTGAGGAGAAATAGGAACATTTGGAGCCACACTCAAAATTTTCCTAGGCCTCCCCCTCCCTCTTTTCGAAGGCTTAGCAGGATCCGTCACAGCAACAGGGACTGGTTGCTTATTAACTACCAAGTCCGTCTTTGCCTTTGACGGCCTACCAACACGTCTCCTAGAAGGGACAACTACTGGAGGAATACTGGGTTTCTTTTCCTTCTTCTTAGCCTTTTTCTTTGACTTAGACTTCCCCTTCTGACCAGTCCGGGCCACAGCAGGATCAGCATCGACTGCCTGGTCCGGGCGGACGGAAGGGATGTCTACACCAGAACTCTTCTTGGGTCTGCCTCTAGGCTTAACCCCAACAGTAATCTTGTCTTTTTCTTTCATTTTCGGACACTCAGCACCAGCTAAGACTTTTCCATTCTCCCACCTCAGGATATCTCGTCCAGCCTTCTCTAATTTACGGAATTCCGGGGCTTTTTCCAAGTTGACTGCCTGGATAGGCCCTTTCTCGTCGAAAGCAGACTTCAGGTAATCAACGTGATACCTGACCAATCCCTCAGTGGTTTCCAATTCATAGGTAGTACCCCCTATGAATCGGTGCACTTTGAATGGCCCGTCCCATTTGGGACCGAATTTCTTCCCAGCCTTAGGGGGACAGTACCTGTATACCACAGACCCCACTTCAAAGCGCCTAGGGCACGCCCGCCTGTCAAAATCCTTCTTTTGGTGCACTGCGGCAACGCCAAGGTTATCTCTGACAAACTGATGTCCCTCTCTCATCCACTGTCTTACATTTTCCACGTACGCCAAGTGACAAGGAAAATCCAGTCCTCCTGGTTCTACGCCATGGACTAAATCCACAGGAGTCACAAGCTCTGAGCCAAAGACTACCGAATTAGGCGTACACAACGTACTCGCATGCACAGTCCCCCTGTAAGCGTGAGCTATACATGGAACAAGCAAGTCCCAATCTGTCTCCGAATAGTCAGTCAGGCAAGAGAGCTGCTCAACCAAAACTCGGTTAAATCTCTCCGCCTGCCCATTCGACCGAGGCCTGTATGGTAGAGTGGTCAGTTTCTCTACCCCTAACATCTCCAACAAACTCCTCAACAGTAGTGATCTGAATTCGGGAGCTCCGTCCGTCTGCAGCGAAACCGGACAACCGAATCTCAGGATCCATTCCCTGAATAGAACATCAGCACACCTCTCAGCCGTGTGATCCGGCATAGGATATGCTTCAGCCCACTTCGAGAAATGATCCATCACCACCATCACATAGTTGTTGCCTCTAGGGGTAGTTTTAAATGGACCAATAATGTCCAAGGCCAACCTACTCCACCTTTCACCATGGATCTCCTTCTTAAGCGGTGTTATGCCACATCCTCCTCTCGTTTTCCGCATACTGCAGGCAGGGCAAGCCCTCAACCATCGTTTCAAATCATACCGCATTCCAGGCCCAAAATATTTCATCTTTGCCTTCCAGCTGGTCTTGAATTCTCCATAATGGCCTTCCAATCCGGAACCATGCAAGGAACGGAAGATGTCACTTCTCATTGAGGCAGGAATTATCTTCCTGACGTACGTCTGTCCAGTGTTCTTACGCAACCAATGGAAGCATAAAACACCACGGACCATTTCTAATTTGTCTCGGTCACGGACATATACACAGAAGTCCAGTGGCTCACCAGACAAATTTTCTTTGCTGGGAACCGGACTACTACCATCCAGTATAGCCATAACCCTCTTTAGGAGCGGATCCTCCTGTTGCGCCACCCGGATTTCGTCCTCCAAAGGACACAAGACAACTGCTTCAGCGATCACAGCATCATGGACACCGCAATCCGTGCAGTCAAGACGTCCACATTTCCTTGTGGGAATCCGGGACAACCCGTCCGCATTCGTGTGCTTCTTTCCAGCCCGATGAAGTATCATGCTTTGATCCAGGCCGTACTCCTGCAACGTGGTCAACCACCTAGCAAGCATATCGGCCGGATCCTTGAAGTTCAGGAGCCAACGGAGGGAAGCATGATCCGTCCTCACGTAATAGTTACGGTTGCCAAGCAAGTAATGCCGGAACTTATTCAGGTATGTCAGTACTGCTAACAATTCTCTCTTCGTCGTACAATAATTCCTTTGTGGACGAGTGAGACTGTGGCTAGCATAGCCTAACACAACTTCTTTTCCATCCTGCATTTGTGACAAGACTCCGGCCATTCCATAGCCACTTGCATCCGTATCTAACACAAAATATCCCTCTCTTCTAGGATAACCAAGGACAGGGGCTGAAGTCAATAAAGCATTCGCCGCCTTAAATGCTTCCTCACATTTCGCAGTCCACACTATAGGTTTACTATAGCGCTTCAATCTTCCAGCATCTGAAACAATCTGCTGCAGAGGGGCCACAATACCTCCAAAATCCGGCTGGAACTCCCTATAGTAGGAAGCAAAGCCAAGAAATTGTCTAACCTCTTTAGCAGTCTTAGGGACAGGCCATTCCTGGACTTTCTTGATCTTAGCTGGATCCGCCCGGATCCCGTCACCAGAAACGATTCTGCCCAGATACTTCACTTCCTTGCGGAAGAACTCGCATTTCTTGGGTTTGAGCTTCAGCCCATACTCCCGAATACGTTCAAGCACCAACTTAAGGTTGTCCGCGCATTCCTGGACGGTTTTTCCAAAAACGACCACGTCATCCAGGTAAACCAAACAGGACTTCCAACGCAGTCCGTCCAACATACGGTCCATCATGCGTTGGAAAGTGGCAGGGGCGTTACACAGTCCAAAGGCCATCACCTTAAACTGGAACAGACCCACACTGGATAAGAAAGCAGTTTTGTGCTTGCTGCCCTCATCCATTGCAACCTGCCAATATCCGGACTCCAAATCCAACGTGCAAAACCACTGGTTTCCCACCCAGGGCTTCAACACACTCATCAATACGGGGTAGGGGAAAGCTGTCCTTCTTAGTGACCGAATTTAGCTGTCTGTAGTCCACACAGAACCTTTGGGTTCCGTCTTTCTTAGCCACCATAACAATGGGAGCTCCCCACGGACTACTGCTATGCTCAATCCGTCCTTCCTTGTACATTTTCCAAATTTCCGCCTCTGCTCCTTCCCGCCTAGCCACTGGTAACCTGCGATAGGCTTGTTTGACAGGGATTGCATCCCCAGTGTCAACCACGTGCTTAACCAAATGAGTACACCCCACTTTGGTACCAGGCAAGGAGAAACAATCTTGGAAATCATAGAGCAGTTTTCGAACTAACTCCTTTTCTTCCTTCTTGGATAGGTGAGTTTCCCTCAACAACTTATCCAACGGATTTTCGGCACAAGCTGGAACAACTATTTCCAGAGCGAGAAGCTCATCATCCGCCACTGGTGAATCCATCACCTGAACGGAATTGATGATAGCAGTTCTCACTCTTTCATCATCTTCCCCATCAGGCAGAGAAGCATCAGACAATAAAGTCACAATACTAACTCTCCCAACCACCATATCTTCATTCAATCTCACTGAGGAGTCGGACGGATTGGAGAAAGCTACCACGGCCGAATTAACGTTGCCCGACACATATGTATGTATGTATGTATGTATATTGTTTATTTCCTGAAATCAGTACATGATAATAGATAAGTTACACCGGAAATGGGTCCTCCCTCTTCTATGGCAGCCATAGCTCTTCCAGAGGGTCCCTTAGACTAGAGTTTTAATTTACATTTTATAGATATAGTGGTATAAAGTGACTAGTTACCTACTCTATTGCAATGGGATGCACTAGCTATAACTTTATCAAGGTGGGACCCATACTATGGGTTTCCTTGTAAATGCTTTTTGGACTTTGTCCTTGTTTAATTTGGGTTATATATGTTAAGTTTGGTGGATACTAAGATAAAAGAAAGATGGGCTGTGTGTTTTTATAGGTAATCTATCCCATTTTCAGGTTCAGCTAGGTCCTGGCATTCTTGCAAACACTGCATTGACTGCTGATTTTATACATCCTTTCATATTATTTTGCGGACTAGAGGGTCTAGACGTGTGTGGGGTAGCATTCTGGCGAACACTGGCCCTGCTTCATGTCTACATCCTTCACATTTGTATAAACATAGATATATAATATATAACATATATTCTCTTGACTAGTTTTGTTAACACCTTTATGGCCTGCCCTAATAGAGATTCATGTTGGGGTTGGGGTCTCTCCATCATCCCCCGTAGGAGAGGAAGTTTTCTTCAAGGTATGTTTTGAATTCAATTAAAGTTGGGCAGTTTCTCCCAGCTGTTGGGATTTTATTGAAAAGGGTTGGGGCTTGTACAATGAAAGATTTTCTGATCCTCTCTGTTTTTGTCATTGGTATTTTCAAGACTTTACTCTTTGCCAGACTTCGCAGATTGATTTTTCTGTCATCAAGGTATCTTTTGTCACGACTCATCTCATATGCTAGGTGGAGAAGGTGTGATTCTCTCCTCTCATTGAGATATTCCACCTTTATCTCTGAGTGGACTTCCTTGACACTATCAGATTTTTTCTTGTTGTATGCTAGCCTTAGAAATGAGTTTTGTATAGATTGTAGCCTGTCTAGGTGTTTTTTCTGTGCCGGGGCATAGAACATGTCACAAAAGTCAAACACAGGGCGTACCATGGTCTTATAAATTAGGATTATGTTTTTACTGGAGAGGGCCTGGTTGATTTTGGCAGTGGCTCTCAGTCTCTGTATTCCCTGTTTTATTTTTGAGGTTAGGTGAGGGTTGAATGTCAGGCTGCTATCAATTTCTAGGCCAAGGTATTTGTATTGTGTGACATGCTCTAATTCAGCGTTGTTGAGGCTTAATGCATTTGTGTTTGATTTTGGTGTACGTAGGGTTATGCTCATGGCTTTGCTTTTTTGTACATTTACTGAGATCTTATTTAGTGTGCACCATTTCCCCACCGCATCCAGGTCTTCTTGGAGTTCTTTGTATAAAGTTTCTCCCAGTGGATGTGAGTGGAATAGAACTGTGTCATCTGCAAAGAGTTGTATCTGTGACTGTGCAATAACCCTGTGGAGGTCATTTATGTACAGTAGGAATAGGAGAGGCCCCAACACCGTTCCCTGAGGGACTCCATATGTGACTTTGGCCCTGCCAGAGGTAACACCGTTTGCCTGCACTCGTTGGTATCTGTTAGTGAGGTAGTCTCTAAACCAATCTATTACTTTTGGTGATAGGTGAAATGATGTTAATTTTCTGAGCAGTATCTCATGGTCTACCGTGTCGAATGCTTTTCGAAAGTCCAGGTAGACCAGGGATACAGGGTCTTTTTTGTTTTTGAATTCATATATATATTCAAAGAGTCTTCTGTGTGCTTGTTCTAGTGAGTGACCTGCCCTGAACCCATATTGGTATTTGTATAGAAGGTTATTATCTTCTAGATGTGGGTATAATGTGCCTTGTACTACTCTTTCTAAAATTTTTGCTGGTAGTTTGACTATACTTATAGGTCGGTAATTTGAAGGGTTTGTCCTTGGTCCCGCCTTATAGATGGGTGTAATTGTTGCCTCTTTAAAATCTTGGGGCACTTTTGAGGTCTGTATTGATAGGTTACATAGGTGGGTGAATTGGTTCGACAGGGCACTCAAAACGTGTTTCAGGACTCTTGTAGGGACTAGCGGTATTCCTGAGGATTTTGATATTTTTGTTTTACTTATGATCTTATGGACGGTATGTCGGGTTACCTCCGGAAAGACAAATTGATTTTGATTTTGATTGATTTGCTCTATTGACTCCCGCCCACAGCTCAAACTGTTTCCTGTTACAAGCCGATCTGGGCCTGCTTCAGTTTCTGGTATGGGTTTGATTTTTGCAGCTAGGTTTTGGCCTACTGAGGCAAAGAAGGAATTGAAATTTTCTGATGTGTCCATGGTGGACAGGAATTTCTCCTCTTGGTCCTTAAGTCTAATATTCTGTTTTATTTTCGTTTTGTTCGGTGTTATCAAAGGTTTCAATATTTCCCAGAATTTGCTTGGGTCATTTGAGTTTTCTTCTAGCTGTTCTGATATGTAATCGTTTTTTGCCCTAACCAGCTTTGAGTTCATCCTGTTGCGGATTAACTTGGCATTGTCCCAGTCTGCCTGTTTGTTTGAGCTGCGTGCTTTTTTGAAAGCCTTATCTCTCTCCCCTGCTAAGCATCGCAGCTCACTCGAATACCATGGGGGTTTTATCCTTGCCTCAGCAATGCGTCTGACAGGGCACATCCTGTCCAGGAAGAAATGTATTTTCTCAGAGATACTTTCCCAGCATTCATCTACATTGTTTGACTGGTATGTTGTAGACCAGTCTTCATTGGTCAGAATTTCACATAATATTTTTGTGTCTAGGTTTTTCCAGTTTCTCGTGACTAATGGTGCTTTCTCATATGAGTTTCTTTCTTTCTTCCTGGTGATAAAGATCGGTAGGTGGTCGCTTGCATTGTTGTTTATTATGCCCGAGTTTTTTATGTATTTTGCATTTGTGTATATCTGGTCTATGGTTTTGGCGGATTTTTTTGTGAAAAATCCGCCAAAACCATAGACCAGATATACACAAATGCAAAATACATATGTGTTCAGGCTTCCCAAGGCAAACTCTTTCAACAATCCCTGATCAGGCTCGAACATCAGACCTTCTGATGTGTCAGAACCTCTACCCAGATCTATTTTGGCGAGAGTCACGGACCAAGGTTTGAGGACTACAGGTTCCTTCAACCTGACTTCACCTCCATCAATGAACTCTGACACCTCCACAGCCTGAATAGTGGACTGTCTCAGACTTTTCTTCATGTGCTTCCATTGCTTGCACATAACAGAAACTGTCTGATTCTCTAGGAATAGCAATCCAGACCAGTCAAGATTACATTTGTGGACGTAATAAAAATCCGCCCCCAAAAGTCCGTCTTCTGGTCCCTTCAGGCCAGAAACCACCAGACATGTAATCATGTATGTCCGTTCTCCTATCACCATAGGACACAACGCGCTCCCATGAGTGGTTATAGGTAAGCCATTCCCCATTGCACACACCATCTGGACCGGAACCAGAGGTGGTGGCTGGGAAAGAGAATCAAAGAACTTCTTAGTAACCAGGCTAGTTGTAGCTCCCGGATCTACCAAAAAGTCTCCTTTTCCCCCACCTAACCCCACTGGGGCGTACCATCTCTCACAGATAATCAAATTATCCGTGATCCTCAGCGTTTTCGACTGTTGTACAGAAACTTTCTGTATCCGGGCAGTCTTGTTGGAGTTCTGTCCCACAACCACGATCTGTCCTTCAACAGCTTGGTACCCGGATTGGCCCCATCTCACATCTGAGACAAGATCCGGGCTATCCAGGGGAACCTTTCCACCTGGAAGGGTGTCCTTTTCCGGCAGGAGACTAGTATTATCCGTCTTCAGAAGCGCCTGTTCACTTGGGAAGGCTAACTTCTTACCAACGCCCGCCTGAGCAACACCCCCAGTTCCTATACTACTAGCAGAATCCGTCTGAGCTGTTGCACTATGAAGCGGTGTCCTATCATCGACCCCCATCTCGCTTCCTACAAGGGTCGGCTGGGGTTTTCCGAATCCGGCTTAGAGGCGGGAACCTCAGCGGACCTCAGAAGCCCCTGGAAGACCTTGCTCTTAGGACAGCCAGCTGCCAAATGACCTTCAAGTCCACAGAGCCAACACTTGTCATTTCCAGTCCTCCATACTCTACGAGAACCAAATTTCCCGGACTATCTCCTCCTATCATCTCCAGCTCCTTCCTTGCTGTAGTCCGACTTAGCTCTCCGGTCTTTCCAGGCCTGCAGAGCCTGTACAATCACGGTAGAGACGTCTTCACAAGAGTCAGGGGAAGACACACCAGCATCTTCCAAAGCCTCTGTTAGCTGAGCTACTGCTGAGCCGGATTTCCGTCGGGATCTAGAAGGCTTCTTCCCCGTGGCATGCTCCACTATCGGTACCGGAGAAGGAAGCAGAGCAGGAACAGGTGTGGCTTCAATTTCTTGAATCACCACCCGTGAACTTGAATCCATCATACAACCCTCGTATACTTCAGCCCAATGCAAGGCTTCCTGCAAATCGAGAGGTTCTTTAAAACGGACCCACGTAGCCATTTCCGGATCGCTTAACCCTTTGAGGAAAATTCGGAGGGCCGTGTCTCTCAAAGTACTGTCCGTCTTAACTCCATGAGCATAACGGCCCCTCTTCGCTACCTCATTCGCAAAATGACGGGGAGTTTCTTGCACTTGCTGCCTGCAGTTCCAAAATTCGGCCTGCTTTTTGCTGCGAGAGCGTTCCCCAAAGTTCGTGTCCATATGGGCAACAAACTTCTTCAGCGTCAAATCATCGGGTAAGTCCCCCATGTCGGCTAGCTGCCTCTTGCACCCACACTGCAACTGAATCAAAAATTCATCTGCAGACCAATTGTAGGCGCCCGCTACTACCTTCATCTCGGCAAGATAAACTCGCCACGGATCCTTCTGCTCCCATGGTTTGATGATTGGCAACCTTCCTGCTTGATGTAGCTTACCCGCTCTTGGAGAGTAGTCAAACATATCATCCGAGTCCTCAGACCCGTCAAAACTCATTCCCGGCACAAGAGAATGATCCCTACGTGTGATATCGACACGTCTTGCCTTTCTTGCTTTTTTCTTTTTCCTTCTTTCCTTCATTGCGACGTCAGAGGATTCAGAGCTTGCCGAATCGCTGGAGGGATCTGACGGATCACCCGCACCACCTGACGCAACTTTCTTCTTCGGCGCCTTTATCTTTCCAGGTGACTTCTTAGGTGTCTTCTTAGGGACATACACATCCCCCTGAATCCGTCCTCTATCGAAATCCTCTGTCCCAGCCGATTTCTCGTCACCAGTGTTCACACTAGAGACCTCAGTAGTTTGGCTTCCAACCGAACTCAGAGAAGCCATCCTTTTTTCAGTAACCATTGGTTTCCTGGGGGTCTGGGTTGGACAACTCCTCTTTTCAGGAACAATCCGTCCCGCGTCAGGAACAGTCCACGAAGTATCTCTTGTGGTCTGACTACCAACACTATCACTAGCAGGGGAGGAGGTGGACATACCAGAACTACGATGTTCTTGGAACGTCACCTTTTTGGCCGAATCCCCGCCCGGACCCACCGGAGAAGCAAAGAAATCCAATGATGGATCCCTACGCCTCTGACCAGCCCGTCCGTCTGCAAAGGTGGAACACCCCGGTGCAGTCTTACTCAAATCAAGCGGCTGATACTGCTTTGATAGAGTCTCTGCCAAATTGAGGAGTGGATGAAGCTCAAAATCAGTTTGAGTCTCAACCGACTCTTCCATACCAGTGTTCTGCAAACGAGAATAATCATCCATCCTCGAAACTTCACACCTTAACTTCTCGTTTTCCACCTCGAGTCTATCGGTGTACTGCGAGGAACGAGCAGTTACCACATCCAGGGTTTCTTGCAGATCCTGGTTCTGAAAAACTAGCTGTGTCACTTCAGACACGAAATCATGGCATTTGGTCTTCTCTGCCTGCAAATCACGTTTAGTTCGCAACAATTGCAAACAAATCGTACTCAACAAACTCTGATCATCAGAATCCGTCTCAGCCCGTCGCTCCCGGTAGTCCGTCCAGGCACCCTGATTATCTTCCCTTCCGGTCCGATAATCCTCCGAATCCGACACGCCAGTACCTCTGTCTATAAGGCGATCCACAGCCAAATCCACCAAAGGCTGGACTCCTGTAGGTCTGGTGTATCTCGGAGAGGCTGGCTTGTCCGTCCGGGCGTCCGGGCGGTCCTCCGGAAACTTTGCGGCCATCTCGGTCTCCTAAAAAGCAAAAACAAGGCACAATCGCGGATTTTAGCAAAATCAGGCGATTCAAATCACAACCGGACAGTGTGTTAAGGGCTGGTCACGGCACCAATTGTAGTGATTCGCACAACTTAACACGAATAAACAAAGAGACAACAAAGAGTGTTTGTTCCCCTTCTGGTTTATAAGTCCAATTCCATGGTCAAGGCTTGACCCTGATCCGGATCCACTACCACAGGGTAGGGCATACGGATCTTCACACACAACTGGTGTGAGACTCTCAAGGGATCCAAAGGATCAACACATAATAGTGGGGTAAAACATAAGGTATAAAACAGCAGTGAAACTGAAGTAAATGTAAGAGGTACAAACGGAATACATCACGAGTCCGGTTTGTAACAGAACATAACATAAAGGGTAGATAATTAGTAGATAGGTTTAGAGATAAATGACATGTAATGCAAGCCTTATAGACTGCAACACCTCTAGAGTTAATGAAGTGCACTAATCCCTTCTGGATAAGCTGCACTGTGGAGGATTGCAGAACTACTACACATGTATATTTGTAGCGATGTTATATGTTTGGAGTTCTAAGGTTCTCAACAGAGATCGGATATATTGCTTGGTTCTATTAAGACACATTTTAGATGATGTTGAGTGATGTATCAGTAAAAATCATGAAAGAGATCACTAATATGACTTGTGGTAAGAGATAAGCTACTAAATAGCAAAGAAGAATATTCTTTTAAGACATGATATTTTTTTTTCTTCGCCATGTAAAAGGACATAATCCTTGGTATTAATAGAGATTATAATGAGGCAACATATGAGAAACGTTGTTGAATGACAAATGCGTATTTTACTAACTATTGTACTTGTAATTTCATGACTTGGCCTGTAAATGGAATAGAAAAAATCTAAACCCATTCAGCTCTGCACTCATTCATATGGCCAACATTAAACAAGGATTTCTCAATGAGAGACATTTAGGATTTACATGCTGAATGCTAACATCTGTTCTGAATCAACTGTCCATTGAGGTATATCAAGTTATATTATGTCCCTTGGCTTTTCTGATAACAGGTATCCGGGATCAATGTAAACATTACATGAGGAATCTCCTGCTCGTGCCCCTGCTAGATATGAATGAGGACAAGGTTCATGACATCAGGCGCTATCTGGTACCGCTGTATGTGCATAGGAAGGATACAGAAACTGAGTGAGTAATAATGAGTATTAGCTTGTATGGACCTTTCATTTCATATGGACATGAATCATTCTCGAGGCTTGCGAGTTGTCGGAAGTCCTCGGCATTACATCAAAGAATGACGTATCTTCCGGCCCCGGAGGTGACGTCACAAATGTCCTGTCTCCGGGCGTTCTCTTTTCCTCACAGACCAGACAGGTCCCGGTTTGTGTGGTCTACAACCTTTGGCCTCTCTCTTTCTCAATTTTAGGGCACCGGCCCCAAAATTTGTCCCAGTTGCTCATATTACCATCAAGATGAGCGAGAATGAGAAAATCGGCGAGGAAGAGACTCCTAACTCCGTCAACAGATCTGGACGGATCCGAAAGAAGACTGTCCGCCTTGTTGAGTCATAAGACATAGGCCCGGAGGCAGAAGGTGAAGACGACGTCGTGGAAACGGACGAGCCAGTCACACGCAAGAAGCCTGCGAAGAGGGCTCGTACAAGTCCAGCGCCACAATATGTGACTAAAGGAGAATTTGATAGTGCGATGGGTAAAATTCTCAAGGCTGTCGATGAGGTGAAAGCTAGCAATGCGAAGTCAGGGCCGGACCAGCCACGGAGCGAGGCGAGAAGCCAGACTCCTCCCGCCATCGCAGCGCAGCCGACATTTTCATTCGCTCAGCCGCCCGTCACACTGACGTCACAGATTCCCCCCGCCGCTCAGCCGCAAAATATCCTATTGTCGGCCAACCAACTGGTATGCTTAAATTTATTTCTGCCTTCTCCTCGCCCGAGTCTAGCCTGCCCCCTGATATGTACAGTGTTGTGAGAAAGGACAAACGTAACTTGACTCTATCGGAATATGTCTGTGGCTTTGCGCGGATGGTTAATCAGCTCATAACTAAGAATACTACCCCTCAACATATGTTGAAGCACTTGGAGGCACTCGCCCAAGATGCTTGCACGTTTGAATGGCCAGGCATTAGGTCATGGTCCCAGGCCTGCATGGCACAGATAAATGAAAACCAGGCTTCGTGGGGTGATATGTACCATTTTCAATTCGAGAGGTCAAGACTATGCTGGGCGAAGGCTAACTCTTCTCAAACCAAGGCGTCCTCCTCTAATACGAAGTTCACCACGCCTTGCCCAGCATACAATATGGATGAGTGTAGTGAAACTGCAAATCATGTCTCTGGAAGTGTATCATTCGTGCACTCTTGTGGTTTTTGCTTTTTTCTCACCCGTGGCAGAGAGTACCCCCATACCTCCAAAGCATGCAACAACAAGAGTCGCATGCCAGAAAAATCAGCAGACAAGGAGGGGAAAAAATCGGGTGGCCAGTGGCAAAAGAATGAGGCTTCAGCTTTAACACTGATTCAAAAAACTAAGTGATATGAGGCAGAAACAATACAAGCAACAGAGCGCTGCTAGTTCCATCGAAGCCTCTATGTTTATGTTGGAAGTGTGTGATCATGTTCTCCCTTCTCTTGCGGAGAGTTCCACTCCTCGTGTGTGTTCTCCGCCTCAGCTCACGGAGAGCGCTATTCAAGATGGCGGCACTTCCGCCCAACACAACAATAACATTGTGCAAGGGAAACTTTCGCTTGTATCTTCTCAAAATAAACTTTCTGCCCCCGATATACACCCAAAGCCTGCTGATAACATGTTTAGTGACTCTCGTCGCCTGTTTATTCAACGAGACCACAGTGATTTATCTAAAAGTTCTCCTATTCGCGCCGCAACATTGCCGGCTCCGCCTCTCATCCATGATGTGGGTCATGCCGACCTTGTGTTAGATTCTACTTCATGTGACGTTAGCCAAGTGTTATTCGACCGGTTGGTCGATTGTGTTGATGAATTTAACGATGACGACTGTGTCCCTGAGCCCGCTCAGCTTGCTAATTCAGGAGACTGGTCCCAAAGGGCCCACTGGCCCTTTCCAGCCAATGTAAATAGTGATTTTGTGTATGTGTATGAGAAGGTCCGCAGCTATGCTAAACCAAACATGTTCGGTGCCAGGCTAAGTCTTCCAACGAACCTTAACATCTCAACTTGGGAACAATGTGCGACTGGTCATAAGTTTGACACTACTATACTAGCAGGGCTCTCGTTTGGCTTCCCCATCCAATACTATGGACCACCCATATTCTCTGACACTGTGCTTGACAACCATGTTTCGGCTCTACAATACCCCAATAATGTCAAAGACTATATTACCAAAGAGTCAGCCCTCGGTGCGTTGTGTGGGCCTTTCATCAAACCCCTGTTCGTCCCGTGGTTCCAGACCAGTCCTATGATGACTCGGCCCAAGACTGACTCCCACAAGCGGAGGATAATCGTGGATTTATCCTTCCCTGAAGGTGGGGTTAACCAATTTATACCAAAAAATGTGTTTAACCGGCAAGTAGTCCACCACACTCTCCCGACTATACCCGATGCTGTGGCCATTATTCAGGACATGGGAAAAGACACCTGTATGTCCGTTATAGACCTCAAACGCGCATACAGGCAGTTTCCTGTGTGCCCCTTGGACTGGCCCCTGCTAGGTATATCATTCCAGAACAACTTCTACTTTGACAGAGCATTGCCGTTCGGTGCCCGTGCAAGCTCCTTTGTAATGCAGAGCATCTTAAACTTCATACTTTGGGCTCTTGAAGCAAAAGGGGTCAAGTCTCTCATATACCTCGACGATGTACTCATACTCTCCCCGAACCTTGAATTGGCTAAGGCCCACTTCAAGATCACGACAGACCTTATCCATGACCTAGGCCTGTCCGTGGCAAGCTCCATACTACAGCACCCCTCACCGTGTGTCACCTGGTTGGGGGTGACTATTGACCTCAGTGAAAACTCTCTATCTATACCTTTGAGGAAGGTACAAGACATTCTGTCTTGTTTGGCCACCCTTGCCTCCTCAAAAATCATCACTACCAAGCAAATGCAAAGCGGGATTGGTAAGATCAACCACTTATCCAAGGTCATTCCTCCTGCTTGTGTCTTTATTAATAGACTCCTTTCTGCCCTCCGGGCTGCCAAAGGAAAAAATGTCGCCATAACACCTCAGATTAAGGCGGACTTGGCCTGGTTCGTCCGATTCCTAGTGGACTTCAATGGCAAGGCAATCATTCCTTCAAGAGTCATCTCCAAGACATTATGGGTAGACTCTTCCATCAGAGCCGCAGGAGGCACTGACGGAAAAAGGTGGTTTGCTCACCAATACACCAAGGAATATATCTGTGACGACATTAATGTGTTAGAGGCCTCCAACTGTCTGGCAGCCGCCAGACTTATGTGTTCAAATCAAGACAGTGGTTCAATAGTTTGAATCTGCTTGAATCTGCTTGAATCTGCTTGAATCACTATCAGGGGGCAAAGCGAGGGACAAAATACTTGCAGCGTGTTGCAGAGCCTTCTGGTTCCTTTCTGCAAGACTTGATATTCACTTCTTTTTTTGTGCATGTGCCCGGGATGTTTATGACCCTCCCAGATGCTCTTTCTAGAGCGTTCTCTGACGATAGTGCTAAGCTTAAAGCTTCTGAAATCATAACCCAAAACAACCTCACATCAATCGATATGCCAGCTAAACTGTATGATGTTTCTTCTTTTGTGTAGGCCCAGTGCAAGAGTCTCTAGCAGAGGCAGCCGCCTCCCGCCAAAGATTTGCATTCAGGCCAGGCACTGACTCCAACAGGAGGTCGGCTATAGTGCTATACAGGGGTTTCTGCGACCTGGTGTCCTTGGACTTCTACTCCCCATCGCCATCTGATATCTGTTGGTTTGTTGAATACTTGGCCCAGCACAACAGAGCCTCAACTACCATAAGAAATAAAGTATCAAGTCTCAGAACCTACTATAGAATATCTCTTCTACCTTGTGAATCATTCGACTCACAACTCATCGCTACAGCGCTACATGCCCTGGATCTCTCCCATAGGCATGTTCCTGCGCAAAAGCTCCCAGCCACACCAGAGCTCCTGGCCCGAGTTATCTCCATGCTACAGCACGATCATCTATTTCTTCAGCTCCGTGCTGCCCTCATTCTGATGTTTGAGGGTTTCCACTGCCAGAGCAACCTCTGCCCAAAGACAGTGTCTACATTCGACCCCACAAGGCAGCTGATGAGACGCGACATCTCCCTATCATCTCAAGGCGTTGAAGTCACAGTCAAGTGGACCAAGTCCCTCCAGGCAGGGACGAACCCTGCACGAATCTTCTTGCCAGCAATACAAGACAGCATTGTGTGCCCCCTTCTTGCCCTCTCTGAACTTCTCACAACTGTGGAAGGCTTGCCTTCTTCGCCACTTCTTACCTTTCCTGATGGTGGCCCCATACCAGTGAGTATCATCTCTCAGAGATGGGCTTTTGCTCTCTCCATCCTCGGACTTGACTCAAAACAGTACTCACTTCATAGTCTCCGTAGAGGCAGTGCTTCTTATACATATTTTAAAGGTGGTGCTGCCCTCAATGACGTTCGTGCCCATGGCACCTGGGCCTCGGACTCCGTCCTTGCTTATCTTAGACCCCAGCCAGGTCCATCGAACTCGGTCCATCGGGCCCTTCAAGATTTAAATAATCATATGTAGTGAACCCAGGAGGTCTCGATTACCAATCCGGGGCTGTAGGCTGTTCTACAGGTAGTTTATCAGTAAATGGTGACACTAGTTATCCAGCCCGTGATAACCGTCGTGCTATTACTTAGACAACCCAGGTTCGATCTTCCTCTCGATTAAGGGAAAGTAAAACAAGGACAACGATCTCTGTTTCCGTAGCTTTATTTCCCCCACAGTGCAATCACAAGGTACATGGTCAGCCGGGCTAACCAAGACATCTGACGGAAAGGATTTCCAGAATAGTCACAAATACATTCTGTACAATAACAAGGTGTGTACAAGTAAATGGCAAGATGTTCTTCGTACAGGAATAAGTGATACAAGAGATACACAATACATCACAAATATGCAATACAGTACGTATTCTGGTAAATGCAGGTAGATGAAAGGTAATCTGTAAATAGGTTAAAGCTTGATATTCATTCACGGTAAAAAAGGAACAGATCCGAAAGGCTTGAAAGGCTGAGCGAGCGGAGCTCCAACCTTGACCTTGAAGGCCGACCCGGTTATATAAGAGTTAAAACAACAGCAAGCTATACTAGACTTGCGCTGAACCTCATATCCACTACAATACCCCCTCCATATAGATTTTTAACCCAAAGGAGTAACACAATCTACAATATGTAAAGTATTATAAGGCAATGTGGATATAAAATAAGTAAGAAGTAAGCACCAACATAGAGAACTAACAATGCAAATTCAAAAGTACAGGCAGGAGCAATATAGTGACCCGCGCACATTATACAATAGATCGCGACATCTCTAATTACAGCATGAGAATCAATCGGATTCAACATACTCAAACAGCCTTTGACAAGAAGGAGCTCTAGTAGACCTGCTACAGCTATATGTACAATATGTCAATAAGTAATAACCTTTTAGGCTGGAAAAACTTCTCACTTTCCGCACGGAAAAAAAATTCTTCTTCTTCCGGGGGGTCCGGGGTCAGTAATCGGTTAGCATCAGATCCTGTTAAGTCCATTTTCCGTATTCATCAAGAGTCGGTTACATCAGTGACATCAGGGGTCCCCATTTCCGTTTGTCAAGGAATCGAGTCATCATCAAGTCCGTCCGGCCATTCGTCTCATCAAAATCTCAGTCCGTAAGTCATATCCATGGGCATTTCATCCCGGTTTGCACGCCCAGCACACAGTAGCTGGACCTACTTCTCCTTCTGCTCAGAGTCGTCCATTCCGTGCTCAGGAATATCCGCAGGATCGACCTATGTAGCAGCCATAGGCCTGTCTCTTCCAGACTCACCGGCATGGTGGCAACATCTGGTAGGACACGGGCATGGCGGGGTTTGGCACCCATGAACTCATTCATGAGTCGACCAAACATGAAAAACCGCTGCATGCTTTGTTGGTCCATAAGCATAGGTGCAGGGGTTGCAGGGGAACGGAGGAGGCTCAATCACTTCTTCCATTTCTCTGTCGGGGTTTTGGCTAAGAGTAGCACTGGCAGTGGTACTCCGCTCACATCTGGGGATGGTGGACTGACTGGGACGCTGCTGTGCGTCCTCAAGCTCCGCCCGTAGGTTGCAAATGATCTCCTCTTGCACCCGGAGCTTGTCATCCCTCTCTTTCATGCCACGTCGCTGGTCACGGATCAGGCGAGCGTTACAACGGTTCTCCTCTCTGAGAGCCGCGGGCTCCTGCACTTGGTCACGGACCGTCTGCAGCTGACGTAGGGGTTCCGTAAGAGTCCGGAAAACCTCACCCACTCTGGTTTCTACGGTCAAAATCAACTCGGAGGCCTGCTCTGGCGCCTCTCTGACCGCAGTCTCTCCGGTGGCCATTAGCTCATCAGTAGGGGCAGGCGGAGGTAGCTGGGCTACCAACTCTTCAGCAGCCTGCTGATCACACAGTGCGATACGCTTGGGGGCCGGCAGGACTCCATAGTTGCTACTTTTGGAACCCGAACGGGACCTAGACCGGTCTCTCTTCTTCTTGTCTTTCCTCCCGGACGGAGCTTTAGCAGAGCTCGACGTCCTGGCAGTACCACTGGTACTCGGCTTGGCGAAGTCATCTCTTTGGAAGCAGACTTGGTCGCCGTCCGTCTCACCGCATGTAGGTCAGCACTAGTCAAAAATGTTGTTCGCTAGAACAATGTGTTAGGCTCCCTCTTTGGCGTCACCGTGCTGGCTTTCTCCACAGCTTTGTCACGGCTAGACTTGTGAGCCACCGTCTCTCCGTATTGGAGGTGTCTCACGAGCTCGATCCGTCGGTCTAGCCTCTGTAAACAGGAGGAGGACAGGCAGGTCCACACCTCCTTCCTCGGCGCATGTTCCTCACAAAAGTGCCGGAACAGGCGGGGACGAGTGGAGTATGACTTTACTCCGGAAGTGTCAATTTGAGGAAGCCTGCACACAGCGAAGGGGCAGCAGAAACCTGGTCTCCACAAGGTCGCCGCAAACATCACCTTCTGGTAAGTACCTGCGTCCGTATTGTCCTTACGGAGCAGGCTAGGCCACAGCCGGGTCTCGTATGTGTCCATCAGATCGTCAGAGAACTCGGCGGACTCATCCTCACTCTCATCATTTGGTGGAATCAATCTTCCACTAGGGTCATTGGCCGGGTTGATTGGCAGCAACTCATTGTTGTCGTCGAACAAGGTACGGGGATCCGTAATCTTCTCAACATCCCGGAACCGAGCGCTTCTCACAGCCAATCGTTCCCGGTGCACCTTAAGCACTCTCTTCTTGGGGGTCTTGGCCAAGGATTTACCTTCCGCGCCCTTAGGCTTAGTCACTGCGGAGGTTCCGGCCATGCCAGGCAAATCGATGTCCATTCGCTCTATGTTCACGGACAAGGGGCGCAGCCCATGTTTCCTGTCCGCACTTCGCCCTTGCTCTCTGCCAACCCAGCCTCTGCCGGGGGACCTGGACTGACCACGTCCAGCGGTCCTCTCGGTGACAGTACTCCGGCCTCTGCGTGGAGACTTGCGGGGGGAAGCTCTTTTCTCCGTTGGCTCAACCTTCCTGGAGTCTGGGTCTTCGACGGCGGCGTCTGACAAGGCCTGAGCAAACTCTGCATCACTCAAGGCCTGGAAGGGGGCACCTGGAAGGCATCACCCTCTTGCTCTAGGAGTTTTGACTCCTCTTCCATGGGAATCTCTTCCACCGTGGACTCTCCACTCAGACTCGCATCGTCTTCGTGTCGGCTCTCGGTCCGGCTCATCTTGGGTCATGCGGAAATCTCACGGAAATCTCACAAAAATCACACAGGATTCTCTCAGGCACACTCAGGGGTTTGTTGGCAGCTTTTAGTTCTCCGATCCTATAACATAAACATTGCAGTCTAGTCACACGAACGAATGGAGCCGGAACATCTATTTACACATAACTTAGGTAAAATGTTGCCCAAAAAGACAACGGATACAGCTAGTATGGTCTCTCAGAGTATTCTAGTCCTAAAATACACAAGCCTGAGAACATAGAATGTACCAAACAAGCTAGATAACCGGCGGAAGTTACAACTTCCGCCGGGGACTCATCGCGTCTCTTCCTCAATCCTCTTCCAACTTTAGCGGCAGCCTTAGACTTCTTCGGCCTCCCCCTACGTTTGACAGTAGAGTGGACAGCGGGTGTTGTCTGAGAAGCTTTGGCTTTGGCTGCAGTTTTTGGAGGTCTCCCTCTCTTTCGTGTTGGAGGACAAGGAACTGGTACGACTGGGGCCTCTGCCACAGCTTTCCGGGGTCTACCAACTTTTCGTGGTGCAGCTACAGGTTGGGGCGAATCAGGGGGAATCGGAGCTACCGAAAGGACCATTCCCTTGGTTGCCGTAGCATTGCACTCCTTATTCCGTTCCTTCCTCGGCCTTCCCCGTGGCTTAACATTTATGGAAACTTTCTCTTGCCTTTCTCCAACCTCAAGATATCGCGACCAGCTTCCTGCAATGCACGGAACTTGGGTGCCCGATCCAAATTTACCACCTGGATGGGCCCATCCCACTTGGGACCGATCTTCTTACTGGCCTGCGGATGGTTGTAGCGATATACCACAGCACCCATTTCAAAGCGCTTCGGGTTGGACTTTCGATCGTAATCTCGCTTCTGGTGTATGGCGGATATGCCCAGATTCTCATGAACGAACTGATGGCCCAACCTCAACCAATGTTTTAGGTTCTCTACAAACGCTACTCTGCACGGAAAGTCTAGGCTTCCTGGTTCCACACCATAGATCAAATCCATTGGGGTCACCAGCTCAGCACCAAACACCATGGCGTTAGGTGTACACAAAGTACTAGCGTGGACACTTCCACGATATGCATGGGCAACACACAGGGCAAGCATATCCCAATCTGTGGCACTATAGTCCGTCAGACAGGAGAGCTGCTCAACCAGCACTCGATTAAAGCGTTCCGCTTGACCGTTAGACTGGGGTCTATACGGAAGGGTCAACAGCTTCTCGATACCCAGCATTTCAAACATGCTTTTCAACAGGGCAGACCTGAATTCCGGCGCTCCGTCCGTTTGTAACGACACGGGACAACCAAAACGCAAAATCCACTCTCGGAACAGCACTTCCGCACACCTCTCAGCGGTGTTGTCCGGCATAGGGTAGGCCTCTGCCCACTTCGAAAAGTGATCCGTCACCACCATCACGTAGTTGTTACCATGCGGGGATGGACGAAATGGCCCTATGATGTCCAAACACACTTGGCTCCACCGTTCAAGTCTCGCCTCATACCTGGCCAGAAGTATTTCATCTTCGCGGCCCAGCCTGTTTTGAGGAACCCAAAGTGCCCTGCAGTCTTAAGTCCATGCATGGCATGAAACACTTCTGAGCGGAGCGCAGTAGGAATTATTTTCCGCAAGTACGTTCTTCCGGTGCTTGGCCGAACCCATTCATAGCACAAGACACCGTTTCTCATCTTTAAACTCCCCCTGTTATGGATGTCGGAGTCCGCGGACAGGGATTGCTTGTCCGGGACCGGTTTAGTACCTTCCAACACATCGATAACTCTCAGGATCGTGGGGTCGCTCTGCTGGGCTTTCTGGATCACAACTTCCTGCGGTGCTAGACAGACGGTTGTCGTAGCTACAACTGCATCATGCACTCCGCAGTCTGCACAGTCAACGCGGACACACTTCCGAGTTGGAATTCTAGAAAGGGCGTCAGCATTCACATGCTTCTTTCCGGCTCGATGGAGAATCATGTTCTGGTCCAGACCGAACTCCTGCATCTGAGTCAACCAGCATGCAAGCATGTCCGTCGGATCCTTAAAGTTCAATAACCAACGCAGGGAGGCGTGGTCGGTTCGCACGACAAAGTTTCGGTTTCCCAACAGGTAGTGCCGGAACTTCTTCAGGTAGGTTAATACTGCTAAGAGCTCTCTCTCCGTGGCGCAGTAATTCCGTTGGGATTTATCAAAGCTATTGCTAGCGTACCCAAGGACTACCTCCTTCTCATCTTGTATCTGCGAAAGCACACCCGCCATGCCGAACCCACTAGCATCCGTGTCTAGGATGAACTTCCCTTCCTTTTGGGGATATCCCAGCACCAGAGCAGAGGTTAGCAATTTCTTTATACCCTGGAAGGCCACATCACACTCCGGGGACCATTCAATGGGCTTCGAATATCTCTTCTCCCTCCCGGCAGAGTTCACAACTTCCTGCAAAGGAGCGGCAACTATCGAAAAGTCTGGCTGGAACTCATGGTAGTAGGATGCAAATCCCAAAAACTGCAGAATCTCCTTAGCATTTTTCGGAATTGGCCACTCGCGGACTTTCTGTACTTTCCTTGGATCTGCACAGATGCCTTTGTGCGACACAATCCGACCCAAGTATTCCACTTCTCTGCGGAATAGTTCGCATTTCTTGGGTTTCAGTTTCAATCCGAACTCCCGGATTTTCTCGAGCACTTGACGTAGATTTAGGAGACATCCCGCAAAGGCTTTCCCAAATACTACTACATCGTCCAGATATACCAGACACGCTTTCCAACGGAGATCACCTAGCATACGATCCATCTTACGTTGAAAAGTGGCAGGGGCGTTGCACAATCCAAAGCTCATGACTTTGAATTGGAACAGCCCGGCGCTGGACAGGAAAGCAGTTTTCTGCTTGCTCTCTTCATCCATCGCGTTCTGCCAATACCCACACTCCAGGTCGAGGGTGCAGAACCATTGGTTTCCGCCCAACGCCTCAACGCACTCGTCAATACGAGGGAGTGGGAAGCTGTCCTTCACAGTCACGGAATTCAATTGGCGATAATCGACGCAGAAACGCTGCGAGCCATCTTTTTTACAACCCATCTCGATGGGTGCTTCCCACGGACTGTTAGAATGCTCTATACGTCCCTACTCGTACATCCACCAGATCTCAGCCTCCGCTAGGTCACGCTTGGCCACTGGAATCCGCCTATAGCAGAGTTTTATAGGTTTGGCATTACCAGTGTCAATTACATGTTTGACAACTTGGGTGTGTCCCGGCTCATCGCCACGGAACTCAGTCAGCAGTTCCGCAACTTGGAACTTTTCACTTGGGTCGGTCAAGTGCGTCTCTCTTACTAGTTTCGCTAGCGGGCATTCCGTGCTCGGTGGCACCGGAACGTCAGGGGCAATCAGGTCATCATCGACTACAGACGGCAATTCTACCATCTGAATCGAGTTAATGATAGCTCTTCTAATCTCCAGATCTACCCCCTCAGACAAGTGGCAGGGGACGATTGCAGCGTCACCTCACTCACTTTTCCGACCACCACATCAGTCTCTAAATGTAGGGACTCTCCGGACGGATTACTGAAGGCTATCACTGCTTTTTCATCGGCCGTCACATAAGTGTTAAGGCATCCCAGTGAATATTCCTTCAGCAGTCTCTGAGCAGGCTCAAACATCAAACCTGTTGATGTGTCTGAGCACCTGCGAACGTCAATCTTAGCAAGTGTGACCGATCGAGGAAGGATAACCACCGCTTCCTGGAGTGTTACTTCATACCCATCCTCAGTCTCCTTAGCTTCGATCGTTTTCACAGAGGGACTCATCCGCTTCGGGCGAGGTCCACGCCAATGGTGCATTTTCACAGCATCAGCGCCATTCCTCAACGCAAGCTTCCCTGAACAGTATATGTTACATGAGTGCACCAAAGCAAAATCCTGCGCCAGGATCCCGGATTCGGGGCCGGCAAGACCCGTTACTACCAGACACATAATCATATACGTCCGTTTCCCTAACGTCACAGGAATCAAGGCACATCCGTGAACAATTATCTGAGAACCACCTCCCATCATGCACGCCAGACGGGACGGAACCATCGGCGGCGGTTGATGCAGGGCATCATAGAATTCCTTTGTCACCAGGCTAGTCGTCGCACCCGGGTCCCACAGAAATTCACCGATATCTCCGTTCACAGATACAGTCGCGTACCATCTCTCCGCAATGCATGCATCACGGATCTTCAGCGTTCTCTGCTCATCACCGGAAATCTGCTGAATGATGGCAAGGTTGTCGTGACCTTCCTCCATGAGTATCACTTGACCAACGACAGCTCGGAGTTCTGCACGACCCCATAGCACATCAGAATTGCTATCCACAGAACTATCGACTGGATCATCTTCGATCCCTGGATGAGTAGTCTCATCAGACAACCAACTAGTATTCGCTTTTGGTAGCGGGCAGCTATCAAGTATTACTCTACCCGGTTCCCTACTCGCGGGCGTCAGAGCCTCACTCCCATCTTCCGTGTGTTGTGCAAATACCACACAAATTGTAGTACTGCGGTGCGCCATAGATTCCCCGGATCGCACTTCGCGCTCTATGCGGTCCGGTTGGAGTTTTCCGACTCATCGGTTTTCCCATCGGTAATGGCCTTGAGTCCAGAATCTCCCTTCTCACTTTTGGCTCGCCCCGGACATTTGGCGATGAAATATCCTTCCTGCCCACAAGCGTAGCACTTTCAGTGGGGCCTCTCCGATTTCCCTCTCCAGCGAGACGTACTGTCGGAAGTCCTTCCGCCTCCGTTGCATCCCTGTCCGCCTCTCCAAGTTTGCAAGGCTTGGATCATAGCAGCTTGCAGACCATCATCTGACGAGTCTGAAGCACTATCTGCACATGCGGCCTGGACAATCGCTCTCCGTGATGCTCTTCGCGACGATCTGCTACTGGCCGAAGGATTCTCCGGTACGGCCACGGCAGTCTCTGCTGCGTTAATGGTTGCCACTGAGCGAAAATCCAATTGACAGGACTCCCATACCTCCGCCCAATCTACAGCACTCATCAAGTCCCGTGGTTGCTTTAGGCGAACCCACTTGGACATCTTGATGTTAGTGACCCCTTGCAAAAAAATGCGCAGGGACACAGCTCTCAGCGTGTTGTCCATCCGTCCGAATGACTTTCGGCCCTTCCGTGCCACCTCATTGGCGAACAAGCGAACGGCTTGTCCGGGGGTCTGTCTACAGTTGTAGAACTCAGCCTGCAACCGGAATTTGGACCTTTCTCCGAAGTTCGCATCCATGTGCTCAACAAACTGTTGGAGATTGACGTCCACTGGCAGATCCCCCATTTCTGCCAGCTGTTTGCGTGTGCCACACCTCAATTGTCGAAGCAACTGGCCATGTGTCCAGTTGTGTGACTCAGTGATCACCTTTACTTCATTGAGGTAGGTCCGCCACGCAGTTTTTCCATCCCACATCTTCGCCGGCGGGACCTTCGGCGGGTGGTTCTCAACCGTATCGCGGTGAACAAACGTGAACTCCTCATCAGATTCCTCCGGCCCATCATACTCAAGACCAGAGACTGGGGATCGGCTAGTTCTATGGGACCTATGGGAAGACAGCCTCCGCCGCCGATCCTCGTCTGAACTGTCCGAATCCGCTCGAGAACGTCTTTGCGGAAACAACGGAGATGCGGTAGCATACGCCAAACGCACATGTCCTATATATATATATAAAAACTTTTATTCAATTCACATGTACAATAAATTGTAAATGGCGACTGAAATGGGATCGGCCCTCTCAGCGTCCAGGACCCTGAGTTCTTCCCGGAATCCCACCAGAAAACAATAAGTATAAGGACATCACATAACATTATAATGGAGATTACACGTCAATGGTTAAATATACAATATATGGTTACGGCTAGCTGTCAAATTGAGAAAGAGAAGTGGCATTGTCCTTTGAGTGTCATTGAGTCCGCGTTATGTGCCAATAGTATGCAGATTTAGATTTATCTCTTCTCGCTGACTATTAATTTTGAGAGTATAAGAGAATACATATTGTTACCTCGTCTCGCTGATTATTAATCACATGAGTATAAGAAAATACATATGGTTACAGTAAAGTGCAAGGTGATAAAGTTACAGTTTCTCAAGAACTACAGCAATGGTATAGTCAGTTAAGTGCCGTGTTTACATTTCAGATTTACCTGGCAATCATTACATTAACAGTTTAGGTGAATTAGAACTTAACAGAGGAATAAGTACATGTTAAACAGTTTTGGCGCGAGTTGTTACGTTTTGACATAGTGTCAGTCTATACACTTCTTTGTATAGTAGTCCATTTTTGGGGACTTTCTTCCTTCTTCATTCTCATCAAATTAAACATTTAATAAATGAAATTTATCGTTGTATCGATCTTATTAATGAGGCATTACACGCCTTAGTTTTCATCCTATCAATCTACATCATCACTATTACATATAGAAATTTACATATTAGTCGGTGTCGTTACTTCCCAGATATGGGTCGTTTTCGGTGAAATATCTATGCTTGAGGTAGGATCTGAATGCGACCCTGGTTTTAATAAGTTGAACATCATCCGGTAATTGGTTCCAGTATATAGGTATATTGTACACAAAACTTTTTTTGAACATTTCATTTTTGGGGTGAGGTACTTTGAGCTTTTTGCCCTTTCTAAGGGTCCTTAGGTTGACGTTACGAGTGTCAACTTTATCAGTTTTAAGGGAACAAAGGTAGGCTCTTTCAAGCAGATGACTATTTCTTCTGGAGTTTAGAGATGGGATATTAAGGGATTTATGAATTTGTTTAGTGTTTGTCAGTTTTGGGAGCCCAAGGGCAATTTTTAGGGAGGAATTCTGGAGTGTTTGTAAACGGTTAAGATAGGTTTTGGGTGCAGAAGTATAGATCGTGTCTCCATAATCTATATGGGGGAGAATTATGGACTTAAAGATAAGTAATAGGGTGTTCTTATCACATGTACCATATAACTTGGACAGTGCTTGTACCTTTGTTCTTACAGTGTTGATTTTCTTCTCTAGAAATTTCTTAAAGTTGAGTTGGCAGTCCAGCTCTATGCCTAAGTATTTATAGTATTTCACAGAGTCTAGTTGCTGCTCATTGATATAATAAATTGTTTGTTGCTTTTCATTCTTCGTGCCGACAGTGAGGGTTTTACACTTGGAAGTATTTAGTGAGATTTTGTTGGCGTCACACCATTCTTTAACTCTGTTAAGATCAGACTGGAGCATAACATTTTTTCCTCCATCTCTCTCTCTTTGTTGATAAAGAACCGTATCGTTGGCAAATAATTGGATGTTACAATTAGAAATACACTTCCATAAGTCCTTGACGTAGAGAATAAAAAGAACTGGCCCGAGGAAAGTACCCTGCGGGACACCACACAAGACTGGTTTTGAGGAGGAAAGTTGACCGTTCATCGATACTTGTTGAGTTCTGTTTTGGAGATAATTTTCAAACCATTTATATTCTGAATCTTTAATACCATAATAATTTAATTTTTTAAGTAATAATGAATGATTAACCGTATCAAACGCTTTTTTGAAATCTAAAAATATAAGGTCTACCATTTTCTTGTTATTAATACTATTGTAAATTTTGTAAAAAGGAACTCATGAGCATCGACTATAGATTTGTTCTTTCTAAAACCAAATTGTACCTCACTTATAAGTTTATTGGCTTCTAAATAGCTTGCCAGTTGAGTCTGAATACATGTTTCAAGAATTTTGGCCGGAAGTTTATTACACGAGATCGGCCTATAGTTACCGGCTTGGGTTTTATTACCATCTTTATGAATAGGAGTAACAATAACCCTCTTAAAGTCTTTAGGTACTTCAGAGTTTGTAATACTTAGGTTATATAGGTAAGAAAATTGTGTACTTAAAGCTAACATACATGGTTTCATTATTTTGGTAGGAAGGAATTTCATGCCTGAAGCCTTATAGTTGCCAATCTTACTTAGGGCAAGTTCAACAGCTAATGGGGTTATCTTAATAAATGAGAATTTAGACTCCATTTTGGGTCCCAATTCGAAGGCATCTTTTTCAGGATTGTTTTTTATTTTGTCAGCCAGATTTGGGCCTATTGTGACGAAGTAGTCATTAACATATTCGGCTGCCTCTTTACCTTTGGTGAGACGTCCCTCATTGTCTGATATGAGGGTTTCCCCTTTTAGAGATTTGGGGTTGCTCCCGGAGATTAGTGGCTTTAGAATATCCCAAAGTTTCCTGGGGTCAGTTTTATTTTCCTGAATTTGGTTCTTTATAAAATTACTCTTGGCCTTCTTTATTTTGGTGTTTACTTGGCATCTTAGCCGTCGGGCTTCAGACCAGTCCTCTTCCCTACCAGATTTTTTGGCTATTTTAAAACTTTTGTCACGATCTTTACCCAATTTTATTAAATCTTTAGTATACCATGGGGTTTTTTTTTTGACTTGATTAAATGATTTGATGGGACACATCCTGTCCACATATAATAATATAGTGGAGTGGATGATGTCCCAGGCCTCATTGATGTCTCTAGTTAAATATAGTCTGGTCCAATCCAGATCTTTAAGGATCTCCTTCAGAATAGGGATATCAAGATTTTTTGTGTTTCTTGCTTCAAAGGTTGTTTTTTCATATCTTGTTCGAACTTTCTTTATTTGAAGGAAAGTAGGGTGGTGATCACTGAGGTTTACATTGATCGTTCCACATTTATCCGCATAGTTACTATTCGTGTATATGTGGTCGATAATGGATGATGATGTTTTACTTGTTCTGGTTTGGACCTTGACCTGTTGCTGGAGATTATGTTTCAAGATAATGTTTTTAAATTTTTCCGCTCCCGCAGAATTACTTTGTTCAATATAATTGGAGTCGTAATTAAAGTCACCCATGAGAAGGATGTCATTTTTCGTGTTGATGTTGTTGAGGGTTTCCTCAAGTTCATCAAGGGCAATTTGGAGACTGCCTTGTGGAGGCCTATAAAGGTTTATTACAATCTTTTTCTTCATGTATTGTTTAGTAATTTCAAACACTTGGATTTCTATATCCTTAGTCGATCGGTTAAGTTTAAGGTAATCTATGTCATTCGTTTTAAGGGAGGAATGGATGTAAGAGATTAATCCACCTCCTCTTCTCTTTCTAGCTCTGTCTTTTCGTATAATATTATAGTCGGAGATAGATAAGCAGCTATCGTCAAAGTTATTATGTGACCAGAAGGACTATTCCCTCGGCCATGCTCTCTGCCTTGATTTCCCTGTCGTTTGCGATCCGGTTCTCCCCACTGAGAGTCATCATGTTTCTTCCGTGTTCGTCTTGGGGACGATGTCATCATCGTGTGCCGAGAGAACGTCACTCCGCGGTGATCTCGGTCTCTTGCGCCCTGATAGGACACAATCGACGGATCCTCTTCGGCTGGCTCACTAGCCGCTTTCTGGTCCATAAACGTGGACGTCACCGGACCTCTGGTAGGGTTTTGCTTCGCGATCCCCTGGATCATATCCAGCAAATCCTTCTCCAGAGCGGTCATCTCACGTCTCTGTGGGGTCCCCATCCCTGGGGAGGGCTTTACATGGTCGTCAAGTAAACGCTTGTCCGGACCATTGTCTACGGACTCCGTATTGATCTTTCTTCGGAGTTCGAAATTTTCATCCATCAGCTCGCGGACTTGGGTCTGGAGCTCAATCGCAATCGACTGACGAAACTTTTCCCGAAGGTCAGAGTCGTCTGGGTCTCTCGGCGGTGCTCTCCAATCCACGAAATTCCCTCTGGAATATTTTGGTCTACCTCCGCCTTTGGTACCACGTTCAGAGGTAGGTGATCCCAATTCCGCAGGGAGACTCCTTGGGGTTTCTGGCCCCGGATCTCTACCCACGAAGTCGGTACGACCCGATTTCGCTCCATAGCGACCTCCTTCCATCTGCGCCACAGAATCGGAGTACAACATCTTTCTTAGACATCATGGACTGCCTCCGCAGCCTCAATTTCTTCCGGGAAGAAATTTGGGACAACCAACTAGTGAAAGCACTGCCATCAAGAACTGGCACGTCACCAATTGTAGTGAACCCCGGAGGGCTGTAGGCTCTTCTACAGGTAGTTTATCAGTAAATTGTGACACTAGTTATCCAGCCCGTGATAACCGTCGTGCTATTACTTAGACAACCCAGGTTCGATCTTCCTCTCGATTAAGGGAAAGTAAAACAAGGACAACGATCTCTGTTTCCGTAGCTTTATTTCCCCCACAGTGCAATCACAAGGTACATGGTCAGCCGGGCTAACCAAGACATCTGACGGAAAGGATTTCCGGAATAGTCACAAATACATTCCGTACAATAACAAGGTGTGTACAAGTAAATGGCAAGATGTTCTTCGTACAGGAATAAGTGATACAAGAGATACACAATACATCACAAATATGCAATACAGTACGTATTCTGGTAAATGCAGGTAGATGAAAGGTAATCTGTAAATAGGGTAAAGCTTGATATTCATTCACGGTAAAAACAGAACAGATCCGAAAGGCTTGAAAGGCTGAGCGAGCGGAGCTCCAACCTTGACCTTGAAGGCCGACCCAGTTATATAAGAGTTAAAACAACAGCAAGCAATACTAGACTTGCGCTGAACTTCATATCCACTACACATATATAATATCCTCCGGTTTGGGCTTTTTATACTATATACAACATTCATCTTTATATATATGTATTCTTATCTTAATCCAATTTCTATTCAATGTCAATATCTCATCATGTCTTCATACAAAATCATGTACTCGACAGGATTATGATGTAAAAGCCAACATTGTGTATTAAACGACGTCAAACTAATTCTGCGTTATTTGTAATGCATTTAAATAGAATAATGTGGATCTCAATATTTTTAAACTAAATAAAGAGGACAGTTAAAAGCTGACTCAAACCTGCAATTTTCTTCCGATTCAGTAAAGTTACTCCAATAAAAATATTATATAAGCCTGGAAAACACCACTTGATCACAAATTCTTTGATCGTCTGGGAGTATACTCATGTTTCACATATGGAAAGAATTCCTCCTCATATGTTTAATTCTGGGCATATAAGTTCTTAGCGTGTGACCCATGTTATTTCTCAATACAAAGTCATATTTCTCAAATTCCTCATATCGGCCTCAATATTGAACATGGTCTTCCCCAAGGCCATTTCCCATCTCCATTTGAGTGGTGAGATTTGACCCCTAGATAATGATTTTGTTTCCCCTAAAAGCTCTTAAACATCTTTAGCGATGTATTATGGATAATTCTATTCACATACATATAATATAGGGCTAGAGCAGGATAGGAAAGGAGGTAGAAAAGAAATGGTAGAAAGAAGGTTTTCTTTGTCCAGAATGTTCTCGGAATTTGTTGTTTTACAAACCATTTTACTCATCTGTAGAGGTCTGTCCCCCCTCTCTGGATGTCGTTGTATGTGGTTTGTGAAGGTATTTGGGGTGGAAATGTGATTTTGAAGCCCTTTTTATTCATTTTTTTATACAACTATTTTTAGCACGGGAAAGCCCCTGTTAGAAAGTAAAAGAGATTGATGTCATTCCCCTCCCACCGTCTGTGGCAACGTGGGTTTCCCTAGCAAAAGGAGGGAGAGGGAAGAAGAGTTCAAGAGGGAGGGAGGGAAAGGGCGGGAGAGGGAATGAGAAAAAATTAAGGAAGCATAAGGATAGGGTGGGAGAAATCGGATAGGGTGAGGGACAAGAGGATATTTGGGGTGCAAATGTGATTTTTAAGCCCTTTTTAGTTTTTTAGTTGTGTTCTATACAACTGTTTTTAGCCTGGGGAAGCCTTCGGGAGAGCCTTTCTGGGACCCCCAGGCTCTGGAATAACGTCATTCCCTACATGACTTCCCACAAACTACTACGTCACTTCCTGTAGTACTCCACTACATGCCAAGACAACAACTAAACAGAATGACAAGGTGCTTGAGTCATAGAAAGCTTTGTTGCTGTTAAAAACTTGGATTTCTGGATTGTACATGGATAACTTTATATGAAAGTAGGATTTCACTCTATAGTGTTGTGTACACATCCATCCATCCATATAATATAAAGCTAGAGTGATTTCTACAAAAAGAGGTAGAAAAGATGTTTTTTTTTATATTGCATGTTCTCGGAATCTGGAGTCTCCCCATCCACTTTGTTGGTCTGTACAGGTCTGTCGACCCTGTCTGGATGTCATAACATGTGATTTGTGAAGGTATCTGGGGAGAAAATGTGATTTTGAAGCCTTTTTTAAATTGGGATCTTTACACTCTATTTATAGCCTGGGAAAGCCCTACTACGTCAATTCCCACAACCTTTCAGGGGGATTTTTACTACATGCAGAGGAGTGGGAGAGTGAAGAAGGGGGGAGGGAGTGGGTGGGGGTATTGGAAAGAGGGAGGAGATGGAGAGGGTGTAGGAGGAGGAGAGTTAAGAAAAGGGAGACGTGGGGAGAGAGATTAACAGCCATGAAAGACAGAGAAGAGGGGGAGGAAAACGAGGGAGAGGGGGAAGTGTTGGGAGAGAGGGTGACCGTCCAAGAAGAGGGGGAAAGAGGTGAGAGAGAGGATGTAGGGAGAGAGGCTAGGGGGAGCATGAGGAAGAGGGGAGGGAGGGGGGAAAAGCCCCTGTGAGACACAACGTCATTTCCCGCAACCGTTCAGGGGAACCCTAACTACAGGCAGAGGAGTGGGAGAGGGGGGAATCAGAGATGGGGTTGGGAGAGAAAAACAGGTATGAAAGACAGAGAAGAGGGGGAGGGCAACAAGGGAGAGGGGGAAGTGTGGGGAGAGAGGGTGACCGTCCAGAGGACGGATACTTTGCTAATACATAATAAGATAACTAACATATGCCTTACATAGGAGCATTTCATTAGATAAATCAGACAGAACAAAGGACTTTGCTTAGACATATATAACATTGAAGTTATCAATGAAAACAATATCTGTCCAAGCATGAGCAATTAATATGACATACGGCCTTGGGACGTCTCTGGGCCTACAGACCGTTCTCACGCTAAAATCATTGTTGTTTATTGCTATAGTAGTTCAAATTTAAAATGTCCTAATATCCCTTATGGGCCCTTAGAATTCTACAATTGAAAACCAAAATATACTCACCCTAACCCCTTCCCCCACTTCTACCTAATACCATGATGGTCGGACATTTAAATATTAATATATCCATGTATATATGCTGCACAATACTCAGCTATCAGCTTCAGTATAGCTTTGTAACACAATATGATTAAGTCAATGTTTTCAAAACATCATTGTATTATATTATGATTTTGTCATTTGTATTCATGTGTGTGAAGTCTTTCTGAGCCACATCCAGTCAGGCTTTTTGACTGGTATCAAGACTTTAAGTCTATAATCATATATGGAACTTGTACTTGCAGGAAACTAGAACCAATTGACCGTTCAGCCATATTTGAGAAGCTGCCCAATGAGTATACAGCCCCTGTGACTGTACTTCTGTCTGCTGGTCCTGGATTTGGGAAAACTACATTCATTAAATCATTAATCAGCCACCAGTGTGAGCAACAACTGAATCAATCTCTTCCACTGAAACAGGTCATGGTGTATGTACCAGCACTGTCTGTACAAGGTGATGTGTGGGACGCTGTGTATGACAATATACACTGTAAAACAACATCCAGAAAAGAGGCACTTCTCAATTTTCTCAAATCTGAATCAGTGGATAATTTTATCTGCCTTGATGGAATAGACGAGGTGCGAAATGAAAAGTCTATTAAAAACATTCAGCATTTTACAGAGGAAGCCAAAAGTAAAGGAACTTTCAGACTCCTTGTGTCTACCAGGGATCATCTTGCCAATATCAGACAGAGAGATTTCCACCGACACCTGAGTATAAAAGGTTTTACACCAGAGCAAGGCCTGGATTACATACAGAATTATCTACAAGATCATAAAAAAAGTGTTCCACTACATAATCTGATAGAGCAACGGGAGAACCCGGATGTGAAACCAATTATTACCAACCCACTGAGGACACATATACTGTGTGTGCTAATTGCAAATAACTTAATTAATGTCAATGATTTAAACCAACTCAAAGTGCATCTCTTATATTCTGCCATGGATAGGTGGCTCATCAACAGAGAATACAAGAGTAAATCATTGCAGAATTCACATGGAACCAAGGATTCTAACAATTTTTACACCATGTGTCTGTACAGTATGTTAAAAAATAGGTTGAGTATGAATCCAGAACTACTGAGAGCATTTAATCTGACTGAGAAATTCCCATTTGTACGTCTGTTGACTAAGTCCTATAGTGGTGTGAATAGTGAGGGAGAATCACAATATGTATACACAGCCCCCTATGAAACATTCCTGGAGCACTGGGTGGCTCAGGGGGTGCTGTGTTTACATAAACCTCTCAGAGATGCTGTGTTACTGTATTTGTCTTCTAAATCTGTATACAACAACATTAAATTGTTTGTGTTGAGTAGCTTGAATGAAGTGTCAAGTGGAGATAAGCAATCTCAGCTACAATCTATAAGTGATGTAGTGCTACTGTCCATGGTACTACAGGCGGGTGGAGAGGTATATAGAAATACTAAACAGAGAAACTCACCTAGTGATGAATTGTTTGTAGTGTTCAGAGCCCAATGCGATGCTGTATTGTCTGATATAAAAGGTTTTATTGAGCACATAACACCAGAATGTCTACTCCAGGGTGAGGTGCAGGGTGGTATACATAAGAAGGTACATAGTGTATTGAGTACACTACATCAGTCCATGGGTAGTATGAAGGAAAATGCATGGTTTGCCTATATCTGTGATGAGGGCTTTGGTCTTACCACAATACTGGGTGCACATATCTGGCATTGTCTAGACGTGTTATCTCCCCAGGTGAAGGATGAGGTGATAACCAGAACAATAGGGCGGTTGCTGCCCAGTACTATACAGTAAGTATATCTGTATTAATGTGGCCATATGTTATGTTATGTGTCACAGTTTAACAGTTTAACAGTTTAACGTGCTTGTTATGGTAGACAGGATTAAAATACTGCATGGGGATGATAGAAAATCACAAGGAGAGAAAAGAATGTCAGCACTCCTCTCCATGACTCCAGTCAACAACCCAGCCCTGCCTACCCCTCCTTACAGTTGCAGTCAATGATGTGGGTGATATCTTTAGAATTGCATTATTTCTTTTGCCAACAATGGGGTAACAAAGTTGACTATGTTGGGTTTCTAGTTTGTGTTAAACAATAGGCAACATTTGCATTATACTTCTCTCTTAATGTTTTAACAAGTATGGAGCCAGCTTCTTTAAAATTGGCAATGTTGTTTATGGAATTGTTATTCCATAAACATTAGAATAATACCTCTAAATGGATAAAGGGGATAAAAGGATTATTGGGTGTCAGTTGGTTTGAAATATACTTCAAAATCTCTTCATTTTCATACAGCGAACAATTGAACATATGAATATAGTCTGTTGGCATTACTGTGTTTTTAAAAATCTAATTGAAGGGGTGTAGTTGTCCAAAAGCTTAAAAAGTCTAGGCATTCTTTTTCCAAGTATGTCCAAACAAGGGGGATGTGGTCTCAACCAGTAAGGAGTTTGGGCGAATTTTTTGTTGCTCCAGTTTTCCAGAAAGTCCCAAGTGTCTTTTACATAGGAAGGATGAATGGTGGCTAGTCATTTCATAAAATGGTCATGTATTCTGATTCTCTATAGGATTCACTGCTACAGTCTGAAACTATTGGCTTTACAGATAGCATTCTTTTGGGGATCGTCTAAATTTCTAGATCTTTGTTGATTTTCAGTAAGAGGTAGAAGTGTCATGGTCGTGGATCAGCAGTTGCTTTTAGGCAATTATATTTGTTTTAGATAAAACTCCCTCGACCTAGCCATTTCTGTGTAAATAACTTTGTCATGTCATGTGTATGTTTATGTGTATGTATGAATATTATATATATATTTCGTTGGTAAACATGTATATTGTTAAGATTAGCAATACAAACATGTGTATGAGTGTATATCATCTAATATATGAAGCTCAGTAAGGGTTTTTTTGTCATACATGTTCTGAGAATCTCTGATCTCCCCAGCTGTTTTTTTGGTCTGTACAGGTCCTTCGATCCTGGAGGACTTTATATGGGGTTTGTGAATGTATCTGGGGTGAAAATGTGATTTTGAAGCCTTTTTTAAATTGGGATCCTCACACTCTAGCCTGGAAAAGCCCCTGTGAGATACTACGTCATTAGCCACAAGCTACTAGGTCACTTCCAGGGGGACCCGACTATGTGCAGAGGAGTGGTAGAGTGAAGATTAGGGTTTGGTTGAGGGGAGGGGGGAGGGGAGAGAGAGGGTGTAGGACGGGAGAGTGAAGAAAAGGGAGAGGGTGGCGAAATAGGAGAGGGGGAAGGGGAGGGAAAGAAGAGTAGGGGCAGGGAAAGAGACAGAGACAGAATGAGGCAGAGGGAAAAGAGAGAGAGGGGGAAGTGTAGGGAGAGAAGGGGACCGTCTGGGGGACGGGTACTTTGCTAGTTATATATGAATATGTATGTCAGCAGGTGTGATTGTGTTTACATATTTGTCTATGTATCTTGCAGGTGGAAGGATTTGTATGGACGCAACTTCATCCAGCACCATTACCAAATACCAGAGACAGCCAGATGGGGGATGGTGCAGCTGCTGCTGGAGAAAAGAGAAAACCGCTACATGTATGCCTGGTGTCCTGGTGATGGTGCAGCTATATTGCACCAGCACTGGGGTGCACCAGGCATACCTCACACACCTGCACACACACAGACCAGACACAAACCCTATCACACCCACAAGGTGAATCTTGTATGGATTCATGTTGATAAATATTCTACATTTGGTTCTCCTGCATTTCATGCCTCCAGCTACACCAAGTGGTCGGAGCTGTTGACCAGCCTTGTTGCCTATAGGTACGTAAACGTAAAGTTAAGTAGACCTGTCATACCCATCACTTCACAAACAGTAGGTGAGGCTTCCCATGTCCTGCCTGTACTGCAGGCGGTGAGCTTAATCAATCCCACACAAGTAGAGGAGGTTACAGTGAGTGGAGGGTATATAAGAATGACAGAGCTGTCAGCGTGGGTGTACTCCCTCATTAGTCCTATATTCAGGGTAGCGTTATGGAGTACATACATAATAGTGGATGAGGAGGGTATGGGTGTAGCCCAGGTGAGGGAGAGGATTAACTACATAGCGGGACGTGTAAAGCTGGGCAATACAGCCTGGTACACACCACAGGGTGAGAAGTTGTCTCTAGAAGTTGCATACAGAGGGTGGGCGTTGCAGTTAAGGATCATGTGTTACTTTTCATGTATTACTTTTTTATTTATTGCCATTTTAATGTGTATAAATTGTATGCGACATTACAAGCAATACCAGTTTGGAAGTGGGGCTTAGGTGACAGGGGGAGTGGTGATTATTTACAGGGTGTCTGGTTGTCCCTTTGAATTGAATTGAATTGAAATATTTGTATTCAGTCCACAACTGCTATTTAATGGGTTCTCCAGCAGGTATTCTTTCCCGTCAGTCGTTCTTACAGGTCTTTTGCAATCCCGCTTGCAATCATTGAGTGAAGTTGGCCTCATTAAAATCTCATTAAATCATATTACTCTGATGAAAAACATGGGTTCTAAGATTTCTGTTGTGGTTATTCGACTCAATATTGGTACTGTCTTGCCATATATAACAACTTTGTTTCTTTTGTTTGATGGGCCACCTTCGGTAATCTGTTCCATGCACATGGAATTGTATTCATTATGGATTTACTTATCTGTTTTAATCTGGGTGTAATTTGTTTAAGGATTCCCCTTCATTGCTCAAGGTTTCATGAGTAATTTAATCGCATATCTATATTTCTGGGGTCTTGGGCTAAACAGTGGGCAATATTTCTAACTCTACTAACAGCCCACAGCACACAGTCCTGGAAATGCCACATAGTCCTCAGAAGTGGCACACAGTCCTGAAATATGCCCCCTACCCCTCAGCTACTACCCACTCGAACTGCTACTCCCTTTTCTTCACTACTATACCGTCTGCCCCCCACTGTTCACTCTGACGGCCTTGTGGCCCCTCCTCCCACTACCCACTCTGACAGCTCTGTCCTCTCCACACTGCCTCATCTACTTGTGATACCATAACATTGCTATCACCTTATCTACCATTCAGAAATAATATCAACCAATATCAACACAAGCTCGGAACTCATTCACTTGTATATGCTCTAGTTTGGCCCTGGCATACATATATACCCTCTGCTTTATACTATTCCCTCAATTCTTCACTTTATAGAGTCAAATATTCTGTATGTGGTCTAGTGACTTCTTAACCTTACAATATAGTGTACAGTACAGGCAGGCAGACTCGCTTACTGGTGGTGACAACCATTCTAAATTTGTATTTATTATTATATTTCATGATTTTGATTAATAAGATATTCTTTTATTTATTTTTCAGTACTGTATATACCCGTGTATAAGCCCCGGCTTATATCAATTTCAAATGGTGATTTGACCTGGCTTATATTCGGGGCCCGGCTTATATTCGGGGCCCGGCTTATATTCGGGGCCCGGCTTATATTTTAATAACAGAAAACCAGTAGATTTAGCTGAAACTCATTTCATTATGAAGTTCATTCTTTTGTTTTCATGTTTTAAACTTCAATTGAACGAAAAAAACAGTACCTAAATTCAGAATGAACCACTGACAACTGATTTCTATTATTTAAAATATTATTCATCGTCCACTAAGTGCTTGTTCTGGTCTATTCAGCATCTATACAGGCACCCGGCTTATAAACGGGGCCCGGGTTATATTAACGTTATGAAGTGCTGAACTCCCGGCTTATAAACGGGGTGGGCTTATAAACGGGGTGGGCTTATAAACGGGGTCCGGCTTATACACGGGTATATACGGTATTTAGTATCTATAAATACATATTAATGCATCTATCAACTAACCTTGGCCTATGCGTTCCTCCCTACATCAGCAGCTCCTCGTTGCTCTATGTTACCACTTGTACACAAGTCCCTTTCTCCCTCTTTACACTAATGACTAGTACACTCACTATTATATAAGTACATTATTCTTTCATACATACAACAATATTTCCACATCATATACAATATACACACGATGTCAAACTACACCTGCCTCTCCACTGGATGCTGCTCCTGTGTTGACCAAGAGACCTGGACTACTAGTTCTACCAGTTCTACCCTGTCATATAGTGTACTCTGTACATCAACATACCATACTTGTGTTATATAGACAAACTGAATACTCAGTTTACTTCACCCTGTACCATAATATATTGTGCTCTGATTCTATGACTAGGAAACCACTCGACCTGCCTGTAGCACCATTATTTATCTTGTTTGTATAAAGAGTTGACAAGACACAGAAACAATATTGCACATTTGTGTTCATGGTTCTCTGTTCTTCAATATATCAATATATATGATATCTTGTGTAGTTCATTAATGCATTTGTCACCTTTATCGGTAGCGATGGTTCTACTGTTCGTCTCAGGCCCAGATTATATTGTTGGGTTATATTTATATCCCTGACAAATGGGAAGGTTCAGGGATAATATCTAATACATATTTAATCGAGTATATAACTTACAAGTTATACCTTATTATTCTACTATATCTATAGTAATTAGGGGTAGATAATATCTAATCACCTTTGATTCATTATTCAACCTATATGTTATCATACTTCCTTCTACCTCTATAGCACAAAGGGATAGATAAGGCAGAAGAGGTTTCCTGTTATGTTGTACATTGGTATTGACTTATTATGTGTACATAGGAAAGATAGAAATGTTATTGTTATGTTGGTATTGACTTATTATGTGTACATAGGGGAGATGCTCTCTGCCAGTAACTTTATATTTGGGATTCAGTGGCCTGAGCTATGTTTACTCAGTTTGTGAGCTTCAGTGAGTTGTTAATACTGTACATTATAATATTTTACCGACATGTTAATATTGTACATTATTATATTTTACTTAGTTTTCAGTGGGAGAGAGCTTTGGCTTGATGATTACTTTATATTGGAAATATTGTTTATTCTTGTTGAGACCTAAGTATTTCTACATCTTGATTCATTCATTACTATGGTTACTGTATGTTTCTTGTATAGTTTTAGCAACTTCTAGTTGGTAGCTCCTCATGGCAATTTTCCAAACAAAGTTATGTTCTAATATTTCAATTACAACTTCAGAATGATGCATTAAAAGGGGCTTTTTGGTGTTGTCCCACATTTAAAGCTGTATTACAATTTTCTCTGAAACAATTTCAACAATAATCCTAACCCCCCTCTCTATGTTTTCCGCATTAAATGTCAGAAGAATTTGTGAATTTGGGAGCATTTTCTATTCAAAAGTTGACTTTCCTGATGAGGAATAAGACATATGTACATGTCCACCTCACTACAAACCATCAGCTGAATAAATAAAGGAATAGTAGCGTTAGTATAATCTATACATCTTGACTTGTTATGAGATTATACACTACCACCATTTTACTTTGTTATAATATTAAATTGGATGAAGCAGTCTTCCATATTTCTAGATATTTCAAAAATGGCAGCTAAGCCATGAAGGGTTTTTTAAATGTTGATATACTAAATGCGTTCATCTACAAAAACAAGTAAACACAGATAACCTTCCGTTGTCTTACACTCACATACACCATGCATGATTCATGAAATTTGGCATGCTGCCAACCTGGTGTCAAAGTCCTGGTCTAGATTCTGTCTCAAGCAAAGATATGTTTCACTGAATCAATAATCAATACCTGCAGTATTCACACAATGGTGGACATGTGTGCCGAGTATCATATATAACTGAAGGTTCTTTCAATCATGGAAATGATACCTTTGTTACTTATACAGTTCCTCCAGCAAGACACTCTACACACTACTCTGGGTTAACATAATGAGATATAGAATTATATATTATATACATTTAGACAAGGAGGCCCAATGGCAGAAAATTAATAGTAATTTATAACCATACAGCTTTAGGCAAGTCATATAGTCATGATGGGGTGTTTAGGGCATTTTGAAGTTGGTAAAAATAATCTCAAATTGTCGCCGATAACGGAAAATGGCATCTGAGTGGGTGCTGAAAAATACAGAAAAGAAAACGCCTAGGCCAAGAAAAAAAATAGGTGTGTTTCCGATTTACCCCCCCTACCTAGAAAAACCTTACCCTACCTAATTTTTTTTTTACCATATCAGATTTTTTTTTCATCATAGTTTTCATCTTACTTTTTTTGGATTTTTGGACAGAAAAAGCTTATAATAGCAGGAAAACGGGTTTTCCTAACCTGAAACTGTCAAAAAGCACCTTTCCCATGTTTAAAACAACTAATGTTATGAAATAGACATTTTTTTCAGTTCCTGGGAAGTGGTTTCCCCCAAAACAAATTTTTAAAAATAAATTAAAAAAAAAAAAAAGTTACCACCCCCCCTACCTAGTTTTCAGCCAGATAAATCGGAAACACACCTATATTTTGTTTTGCCCTATAGGGAACTATTAGACATGTATAGGCGAGCTGGGGTGGTGCTCATCTAAATATGTGTCAGTTGGATGATATACATAATTGTTTTTCTCTCCCAACCCCATCTCTGATTCCCCCACCCCTCTCTCCCTTCCCCTACATCCTCTCCCTAGTCTCCTTGGACTGTCACCCTCTCTCCCCACACTTCCGCCTCTCCCTCTTTTCATAAAATCTCTCTACCCGTATATTATATGGATAAATACATGAACAAATCCTTGCTATAGCAAGGCAATGATTCCTTGTTCCATTAATTAATCACCACCCCTTCCCTTCCTCCCACTTCCCCTCTTCCCCGTCCCTGTTATTCACATCCTAAACATTGTGTATACAGCCTTCAGAGTCATACACAGCAAATACTTAATAACATAGAAAATAGACAGTACCTGACTGCTTATATGACATCTTACTGTCACTTTTCCTTTATACATTTCTGTAGTGTGCTGTTGTGACAGTGAATTTCATCACAGGACTACCATAGTGGCAGCCCAGGTGTCAGTTCCTACCTTCATACATTTCTATTGTATGTATTGTTGATGATTGGCTTTAACATTAGGCTCCTATAAGGACAGCGCGGGTGTCAGAATCTATCTCCGAGATAACTGAATCAGTTCCCGAGATAACAGGCCGCCTCACTATGAGAGATACATATATGTATGTGTACTCAGCACTGGGACTGATAAGGTATTAGTAATTCTAGAAGTCACCACTGAGTGTCGCTCTCCTCTAGTTTATACTGGAAGGCAAGCAACTGAGAAAGCATATTTTAAACCTCCTTTCTATAAGATATAAGTACATACATGTGTATTCAGGGCTGGGACTAATAAGGTGTTGGTAGAATTCACCACTGCATGTTTCACTGGTCTAAATTGAAGGCAAAACAACAATGAAAGCCAAAGATTGTATTGTATCAGAAGGCATCTGTAACTCTCACTTCATTGTGTGTCACCAAATTATAACAACTTAAAGTCACAAAAGAAAAGCAGGGAAGGGAAAGTAAGGGTTTGGGGAGAAGAGAAGTTGGAGAACAAAAGGAGAGGAGACAAATAAATATGAATAATAAGAGAGACAGGAGACTGAGGGGAGAGAGGAGCCACTATCAGTTCATCAAATACACCACATACCAATGCTCTATTATATCTGTCTATATAATCTGTACTACCCACTCATGCCGTGATTATGTGTATATTAGTGTAGGTAATGACCCTCACACACATGTTAGAGATAAGTCCAGGGACAGCTGTAGCTACTGTCAGTACAATACTCCAACACTATACTCCCATAGTGACAGACAGTGACATAGCTATTGATGCTGTCAGTTCATCAAACACTCCACATACCAGTGCTATCTCTATTACCCACTCATGGTGTGATTATGTGTATATTAGTGTAGGTAATGACCCTCACAAACATGTTAGAGATAAGCCCTGCAGTGTGGAGAGTCACAAGGAGTCAAGTGGTGGGGGGGGGGGCCTGCTGATAAGGGAATTATAGTAGCATATGTTTTCACTAGATGGCACCACTGTCTAGCCTCTCTGTAGACTAACTAAATACCTCAAGCTGTCTCTATAATATAAATAATGGTTATAATAATGTGACAAATCTGTATGTAGTTATTTAGGTACATCATCTATATAGCACAATAGTTGTGACTGTCTCTATAATATAAATAATTGTTTAATAATGTGACAGATCTGTATGTAGTTATTTAGTTACATCATCTATGTAGCACAATAGTTATGACTCAGTCTAAAGCAACAATGAACTCACTTCACAAGAAGCTTTTATGTTTTGGATAAAGCAATATTAGTCAGTAAAAGTAGCATGCAACTGACCGACAACAGGCAGGCAGCAGTGTGTATATTCTACTATTGACATTACAAGGCAGAAGGAAGGAGGCAGCAGGACCTGTAATGGAACATCTTTTTCATATTATTTTAATAGATTATTATATTTAAATTTCTCATATACCTCTAGTGGGTAATAACAAGGTGTTGCTCATAATTCTAAAGTAGGAAGCAATGGAGAAGGAAGGTGGCAGTAGTGTATATATTGCTCTATTGACATTACAAGGCAGAAGGAAGGCGACAGCAGGTAGTAGTAGAAAATAAGTTATTCTCTATTTTATGTGCAACTCCAGTGGCTCACGTTGGAGAGGATTTGCTGAGCAGCACACCAGCGACACCTAGGAGTGGGAGCTGACACTGAGTGACTCCTCCAGGCAATGTGAGGCTAACCTTGACCCTTGGGGTGAGCCAGGAGACTAGTGACCACTGGGTTACCCTGAATATCATTACTAATATTGTTGTATGCTATCTGTCTATTGGCTAAAGATGATTAAAACAGTGCCTTGTACCAAATCTGGATTTGCTGCCCCATCTCTACTACCTCAGATAGCTCTATACTGTAAAAGGTCTTGCGCCAGATTAGAGGGTAATTTTGACTGGAGGGGGGCCTGGGCCACCTGTGATTCCATTACATGGCTACAGGTTTAGACTCCCATAGTGACAGCGCTGATGCCACAATCTATCTCCGAGATAAGTGAATCAGTTCCCGAGATAAGAGACCTTCTCACTATGAGAGATAAGTACATGTGTACTCAGCACTGGGACTGATAAGGTTTTATTAGTTAGCGAAAGTGACACCAGGAGCATAGTGTGCTTCTGCTGTTAATCGATACAAGGTAAGGCCAATGTTATGGTATATGTACAACTCAGCTCCACTACTGGCTTACTTTATATATGCTGCTTTAACCTCTGGGTTGTGTACTTATTCCACTGTTCATTCAGCCATTCAACAAATAAAATACAAGATCCCAGCAAGGTATATCGGAGGATGTGTGTGTGTTGTCATATTCTCAATATATATTATATGACTATTATTAGTGATTCTCCTCAACATATCCTGAAGACTAATACCCAGAAGCGGATAGAAAATATATGTAATACTGCGGTTGATGCTACATTGAGCAGTGACAATCATTTTAATGTGTCCCAAACATTAACTCCTCCCATGGAGACGTCATGTCCAAATATGAACTATGCATCATGACCCAAGAGTTGTGTTAATTTCTCGTGCTGAGAAATCAACATTTGTTCTTTAGCTTCACCCATGTGGGCCTTACCCCCCCCCCCCTCCCACCCCCCACCCCCGGGAGCCAGGAGACCCTGCCTCCGGTCTATAGGTCACAGGAATGTTGGGGTGCGATGTGGTAGGTCACACAAACCTTGTTCATGGAAGGGGTTGGTCATGGTAGCAGCATGTACTATTGTTTTATTCATATTGTCTAAAAATTAAAACTAAACTATTGTATGAATGTAGCCGGGTGTCAGATGTGCAACAGTGAGTGTGACACCCCAAGTTAGTGAGTAGTGTCAGGCCTTGTGGCATTTTGCTCACCGGAAACATTAGGAGCGTGGCATCATTCTAAAGCTAATGGGAGACCCAAATAACAGTTAACTGGTTCAGAATCCAAAAGGATTGAGATAAGTCTAATTAAGAAAAATAAGACAAATGTTTAGTATCTAAAGTTGTGATGTTTAGCATCATCTTTGAATGGTCTTGCAGCTTAGATTATTGTGCAGAACGTCTCAAAATGCGTCTAACGTCTCATGAGGACGTTATTGTGTCTTCTGTTAGGAAGACGTTAGTGTCTTATTGTCTGTAACAAATGAAGACGCTACCTTTAAACAGTTTTAGTGTGCAGTCAAATACTTGAATAAGTTATCAAGTATAGGACTGGCAAACATTCAATAGGTTCATCTTTCCTGTTCACAGCATTTATAACACAACTTCTCTTCTTATCAACCTCGGGAGCAACTTGGCCAAGCATCTGCAACACCTACCAACCACTAACTACCTGCACTCTTCCTTGCTCCTGCTCCTCCCCGTCCACCTCAGGCCGGGGACCGTCTACTATTTGCACGCTCTACCCAACACAAGGCAGTACAGGCCGTCACCACTCCTCGGGGAGCGCCCAGTCTCCCTCTTCAACCCACTATCTGGGTCACAAACAGTATGATGGCTGCTGTGGTTGGTGCAATCAACGTTTAACCCACCCAACCATTGGGTATTGGTTCATTGCAACATCAACTATAAAGTCTAAGTCTATGATAGTTTTATTGAAATTCAGCATGATACTCTAAGAATGTGAACGAAATTTGTATTTTAAATAGTTAAGATCATCTCTTATTAAAATACTGAAAACATCAGGTATGAAATATGTATATATTAATACCCTACTTGGAACCTAGACTCCGACATGCATGGAAATGGATTCTTAGGCACTTTGATACCACTAGAACATCACTGAATGGGAAAAATTAATTAGACCTTATTATTTTATCTATAATACAACCTCAAAAAAACAGATTATTGAATTTGGAACCAATTGTACATTTCTAGGCGGCCTATCTGACAATAAACTTGTCCAAAACAATACAAATATGAGGCACCTTAGCAACACTTATATATATAGGAGCCGTTATGTTACTGACAGTTTAACTGACAGCAAGTTTCCCATACATTTCTATTGTTTGAAGATATTTGGTTTTAACATTGGATTCCTATAGTGACAGCGCTGGTGTGACAATCAGTTCCCGAGATAAGTGAATCAGTTCCCGAGATAACAGGCCGCCTCCCTATGAGAGATAAGTACATGTGCACTCAGCACTGGACTGATAAGGTTGTATTAGTTAGAGAAACTGACACCAGCTTGTGCTGCAATCAGGTGCTGTCAATTCATGCCTCGTGGGACAACGTGGCAGTGTTATATAGAGTGTATAGATCAGTCCAACACATACATTATTGGAAAACCAAGTAAACTAAGTGTAAAACAAACAGCTTCATCTCACTGAAGTAAAATAACCTGTATTTTATAGATAAGGTGGTCTATTTAACCCTTCAATCTCTGCTATGAACCTGATGTGTAGGAGTTTAGTATAGAATAGGTCTATCTATATCTATCGGTGACCGTCCAAAATTATCATTATACCAAAATAGTTTCTTATACAAAGCAAAAGTGGCCTGGAATTCATTACCAACCCGAATCCAGGCACTAGAATCAAAAAAGCATTTCAAACAAGAGGTAGAAAAGACTCAAAAAAACAAAAGTGATCTCGAAAATAAAGAAAAACAACAAATATGTACCCCCTCAGATGTGAAAACAATTAGGTGCTAACCACATCTTATCTGTACTACTTTGTATAGGGCTGTACTTGTACTGGCTCGCTTTATATTGTTTATATTATATTATATTGTGTTGCTTTTATTCTGTCTTGCCATTTTAACATTCTAGTTACCTATGTAGATATCTGTCCTTTAGTAAAGGTAACGGCTGGAAGAGCTGGGACCTTCCCAGAGGCCTGTAGACCTTTTTGTCTATCTCTTGTATTACTTAGACACATAAAAGATTATTCAATTAAATTAAATTCAATTGCATCATACACTCATGCTACACTGTACAAGGCCTATTATTACACCCTTGTGCTGTAGTTGCCTGTATCTCTTCTATGAACCTGCATGATGTGTAGGGGTGTAATATAGAATAGGTCTATCTATATCTATGTGTGGGGTTAATAGTATCATAACACTCACACTGTACAAAGCCTATTATTACACCCCTGTGCTGTAGTTGCCTATACATCTGCTATGTACATATGATGTGTAGGGGTGTAATATAGAATAGGTCTATCTATATCTATGTGTGGGGTTAATAGTATCATAACACTCACACTGTACAAAGCCTATTATTACACCCCTGTGCTGTAGTTGCCTATACATCTGCTATGTACATATGATGTGTAGGGGTGTAATATAGAATAGGTCTATCTATATCTATGCGTAGGGTTAATAGCATCATAGCATTGGGGTATAGTGGCTTCCCGCCCACAACCCTATCAAAAGACTTCTACACAACTGAAATCCTGACCTCCAAGGGCCAGTAGAACCAAATGATTCACTTCAACATCCAATGTTGATACATCAGAGGAAATATTCTCACTCTACTCACTCTACTGATATGACTTCATTGGTAGAAACTCCATCCATGCTTATTCCATAAATTATCATTAGTTAATACTCTATCATGTGCTATATTATTTGGTATGAATTATTAGTAGAGTGCCTTAAATTTGTATGGTAAGAATTAACTGTAAAACCAGCACTGACAAATAGCAATTTGTAAGTAGCCCTGCCTGGTACGCTACGCAAAATCACCTTCCAAGTAAGAGTGACAGGCCACCCCCTGAATAAAAGCTATAAAAAAATAGTCATGCTCTGAAGGGCTCAGCATACATACAATAGAATAAACAGATAATGGATATATGATAGTGACAGCGGGAGTCTCACAATCTATCTCCGAGATAACAGAATCAGTTCCCGAGATAACAGACCTCTATGCTATTTGTCATAGGTAAGTATACAAGCTTGAGACTGGGACTGGTAATGTGTCTATAGTTATTGAGTGTACAGTCTCGCTGGTGTGGACCACTGCACCCACAGCATTATGCCATGTATAAGATGGATATATACATGAATGAGTAATGGATCATGTTCATTGATAATATATACATGCTTACACCCGGGGCTCTATTGCACTTCTCAAATATTATACCAGGAGCCCATATCCTACTGACTTCAACTGTATTATAACTGACAACATGTACAACATAATAATATAATTATGTGCCTTATTGTAGTATCTTCCTAATGTATGATGATTGCTGGATAAACTTACTACATAAACATCAATAAACATACTACTTAACATTTACTAAATGTTAAAAACAATAATGTATTATATTAAGGGTTAATTGCACTATACCAAACAAGACTTGTACCACCCGTAAAAAAGAACAACTAGGAACAACTAGGAGTACTTTAGAATACAAGGAGGTGCATTGCATAATGAATTCTCACAGATGTCATAGTGGCACAATTAAGATGGTGTTACAGTGGGCTTACATGGGTCTATACTAACTCTAGCAGGGAGACAATTTCATGGACATCTACCATAGCAGTGTCTGGTGGAGTGTGTGTGTGCGGGGGGGCGGCTCGCCACAATAGCACAGAGCACAGGGAGATGATAATATCAGAGATTAAATGGCATATTATGCCATTTAATCTCTGGGCGAGGTCGGCCTATGAATTTGTGACTTCTGTACCCTCATGTGGTATCTACCAAGGTGTGAGGAGGTGGATTAGGTTCACTATAGCAACTTGGTAGATATGATATGCCTAGCAATGGAACTATTGTATGACGTTGCGATTCTTTTGTAACTCAGTGTAAGTCCATAATAAGTTGAAAGCAGGTGTATAAGTTACAGAAATTCTGTTTAAGAAATAATTCCAGACAAAACCGAGGGAAGTATTGCTTTTAGATGTGATTTGATGAGATTCACTTCATGGGAGACAAAAAAAGATAGACAAACCTTTTTTATTACGGCCGAAAAACATCAGCACATGCCATGAAGTCGCCATACTGTCTATGTGACCTGACCCGGAAGTGGACTGGGCTAAAGCCATAGCCTACACAGCGTCATGCCTGGCAAGCGCACCTCTCCATGCAGGTCATCATGTATAAGGGAGGGGAGGGCTAATTTTATGTTTGGACTGGGTTCATGTATAGTATATGGGGCAGGTCGCCTAGAAATGTTCAATTGCTTCTGATTTCCATGATTCCCAACTTTGTGGTTATATTACACACAAAATACTAATATCTACAGGATAGGACTTTGCATCTCCCCTATGAACACATAATGAATGGTTCTCCCTCCAAAATCACTCACAGGTAAATAGCAAAATTTTGTCATCCTCCCCCAACCAAAATGCATAGCTCAGTGGCAGAGCCTTTGCCTTCAGTGGCAAGGGTTAGAGGTTCAATCCTCGCCTGGCCAGCTTTTTTTTCATCCTCGCGATGTTCCTACTAACATTTCTCTACGAAGGAGTCATGGGAAGATAATAAGATTTCAGATACCATCAGAAATCATATTGATTAAGATGTCCTGAAGATTTCGTCTTCATAAAAGGTCCCTTTTTTTATATTAACGTTCAAACACGGTCACCGCTTGGATGGCCGACAAGATGAGAATTGCCAGAAGTGCGAGGGGAAGGCTCCAAAAACAATAGATCCCGGCCGACCGGATGTAGGAGTAGGAGCGGGGTTCTATATGTGTAGAGCTGACAATTGGGTCAGTTTTTTCAAGTGTGCTGTTTTGCTATTTTGGGAGCTGGGAATGGGGGAAAATTTAGAATACTTTGAATTTAATTTTTTGGCCTTGGATCATAATATACTGGTCATGACATTTTGGGAAAATTTTATTCCAACAAATTCGGACTTCTGGTTGTCTTATTATGTCAGTTTTTAATTTCCTCTTTTATACAGTCACACATGAAATCCCAATTTTGTTGGAAAATATGGAAACTATTTAATTTAACTGAAGGGAATGGCTGGTAAAACCTATAATCTCTATGTTTGATGCTCAAATGGGCACAAATAAGCATTTATTATAATTTTCAATCCAAAATTACAGGCGAAAATATATATTTTGGCTACTTATATTGTGCCTAGGGAAGGGATTTCATGTGTGAAACACAATAATACATCAGTTGAACAACCTTTATGGAATAAAAATACCTTCATATGGCTTTAAATCAATACAAATGGAACCAAAATTAATTTATAATTACTTTCAACCTAAAGAGAGAGCCAGAGATATATATTTGGGGCTACCCTCTGTTATGATATTGAAGGGATTTCATGCGTTACTAAGTTGGAAAACACAATACTAATTTAGTTGAAGTGTCTTTCTGAAATAAGATTGGCATCAACTTGCTTTATTTCATGTGAAATGGAATAACAACTAGTTTATAAATGACCTTTAATTCAAAGAAACAGCTAAAAATATATTTTGGGCCACCCTATGTCAAGACAATTAATGGGATTTCATGCGTTATTCTATAAACCCACACAGTATTAATTTAGTTGAACAACCTTTATGAAATAAAATGTATCATCCCATTGCTTTAAATACTTACTAATGGCATCAAGATTAATGCACAATTCCTTTCAACCCAAAGAGAGAGCCCAAGATTTATATTTTGGGCCACACTGTGTCATGATTATTGAAGGGATTTCATGCGTTACTAAGTTGGAAAACACAATACTAATTTAGTTGAACAGGCTTCATGAAGTAACAATAGCATCAACTTGCTTTAAATCATATCAAATGGATTAACAACTAATTCATAATGGCTTTCAATCCAATAAAAGAGCTGAAAATATATATTAGGTCACCCTATATTGAAATCATTGAAGGGATTTCATGCGTTATTGTGTAAACCAACATGATAATAATTTAGTTGAACAGCCTATATGAAATAAAAAAAGCATCACCTTGCTTTAAATAATTTGAAACAGGATCTAAACTGATCTATATTTACTTTCAACCCAAAGAGAGAGCCCAAGATTTATATTTTGGGCCACCATTTATCATGATCATTGAAGGGATTTCATGCGTTATTATGTTGGAAAACACAATAGTAATTTTGTTGAACTGGCTTCATGAAGTAGAAATAACATCAACTTGCTTTAAATCATATCAAATGAAATCAAAACTAATTGATAATGACTTTCAATCCAATAAAAGAGCTGAAAATATATATTAGGTCACCCTATATTAAAATCATTGAAGGGATTTCATGCGTTATTGTGTAAATCAACACAATAATAATTTAGGCAAACAGTCTATATGAAATTAAATTCATCATTACTTTGCTATAAATAATTCGAAATGAGATCAGAATTAATGCATAATTACATTCATCCTAAAGAGAGAGTCTGAGATATAAATTTTGGGCCACCCTATGTCATGGTTATGGATGGGATTTCATGCGTTAGCATGTAAATCAACAGAACAATGATCTAGTTGAACAGGTTTTATAAAATAAATATGATCTTCACCTTGCCTTAATCAATTAAAAATGCAATTGCAACTAATATGCAATTAATTTCAACTCAGAGAGAGATATATTGATATAGCTTTTGAGCCACCCTATGTCATGGTAATTGAAGGGCCTTCATGCGTTATGCTTAAACAGACACAATAATACATCAATTGAACAGATAATATGCTTTGAATCATTTCAAATAGAATCTCAACTAATTTATAATCATTTTCTAACCAGAAATACAGCTAAATAAATATATTGGGCCACCTTTTCTACTATATCTGCAGATGTGTTACTGACAGTTTATAAGGGCTTTCATGCGTTACTAAGGGACATTTTAAGGGTTATTCACCTGTTATTTGTCCTGAATTAAGATTATCACCAAATTGTGTAGTGGTGCCATTAGGGAGATTGAAATGGGACTAGAAAATGGTTATATGAATTTTTTTCTTTTATTTGTTTATCCTATATGCATTATTTTTCAGCCATAACGCATGAAATCCCTTTTGGTTGGAAAATAAGGGTTGCAGACAATAACCTCTCAGTCACCCAAAAGTTATGAAAATATCAGGTGGAATTTTGTATACAGTAAACAATACATGTATACCATCTTCAATATACAGTTTTGGATAGATATGACAAAAATATATATTTTTAACCATTCATGTAATAAAAGGGATTTCATGCGTTATTTTGATGTTGGAAATTATTGAAGGCCACTGTAGAAATTATTACCATGTTCATATGCTCAAAAAGTAAATTATAACTAATTTAGACCTAGATGTATTGGAGAAATGAAAAGAAACATGCAGAAAAATGTTTTAGGCATTGTGCAGATCTTTTCTATTTTACTTCATTGGTTTTTTCTGTTGAAAAATGATGCAAAAAACCAGTTTTCAGAATTTTAAGACACTAAATATTGGAACAGCCTAGGAAAAGTATACATGGAATGAAAGCCCTTGTTCATAGGAATGAAATGAGACTAATATCTTTAAGATCCAACGCATATTGATCATGATATGGCAGCAAATATGATATTTAGGCAAAACAGCACACTTGAAAAAACTGACCCAATTGTACCTTTTCTGAAAATCGGACCCTTAAATATGTTCAAGTATTTATGTTAGCAGCGTGGGCAGTTATCTCCACTCCTTCAATTGTATAAATAACTTCATAGACGTTGGCACTAGGTAACTTTAGGGAGAACAATATGTCTAGATAACCAGTGGGACCTGTGATCACTCTGTGTACTCACTTCTGTACAAAGGAGGTGGACGGGTGGGGGGGGGGCGACTGGGGGGGGGGGGGAGGTCTCACAATAGCAGCACAGGAGATAAGGTTGGTCTGGTCTCATTCATGGTAATGTAGACTGGGAATATGTGATGTGTTTTAGGAAAATCAGTCATAAGTTACAAAATTGATATTTTTCAAAGCGTCACAAGATCACATTATTGGAATCTTCTGGAGAGTGTGTCACTTATAGTTATGACACTCGATGTATCAAATTTCAAAACAACCTATGTAATATATCCTTTCGTGTTAAAGGTCTGCATATGGACTTCATTTAGTCACTATCATTGGAATCAGCTTGATCTTGTCGTTTCACATATAATGGTATCTCAAAATCTATTTTTTGCGACTTATGACTCATTGTCCTGAAACACATCACATATAAGCACAGACATGTATATGTCACATACTGCATGGTTTCTATAATGATCAATAACCCTGAGTAGTTTAGTCTGAAATATGTGTGTACACTATGTATGTATGTTATTTATTTCCAGTCAAACATTGCAGTATGAGTACCCCCCTCCTATGGCTGCCGTACTTCTTCAAGTTAAATAAACAAGACTAGTAACAGTAGTTGCACAATTCATTCTGCTGTGCAGTGTGTACTATTGACCAACATAATATTATGTGCTCAGTTAATTACAATAGTATAAGGTTGGGAAGGTTTTCTGTTACCCACCTCCTCATGTTGTTTTTATTTGGTTCAGTCACAGGTACAATGAGGTAAGAGTGAGAGGTGTATGGTTGACGATTTGGTATATTAATGTTGTCCCCTTCTAGTTTTATATAATTCTACGATGAATTTGGCTGTTATCATATGCACATGAGTGGTATCTGCATTTAGATGTATGTATAGTAATTTAAGTAACTGTCACTAAACAGAGTGGCACTGGAAGTGACGGTCTGATTGACTGCCTCTGTTAACTACAGGAATCTGAGGAATAATCAGTGGAGGAGACTGTGTAGTGTTGACAGGCATAGACTGTGTAGTGTTGACAGACAGGCCGAAGAACAAGTGGCTGACTTTCACCCAGCGGGGTAGGCGGAATATTCCGAGAAGGTGGTCGTGGTGGGGCGACATGATGCACAGCCGTGACCACCGGCAGATGCACTGGAGGATTGGATATGGCCGATTGAAATGACGTAGATAACTTAGTCATTTTGTCCAAGATGTCCTGCATTTGAACACTTTGAGCTGCAAATTGAGATCCCCAATCCGCCAAAGAAAACTCACTCTTGACGCCAGTAGCAGAAGCAGTCGATGACGTGGGAGGCTTTACCTCCATAGCTGCAAGGTCCAAGTAGAGGTTCCAGGAACTACATCACCAGTAATGGCTTTCGACTTTTCACAAGCGTCTCTAAAGTATTTGCAGGTTGGATTCTCTGCAGCCGTAGCTGCATTGGTGTGTTCCTCACCACATGCTGTACAAATTGCCATGATCACAGAGTTCAGATCCAAATACAGGTAAGTTAGCAATTTCCCTTCACAGAAAAAAGTGACAAATGAGAGAATGAAGTTACCAAGCAACCATCCACGCCGACCATTCAGGTAGCACTACACAATTCATATATACACATTATATATATTTGATAAACATATAAGGATACATATATGGAAATGCCCAATACCATGCCGGTAGGAAAAAGAGTCTTTTTTAACGCAATGACATTTTTTTCACAAACAACTACATTTTTGTAGAATGGCATGGATTGAGCAAAGACTTCTCGATGATAATTACGACTTTAGAGAACATTGTCACCTAAACTTCCAACTGAATATACCTGTGTCTTCATTGTTTCAAAAATCATTCTGTTATGCAGGAATTATATGGTGGAATAACCTACAGTTGCAATATAAAAACTTACCAACAACTCTAGCTTTTAAACTAAGGCTGAAACATGATTTAATGACTGATATTATAGCATTACCCCACACCCTTCTACTCACCCATATCTAGATGAGAAATGACATTACTTAATTTGTGTAGCTATCTAACTTTCTAATTGTATAACGGTAAACCTAAATACTATCATAATTTTCGAATATTTGTATTGAACTGAACTTGTATTGTACCTGCCCCATAAAACCCACCAGCCCTACCCCGTCTTCTCCTTCATCCCCATTCATCTCTTCTTAACCTTTTTCCTCTTTTTCTACCCCAATATGATTGTGACCAACTGTTAAGTCAATCCCACTCACAATTATTGTTCAAACACATCAACTAAGAATGCAGGGTGTGGAGGAAGACTGGGTCTGAACCGAGCCCCAATGACCATGGCCTTTGCCAGCTACCAACCTGAATAAAATTGTGTAATAAAAAAAATAAAAAAGGGGCTCATATTTGGTGAGTTTTGAATGGCGGAGAGTGACGTAATAAGGTGCTAGCCAATAGCTGATACTGTTGTTTACGAGGTTTGGTTTATGAATAAAATATGGTAACTGTCAGACAATGGTCCATAGAAAATATATCCATAAGATATATATCTCTATTTCTATATATATCTATCCCTAGATCCCTGCCAGAAAACTGCACATCTGTGTATTAATTTCCCTACCTGGGTCCTTATCAACAATCCTGACCATGGTAACAATAATGCACATTACTTGCACCACCACTTTAGTGTGGAGACTCCCATAGCAGCTTGTTTGGTACTAAAGTACGTTCAAACGCAACCCGTATTACTACTCCCACTTGGGTTAGCATCATTCTCAAATATACAAGGAACCAACCTCCTTGATAAAGGGCCATTGAAGCCTGAAACGTCGGACCCCCAATAAATCAAACCTACAACAAATACCCCCCTTCTGTCCTCATTGTTTTCGGTTTTTCTGTACATCTTGGAACATATGTTGTCTTTGGCACCCAAAGTGGAATCATTGTTATGATTGGACGTTTCTATGTTCACTTGGTAATGGAAACTTGGCCACCCCAAAACGATGTCCACTTCAACTCCCCTGTGTGCATAGCTATGTACTTGTCTTTATAATAATGTCGTGCAGTGGACTGCATCTGGTGTGCATATCTGATATTTCACATGTGCAACATTGTAGGACAATAATGTATGTTCTGAACAACAACCAGTCTAAGGGGAAATAATGAGGAGTGAAGTTGACACTGATAAGTGACTTTCTATCTGTACAAATCATCCAACTTTAATGTAGGAGACACAATCAGGGCAAGGTACAACCACACTGCTACCTGTTAACAAGCTCCTATATACTTCACAATATGGGGTCTACAACTTGTAGATAAAGAGCTATAAGATACAAGGTCAGGCCTACCTGTTCCTTTTAGCATGACCTAGTTCAGATATAGTCTAAACTGTCTTGTAACATTTACACAAGGGAAAGCTTTACCTGTTTATATTCTTACACTTCCTTCATTATAACCACTTGTAGTCGTCTATAAATCATCATGGACAAACACACTCCAAGTTCTAGCAGTGGAGGAAGCATCCAGTTCACACCATGGTGAGTGTTTAACTATATTGATCTCTTCATGAGTTGCAATGAACTCTACGTCAACACATCTTAGTCTCTACCTGGAGCAGGAGCTTATAACCACCTTTGGTAGAGACTAAAATCAGTAATAACCTCCATTTGTGGTTTCTGGTGAACTAAGATGGTTAGATACAAATCTTGAGTGCATAAATGTATTGCATTAGGGTTTGCTGCAGGCAAAAAATTCCCAGGCAAAAGTGTTGGTAGTAGAGGAACCAGCTTTCATCTATTCATATCTTATATCATACATATCCCTTATCTCCTGCCTTTCCCCCAATCCAACAACAAATAGGACTGCTGCATAATTACCCCACACTTGATCTCATCCAATCACTCCTAACTCTTACTCTTATTTTTATTCATCAAATTCCTGATAACATATTTACCCAAATTATAATCTATTTCGCACGTTTATACAGATTATAAACGTTATTATACCAATCATTTTACTCCACAAACAAACATCTAAGTTTAAATCTTAGTCTCATTGGTCATTCATCCAGTGTTAACATTATATATTTCTATATTACAAACTAGGGGTGATGTACACATTTTCAGATGATTTGTATCAGAACTAGAATCACAAGAAAAACCTACCTAGATGTTATGTGAATATTTAAACTTAACAACAACTGATTTTGCAGTGAGCGCCAAGAAGAGCTTCAAGGGACTGGGATCTGCACTGCTTCCTCTCCTGATTCAATCATGATGATTGAGATGTCTCCCCTCATCAGAGGTACCAGCCCAACTACTGCCACTAACACTGACAGGAGTAACTCTGGAGAAGCTCTCACACCAGGCCTTGCTAGCGCATCACCACCAAGTACATCACCACCAAGTACATCTGCCGCCTCTCCCACTGACAGGAGTGACTCAGGAGCCACTCTTGTATTAGGCAGTCCTACAGAGGAGTTGCTAAACAAGCACCGACCAGAGCTGTACGAGATGATCAACATGGACACACTCATGGGTCACCTCCTGTCTCTAAAAGTGGTTGATCAACTTACAAAGCAATCAATACAGGTGAGGAAGCTACCAATTATGTTCATTGGTCTAATCTAAAGAATATCTCCCCAATTATGTTCATTGTTCTAATCTAAAGAATATCTCCCCAATTATGTTCATTGTTCTAATCTAAAGAATATCTCCCCAATTATGTTCATTGGTCTAATCTAAAGAATATCTCCGCAATTATGTTCACTGTTCTAATCTAAAGAATATCTCCCCAATTATGTTCATTGGTCTAATCTAAAGAATATCTCCCCAATTATGTTCATTGTTCTAATCTAAAGAATATCTCCCCAATTATGTTCATTGGTCTAATCTAAGTGCAAATTTCCCCGAATCTGTGTATAAAATTTGCATGAGTTAATTTCCACATTAAACATTTACAGGGCAGTGGTGCAAACTTCCAGCAGGTTGAGGCCCTGCTGGAGCACATCATACGAGGAGATGAGGAGAGATACCACAAGTTCTTAAAAGCACTCTCTGACTCACACCATGGCCCTGTGGTCAACCTCCTACAGCAGAGCATATCCACAGAACTCCCAGACTCCAACCCAGGCCCTCGTGACACCCTCCTCCCACAGCATCCACCAGACACTGCACAATCTAACCACAACCCTTGGCAGAATCCAGGAAAGATTTGCTTTATTGCTTCAGGTGTCATAGTCTTGTTAGCCTTAGCAGCAGTTACTGTGGGTCTTCCCATCTATTTCACCAACTCAAGTCCTCCAAGCAACCTCTCCATTGGTGAGATTCATATTTATACTTTCCTCAGTTAATGTTTATCGATTGATTGATATAGTTTTATTCCAAACATAACATTACATTCAGCAGATATTCAGTGTCTTATTAATAGAGCAATAACTAGAATGCTTAGAATGAAATAAGTCTACTCTAAGGTAATATTCTAATCCACTAAATAAAGAGATGATAAAGGTGTAGAATAACACAATATAATATAAGCCGCTACGTTAAATATTAACTAGGGAATCACACAAGTAAACGGACTTAGTTACTAGGCTGAATCGTTCTTACTGAATCCCTCAAGAGTTATTTTACTAGCTCTACAGCCAGGAGCAGAGACAAATGTATGAGAAACCAAGTATCAGGCAATTGCATATAATAATGTTGATTGTTACATTAAAAGGAATTATCTGCCTGACGGTGAAAGTTTACAAGTCCTTTGTATACCTATGACAGTCAGAGGAAGTTTAATTAGGGCCCCTTACAATGTTATAATGATCACTTAACTAGATTTATTGTGATGTGGTTAACATCAATATTAAACTTGTGTCCCTCTCCTACAGAGAACATGTCTGGTACTTCCACTGACCTCATTCAGCAGAATACATCTCCAGCTATTGCACCAAAAGACGATGCCCTGTTAAACGGTGGGTTTTATGTGTACATTTACTTCATTCCTCAGCCTGAATTATTCTATATTATCAGACCCGCATATGGCATACAACATCATGAAATAGGTTATGGACTAATATTGTGTTGATAAGATGAGTATAAGAATGAATTTCTATGATTGTATAACCAACAACAATAGGTTTGCTCCTTTGCTATGGTGATTTGAATGCAAGCTAATAGGCTCGTTAAACTAAACTTTATTAAATCACAGTGTATAATACTTTAATGACAACATATAATGTTAAACCTGATAAAACATATTGAATGTGATTATGTAAGCCACATTGTGTATACCAACCTAATATATTATATCTGATAACAGGCATACGGGACCAGTGTGAGTTCTACATCAATAATCTCCTACTTGTGGCCCAGCTAGATATGAATGAAGATGAAGTGCATGATATACGGCGCTATCTGGTGCAACAAGTGGTGTATAGGGAGCTTCCAGGAACTGGGTAAGTAACAAACAAATGGGTTTCAGTATATGAGAATAGAAGTAATCCTCAGCCAAGATGTAGTATGTGACAGGCACAAATTTTGAAAGAGACTCAGACTCATATCTACTGTATTTTTACTTACAGGAAAACTGAAACCATTAACAGATCTGCCATCTTCAAGAAGTTGGACAATGAGACAGTAGCTCCTGTGACTGTATTATTGTCTGCTGGTCCTGGCGCAGGGAAGACAACGTTCATAAAGTCTTTAATTTACCAGTGGTGTGAGCAACAACTGAAGCGAGCTACTCCCCTGAAACAGCTCATGGTGTTTGTACCAGCTCTGAAAGTACAAGGTGATATGTGGGAGGCCGTGAATAATAGTCTACAGTGTAACAAGGAATGTAAACACACTTTATTTAGATTTTTAAATTCTAAATCAGAGGAAAATGTTATCTACCTTGATGGAATTGACGAGTTACGAGATGAAAAATCTATTCAAAATATTCAGGATTTCATAGAGGAAGCCAAAAGTAAAGGTAGTTTCAGATTACTTGTGTCTACGAGAGATCATCTTGCCAACATCAAACAGAGGGACTTCCACCGACACCTCAGAATAAAGGGTTTTACATCACAGCAAGGACTGGATTACGTACAGAATTATCTACAAGCTCACAACAGAAGTGCTCCCCTCAACACTCTAACAAAAAACATGGAGAACCCAGATGTGGAGGCTATAATTACCAACCCACTCAGGACAAACATACTGTGTGTACTGGTTGTACATAACATGATTAATGTCAATGATGTAAAACAGCTGAAAGTGCATCAGTTGTATTCTACCATGGACAAATTCCTCATCAGTAGGGAGTACAAGAGTAAATCATTGCCCAACCCATATGGAACCCAGGATATTAACAATTATTATAAAATGTGTTTGTATAGTATGATAAAGGACAGGTTGAGTATGAATCCAGAACTTCTGAACAACTTTAATATAAGTGATACTTTCCCCATTGTACGTCTGTTAACCAAGTCTTGTAATGGTTTGAATACTAAGGGAGAATCTGAGTATGTATACACAGCCCCCCATGAAACATTCCTGGAGCACTGGGTGGCTCAGGGGGTTCTGTGTTTACATAAACCTCTCAGAGATGCTGTGTTACTGTATATGTCTTCTAAATCTGTGTATAACAACATTATATTATTTGTGTTGAATAGCATAGGTAAAGTGTCAAATGATGATAACCAATCTCAGGTACAATCTATGAGCGATATAGTGTTACTGTCTATGGTCCTACAGGCGGGTGGAGAGGAGGATTTTTTTACTAAACAAACAAACTCACCTAAAGATGAATTATTTGTATCATATAGTTCACACTGTGATGATGTATTGTCTGATATAAAGGGTTTTATTGAGCACATAACACCAGAATATCTACTCCAGGGTGAGGTACAGGGTGATATAGAGACCAAGGTACAGGGTATATTGGCTACACTACATCAGTCTATAAGCAGCATGAAAGACAATGCATGGTTTTGCTATATCTGTGAAAGTGGATTCTATTCTCCAGATACCACAACACTGGGGGACCATATCTGGCGTTGTCTAGACGTGTTATCTCCCGAGATGAAGGATGAGGTGATAACAGCCACACTAGGACAGTTGCTGCCTTGTACTAGACTGTAAGTATGTCCATAAGCTGTTAATTCACAGGTTAATGGTCCACTAAAGTTAATGGTGACAAGTATGAAATCCAAATCTCAAGTTATAAGATTACATGCGCCAGTGACTTACAGTAACTTACAGTAACTCACATGTCAAACTGTGAAAGCTAATGTAATACGGTTCCTTTGACATTGAGTGTTTTGTGTGACCTAGGAAGTGGGCTCTGTATGGCATGGGTACTCGCATAAGCATAACACATACAATACACAATGCCCTTCCTGATTTGAGTATTATATGTACATTGCATATTCTTGCAAGATTTATGCATAAGCATAATGAGCCTGAATATAGTGTTACACTGAGGAACTATTCATTCTCTCATCTAAGAGGCTGAGGCTCACTATATAGATGTCAGGTTGCATTAAATACCAATGAGGCCGTTACATAAACAATGGTAAATAAGTTAATTTCCTCAGCAATTGAGAGCCAAAATATCCCAAAATTACATATTGAAATATATGTCAGCATCCTTCCAACTATTATTTTCTTAATTCATTTTCATTAATTCCTTACTGAGACTATCATATTATCAGCGGCGTAGGAACCAGGCAGGACAGAGGTGGGGGGGGGGGACTGTCCCCCAAAATTTCAAAGGCATAAGAAAAGGTCAAACCCAATGCTGAAAAGGTCAAAAGCCAGAGGATTTATCTGAATGAACCCAACACGTTTTGTAATTTATTGTCTTTAACGATGGTCAGATTATTTCCTGTTCTCAACCTTCACTGAGATTGAGACGAATATACATTTTTAACATAAATGGTGACCCTCTAAGATGTCTTAGGTCATACATTCTACTGTCACTGCAGTAGGCAGGTGTGCGGTATACATGAGCGTAGTAAGGTATGAAACCGAGTCCATACTGCTCATGTATACCGCTCAACTGCCTATGTCACACCTGCCTACGTCATACCTGCCTACCACTCACCACACCTCCCCATTCCTCCCCAAACCTCCCCACTCCTCTCCACACCTCTGCACTTCCCCTTCTCCATCCCACTCCACCCCACTCCACCCCACTCCACCCCACTCCACCCCACTCCGCCCCACTCCTCCCCACTCCTCCCCACTCCTTCCCACTCCTCCCCACTCCTCTGCACACCTCCCCACACCTCCGCAGTCCTCCCCACCCCTCTACACTCCTTCCCAATCCTCCCCACACCTCCCTTCTCCACCCCACTCCACCCCAACCCACCCCTTCCCACTCCTCCCCTCACATCCCGACACCTCCCTTCTCCACCCCACTCCATCCCACACCTCCCCACTCCTCCCCACTCCTCCCCACTCCTCCGCAGTCCTCCCCACACCTCCCCACTCCTGCCTACACCTTCCCATGCCTCCCCATGCCTCCCCACACCTCCCCACTCCTCCCCACTCCTCCAAACTCCTTCCCACTCCGACCCACTCCGACCCAGATATCCCCACTCCGCCCCAGATATCCCCACTCCTCCCCAATCCACCCCACTCCTCCCCACTCCTCCCCACTCCTCCCCACTCCTCCCCATACCTCCCCACATCTCCCCACATCTCCCCACACCTCTACACTCCTCCCCACTCCGCCCCACTCCTCCCCACTCCTCTCCACTCCTCCCCACTCCTCCCCATACCTCCCCACATCTCCCCACATTTCCCCACACCTCTACACTCCTCCACACATCCTATCTATGTATAATGTCATGTGTATGTATGTACATACATGTATATACATGTGTTGTATACGCTGCTAAATCACTACATGTATGCACCACCTGCTGCTAACTCAACTCATGATTACCAAGTCACTACTAAAAACCATGTTTTTGCTACTGATATAAACCCATTAATCAGACTAATTCATATCCATTTTCTATAAAAGTGTAGATTGTTAGCTCCAGCATTAAAATGTGTGATTGGTTTACACACATTATAAAAGTCAAATTTTACACCTAACACACTTATATAGGGGACATTTTTTTAAATTCCTTTTTGGGGGAACCCTTACCCATTGTATAACGAGCTAAATTGAATGGTCGTTTTATGAAGAGATATTACACTGACTACAGTGGGTTCATTCTGTGCGTTCTATGTAGTGTGTTTCCTGTGGTGGAACTATTGTAGTGACTTTGAATGGAAAGTTCATGTTGAGAAAAAAAGATTTCCAGTTAATTACAGCCATATTGAGAGGAAATAAAATAAGAAAAACATATAGAAATATCTCTAGAAGCCTTAATTCATAGTGTAGTGATTTGCATATGTAGAGTCACGTGTAGTGACCTGGCAGCGAAGATGTGTACTGGTGGGTTTGTATATATAGATGTCAATGTATCCATACAGATATTCAGACTTTCAAAAAATGTACAATTGGCAGCTCTATATACTTAGTAATTTCTGCTAAATTCTGCTAAAAATTGATGAATTATGGATTATGGGTATATCTGAGTATATTTGGTTTCACATTATACATGATTTTGAAGCTAATTTCCCTCTTAAATATGGGTTATTTTAGAGTATTGGTGAAGGTGAATTGTACATTTTCTGACAATCTGACCAGTATGTATATATGTGTCTGTGTATGCGTATGTAATCATGTATACAATACTAACATATGCCTATATATATATATATAAAGACTTTTATTCACATGCTGACAATAATCAAGATACATGAACAGGAAACTAGCCCTCTGGAATCAGGTCTTCCTGGGTAGTCCTCTGTAAAGTTATATGTGTATAGGACTATCATTATTCATACACACATATGTGTAATGTGTACATGTATGTCAGCAGGTTGTGTTTACACACTTGTCTCTTTATCTTACAGGTGGAAGGGCTACATCCACCACTACTACTACCACATCCCTGGCAGCACCAGATGGGGGTGGGTGGGGCAGGGCACACAATACTACACCATACAGGCCTGGTGTCCTGCTGATGGTGTAGCACTACTACACCAGCACTGGGGGGCACCAGGCCAACCTCACACACCCAGACACCCACATCCAACACACACACCCACACACCACAGGGTGGATGTGGTAAAAGTTGATTGTAATGAATATCCTACATTTGGTGCTCCACCCCTGGGTGCCTACACCTCCACCAGGTGGGTGGAGCTGCTGACCAGCCTCCCTGCCTGTAGGGGGGTAGGGATAGGGATAAATACACCTGTTCTACCCTTCACTTCACCACCAGTAGATGAGGCTAACCATCTCCTGCCTGTACTACAGGCGGTGAGCTCAGCCATACAATCACAAGTAGAGGAGGTTATAGTGTTTAGGGGATATATAACTCTAACAGAACTATCAGGGTGGGTGGACTCCCTCACTAGTCCTACATACAGGGTAGAGTTAGTGCATACATACATAATAGTGGATGAGGAGGGTATGAGTGTAGCCCAGATGAGGGAGAGGAGGCGCTACATACAGGCACGTGTAGAGCTGGTAGATACATACTGGTTCACACCACAGGGTGAGAGGTTGTGTCTAGAACTAGTGTAGGCAGTTGTGTATAGCTGGGGGGGGGGGGGGGGGGCTGCTGTTTCTGTGTCTAATTACTGTTTTATTAACGGCCATTTAATTCATATGAAGAGATTATGAGCGCCACAGGATTATGGCATTGCCCTATATCAAGTGTAGGCATGTATATGTATAAACCTATACCTAGTGTAGGCATGTATATGTATAAACCTATACCTAGTGTAGGCATGTATATGTATAAACCTATACCTAGTGTAGGCATGTATATGTATAAACCTATACCTAGTGTAGGCATGTGTATGTATAAACCTATACCTAGTGTAGGCATGTATATGTATAAACCTATACCTAGTGTAGGCATGTATATATATAAACCTATACCTAGTGTAGGCATGTGTATGTATAAACCTATACCTAGTGTAGGCATGTATATGTATAAACCTATACCTAGTGTAGGCATTATATGTATAAACCTATACCTAGTGTAGGCATGTATATGTATAAACCTATACCTAGTGTAGGCATGTGTATGTATAAACCTATACCTAGTGTAGGCATGTATATGTATAAACCTATACCTAGTGTAGGCATGTGTATGTATAAACCTATACCTAGTGTAGGCATGTATATGTATAAACCTATACCTAGTGTAGGCATGTATATGTATAAACCTATACCTAGTGTAGACATGTATATATATAAACCTATACCTAGTGTAGGCATGTATATATATAAACCTATACCTAGTGTAGGCATGTTTATGTATAAACCTATACCTAGTGTAGGCATGTATATATATAAACCTATACCTAGTGTAGGCATGTTTATGTATAAACCTATACCTAGTGTAGGCATGTATATGTATAAAGATGTTTATTCTGCTTACTTCATACAAATGGCTACAACTGTCAGACTAAGAGAGAATATATCCTGTCTAGATCCAGGGATATGTTTCCTATAGTCACTAGATTCTTATGGGTTGAGAATCAATGAGAAGCTCAGCTTCAAGTGTATTCTCAACACAGTAAGAACAAGTGACCATAAGATACAATAAGATACAATCCCCAGTCTCTAGAACTAGTGTAGGCAGTTGTGTATAGGGTTTGGGGTACGGTGGGTGCCACTCATAATTATTGTCCACTAAAGTGTGGTGGTGTTATAACTTGTATCTTACATGGTTCAGTATTTAGCTGATGTATTATTGTCTAAAGGGGATTATGTGATAGCTAGACGGGCTTAATATATTTAGTTGTTTTATTTTCGCTAGGTCTAGTGTCAGTGAGGGGCACCTTTCTATATGCCTCTCCCGCCCAGTCTCTGACTCCCCCTGTCTCTCCTGTTCGATATCTGCCCCTACCCTCTGTATCTCCCAGTCCCCACCATCCCTCTGTCTCTTTCCCTTTCTTCCCTATCTATGTCTCCCCCTGTCCCTGTCTCACCCCTGTCTCTCCCTGTCCCTGCCTGTCTCCCCCTGTCTCCCTGTATCCCCTCTGTCTCTCCATGTCCCTCCCTGTCTCTCCCTGTTTCTCCCTGTCTCATCCTCTCTCCCTATCTCATCCTGTCTCATCCTGTCTCTCCCTGTCTTTCCCTGTCCCTCCCTGTCTCTCTCTAGCTTCCCCTGTCTCTCCCTGTCTCATCCTGTCTCTCCCAGTCTCTCCCTGTCTCATCCTGTCTCTCCCTGTCTTTCCCTGTCCCTCCCTGTCTCTCTCTAGCTTTCCCTGTCTCTCCCAGTCTCTCCCAGTCTCTCCCTGTCACATCTTGTCTCTCCCAGTCTCTCCCTGTCTCATCCTGTCTCTCCCAGTCTCTCCCTGTCACATCTTGTCTCTCCCAGTCTCTCCCTGTCTCATCCTGTCTCTCCCTGTCCCTCCCTGTCCCTCTCTAGCTTCCCCTGTCTCTCCCAGTCTCTCCCTGTTTCATCCTGTCTCTTCCAGTCTCTCCCTGTCTCATCCTGTCTCTCCCTGTCTTTCCCTGTCCCTCCCTGTCTCTCTCTAGCTTTCCTTGTCTCCCCCTGTCTACCCCTGTCTCTCCCTGTCTCATCCTGTCTCTCCCAGTCTCTCCCTGTCTCATCCTGTCTCTCCCTGTCTCTCTCTAGCTTTCCCTGTCTCATCCTGTCTCCCCCTGTTGCTCTGTCTATCCCTGTCTCTCCCTCTCTCCCCTGCCTCACCCTTACTTGCTTTTTCTTCCTGTCCCAACCATTGGATTGATCAAACATTTTCCCATCTGTCCCATCTCTTCCTCTGTCCCTCCACTCACTACATTAACTGTCCCCTCACCCCCAAATACGTACACTGGCAACACTCCTCCCCCCCCTCCCCCTGCCCCCTCGACTACCCACTCTGACAGCTCTGCCCCCTCCACACTGCCTCCTCTACCTAGATAAATATTATATTGTCTCACCTTATCTATGTCACACACACAGAGATAAGCTGATGTCAACACAAGCTCTCAGATAACAATAACAGATTTACTTGTATATCCTATACTTTAGTCCTCATATACCTTCTGCTGTATTTCACGCAAGCGGCATTAGAGTGACATAAATACCTGTATGTGTTCTAGTGACCTCTTGACCTTACAATATAACAATCTGCAGTACAGGCAGGTCTGGCTCACTTACTGGTGGTGACATTAAAATTATTTATTCTATTGATTCATTAATGCATCTTTCCCTCATCATTCACATTGTCAATCATGAGGCTTTTCATTATTTATTATCATTACTGCATGTATCAACGAGCCTCCATCTACCTCCCTACATCAGCAGCTCCCCCTTTTAGTGGGAATGAGCACCACTTATACAGTAATGACCTTACATTCATACACCCGACCCTTTCCCCCTCTTTACATGAATATATCCACTGACAGACTAATGTAAGGTGTCACACTCATGTACATTATACCTTCATACATGCATACATCATATACATGTGTACATTATTCCTTAATTCATATATACACATGTACACATATATAAACATATATACACAATATTTCTACACCATATACAATATACATACAATGTCAAACTACACCTGCCTCTCCACTGGATGCTTCTCCTGACCAAGAGACCACTTCTACTAATTCTACCAGTTCTACCCTGTCATATAGTGAACTCTGTACATCAAGCATACCATACTTGTGTTGTATAGACAAACTGAATACTCAGGTTACCTCATCCTGTACCATAATATATTGTGCTCTGATTCTATGACTAGGAAACTAATCCACCTGCCTGTAGCACCATTATTTATCTTGTATTTATAAAGAGTTGACAAGACACAGAAACCACATTCCTGTTCATGGTTCCCTGTTCTACAATATATATAATATCATGTGTGGATCATTAATACACATGTCACCTTTATCCTATTCATGGTTCCCTGTTCTACAATATATATAATATCTTCTGTAGTTCATTAATACACTTTGCACCTTTATCGGTAGAGATGGTTCTACTGTTCGTCTCTGGCCCAGAGTATATTGTTGGGTTATATTTATATCCCTGACAAATGGGACGGTTCAGGGATAATATCTAATCCATATTTAATCATGCATATAACTTACACATTATACCTTATTATTCTACTATATCTATAGTACAGAGGGGTAGATAATATCTAATACATATTTAATCATGCATATAACTTACATGTTATAGCTTATCATTCTACTACCTCTATAGTAATTAGGGGTAGATAATATCTAATCCACATTCATTCATTATTCAACCTATATGTTATCATATATCCTTCTCCCTCTATAGCACAAAGGGATTAGATAAGGCAGAAGAGGTTTCCTGTTATGTTGTATGTAGGTATTGACATATTATGTGTACATAGAGAAGATAGAAATGTTATTGTTATGTTGGTATTGACTTATTATGTGTACATAGGGAAAATAGAAATGTTATTGTTATGTAGGTATTGACATATTATGTGTACATAGAGAAGATAGAAATGTTATTGTTATGTTGTTATTGACTTATTATTATATACGCGTTGCCGTTAAAACAACATATTGTAGAGTTGTATACATTGTGTCCGTATACAACTCCACGCTCTGAGTTGGGCCATATACAACTCCACGCTCTGAGTGGCATCCCGAAGGCGCCTATCAGCGAGGCCGCCAAAAGTAAGCACTGAGTGGAATCACGCTATTGGAGTGATCAGTTGTCAACGCAGACAGAATGGGAGTTAGAACGGTGAAATTGGATCAAAACAAAGGAAATAAACAAAAATACTTTCATCTTTATTTAAGTATATCCTTTGTTAAAGCATTAATGTGGTTTCAAAACTATTTAAAGCTTCGAAAACGTTGGAAATGGATTTGAAAATGGGAGTGGCTTTCCCGCAGTAGCCAAATGACAACAAAATGATCTGCAGATCATTGTAACTTTCAACGCAGGTCAAGGTGTAATATATCTATCAAATGAATTAATAAACTAAAATCCTTTCATCTTTATTCAAGTGTATCCTTCATTAAACTATTACTGTGGTGTTGAACCGATTAAAAGCTGTGAAATGTTGAAAATTGATTCGAAAATGTAAGCGATTTTCCCGCAGTGGCCCACTGACAACAACTGACAACAAACAGCAGATCGTCGTAACTTCCAACTAGAGGTGTCATATATATTTCAAATGAATTAAGAAACTAAAATCCTTTCATATTAATCAAAGTCTATCCTTTGTCAAAGTATTACTTTATTGCAAAAAGACTTAAAACGGTGAAAGTGTCTAAAATTGGTTCGGAACTGTGAGCTATTTTTCTCAACTTGGCTGCCCTCGCAGCGATGGTAGGCTAGAACAGCGTGGTTCATTGTTGTAGGCCTAGGTCTATTCACACAAAAAAACATGATCAAAGCACCTTATAATGGTAATTTTTCTTCAACATATACATTGTTCTGCATTATATAGAGCTTATATTATAAATCAGATAACTAACTCGTTGGTTGAAGGATTGAAGGATCGTTGGTTGAAGGCTGCGCAACTCGTGCAATATTCACAATCCTTCAACCAACTTGTTAGTTATCCTGTATTTATGTGTACATAGGGAAGATGTTCTCTGCCAGTAACTTTATATTTGGGATTGAGTGGCCTGAGCTATGTTTACTCAGTTTGTGAGCTTCAGTGATTTGTTAATACTGTACATTATAATATTTTACCGACATGTTAATATTGTACATTATTATATTTTACTTAGTTTTCAGTGGGAGAGAGCTTTGGCTTGCTGATTACTTTTCACTGGAAATATATTGTAATCTTGTGGAGACCAAAGTATTTTTACATGTTGATTCATGCATTGCTATGGTTACTGTATATTTCTTGTATAGTTTGAGTAACTTCTAGTTGGTAGCTCCTCATGGCAATTTTCCAACCAGTTTTATTTTCTCATAATTTAGTTACAACTTCAGAATGATTGCGTCAAAAGGGCTTTTTGGTGTTGTCACACATTAGGTTTGTGGTAAATGTATGTTTGATCTGCTGAAAGCTGTATTACAATTGTTTCTGAAATAATTTCAACAATAATCCTGTGTCCCACTCTATGTTTTCTGCATAAAATGTCAAAAGAATTTGTAAATTATGGAAAATGTTCTATTCAAAAGTTTACTTTTACTCCACCTCACTACACACAATCAGCTGAATAAATAAAGGAATAGTAGCGTTAGTATAATCTATACATCTTGACTTGTTATGATATAATACACTACCACCATTTTACATTGTTATTGTGGCAATGTTTCATCAAGGGAATAAGAAAGGTTGAGATACTTAGATAGAACTGAACAAGACATTAGAACTACAAGTGTGATTCAATTCATTTACTCGTAGCTGAGTAAGCTCATCTCTGATTGGTCTGACCTTGTTACAACTAGTGTAACATAAAAGGTAAAGAAGTATTGAAGTTTGAAGAAGTATTTATTCCTGGTACAGGTATACAATGTGATGGTATAACCTAGTTGGAATCCGGCAGGTAACTAACTTGATAGGGCCCCAGGCAGTCCCTTATATCTGGGTTAATGAACAATGATTCATTAGGCCCAGCTCTGATTGGCCATGTGGGCGTCAGCCAATGGGTGACGCCCAGGTGGTCAGTCTCAATGTGACTGCCGTGGGGGAAGGAGGTACAGGTATAATGAATTAAAATTTTTAGGGATGTATACTTATGACACAATAAGGTATAACAACGTCATCAATGCAGGGGATATCAACCAATCACAGACGCGCTTATATAGAGGTCATTCCATCCCTTTATACAATGCATACAGAATCAGCAACACTACTAAATGGGCCTATTCTTCCTGCCTGAAGTGAAAAACCCATGTAGTTGTAGTATAATATAAGTTACATCTACAGTTCAAGTAGAAACAGATAACCTTCAATTACCTTTGTCCTAACCTAGCGTCACATGTGGAAAATAAAATCCAGGTGTTGAAAAGTGGTAGACCCAGATATGGACAATATATACTAATTTTGTCATTTCTACATGGGCTTGAAATATCAAAAATAAATCTGTTCGGATATCTTTTCATACTTGGGAATAATAGGTACTAACATGGAAATTGGGCAGTTCGTTCTGTCAGCGTCATGTGTGTATTGTTGTTCTACCACATTAAATATTAGGAATTATTAGTTAATAATATCTGTATGCATTAGACGATGCACAGAATTTATTTCTAATACCAAAAATCCACCCAAGTTCTCTTTAATAGGAAGGTAGGACGAGAAATCTGTCAGCGTCACATGAGTATTCCACATGTGATGTTGACACTGACGCTGACACTGACACTGACACTGACGCTGACACTGACACTGACACTGACACTGACGCTGACACTGACACTGACACTGACACTGACGCTGACACTGACACATGTTGTTGGGACATACAGAGAACCTATAAATAAATCGCTAAAGATTTTGCCTCTAAGTACTATAGCATAACTCACACAATACCTACATAAACAACCAATATAGTTCAAGTCAACTTAATGAGAAAACGAAGGGGAATAGATATAGTAAAGTATGTATTTATATTCCACACACAATCTGTTATAATTATATGTGTATATGGGCAGGGGGCAATGACCTGCCACTCTTACCGTGGCCATTACCATTACCATTACCATTACTGAATTATTATAGTTGGTAGATGTGGCAGTATTCACCTAAACCCGTATGATTTTTATTAAAAATGAGAGATGCCCATATGAGTGAAATTAAAATTTGAAATTGGAAAAGTGGCTAGACTCCACCTCAATTCATTGGGGAACAGGTAAATGTCTCCAATAATAATGTTCCAACCATTTAGACCCCTCCTCCTCCTCCTCCCCACCCACACACTCTCCTATATCCCCCACTACTACCAACCCTCTCTACCCCTCCCCTATTCTTACACTATGAGATCTAGAGACTAGAGGGAAGTTAACAATGTTCAATCAGACTCTCCCTGTCCTTTGATTTCAATTCATAGACATAATTAATTGTCTATAACACTTGTTTCCTCTCACTTCATTATGTCCTCCCTCCCCTTCAACATCTCAACTTGTTGTTGACAGTGTGTGACAGTGTGTGACAGTGTGTGACAGTGTGTGACAGTGTGTGACAGTGTGTGACAGTGTGTGACAGTGTGGGACAGTGTGTTTCATCACAGGACTGCCATAGTGACAGCCCAGGTGTAAACCCAGGTGTCAGTTCCACTCTCCACACTATTGTATGTAGTGTTGATGATTGGCTTTAACATTGGCCTCCCAACAGCGGAGGTGTCACAATCTATCTCTGAGATAACTGGATCAGTTCCCGAGATAACAGGCCGCCTCACTATGAGAGATAAGTACATGTGTATTCTGCGCTGGGACTGATAAGATATTATTAGTTCTAAAAATCACCACCGAGTGTCTCTCTCCTCTAGTCTAAACTAGAGGGCAAGCAACTAAGATAGCATATGTCTCTTCCCTATAATTATGAGATGTACTCAGTACCGGGACTGATAAGGTATTGGTAGAAACAACCACAATTTCTCCATCTACTGGTCTAAAGTGAAGGTAAATATAATAAAAGCCAGTGAAGGAAGTCATGCTATTCTCCTATTCTCACTGAAAGTGTTGATCCGTCATATATCCTTATACCATAATATATCAATGTTAATGAGAGAGTATGTGTGGTGGGGACAAAATGAAAAGGGAAATATAAACAATTAGGAGACAGAGAGAGGAGATGGAGGAGATCAGTTCATCAAACACTCCACATACCAGTGCTATCTCTATTACCCACTCATGCTATGATTATGTACATATTAGTGTAGGTAATGACACTCACACACATGTTACAGATAAGCCCAGTGTTGTGAGACAAGTGGTGGGGAGAGCTGCTGATAAGGGAATTATAGTATCATAGGTTTTCACTAGCTGGCACCACTGTCTAGCCTCTGTATGTACTAAGTAAATACCTCAAGCTGCCTCACAGGAGAAAAGCAGGGAAGAGAGAGTGAGGGTGGTGGAGGGAGAGAAGAAAAGTTGGAGAAGAAAAGGAGAGGAGAGAGAAATAAATATAAATAATAACAGAGACGGGAGACTGAGGGGAGAGAGGAGCCACAACCAGTTCATCAAACACTCCACATACCAGTGCTATCTGTATGACCCACTCATGCTGTGATTATGTACATATTAGTGTAGGTAATGACACTCACACACATGTTAGAGATAAGTCCAGTGTGCAGATAACAGCACTCGGTAGAGGATAGGTCTCAAACACAAAACAGTGGCGCCACCTGGTTTTGTCACTTTCAGGCAAGGAGAAGCATGAATACTGGACTGTGAGTGCCTAATTTACAAATGGATTTTTAGAGGAGATTCCTGCAAACAATCAGGAGGGTTGCTAGAGTGATTTGCACATACATGATATAAATAAAGACTGATCTGTAAGAAGATTAGAACATTTTAGCGGGTTTTGAATATGGGGCTGTTTTTGTTGTGATTCAGTCAGTGCAGACCTGCAAGCATGGAGGTATGTCAACAAATATAAGTCTAGAAAAGCGTACGGCACCAGTGAGATGTTTGTTCTAACTTCTATGCTTCCTAGGCTGTCATTGTTTATATAGCATATAGCTGTGGTTAATCTGTCCCATCCTGCCCCCCCCCCCCACCCCCCACCCACCAAACTTATATATATACATTTAATATACATATTTTTATTTCTCTCTCTCTAAATTTGCTCAAAATACCCCCCATCATTGCATACTTCATAACCTGAAGTAGACTGGGCCAAGTAGAACTGGAATAACCCTTCCCAGCAATGGGACAGTCTTACAGGATGGAAATAATGATGAAATAATTGATATGTTATCATGAAGAATTAGGTATGAGTAATTCCGAATGATATTATTCTGGCAATAAAAGCAATAAAATAAGGCAAAAATTGTATATAAAATATCATGCTCAAATGCTATTATAATTTGCTGATTTTTGCCCAAATATTGGGTTATACCCTTAGCGTGACCATCTCTCAATCATTGCGCAATAATTATTGCGTGAAAAGCGTCCACTCTCATCACAGAACTATGGTGAGATGATTGCTTAAAAAAGATTGCTTAAAAATCATGTGGAATTGCGTTCATTTGCCCGTTGGTTATGTGCCTCAATTTTAATAGCAATCTTCTGTGTTCAACCATATCAAATGCCTTGTTTTTTATTTACTACTACTTTCGCGCATAGCCGTTAGGATGTCATGGCTCTGCGCTGTCAAAGCTTGATTCCTTGGTGGGTCCTGTGTATCATGCAGAGTTAGCTTGCAGAGTTAGCTTGCAGTGTTAGCTTGCAGTGTTTGAGCCAAGCTTCAACATTTGGGCCACAGTACTGTTTGGTAGTTTGTTTGTAGTATAGCGCATAGCCGTGAGGACTTCACGGCTATACGCTTTCAAAGCTTGATGTATTGGTGGGTCCTGTGTATCATATAGAGGGGGAGGCTCACAAAACTAATAACGAAATAATAACAAGGTTATTGTACAGATGTCAGACAATTTACATGATAATCCCTGTAAACTCAAAGCTTCTTTAGTTTGTTGTGAGTGCCTGCACAAAGTTATGAGGGAGGTCCACAGGAGGAATTTCAGAGTTAGTTGAATCTCATTCTTTTCCCCATACCAGTAGAGAGCACTAGGTGGAAGAATGGTGACCCGTTATTTGTTGTTATGTTTTGGTCCTCCGGCCCTACGGTCCGCATTGGGTCGCCTAGTCTAGAAAAGCGTACGGCACCAGTGAGATGTCTGTTCTAACTTCTATGCTTCCTAGGCTGTCATTGTTTATGTAGTTGTGGCTTATCTGTCCCACCACCCACCCCCCCTCCCCACCCCCCTCACCACACTTGTTGTTCTTGTTTCTACTTTTGCACCAAAAATTCCAAATGTATATATGGTATTATTTTGTTTAAAATGGTATGATGGATGTTAAATACTTTCCTATAAAAAGTAACTTCTGTACTTAATACTAGAAAATTGATATCAAGGCAATGTATAAAGAAGAGCTGTTTAACCTTAATGTTAATTGTTTGACTGTTTGAACTTAATTGAAATAAAATAGTAACACTCCATGATGACTAATATACCATGTTAAACAGCAGGTATAAATATATCTAGTGGAATGTTAAAATGATCAATAGTTAAACTTTCAAAAGGGATTTAGGGAGATGGAGAGAGATTATTGCTAATGTAAGGTATAAGCAAAGATTATAATACGTTATATCCACTTAAAATTCAAGATGTCCTCTATGAATTAAGATCGGATAACATCTTCATTTACCAACTTCTAAAATTTGCCATTCTGACAGCATTTGTACATTTCTGGGCGACCTGACCCGTGTACTAGCAACGAATAAGGGAATCAGTAGAAATACTATTCATATAATCTTGAGATGTTTTATAGAGTGGCATACTCATGTCACGTCCTCATTAATGCCATAATTATGTCTTTCTCATGTGTTATACCGTGCCCCATTTCCTATAGCTCAGCTAATATCCCGAGATAACCCTACCTATTTATGAACAAAAACGCTTCAGAACATCTATTTTCATGATATAAGAAAAACTTCGGAATCAGAGCTATTTGAACATTGACCATTTTTCAGCCCCCTGGACGCCAAAGAATTATAATTGACCATATATTATATGCTAGCAGGAAATATAGGCTATTATACTGCCGCCGCTACTGTTTCTCTATGTATGCATATAGCCACAAAGCTGCCAGTGCGACGCCAACCGTGTGGCGGCGCTTCCTATGTCCCTGATTTTGAAACAGGCCCCAGCAGAATGCCTTGCCTTTTTTTACTACTTTTTTCGCGCATAGCCGTTAGGAAGTCACGGCTCTGCGCTGTCAAAGCTTGATTCCTTGGTGAGTCCTGTGTATCATGCAGAGTTAGCTTGCAGAGTTAGCTTGCAGTGTTAGCATAATAACAAAATAATAACATGATCATTGTACAGATGTTTGCAGACAATTTACATGATAATCCCTGTAAACTCAAAGCTTCTTTAGGTTGTTGTGAGTGCCTGCACAAAGTTACGAGGGAGGTCCACAGGAGGAATTTCCCAGTTAGTTGAATCTCATTCTTTTCCCCATACCAGTAGAGAGCACTAGGTGGAAGAAAGGTGACCCGTTATTTGTTGTTATGGATTGGTCCTCCGGCCCTACGGTCCGCATTGGGTCGCCTAGTCTAGTTTATTTTTTCAGGGTTAACCTACCCTGAACTAATTATATATTACTCATATAAGATGGGGCTAGTGGAATTAGGGCCTGAAATAGTTGCGATTTTGCTCTGATTAATTGATTCAGGCTGTCATGCTACATTAATCTATAGATGAAACCTTTGGGTGGTCTGAGACCAGCTGATAAGGAATAACTAGTAACATAGGTTGTCACTAGCGGGCACCACTGTCTAGTGTGTGTCCATTGATGAAGTGGATAGTACAAACTTCTAAACTGGAATACATTTATTTATTTCATTTAATGACATATGAACATAATGCAAGTCCCCTATTATACATCCCAGCATGCACTGTAACACACATGTACAGGGGCACATACAAATCCCCTATTATGCATCCCAGCATGCACTGTAACACACATGTACAGGGGCACATACAACCCCCCTATTATACATCCCAGCATGCACTGTAACACACATGTACAGGGGCACATACAAATCCCCTATTATACATCCCAGCATGCACTGTAACACACATGTACAGGGGCACATACAAATCCCCTATTATACATCCCAGCATGCACTGTAACACACATGTACAGGGGCACATACAAATCCCCTATTATACATCCCAGCATGCACTGTAACACACATGTACAGGGGCACATACAATTATACGTGAATATCATGTGAGAGTGTATAAGGGTAATGAGAACACAAGTGCTCACAAGAGAGTACATAAACTTTATAGCATAAGGCCTAAGATAGTTATAGATTGTGGTGGTTGGTTATGGGAGAAATGATCTCAGTAATGAAGAAATAGTCGGTGCCACTAAAATATTTGTTCCAGAAATAGTAATATCTGGTTGGTAATAGGAAAAGGTGTCTTAGTAATGTATTTTGGCTATACATAATATGTGCAAAAAAAGAGGAAAATCTGTAATATTACATATATCGTACAGATGACGACGCCGGGATTTGAGATATTTATTTATCTCGTACTAAAGAATGACAATGGTACATTACATAATCAAAACAATTGAAGGTAAGAGTAATCAATAGAGATGTGATAATTGATAATAGTATTGGATAAGTAATGACGATGAATGTCAGTCCAATTGTCAATAGTTCTATGCACACCACCACCCTACGTGGTCCCAGCCTTTTGCACTGAGTATAAAGTGATGTAGGGGTAAGGTGGGTGGGGCAAGCGAACGCTGCTATGTCCGGAGACGTGCGGTCAGTTCTTTTGTTTGAAAACGTTGGATGCTGGTATCGACTTAGAAGGTTGTGGTTTGGAGGGAAGAGACGTATGGCATGTGATAGTGGACGAGCGATAGTGAGTTCTCTATCCCATGTCCATAAGGCTATTCCCTCCAAACCACAACCTTCCAAGTCCTTTAAGGGTCGACCACAGACTCTATCCGCTGGTAGGATTGTCCATTACAAGGGCAATTTAGGGACAAAACTGGACCAGAGACCCAGGGCTCCTGCCTCTGCTCCCCTGTGGAGTGGGGGTGCTACATGTCTAACCTCGGTTAACCCCAACGTGGTTAACCACCGATAATGATCCTGACACATAATTATTGAATGTTCATTTCCGTATTGCCATGTGAGTTCACATCAAACTCATCTGCTCTTCAAAGTTTCAGTATTAAAACACGAAGTCAAAGTTCAAAATATAGTTCTGTGGTTGTTTCAAGTAGAGAACTCCGTGCTGGGGGTAAGGGAGGACGCTATTTGCAGAATTAGGGGTGGTAGTGGTAGCAGCAACGATAGAATGTGTCAATTTCACGCCCATTCCGCACATGTAAATACGACCTTAAATTGGACTTTAATTGATTTTTTAATGTGATGATTATGTGCACTGTGCGATGGGTAGTTATTGCTCTAGGGTATATTTGTGATCCGGTTTAGGAAAATGAGTCATAAATCGCAAAATTGATATCTTTTAAAGCGTTTTTTTTCACAAGATCACATTATTGGAATGTTCTATTTTTTTAAGGGTTAATAACTCATGGTTACATAAATCTATATCTCAAATTTCAGGACAATCTATGTAATATATCCATTTGTTTCAAAGGTCCTCATATGGACTGCATTCAGTAACTTTACTGTTTATTGACCCCAAGAAATATTCAAAACTTTTTTTTAAAAAAAACGAAAATATCAAACTTAAAATCTAGAAATACTTATTAGACTATTAAACTGTATACTATCATTGGAATCGGCTTGATACCCTCTTTTCAAATATGATGGTGTCTCAAAATCCAGTTTTTGCGACTTATGATGCATTTTCCTGAAACAGATCACATATGGGACAAAGCCAAGTTAATACACAAAATATGAAATAAGGCAGTCCAGTGTACCAGCTTTAGTAGTAGTTAAATGTATTTTTCGATTTAATGGTAGTAGAGAGAGAAATACTTGACTTTAGTTTTGTTAGCAAGTCAACGCCACAATACGTCCATGGTGGGCAGAGCGTCTTTTCATGTGAAATGTTTAAATATTATATTGGCCATAAAGAAAAGCTGGCTTCCCACTATACAACACAGGAAATAATGATGTTATTCTAGTGAAGTTTTGATCAGTAAGTGAACGTTTTGCTTCAGACTGAAACAAATAATGGTAAGTAGAAGTCAGTGTGGACTGGCTGCGGGTGCTCTCATTGAACAGCGCTGCCTCTATATTGTTTATACACAACGTTGTAGATTGTCCTTTAACTTGATGATAGGGGATTTGCATAGCCGCCATTTTGAGTCACATTTGGTATCTCAAAATCCAGTTTTTGCGACTTATGATGCATTTTCCTGAAACAGATCACATATGTTATTATCATCCTTATGTAATGTGAGTTCGATAAATAAAGTAGTATCTTATCTTATCAAAGAACAATGACCGCGAACGAGTAGGACGTGTTTACCTCGCGCGCTGTGCTAAACACGATTATTTGCTATCAAATGGATTAATCCATTGATTATTTTGTGACCACACTGTATGTTCACCCCTACGGAATACCCTAGGACCGTGTTATACAAAAAAAATGGACAGTTCTCTCGTTTTTAGTGATAATTCGTTCAACATGTCTCGGGACGCATCTCCAAGCCTTACGCAACGCCTGACCTACAGCCAAGCTACCTCAGGGGTACATTCCTCCCCATATATCACCCCAAACTGCTTCGGCGCTTTGGCCTACCTAGCTAATGAGGAAGATGGGATTCTTCAAGAACATGAACCTGATCTACTTCCTCTTAGCCAAAACTCCATCGATCACTCATTAGCTCAAACAAAACTACAAGCAGAGAAACTTCGCAAAGCCCTAGACTCAAACAAGGGAGACCGCACCCCGCTCCTTCTTCCTTCCCCGCCCCCAGCCGAGGACCCTCGGCGGCGGGAGACGGCCTCCAGCCCGATAAACCACCCTGCAAGCCAGCCTACACCTACTCATGGTTTTAACAAAGGAGAAACATTGGATATCCATAAAGTTATTTTAGATCGACTGGATCTATTGGATTACCAATTAAAGAGCATCAAATCACTAGCAGATAATGCCTTCAATGCTGCCCATAGCACCGAAGCAATCCTGATAGGTATCCCAACAGCCTCTGATCCTATTCAAATCATTGGACTAATCTGCACTGAGTATAAAATCCCATTCAACACAGTGGAAGTTGATTTTGTCTCATCGCTTCCCCCTACCAAACAAGGACAAACTAGGACCCTGGTTAAATTCATCAAAACCTCAATTGTGAACAGACTTTACCAGGTAAAATCTTCTATCAATCGCAAATTTGGCATCACGTTAAATGACATTGTTTCACCAGCTACTCCTCAGCACAGAAAAGAAGCTGGTATTATTTGTAATATTGCCAGAAAATCGGGCCTCAAGTCATACCTCACTAGGGACTCCCTAGAGATTGACAATACTGCCTACCCACTTGGTCAATCACATCTGTTACCGGATAATCTTCAACCCCATGCCATCAAACATGCCACAATCAACAATAACATCCTATTCTCCTCCCCGGCAAGTTTCCTATCCAATATGCATCATGCTCCAATTGTGTTCCAAGAAATCCCATATCTATCGATCGAACATGCATACAACCATACAAAAGCACTCTTCCACAATGTGCCTTCTATAGCAGGGAAAATCTATCTCTCCCAAGACCCGTTTGATCAGAAAGCTTTTGGAAAGAAGATAGATTGTTCTGATGAATAGAAGTTGGCAAAATTCACCATCATGGAAGAACTCTTAACCATCAAATTCTCTACATACCCCAAACTTAAATCGGCCCTCCTTGCTACCAACCCCTTCAATCTACTAGAGGCCACCCAGGACACAACCTGGGGAATCGGGGCCACTATCCCACAAGCACTCAGCAACATTACCTTTATTCAATCAAAAAAGGGGGAAAATCGTTTAGGAAACCTCCTAATGTGCATCAGGAATAATAGTAGGACGGATTTGTCCATCCCATCAAATCCTCCATCAGTTTTTGGATACCTGCACATCAGCAAAACATCAAGAGATGGCCCCCCGCCCACAAAGAAGCCAACCCCCCCGACATTGGCGCCTCAACACCAGACAGGTGTGATCAGCACTCACCCCTCCGCCGCCCAAGTGCCAACAGCCGCCCCACCCTCTCCCCCAGTGAAGGTGCCAAAACACAAACACAACGACGCGACCAGCTCTTCAACTCCCCCCAGCCGCCCCCAACCCCTGCTCCACCTGCAAAAACACCTACACAAGCGTCGCACAAGCCCACAACTCCAGCACCAGCCAATGACCGACTACCTGGTCAAATGACCCAGCCATCTCTACCAATCACAGGCTTGGGAGGTGCAGTAGCACATCACTCTAACACCCCAGCCCCCCAAAGAGGAGCAACTAACGGAAATACCCGAGGGCACCCGAACTCCACATTTCACGCACCTGACAGACATATAAACTCCACTGGCCCCTCAGTGAAGACACACTTCAACGACATCCAACAGAGGGCACCACAACAAACTACTCACTCCGGACTGCACAACCAAGTACAGCAAGGGAATCATCCTCCCTCTCTCCTAAGCCTGAAGTTCCCTACATCAGGCTTCCCGTTCCAAAGAGCGGGTAACCAACAGCACATGCCTATCTTCAACCGCTTCATTCCACCACCACCTATCCCCCAGAACTTCCAACACCACAACTTCATTCATCATCCACCAGCTGACGCCACCTTCCTACTAAACCAACTCAACCAACTCAGGCCTTTCATCGATGCTTTCATCAGTATCCAGTCTAGCAACAACCTGAATCACCATGCCGCCTTCCATCAATATCCCCCAGGGCCACTTTACAATCATCATCTCGGACTCCAGGGGTAAGAATCTCCAATATTTTCTAAACAAGCACGGACTGAACAACACAAACCACAGGGTAATAGTACTCAGTGGTTCATCCTACTTATCTAGTCTCAATCGGGCTCGTTACTCAATCATAAATTATCGCCCTGATATCATTCTCTACATTAATGGAATATGTGAAGTAACTCACCGTGCCAGGATTAGATACTTTGATGAATCAACAAACTGTTTTAAATTTCGCTGGGACGTCACTGTCAACCATGAATCAACTGATAAAGCTAGAGAAACTATCATGGATCATCTTAGATCCACCTACAATGCCACCAAAAGTATTGCGCCACAAGCAAGGGTTGTCTTTGCTCAGATAGCTGGTGCCGACCTAGCTGTGTATAATGAAATCCATCCACTTAGCCCCCATCCCAAGCAGGAATTACTAGACTCTATAATTATTAATCTTAACAGCAACATTTCCGACTTCAACCAATCGAATGCAAACTTCTCTGTGTGGCTAGCCACTGTAATACACAAACGCAAGAAATCAGGAGATTACAAGCACAGGTATGACAGACTAACTGACGGTTGTCACCTAAGTGACTCTGTGCGGAACAACTGGGCAGAGAACATTGTGCGAGCAATTAGTGCAAACTCCTTCACACAGGTACCATAATCTATGAGCGTGTGCTCACTTGTATCAACTTGTATGCCTTTATGTACTGTACAAACTATTCGTCTACTATAATCAGTATTCATTTCTGTACTTGTATCCATCAATATAATTACATGTCCAATGCGTACTTCTCTATGAAACAATGTTCTTACCTTAGTCTAGAACCAAATATCAATCACATTGGTATCATTCTTCTCAATTGGTAACCATTATGTACTTCATCTGCATATTATTAGTCCAAGGCCCTGCTCCACATAGATCACCTAAGCCCTATTTGCTCTTTATGAAACTTTACGCTCCCAAATCACCTTTATGCTCTGGGATAATATTTCCTTAGGCAGACAGGAATCTAGGGAACGGGTCGGGCCACTGGCCCTTGACCAACCAGTTCAACAATTACCTACTTAGTCCTAGCTGGAGCAAGGCAACTGGACATATACAATCTCTGTATTTATGTCTGTATTTATGTCTAATCTGTGGTATATCATTCATCCTTCCAGAGTATGCATAGCAAAATACAGTAGAGTATCTAGCTCATGTGCACCCATTGATTCTTTTATATCACTGTATACTGTTACTTACTGTTGTATACCATGTAAAACAATTAGCACAGCGCCGCGAAACATATTACTCAATACACCGGAATTCTATCAGACTATACTGACCCTCACATGACAAATATGCTCATCAATAATCAACTAATACATCCCATTGCTCACCACCATTATAACCCTCACCCAACCAACTACCCCCCACCCCCACTCCTGTCCACCCCACCACCCCCACTCCTGACCCAGACCCCCCCCCCAACAGGCCCCCACTAACAACCGCAAACAACGCACTAGGCCTAGAAAACGCCCTATTAGGAAAAACACAAAAATTCCCACAAATCCTCCAAACCACATACCATCTCCATCAGAGATAGGTAAAAAAAGAGGTTTCAGTATTTCCCATATGAACATAAGAAGTCTCAAAGGAAACTTTGCGCCTTTCTTTGCTGATTTCCACAACAGCAACTTTGATATCATAACCCTTTCGGAATCCTGGCTTAGACCCAAAATTACAAACAACCAGGTGCACCTACCTGGATATTCCTTGTACAGGCTTGATAGGCAATTCTGTAAAAAGAAAGCCAAAAATCAGAAGGAACCGAGAGGGGGTGGCTTGGCATTCTATGCCAAGGATAACCTTAGCGTTGACACCATCTCACTCTCTGAACTAAACATGTCGACAGAGGCACTTGAAATTCAATGGGCCATCATCAATAGGCCTCATTCGAAACAACATATCTTTGCCAATCTTTACCACCCTGGGTCATCCCCAGTAAGCACACTAATTGAACTCCTATCTGAACAACTTACAAAAATCCCCAATCTCAAACAATCAGAACTCACCCTGTTAGGTGATTTCAACGTGGATTTTGGCAGTCCATCACCGGACAAGACAGAAGTAACTGAACTGAAACAATGGGCCACCACCCATAATCTAGTCCAGCTAATTAGCACCAGCACCCGGGTGACCTCTAAAACAGAATCCTCCATCGATCTACTATTTTCCAATGCAAAACACATAGCTGAAGCTGGCATCTTGGTGACTGATATTAGTGACCACCAGCCCATATTCCTCAGAAAAAAGAAAAGCCCCCAGACTAATCCCCTACAGAATAAAAGAGGCAGATCTTTCTCAAATTATTCCCCTGAAGCCCTAGAAGACTTACTTCTAAGCCCCCCTCCCGATGTCCTTAATCTCGAGGACCCAGATCAAATCTGGGACTGCCTACTTTCCCATATAACCAAAGCAACTGACCAGCTCTGCCCCATTAAGACCCTGAGAATACCAACAAATACCCCCGCCTGGCTTACAAAAGACTTACTTGACCTAATTAAGGAATAATTTCCGAGGTTTTTTCTGCTTGAGGTGTCTATAGCGTCAGGGAAGTTCGAGGGCGAAGCCCGAGAACTTCACTGTGTCTAGGGACTTAAAAAAGAAATAAATAAAAGATTTGAATCGGTAGAAATGATTTAAATAGTGTTTGAGCCCGATAGCCAAGATTTAGTCGACGGGAATCAAGCAATAAATGAATGGCGAGTTCAGAAGCTATACGTGCGACCGGAAGAGATGTGGAGACCCTTTGGCATAGCCACTTATGTGCACATTCACTTGGCGTTGCATTGTGTACGGTGGCCTATATAGCGCACGGAGAATTTCATTCGAAAGTGACCCGTACGTCAACAAACTGCCGTGTCCGTGTGTCTAGGGACTTAAATAAATAAAGAAATAAATAAAAGATTTGAATCGGTAGATATGTTTTAAATATGGTTTGAGCCCGATAGCGAAGATTTAGTCGACGGGAATCGAGTACTAAATGAATGGCGGCTTCAGAAGCTATACGTGTCTTACGTTATGGACCGGAAGAGATGTGGAGACCCTTCGGCATACCCACTCATGTGCATGTTCACTTGGCGTTGCATTGTGTACGGTAGTCTATATAGCGCACAGAGGATTTCATTCGAAAGTCCCCGGTCCTATACTTGACTGGGTTGGGTTGATCTATGGAGACGGAAGTATTGATCTATGGAGACGGAAGTATTGATCTATGGAGACGGAAATTGATCTATGGAGACGGAAGTCTTGATCTATGGAGACGGAAGTCTTGATCTATGGAGACGGAAGTCTTGATACTGATCTATAGGCTTGATACTGATCTATAGGGAGTCTTGAGACTGAACTATAGGCTTGATACTGATCTATAGGGACGGATCTATGGGGACGGAAGTGGTTTAGAGGGAATCTATAGAGAAAAAAAACCTCCCAGAATCTCATCAGATCGATTCTAATAGCTGATAGAAACTACTTCCACCGTAAGGCTAGGAAACTAAAAGATCCCAATATCACCTCAATGGTTAAGGCCCTAAGAAACAGAATTAATCACGCCATTAAAAAGGCCAAGCATGATTTTGTAAAAGCGGCCATTGATTCTAACAAAAATAATCCCACAGCCTTCTGGAAAGAACTAAAACAAATTCTACCCTCTAAATCAAACAACTCCAAACTAATTCTCCCAAACATTGCTGAATCAGACCTACCGTACGCCATAAATAACTTCTTTGCCAACATAGGCCCCAATCTTGCCCAACAAATACCCTCCCCCCACCCAAATTCAAAACCGGAAGAGTCCTTTGTTACTGGTGACAAAGACCATCCCAACTTTAACCTTGAACAGCCCTCCCAAACCCTTATTTATGATCTCATTGAAAAAATTAACACCAGGAAACCATCTGGAATCCCAAACCTAAACTCCACCATCATCAAGAATGCCATGCAATCCCTACTTCCCCACTTTACCCACCTGTTTCAAAAATCATTCTCCACAGGGACCTTCCCTGCCGACTTCAAAAAAGCCTACTGTAGTCCCAATACCTAAAATCACTGCCCCCACTTCTCCTTCAGACCTGAGACCCATCTCACTCCTACCTATTCCGGGTAAAATACTGGAAAGACTAGTGCTCCATCAAACATACACACACCTTGAAAGGAACAATATTCTCCATCCAAAACAACATGGTTTCAGAAAAAAGAAATCAACCCAATTAGCCCTGGCCGACCTTTTGGACGATATAACAATAGCACTAAATATTAAAAATAACAAACATCCAACAACTGCCCTTTTCATAGATCTCAAAAAAGCTTTCGACACCATAGACCACACCCTCCTACTCAATAAACTTAAACTCAAAACCGGAGTCCCTCAGGGATCCATCCTGGGCCCCCTCTTGTTCATTTTATACATAAATTCCCTACCCCCCTACATTCAATCACTTTCTAAAAACTGTGTTAAATGGCAACTGTACGCAGATGACACTGTATTATATGTAGCCTCTCCCTCAGTCCCCAATGCCCTGAAAACCATCCAGGAAATAATACCCCACCTAGAGAACTGGTGCTCAATCAATAAGTTAACCATTAATGCAGATAAAAGGAAGGCCATGGTCTTCAATACCAGAGGTAGCAAATTAACTCTCCCCCCAGACCAGAATTCCCTAACACTTTCAGGCACCCCCATAGAAATCGTAGAGGAGTACAAATATTTAGGTACCATTTTAGACTCCCAATTAACTGCCCGCCTACAAGTAGACTCTTCAATCAAAAAGGCCAACATTGCACTTGCCACACTGGCGAGAGTCAGACGCTTCCTATCAGAAGATACAGCCTTCAAAGTACTTAAATCCATACTTATCCCTCATCTAGAGTTCAATTCTTGTTTCTTAAACTTTGCCTCAGCCATTTCCCAGAAAAAACTTGATAGGTCCCTGAATAAAGGAGTCAGAATAGCAGCACTCCTCAAGAGGAGGGAGAATGTCTGCATTCCAATGATTAACCACAAAATTGATTCACTAGAAAAAAGGAGGAAAATCCAGCTCCTATTGATAGCTCACAACAGAGCACACTCCACCTCTACCCGATCCAACACACCTAAAACACCTGAACCCAAACCGACCCAAAGAAAAAGGCCAAAGAAGAAACAAAAGGCCAGAGTAGCCCCAGAGAACAAGAGAGTAACCAGAACCCAATCCCCTTTTAATCTGCCAATCACAAACCCAAACCTGGAAGTATTGAAAAAATCACCGGGTTATCTGGGTGGAACCACATGGAACAGCCTTCCAAATGATGTGAAGGAATTAACAATGAAAGCCTCCCTGAAAAATAGGCTCAAAAACATTGTCAACTAGCATACCCACTCCCCCTCCCCCCATACCCCATAGACATAGACTTATATCCTCATAAACCCCCTGCACCTGTACTGGTGTTAGGGATACTCATTACTCATTACTCGTAATACTCACTCTAAACACAAAGTGAAGTATATGATCTTATGCGCTACTGATACGCGCCTATATTGTCCTCGGATCTGTAACACACTATAATAACATTTATATATATGATTGATTTGTACTCATATTTGTATTTGGTATTGGTATTGGTATTTATATTTGCACCTGTATTTGTATCTTTGCTTGTATTTGTATTTGTATTTGGTAAATCTTCTCTAATATTCAGTAGTTTAGTATACAGCAGCAGGACGAAAACCTTGTACGTTTTGTAAGACGCCTGTTCTCGCGTCCAACGCTGGAGAAGCTGTCAAAATAAAATCGTCAAAAAAAAATCTTTGTGTTTTTTATGAAACAAATGTGTCGCCACCTACCGCATCATTTACAAACCTGCTTCTCTAGATGTGATCGCCTTGCTCCAAATGTAATACATAAGAAATAAAGAACGTTGCAAAAACAAAAAACAACGCTATTATGTGGGTCAGATTTTCGGAAAATGTACAATTGGCAGCTGTACACATTTAGTAAATTCTGCTAAATTAGGCTGCAATTTGGTCAATTCTAGGTACATTCAGGAATATTCGGCATTGCATTCATTCTAGTAATCTGTTTGGTTAGGTTGAACTGTATATTGACCTTTATTTTCCGTCTGAAATTTGGCTTATTTGAGAAAATTGGCGAAGTTGAATTGTACATTTTCTGAAAATCTGACCCATGTAATATAACCAGCTGTGCCTTGGAAGTCTCATAAAAACAGTAATAGAGAACTGTCCTGTTATTATTTCCCCTTTTCAAGGAACCAAGGGTCATCACACTCATTTATTATTTAATTTTAGATTAAGAGGAAATGTACAAAATGTTACCATGGTTAAACAATTGTTGGCTGTGTTTACAAATTGCAGGCGAATTATTTATTAATTCATTATTTATTGAATGAATATTGCAGTAAATATTTTGACACGAAAACTGATTGTCCACCGGGTAATTTGTCCACCGGATATTGTGTCGGAAATAAATATAATCAAATTTAATAATCAAGTTATTTTAGATATTCAGATAACATATGGACATTCACTGATGCAGGGAAGTGTTATTTGGTAATATCGTCCTCTGTACATTAGCGATAATTATAATGATAATAGATATCATGTGTTGCAGTAAATGAGTCACAAATCGCAAAATATGGATTTTGAGATATCATCATATTCTCATCAATGAAGACTCAAGTGCACCTGACAAGGCAGCTTTATAAAAGACTTTCAAAAGACTCAAAAGACTTAAATAAATCTCAACGATAACACAGAGACACAAGGAACAGTGATACTCTTTTAATGATATTAATTTTATGAATAACATTACTCGTACTTTGATATTTAAAATCCTTATTCTATGTATTTCCACCTTTTGTTAAGGGTCACCCGGTAGATCTCCAGTGGAGAGGGATTACTGGCCCTATTCATTGATTTATACTATGTATATGTTTACTGAATAAAAGTTGTATAATAATAATAATTTGTTAAGATGAGATCATGATCCAAACACTTTGGAAAATACTAATTTTACAACTTGTGACGCATTTTCCCAACAACACATCACAATATTAGGGAATTACCAAATTACCAAATTACCAAAGCAGGAAGCTATACAATTCAGGACAGGTCATTTATCAGTTTCATATCATCGACCAGATTTGGGAACAAGTGAGTTTTCATTGGTTCACTTGCACTGGGCAAGATTTGGAGGAACTCACACACCACTTGATCTCACAACTCACACACCCCTGGATCTCACACACCCCTGGATCTCACACACCCCTGGATCTCACAACTCACACACCCCTGGATCTCACAACTCACACACCCCTGGATCTCACACACCCCTGGATCTCACAACTCACACACCCCTGGATCTCACACACCCCTGGACCTCACAACTCACACACCCCTGGACCTCACAACTCACACACCCCTGGATCTCACAACTCACACACCCCTGGATCTCACACACCCCTGGATCTCACACACCCCCGGATCTCACAACTCACACACCCCTGGATCTCACACACCCCCGGATCTCACAACTCACACACCCCTGGATCTCACAAATGCTTTTTTAATCCAGGGCCTGACACACCACTTTTCACAGTCACAATTGGACTAGTCACAATTGGAAAATTGTCCTAGCACCCATAGACATATTTTATAGCAAACACAAATATGTGATAGAAAGCCAATGAAATAAAGATTAATGTTCAAAGATTTATGAAGTAAATTTTGGTTGTGACCAAGGAGAAAACGGTTTCCCCTGACCAATTCTACTAACGATCCTCCTATAGCTTCACTGTGTAGCTATAGGATCGTTGCTTCAACCCTGACACACGTGCGCGGGAAAAAGCGTTGTCAAGTACAACGCGCGTTACTAACATAGTGTAAATTAGAAGACATCACTACGACCGGTAAAATATTGCGTCATGGCCGGCATATCGGGTGTTGACAAAAAGAAAGGCCCAAAGTTTTCCTCATAATCGTTCTTATTTAAATTTGTGGTGATAAAACTACATTATCATGGGGTAGAAAAGCATGCCCTTTCCGAATTTTAACATCTTGACAATGTACTTTGAGTAGAAATAGTATTTTTGATTATTTTGCGGGAGCGTAATTTCTCCGCGATGTGCCTGCCACGGCACAATAGGATTGATGGGCCTATACATTCCCTAGGCCTATAAACTTCTTTCCTTCCCATGTTCCTTATGTTTCCACCAATCGTGATGAAAATAAAGAATATGGAAGGAAGGGCTTGCCTTTCCTAGTTCATTTTGATGCATTACTAGTGCAAATAGCATTTTTCACCACATTTCTGCTGATCAGTTCAGTCAAAGCTAGTCAAGATAGTCCTAGGCTCTGGCCTGGGAGGTCGTCAGGAATGCTATTTAAAATAACAGTACAGTTTCTGTTCTACCTTCCTCATTTAATGACCAAATTTGGTAAGACTACCTATTTTGGGGTAGAAAAGTATGCAATTTCTGAATTTCATGTTTTTGGCAATTTATTCCGAGTAGAAATAGCGATTTTTATCAATATGCCGGAGCGTAAAATCACCGCGATGTGTACGCAAGTGCGTCGGAAATTCAGGCGGGAACAGGTGGAGTCGGGTTTTCCTTATAAGGGGGCGACGCGGACGCGCAAAGAACAGCTAGGCGGCAAAAACTGGAACCTATATAAGGTTTCCCAGTACGAGCACCTTCGGCGCTCATACCGCCTTCGGCGGGGGAAACCTTAAAAAAGAAATATCTTACATATTTTTCAGTTTAATGTTTCAGGGACATGTCGGTAGTGGTAATGCTCATTTCTGTGTGAAGTATCAAGTCTCTTTAGGCTATTATTAACACTTTGAACGGCGGCACAGGAGAGAGGAGAGGATGTTGTTTGAAGTGTATTGCACCCACCACGGCAGCCATCATACTTCTGGTGACCTATATATGGGTAGCAGTGGAGGAGACCGGCCGCTTCCCGTTGAGAGGCGGCGGAGTGTGTGATGGTACAAGCTGTAGAAGGTTGAAACGGCGGGCGGTCTCCGGCTATTTGAGAAGATTGGTGAAGTTGAATTGTAAATTATCTGAAAATCTGACCTATATACAAGACCACCTCAAGGATACCAAACTGTGCTTGCTTTCTTCCGTTTGCGCCACAATAAGCACAAATAATATATTGTATACTAGTAACACAAATGGGAACAATACAACCCAATTCAAACGTAGATCTTTATTTTGAGTTTTATGTTCTATTTGAACTAATAATGAGACCTCACATTGTCACATTTATAAAGACAAACCAGTTTTTAGTCCAGTTGCCAAACTGGGATTTGGGGGTCAAGCGTGTCTCATGGTACGGATGATGTTTTATTGTTGATTCTGGTAATATAACATGTCCTGAACAAGAATCAGCCGGATGCCACTTTGTATCCCTTTGGGAAAAACTTTTACGGGCCAAAAACAATCCTGGTCTATGGTTTCCTCCAGTTTTGTTAATCTCTTATTGTGATTGGTCAATTTAATGTTGTATTTAGTTTTGTGGGCTGCCAGGTCGTCAGAGATCAGTTGGATTTGTCCTGTCAACGTTGCAGTCTGCTGTTTGTTACTTTGGTCATAGTGGGTTTTTAGCTCGTCAAAGTGATAATATTCCTACAAAGAGGCTGCGTGAAAATTCACTTTGAAAAGTAACAATTTTGTGACTTGTCACTCATTTTCCTATAAAACATCACATTTGATTTGATTTGACATCATGATTTCCATGAAATTATACTGATTTGATTGTTGACCTTATTCAGTGTATGTGAGATATCCTACCACTTCTACAGACCAATAAGGCCAACCCCCACAAGCTATAGAAACCTACTAATAAAGCCCCAATAGACCATATGTCATTGGGTTAGTTTTTATTTCAGGGACGACTGAAATTTACTACTGTTCACTATAGAAGTCTATGGGAAAACGGGTATTTTCTGCATTTTCCCCAATGGCATATGATTGAATCATATGATTATCTTCAAAATCTGCATATACATTGCTGACATGTTATTCTACCCTCTCAATTAAAAAAATAAGGGGTCATTGAACTAAATGAAAAGTTATTCAGCTAAACTTGTAGTAATAATAGTGAATGGAAGTAAACTTCACTCATCCCTAAAACACAAAATAATATAATAACATCCAGTTTCTTGGCATTTTGTATTCCCCTAACCATGTTCTTTCTCAAGACAAAGTTTGAACAAAATATTGTGACTTCTATTGTTTCATGCATTAGTTTCTTGAATTCCTGCCTGCTGCAGTGCTGACAGTGCTGGTATTTACCTTTAAAGAGGTATAAGCTAGTTACTTACAAGGTATACTTCCTTACTATGCCCCACCTGGTGGAAAGTCTGGGAAGTCCTCATTTTAACTCTGTCATTCTACACCAGGTGGCAGTGGTGGAAGCTGGAGCAGTTGAAGACTAGTGCTGTGCAGGGGTGGCATTTGTTCATTGAAAACTAAACAATATTACCCTTGTTTTGTGTATAGTAGGCCCTGTATTACCAAGGGTGATATAAACTAAACAATATTACCCTTGTTTTGTGTATAGTAGGCCCTATATTACCAAGGGTGATATAAACTAAACAATATTACCCTTGTTTTGTGTATAGTAGGCCCTGTATTACCAAGGGTGATATAAACTAAACAATATTACCCTTGTTTTGTGTATAGTAGGCCCTGTATTACCAAGGGTGATATAAACTAAACAATATTACCCTTGTGTTGTGTATAGTAGGCCCTGTATAACCAAGGGTGATATAAACTAAACAATATTACCCTTGTTTTGTGTATAGTAGGCCCTGTATTACCAAGGCTGATATAAACTAAACAATATTACCCTTGTGTTGTATATAGTAGGCCCTGTATTACCAAGGGTGATATAAACTAAACAATATTACCCTTGTTTTGTGTATAGTAGGCCCTGTATTACCTAGGGTGATATAAACTAAACAATATTACCCTTGTTTTGTGTATAGTAGGCCCTGTATTACCAAGGGTGATATAAACTAAACAATATTACCCTTGTGTTGTGTATAGTAGGCCCTGTATTACCAAGGGTGATATAAACTAAACAATATTACCCTTGTGTTGTATATAGTAGGCCCTGTATTACCAAGGGTGATATAAACTAAACAATATTACCCTTGATTTGTGTATAGTAGGCCCTATATTACCAAGGGTGATATAAACTAAACAATATTACCCTTGATTTGTGTATAGTAGGCCCTGTATTACCAAGGGTGATATAAACTAAACAATATTACCCTTGTTTTGAGTATAGTAGGCCCTATATTACCCAGGGTGATATAAACTAAACAATATTACCCTTGTTTTGTGTATAGTAGGCCCTGTATTACCAAGGGTGATATAAACTAAACAATATTACCCTTGATTTGTGTATAGTAGGCCCTGTATTACCAAGGGTGATATAAACTAAACAATATTACCCTTGATTTGTGTATAGTAGGCCCTATATTACCAAGGGTGATATAAACTAAACAATATTACCCTTGTTTTGTGTATAGTAGGCCCTGTATTACCAAGGGTGATATAAACTAAACAATATTACACTTGTTTTGTGTATAGTAGGCTCTATATTACCTAGGGTGATATAAACTAAACAATATTACCCTTGTTTTGTGTATAGTAGGCCCTGTATTACCAAGGGTGATATAAACTAAACAATATTACCCTTGATTTGTGTATAGTAGGCCCTATATTACCAAGGGTGATATAAACTAAACAATATTACCCTTGTGTTGTATATAGTAGGCCCTGTATTACCAAGGGTGATATAAACTAAACAATATTACCCTTGATTTGTGTATAGTAGGCCCTATATTACCAAGGGTGATATAAACTAAACAATATTACCCTTGATTTGTGTATAGTAGGCCCTATATTACCAAGGGTGATATAAACTAAACAATATCACCCTTGTTTTGTGTATAGTAGGCCCAGTATTACCAAGGGTGATATAAACTAAACAATATTACCCTTGTTTTGTGTAGAGTAGGCCATGTATTACCAAGGGTGATATAAACTAAACAATATTACCCTTGTTTTGTGTATAGTAGGCCCTATATTACCAAGGGTGATATAAACTAAACAAAGCTGTCTATATACAACTGTAACAGAGGTGCCAAATCGAGGGAAGAGCAAGTTGGTAGATCTCCCCATTGGCAGTATGTGGGGGCGGGAGGTAGAACCCACACTTGTTGGGGTACCAGGGCAGACCCCCCCCCCCCCTACATGTAAAACAGTACCGATGCATATTTTGCATAGAAGTTTTCTATTGCAAACCTTTTACTAGGCGGGTAAAATTGTAAAATGTACCCGCAGCCCTATACAGAAATGTACCCTCCCGCAAATCAACCCTAAATAAAGGTTGTTTAAGTGATTTAAAAAACACAATCATATTATGAAATAGCTTCACAACAAGATAGAGTTAGGTCTAATTGATGATCGAGTTCCATAAATGTAAAAAATACAGGAGAGACAGTAATCCACTGACATTTTACTAGAAAGAGCTATTTTTCCCCCACCCCTACCACTCTCTCTCTCTCCCTATGTCTGTGAAATACTCTTGCAGTTTAACATGTATGTACTCTTCTATGTCAACTTTGATCATAAGAATAAGATCTTTTACACAAGAAGACCCTTGCTTTTGTACATACCTCAGTCATGGAGATCAATGCGGAGATCCACTTATTGAAATTTAAAGAAAAAAAAGTTGGGAAAACTCATGGTTTAATATTCCATGGTAGTGATGTATTCTCCTTTAATCTCTGTTTTACGGAGGCGAGAGTGCTCACGCATGGAAAGTTTCATTTTTTAAATAGAAAATCATTTTCATTTCCAAAATAATTTTGAATTTCAAAATCTTTTTCCATCTCATTTAAAAACTAAAATTCCTTTTATTTTAAAGTATGTTTCAAAAGACACAGGCGTTTTCATTTCCGTTTTGAATTTGATTTCCGTTTTCATTTCCATCTTGAAATAGAAATAAAAATCTACGAATGAGACTTAAAACGAAATGACATCTCACAAGATTTTGAGCACAAAATGGCGGCCCCCATAGTTGCCGCCATCTTTGATTCCTTCCTCAGGTGAAGTGCAAAGTTTAAGTCAACAAGTGCCCTTGGCACTTGGATTGTAGAGGCAGTTGTGTTTCTACTTCTTATAGGAATCCAACAATTTACTGTACTTTTTAATTTATTTATTTTATTTTAATTTTGGAGATATTAATTTGATTGCCAAAAATGGCTAAAATCACAGGGGGCCTACGTCAGGGTACTAGGTCTAAGGTGTAGGAGGGAGAAAGAGAGAGAGAGGGAGGGACAGAGAGAGAGAGAGGGACAGAGAGAGAGGGGGAGGAGAAGAGAGGGAGAGGAGAGATGAGAATGACTGATATAAGCATACTTTTCTTTTAGTCTTCTAGTTAGCCCTATATTTGCTATGTGTATGCTACATGTCACAGTTATGAATATACCATCAGGTAACGGCCTGATCATACCAGACCTAGTTT